>CAJQZJ010008773.1:15625858-15669861 GCA_907164525.1 Lophiomys imhausi
GTGCTCTTCTAGACTTGTGGCTGTGTATGTGTGTGTGTATATATATACCATATATGCCAACACTAGTGTACCGGTGATGGTTATTTAAGAAGTCTGATCCCAGCCGGGTGTGGTGGCACACACCTTTAGTTCCAACACTCAGAGGCAGAGTCAAGTGGATCTCTGTGAGTTCGACGTCAGCCTGGGCTACAGAGAGTCCAGGGCAGCCAGGACTACACAGAAAAACCCTGTCTGATCTGACTTCCAGAGCCAAAGCTCTGTGAACACATGCTAACCATGTAGTGGTAATTAGAATGGACTTTATTTTTCTGTTGATGCAAATGACGTTAATTGTCTTACTGGACCAGTGGAGAGTCTCTACGGCAGTCCCTGCTTCTCACCCCCTTTCTCTAACCTGAAGTAAGCAGTTAGAAAGGACTGCCAGTTCCTTCTTCTGAGGCCAGGTATCTCTTACCCAAGTGGATCTAAAAGCATCTAGGGCAATAGTGGTAGAGCTGGACCGAGGAGATGGAACTCTGAAAGTATTCGCACTGAAAGACCAATAATTTTCATTTGAACATATAAGTTCTGATGAAGTGTTTTAAAAACCCACTATTTCGGATAGGGCATCTTCAAAAACCCCTAGAGATCTGCAGAATATGGCATTCAAAGATGTTATCTTAAATCAAGATTTTTTTTGATATCGAGACATATCAGCGCCTGACAGCACCCCCTATTCTACTCCAAGTAGAAGATAAGCATCGAAGAACCTCCACTGTAAGATGGTTGAATTAGTGGCAAGCCTATCTCTTGGCATGAAAAAACCCCTTGCACCAACTGCAGACAGACTGCTGTCCAAAAAGGACAAAACTTGGTAGCAGGGAAGTCAACAGCCTAACTCTGCCAAGACAGGGTAGGTAAGTCCTTCATAATCCCTGCTCTACAACAAATGTCTGTCATAGAAACAGGACCCAAAGGCTGAAGACTGATGCAGGAATATATGGAGAGAAAATGGGAACTGTCCAGGCAGTCATTGGTATGTCCTTTCTTAGTTTTGGAAGCTGCAGGCCCTGCACTTCCTATATAAGCAAATATATTTATCCCTCTCAGGTCTCTGAGGTGGTTGAAGAACAGACAGCTAGAGTCTCATAGTTAAATTTTGAGTTGTTTAGGAATCAAGAGGGTGTTATAGATCTAAGAAGATACTCTTAAAAGTGTGTTGCAAGTTAGTATGAATGTTGAGTCACATATAGACCTTTAAACTCATGGAGATGGTTAGATAGTAGAATGTTAAAGTCAGGGGCCAAATATGTATAAACTGGACATGGGGAAGGTATACTGGGCCATTTAACTCTCATAAATGTGGCATATTTATATCTATTGTTTTGTATAATACTTACTGTTATAAGAGAAGGAACCATCTGTTTGACTGAAAGGGGAAACTTCTGGGGGGAAGAGGATGGAAGGGCGGGATAGGAAGGGGGAATAGGGAGGGGTTTGTTACTGAGACGTAACTTGAAGAAAAAAAAAATAAAGTATTTAAAAAAAACCCCACTATTTCCTATCTCTGGGCTTGTGTTTTAGGATACATTTGTAATATATTATAAAACATGTTATGGCTTATCTTAAAGGCGAACGTGTACCAAGTAACAATGTTTGTTCGGGATTACTGGGGTCTTAGAGATGGAAAAGATTAAGGGGCATGTCTAATACACTGGCTTCAAGTTTAGAAGAAACAAAACCAAAAGCAAACACAGAGAAGTTATGTGACTTGACCAACATTATCTGCCTAGCCAATCGCCAAAGCTGCAAACTTAGCTTCCAACTTCACTTCTGTCCTTGATTATTTATTAGCAGTGATATAATTTTAATATAAGATAGGAAAGGAATTAATTCAAATATATTCCATAAACTATCTAATCTACATGTTGACCCTACAAAGTAGGTGTCACTACACTCAATTTGCATGTGGGGAAACTCATGTCGTAGATTGAGTCACTTTGTGAAAGTCATAATGACAGTGACTAGTAAGATCCTTGGAGCCCCTGGCTGGCTGACATAGAGCTTAGGTCTCGGAAATGATGGAACATTCTTTTCCACCACAGACAGGTGTAGGAAAAGACTGGGTTAGAAAATTAATCATTGTTTGCCAATCTTCTCTGCTATTTGTGGGCTTAAACTGAACACAAAAGCAGGAACATATGCAGGAGTTTGATTTTCTGACCCTACAATACTTGAGAAGCCTTTTTTTTTTTTTTTTTTAGGAATTACTTATGACTGTCTGAAAGTGAGAAGACAGTTTCTTTAGAAAATTCTATAATGCAGAAACTTTTTTTTCTTTAATTCATCCCACCTTTCGAGGACACTTACTCCATCTTAGTTGGGTAAGGTTAATTTGGATCACCAAAAAAGAACATGGAAGTAGAAACCAGGTTGACACGGGCATTAGCTGAGTCAGCTCTTTACCGTTTTTCTGCTCCCCCAGTTAGACAGTCAAGATCAACGAAAGTCAAAGCCACAATGAGAGTCGAGACAAGAGAAGTAGATAGAAAACAGCTGTTCTAGACAACAGGACAGGTTCTTGTTTTTACAACTATCATTAAAATAGAAACAGAGTAAATTAGAACCCCTCCCCCCAGATTCTGATTATCATTTTCTTTCCTTTTCTTCTTCTTTTCCCCTTAAACTCACTTTGCATATGCTAGTGTCATTCATTTTAATGAACCCTAGTAATTAAAGATTGAAACTAACTCATGCTCTCTTGATAGGTTCGCAGGACATAAGTTAACAGATGCCTGATTTTTATAATTTTTAGACAAGAGTTATTTACTCCCTAAAATCCACACATGTTGATTTGCACTTTGTAGGGATGGCTTGAAGGTTTTTCGTTTTCCTATGCAGGAATCCCTTGGCATCTCCTTTTGCATTTTAACCCAGCTATTGGTAAGCTACTCAACACAAGACCTGCGAGCAGATCAGGTGAGCAGAGAGACATCCTTCGGCCCCACCTGCGTGTTGTGGAGTCTGCTGAGTGCATCTTGAACAGCCACAATGGTGAAGATGTGCAATGCTGAATGCAAACAGCCCCTCAGCCTTTAGAAAAGATTTTCTTGAACCAAAGAATCCAAGCAAACAACCAACAAGAAAAGTCTTCAGCTCTAGCTTGTGTGTTCGGACGCTGCATGACAGGAACGTGGGATACATGCCATGCTAGTCAGCCAGTATCTGCCCACTTCACCAATACTAAAGAACATGCTTGTTTATTCACCCACTTATTAAGAGCCTACCACCGGGCTGGAGAGAGGAGAGATGGCTCAGCAGTTAAGAGCACTGGCTGCTCTTCCAGAGGTCATGAGTTCAATTCCCAGCAACCACATGGTGGCTCACAACCATCCATAATGAAATCTGGTGTCCTCCTTCTGGCCTGCAGATATACCTGCAGACAGAACACTGTATACATAATAAATAAATCTTAAAAAAAAAAAAAAAAGAAATGGCTTTAAAAAAAAAAAGAGCCTACCACCTGGCGGGCACCACTCTTGGTGTGTGAAATACCACAAATACATAAAACAGACAAAAATAAAAGTCCTACCCTCATAAGGTTTACATTTCCACAGAGGGAGAAAAATAACCCACATGGTAAAGTATATGGTAACCACTGTGGGGAAAACGGAGTAGGATGTGGGAATCAGGCTTTAGGGAAATGTAGGGTTACAGTTTTGACTGAAGTAGTCAGGGAGGCCACCTTGGGGCAATAATCCCTAAGGGGAAAACTGGGGGTGTGAGGAGTATGCTAGCCTTGTACCCATATTGGAGTGTGGGATCCAAGGAAGCTTTGAGCAAATGCTTAAAGAGCAAGGAAGTCCCGAGGGGATGTTACTGTTACTATGGGCACAGCCATGTCAACAATGCCTCAAACCCATGGGAAACTAACTGGCAAACCCTTCTCTGTGCGGGCAAAGCTCAGGAGACAGTAAGTCCTTCCTCTGAGTGCAAATGTTGGCAGTGTGCACAACACATATCAACTGTAGCTTCCTCCTCCCAAGCGTTTAGAGCCTGAGGCTGCTGTTCACATACTGATACTAGCCACACACAACAATGAATGAGCTGAGTTCCGGGTTGAGTAGTTGGTGCCTCCATCTCTCACAAAGCCCAGCCCAGCTTGTGTGTCTGTCTGTCCGTGTGTCTTTCCTTCCTTCATTACTTCACCACCCCTAGTCAGGTTTTCTGGACCTTGTCTTGCAGGACACACAGGGAAGGACATTCCAGGCAAAGCAGGGATTGCAGACACCAGCCCCCCAACTCCCCCAGCAGGCAATGTGAGCACCAGTCCCAAGGGCAGTGGGGCCTGACCAAAGAGGCTAAGTGGAAGGAGGAGAGAAGTGAGGACAGCAGAGCCCACATAAGGCATGTGCTTGTGTGCATGCTGTGTACACTCTTGTGAGCTGGGGTAACTGTCTGCATCAGAGGCCACTGAGATTGACATCCTCTCTTCGCCTGGATTCCTGTCAAGAGCTGATAGTGCCACTCACCTGAAACACCATGAAACATCATGGTGTGGTTTCAACAGATCACAATGAAGGGTCAGTTACTAGAGTGCAAAAAAATGTTAATCAATGGGAAGAAGTACAAAGACACACAAGGAGGAAAATGTCACAATGAAAGCCATCACTCTGATTTCTAACCTAAAGCTTAAGAGCAGCGAAGGGCTGGGTAGATGGATCAGTGACTAAAAGGCCTGTTTCAGAAGTGTGAGGACCCAAGTTTGGAACCCCAGAGTCTACAGAAAGCTGGGTTCTGTGGTGTGTGCATCTGTAATCTCAGAACTCTGGTGAGATTCGAGGTGGAGGAAGAAGACTCCGTTGAAACTTGCAGACCAGCCAGCCTGGTGAACACAGCAGAGACCCCATCTCAAACAAGGTGGAAGGTCAGGACCAACTGTAGGGGTTAGATAAATTAGATTTAGAAAATATATAGGAGTTTCTGATACTGTCTCTTAATTCGGGGCCTAAAGAGCATTATCAGCATGAAGTCAGGAAAAACAGGAAAGACTTAATAGACTGAAAAACAAGGTTGAAGTCAGGAAAAACAGGAAAGACTCAATAGACTGAAATACAAGGTTGAAGTCAGGAAAAACAGGGAAGACTCAATAGACTTGAAGAAACAAAGTATCTGGCCTGACATTGTTTTCAGCTGCTAAGTGGGCGGAGCCCAAATTAAGCTGAAACAGAGTTCCTCCTATTTGAGGACAGTGCGTGGAGCCCAGAAAGAGAAGAGGCCCCTGATGCTAGAGAGCTCCAAGAGTCCTGCTGAAAAAAGGGCTGGCCATTGATGGCCAGCTCTCTCCCTGAAGCAGAAAGAAGCCGGTGAGCAAAGAAAGCCTGAGCAAGACACCAAAAGGCCAAGGACTGGACCCTGTGGCTCAGCTTTTGCCTGGAGGGGTTTGATCTGTCCGATCAGTGGCCTAAAGGAAACGGTGCCTGGCTTTAAAGACTGAGGCAGAGCAGCTGAGTTCCTGATTCAAAAGAAGTAAGTTGGCCTGCAGACGGCTGGAGTCTCCCACAGAGAAGAAAGCATGAAGCCTTATTTAAGGTGAGACTGCAATAACCAACTACCCTGACGAACCTGCATCTGAGAGATCCAGAAAAAGGACTGCTAAGTGCGTTAAAGAATCTACAACAAAGACTGTGTTCCTGACGACTGAGGACCTGTGGAGAGCCACAACCCTAAGATGGCGCCTGGCTTGATGCCAGAAAGCTCAAGCTTAGCTGTAAACAAGCCTTAGTTGGTAGCAGCTGCCTAGCCCGGTGTGCTTCCTCCTTTTGTGAGCCTATCTTGGATCACCAGGTGGCATGATCTGATTGGGTTTGAGTAGGCATATAAGGGCTTGGAGGAGGAGGAGGAGAAGGAGACACAAGCAGAGACACAAGCAGAGAAGCAGATGTACAAGGTTCCTGAATAAACTGCTTGAAGAAGAATCATGGTTGTGTTTTTCCTGCTGGTCAGGGAGACGCGACAAGGACCTGTCCCAGAGACTGTATCATTCTAAAAGGTTATGAAAGTGGTTGTTATGATTATCAATAGGTTTAGTGGATAGGTTAAAGGGGTTGTAGGAATTTATAGGATTAATAGTTAAGAAATTGTTGGTGTTTGTTATAAGTGAATTTAGTAATAAATAAATAAGTGATAAATAATAGTTTAAAAGATCGGTTACAACCAACACTGGAGGCTGTCCTCTTACCTACACACACATACTGCGGCCTGTGCACATGCACACCAATTCTCTCGCCTTCTCTCCTCTTTCCTCCCTCCCCTCTCTATCCAACCCCCATGACCTCATTTCTAAGTGTCCCACTTGCCTGAGTCTGTGAGGTAGGGAGAGGTATTCCCAGCCACCACGGTGGTTAGTACAACTGAATAAATGCAGAAGTCAAAGCCAGCCCCAAATAACCCTGAAATAACCCTCTGGTTTCTAGATGTTCATGGGTTCCTAGCTTATAGGAATGGATTTTCACTTGTAGAACCTGCAGCTAAATCTGTCAGTTATCCCAGGGCTAAGGTTAAACATAAATGAAGGGAAGTGACGAACTAATTAGCCTGCACACACAGAACTCTCAGGTTCACTGGGTCTAGCTGGACTGAAGCAAGAGATTTTTGGGAAAGGGAGTTATTTTCTAAATGACTGCTAATGTGAAAATACATGGCACTGGTTATCTCCACTAAGCAATTGAAGACCGGAAGACACAAGCATTGGGTTACAAAGTTTAAAAGTTAATACAGCTACGCATAATGCTTAGATTAGTGCTTAAGTAGATAAATTAAGTTGCAATGTGTCTCTTAAGCAGTCATTGAACAAGAAAGATGAGAAATAAATTGAGTTCCACATCGGCCTTCCTGGCTTCTAGCAACTCTCTCTGTCAACACACGGATCCTTTTCACTGTCAATTCAACACACATTCTGCAGACCTTGGGCCTGCAATTATTTCATTTCCTTTCTTGGAAATGTAATTTCCACTTACTTTTGGAGAATAAAAGGCAGACAAAAGAAGGAAGGAGTAGCAGTATTTTCTGATTAAGATTATCTGTGTAAAATGGTGAAGAGGGAAAAAAATCTATACACACGTACTGAAGCATTTCTCAGAAACTAACTTGTCTCTGCCAAATTGCTTTTGTGTCTGGATATTGGTTCAAATGCTGCCAGATTGCTGATGTCGAATTAGTGTTGAACAAATTTAATAGCAAAGGCAAAGAATGAATATGGATCATCTTTCTGGGAGATGCAAACAGCTCCCGGCAAAGAAAGGAAACAGGACTGTGAGAATATGTGCTTTTAAAAACTGCAGTGAAATTAGATAAGGCTGTAAATCAGCAAAGGAGGCCGGGAGATGGGGATCTCAACAGTCCCAGGGAGACGAATACAGGAGTGGGAGAAAAATGCCAGTTGGCAAAAAAAGATCCAAATTGAATTTCAACTTCATTTGTACAGGTTTCATCTTTTAAGCTAAGACAGCTAAAACTACAAAGGAGGGGGCTCTTTCTCTGACAGCACAGGAAATTCAGAGGTTTAATTAACTGTGATTACAAGATTCGGCTGATCTGATTGGCCTCACCTCTTCCTTTTCATTAAGTGACAATCTAGCTGACATCCTGGCAAGTGTAGACTAATTTCAAATGGAGCTTACCATTGTTACAAAACAAACTGATCCTCTACTACACTGAATAGCAGGATTAGACCTAACAAAGTGCCACTTGGAAGTTGGTCTCTATAGATAAACTTACATGTGGTACATAGTCAGTCTCTAGAAAGAACAGGATGAAGGAACATCTTTCAAGGGCCAGAAAATGATGCTGTACAAACACAGGCTCCAAAGGATCCAGTACCTTCCTCAGAGCTAGGGAGCTGTTAAGAGTGGCAGCCTAAGGATTTCACTTGGAAAAGACAGGTAGGCGTCTTCTGGTGCAGAAATACCAGCCAAGTCAACTCTTTGTGTAGGAGGAGAACCCAATGGCCAGTTCAGGAGTTCTGGCATTTACTTTGGAGATGAAGGAAACCACCAAGCTGGGAGGGAGCCTAGAAGCAGAAGCTGGCTCAAAGGAGGGGAAAGGGAGGTTGGTCGGCCGTTTCAAAGTCTCTCTGAAGAGCAACAGATTAAAGAAATACATGTCAGTCATTACAGATTCGTCTACATTCTACTTAATAAAGAGCATTGTTACTTACTGAAACATAACCTTGGAATTCGTGCATCCTTCCAATTTATGGGACCCTTCTTCACCTGGCTCAGGTGTTAGGGGACACGGGCTGTTGAATTCTGCCTCCAGAGTTTTCTTGTTCAAGGCTGTTTTTGTTACACTGGATACAGAACCCAACACTGGCATGGATTTGGACTCTGAGGTGGCTAATATCCCGGTAGGACCTTAAAACCAAACACATACCTTAAGTTTAATAATTCTGTGTGATCCTTATTAATGGCATGAAAGATTAGCTGAAAACCCCACAGGAATCAAAAAGACCAAGTTGGTTAAAAAAGTTTAAGCACATGCTAAAAGAAAAAAAAGTCCCTACTTCTTTGCTTTGCTTTGGGGGTAACACAGCCTTTCAGTGCACCTGGAGCATGCTGGGAAATTGCGTGCAGACATTTAAGAGGCCACAAAAATCCCAGGCCACACTCCCTCACTGACTGGTCCTCAGCAATACCACAATTGTGGAAACTCTTTTCTTCTCTTTGAATATGGCTTGCTGACTGCCCTGCTCAAACCATTTTGCCTCTCAAGAGTTAATTCTTCTGAAAACTCAGCTCTGCATTTTAAACAGAAAATGGACTGACATCAAAAGGTTCTTTCTAAAAGGCTCATGAAGACTTCTAGAGCATTAAACAGCTTTTATGAACATTTTCATTTTCATGTGAAGGAACAATAAGTGGATTTATTGCCTCTTAAAAAATACAGACACAAGATTATAAAAATTAAGTGGCAAAGAGCTTGGGCTGCTTACCTTCTGGTCTCTGCTGCTCTTTGGGACAGGACTTAATGACTACAATGGGACTTGCTACTGAAATTATTGGCACAGCATTCTAGAACTCCCAGGCTAAAGCTAAGCCTTACCCTGAGTTTTCACTAAGTAGCATGCCTCAAAGTATACTTGTTCTAAAACTTCAGAAGGAACACTTTTATTGTTCCTTGAGAATGTCTAAGCAATTCAATACAAATTAAATAATATAAAAATGAAGTTAGAACACAGCCCTGAAGGTGCCACTGAGAGAACAGACTTGTGATTAAAGAATGTCCCAGAGCTCAGGATGTGTGGCTCAGGTGGAGAAGGGCTTGCAGAGCAGGCATGGAGCCCTGGGTTCCTCTGCAGTGCTCATAAAGTGGGTATGATGGTGCTCACCTATAAGTCCAGCACTTGGGGCAGGAAGGAAGATCAAAAGTTCAAGGTAATTCTTGAGAAGAGAGAGAGAGAGAGAGAGAGAGAGAGAGAGAGAGAGAGAGAGAGAGGAGTGAAGTTAGAGAGGGAGGGAGAGAGAGAAAGGAGGGAGGGAAGGAAGAGAACCATCTCCCAGATTGGTATTATACAATCGGAAGTGCTAGCAGATCCCTAATAGTAATAGTTCGATAGTTACATTCTATCCTGTGGCTATGGATATGGCTGGAAAACCTGTCTAAGAGGGACTGAAAATTTGTTCCGCAATTCTACTGGACTCCTCCCTTAGCCTGATTCCAAGACACGGACCCTCTCTGGTCTGGTGATGGGTGTGTGGCTTTCTTACTCCATCTGATCAGACATGCTGATGTCATCCCTGGTGCTTTTAGAAAGGCCTTTTCCTTCCAGCTACACTAAGCCTTGTTTCGCATGGGGATGTGGAAGACAGAGAGAAGGGCAGAAAGATCAATGGAAGAAGCTTCTGGGAAACAGGGATATGAAGTCTAATTCAAGATTCACTGGTTCTCAGCTCTGTTTTGTCCTTGGTGATTTGACTGCAGTGGTAGACAGTGTTAAGCAGTGTGTCCTTGTCGGAAGATCTCTTTTTGAATACACCAATGCCTGCTGCTTATTTCTACAACTGAAGCCACTTAAAAAGGAGGGCAGCGTACTAAGCTGGGGCTCATGTTTTCCTTACACACAAAAAGAAATGAAGAAGGCACAATGTTTGCAATGGGGATTTCTGCATCCTATGTTTCCTAAGATATTCTCTCTAACATGTCAGTTGGGCAGACTACCAGGTTGGGTGGAGAAAGGGAACAGCAGCTAGACCCAGAAGGAAAACTGAGCAAAACAGTACATCCAAAGGGCACTAGCCTAGGGTCAGGTCTACAAAGTCTGGTTGCTTCCTGAAGTCTCCTTCCTCCACTTGTTCCAGCCCCTATTTCCCATGAATCTTAGTGTACAGAGCCCATGTACCAGGCCCAGGTGTCACAAGGCCCAAGCCCGGACACCACTCATCTCCGTACCTTTCTGTCCTCTCATGCACCTGCCAAGTTTTAGCTGCCTCCTTGTTCTGTCCCCATGGAATTTTTACCTTGTTATTTCATGAGCTTTAGAGAAATTTTTACATGGCAAACTCTTTCAGTTTGGTGCTAGGAAAATGTGTGGCCCATTGGAGGGGAAAACAGAAATTTTGTTAAAGATAGTGAGTTCATCAGTTTGCATGTTTGTTTGTTTCCTTGGCTATTAGGAAGCTCAAAGAAAAATGAGTGTATACTCAGTGTATTCTGACTGTGTATACTTCAATGACAGATCATATTCTTTGCTCATGTATAAATGGATCTACTGAAAAAAGAACAGAATTGAACATAGCCTAGGTGGGCCTCAGACTCATTATGTAGCTAAAGACGACATTGAATTCTTTTTTTTTAAATAATTTATTTTTCTTTTATGTACATTGATATTTTGCCTGCATTTATATCTGTGAGAGGATGTCAGATTCCCTAGAACAGGAGTTACAGACAGCTGTGAACTGCCATGTGGGTGCTGAGAATTGAACTGGGATCCTCCAGAAGAGCAACCATCCAGTGCTCTTAAACATTGAGCCATCTCTCCAGCTCCGACTTTGACTTCTTGATCCTCCTGCCTCTACCTCCAAAGAGGGTCACCATGCTGTTTATGTGGTTCCCAGGATCGAACCTAGGGCAAAGCTAGGGATTTACACACTCTAGGCAAACACTCTACCAACCGAGCTACATTGCTAACTTCCAAGTGTATTGGATATGTACCGTTTATTCTAACTTCCCTTGAATGGGACAATGAATATTTGTACACTGGTAAAAAATAAATCAAACAAAAGAGTCTTACTGCATCTCTAAAATGTGTTCCCTCTTCCACTTTTGGAAGTCCTCCTATTTTCATATTGACTGAAACCAAAGAGCTTCCTCATCTCCACTGGAGATGAGCTCTGAAGCAGTGACTGTAGCGTGTGCTTCACTAATCTAGGAGTGGAGCATGAGGCGAGGGGCAGAACACAAGAAGGGAATGCCACCGGGCACAGCCTACAGCAGAGGGACCTCCTACAGGAGTACCTTCAGGTGAACTCTGGGAAGGCCGAAACAGGCACCAAGTCACCAGATGGGATGAGGGGAAGTGACCGAGGGCTACCAATGCAATAAAAAATGTCTCAGAATACCTGTTCAATTTCCCTGCCAGGTTGTTTGCTGGGCGGGATTTCATCAGTAGAATTTGCAGACCAAAATACACAGTATTTTTATGTCACTGCCACTCCTCTTGTTCTGAGGAAGGGTCTCTTACTGTCCTAGGGCTCACTAGGAAGGTTCAACTGGCTGTGTAGTGTGGGATCCACTTGTCTCCACCTCCCTATCACTGGGTTACAAGTCCTGGCTTTAAAAGCGTGGGTTATGGGAATTGAACTCAGGGAGCAATTAACTATTTCCTCAGACCACTCATGTGTTTATTATAAAAGTTTAGCTGCCTATCTGGCCAATTTTGATTGGAGGAATCACTCAGTTTAGTAAATTCCCATGTGAAGCAGAACTTGACCACCACAATTCCATCGTGAATATTCTGGCAGGGTGGGTCATGCCAGGAATGCCAGCCCTAGGGAGGCTGAAGCAGGAAGGTTGTACTACTTCAAGGCCAGCCTGAGCTGCACAGCAAGACCTTGTCTCTAAAACAGTCAAAATCCTAGCAGCTTAAAGCTGGTCAGCATGACTCAACAAATCATTCCATTGGACTGTTCTTGACCAACATGAGTCTTAAGAACCTCAGCCCAGTGCCTCTGGTGGCTGATTACTAGCCTTCCTTTACTATAACTTTTCAGAGCTACTAGGTTCCTGGCTAGCTCCAAGGTTCTGGCTAATTGCCATGACCAAACTCACACAGATAACTGTGTCCACTGAAGTCTGGAACAGACCCTGAGATGCAATACTTGGCTAATCAAGTGTCTCCAACACCCAATGGTGGCTGTGAGCCTGCAGCTGGTGGCAGAGTTGGAGTCAGTGGCGGATTCACGAATGGAATGGGTACAAGGGATGATGTTTTCCCTGTATTTGTAACTGATGTGTAATTCTCACTAAAACTGCAAATCATGCCAGGCATAGTCAGGGAAAGGGACTTTTCATGTACTGGCTTACTTCATCCTGAGACTGCTGCAGTAGCAGTACGCGTGTCACCATTAGAGACACGCAAAGAAACTTAGTCACACAGAGGTTGAGTAACTAGTCCAAGGGCAAGCAGTGGACAAGTGATGGTCTGGGACTGAAACTCAGGATGATGCCTGCTCCCAGAACCTCCATCTGATGCCATCTTGTTGACAAAATCCATCCTGTTTCAAGAAGGGCTGGAGGCCCATCCTTACCTAAAGACTATTGGCAGCTAAGGGCTACCAGGGGAGAGGGAGACATTTTCTTTGGTGGTAAAGCCACTGATAAGCTGCTCATGTTCCTGTAAATAACCCTCACTGATGTTCCTGATACACAGTAATGAAACATATATATGTATATATATAAATGTTATTATACATATATAAACATATATATATTATATATAAATATAAAAACATTTATTTATATATATGTATATATATGTGTATATATATACATATATACATATATATATATATATATGTAAAATGAAACTCCATGAAAATAGGATGATCAGGTAGAAAAAGGAAGACTGGAGAGGGGGAGGGAGACAAGAGAGGATAATTAAGATGAACATGATCAAGATACTTTGTATAGCACTGCAAAGATGGCTGAGCGGTTAAGGGCACTGACTGCTCTTCCAGAGGACTTGGGTTCAATTCCAGTACCCACAACATGGCGGCTCACAACTCTCTGTAACTCCAAGATCTGACACTCTCACATAGACATAGATGCAGGCAACACCAATGCACATAAAATAAAGGTAAATAAATTAAAAAAAAAACTTTGTATATGCGTGTGAAAAAACCCATGCCGAATGCCTTTACATGGGGCTTTGGCTCATGGTGCCTCGTAGGGAACAGATCAGACCTGCAAATGCTTGGTCACCTACAAATAAAGATGCTCGTGGCTATGTAAGCATCTCATGAAGTGCCACAGACACTCTTCGAACCCAGCCAGTACTTCTCACTCACATTAAAAAAAAAAAACAAAGTAAACATTTAATACTAATTTTTGAAAGATGCTTTTGTGTTAAAGGGGCTGAAAGGAAGAAGAGAAGGACCAGGGAAAATTTGAAGTGGCTTACTACTGCTATCTGCTTCTGCCGTCACCTTTCTGCGACGTAAAATCCTTTCTAACTCAGTTTCACTGTTCTCAGGGCCAAGGGATTTTAAGCTTCTCGAACTAGTGGATTTGTTAAGTGACCCCTAAAACAAAAACAAAAAGGTTAATATAATATGCAAAAGAACATAAAATGCAAACCAATAAAACATTGTCAAAATCTGAAAAGAATTAAGAAACAAAACAAATTACATACAAATGTAAATACGAGTCTCTCACATGCACACACACACAACCTCAATGACACAAAGTATTGGGCTATTCAAAAAGATGCTGCTGACAGTGGAGGCAATAGCCCTATCTCAAAGGGCTAGTAAGAGATGCAGACCTTGATATGAGTCCAGGAAGGAGAGAACGGGTGCATTCCACTCACCTTGGAACGGCATCTTCACACAGCAGCTGTGAACTACTGAGCACAAATCCTCAGGGTGCTAAACAAACTGTGTGGCCTGTTACTGAGTGAGCGAGTGACCCTGGCTGCACACCAGGTAGCCATGCTATGACTGAAAAGCAAGCACAGAAGGGCCCCCAATAGGCCACCTGAAGAAGGAGCAGGCTAACTTGGCGTTAGTGTGGTAGAGGAATGCTGTGGTCCTACAGGGATGGATTGACTTCCATCATCCTAACAGACAAGACCAAGGCTGCATTTTTTTTTCAGAGCCCAGAAGATACTGTAGGCAACAAGAGGCCATCAAGCTTGGCTCCTCCTGAAACTGGCCTTGGCTTCTAAGAAGACAAAGACCAATGTCATTGTCTCCCATCCAGGCCTCTCTTGAAGTGACAGAGGGCGGGGAGATTCCCACCGTCTTTCCCACTGGGGTGTCTGAACACATCACTGACATACTCCTCACCTAGAGGTGAGCCTGTAGCTGATCATAAGCAGTGCCCACTATCTCTCTGAAGTGTTCCTCCTCAGCTGTACCATAACTGAGGGGACGGGGTGATCAAGAGACCCAAGATCTAGTCAGAGGAAACAAGCAACAGCCTGCTGGGTCTAAAGCAGCTTTTGTTCAGCTAGGTTTGTAGCCTTGGCCTTTGCATAGGCAGTGAACTTGGTAAGGGCTTTTATCCTAACCCCTCCTACCTTCCATCTTCTGGAAGGATACTCAGAATCCTATTGCTTAGAAATGGTAATTCTCTAGGCCATAAGACAACAACAGAGTTCCTTGTGAAAATCAGACAGTTACAAATCTCACACAGGAAAAGTTAAAATAATGTTCTCATTATCTTTAAGCAGGAACCATACCGACTTAAAGATCGAGAAAAGGGGTCTGGCCAACAAGGTTAGGAAACTGGGTGCTGCTAGCTTCCTAACCAACTGACATACTTGAGGAAGGCTTGTCCTTTATTCTGGCATGTGACACTTTCCCCCTGGAAATGTGACATTTTGTTTTTCATTCGTTGCAAAGACTTGTACGTGACATGTGTGATTTTACAGGACCTTATTTTATCTTAGAGGTAAGATGACTTGGTTCACTGAGTTGTGGGTCTCTATCTGCTTGATGATGAGAAACACAGTAAGGCATGATTGTTCCTGGAAATTAAAGAGAATGAATGGCCACTTTCCACACGCTTGAAAAGAATGTAATGAACAAGTATCCTCATGTCATTTCTATTTAAGCTTCTAGGAAACTTACCATTTGAAGCACTTGTGAGAAGCTATTTAAAAACTGTACAGTTCTCACCATGAAAATAACTTATAGAGCGGCCACATTCTTTGACTCTCAGGCCCACTGTGTGATTTTCCCCAGTGAAAATGGCTGCTGGAAAGGAGACTACACGCTATCTACTGTTGTTAAATTTATTTTTTACATGATCGTCCAGCTCTTCGTTTGAGTAAACAGTATTATTTCTCCCCCTAATTGTGGCTGTAATGAGCCACCCTCTTGTTATACAATATGCCAAGGAATCTATTTCCAAGTTCTAACCTGTGAGCTCCCCCAGTGTTTGTTTGTTTACTCACTGCTGTGGTTGGCACAGCTAATGCTGAGTGAAGTTTAGAGGGCCCGGTACCTGGATGGAGCACAGGATATTTCTTCGGACTCTCTCAAACGGAAAGAGGTGGCTAACTTGCTGAGATTATTTCATCTCTGTATCTTACTTCTCTGTTGGATTCATAAAATGCACCAGTCAGAAGCTGGCTCAGAAGTAACTGTGGTATACACCATTACTTCACTGTAATGAAGGAACCGGAACCCAGCAAGGCTTAAGGTCCCCTAGTAAGTCAGAGGTAGGCCTGTGGTTTAGATGTAGATCAAAACCCCAAATGGTAATCTTACTACTTCACATCACCATTGTCTTAGTCCCCAAGCGCTTCAAATGTTAAAATCTGACCATACTGACTGTCAGGTGACAACCATAAACTGGCTAATGGTGGCGGCAGCTTTTCAGGGTGGTGTGTGGCCGCTTCAGTCCCTCTGGTCAACAGAAGCAATTTGCAGATCAGTTTCTATCTGTTAATAGGGTGCCTTTTAAAAGACAGTGTACCTCCAGAGCTTCCGTTTCCTAAACCTTAGAAGTCCTATGTGAACACAAGAAATGCCTGGTTATGTTTTACATACAAAATGTTCAGCTTGAAATATTAAGTGATATGAGTTTGGAAAAGTGACTTCAGTCAATACTGATGGTTTAAAAATTGGCTTGAAAATTGTACACCTCAAAAAGAAAAAAAAAAAGTAAGGTTTCCAGCTCTCCCTGGCCAGAGATTTGCATCTGACCTCTCAGTACTCTGGAGCTCAGTCATACGCCATAGGTTATAGTCATTTTTCAGCAGGATGTTCCCCACAAAGCTTTTCCTGTTCTCTGTACTCTAGGAGGTCAGGACACCCACCTGGGTGTGTTCTGGTACAAGTACCTGGTCTCTACCTCCCTGTAAGGCTCAGGGCTTGTTGTAGTTCTTAACATTTACTTTGTCACATTATGTTACCAGGATGGTATTATGTACTTTCCTCAGAACTAACACTGATAATCCTTATAGAGAGGACTCCAGAAATGCACCACACTGGAGCCCCACTTTCTCTCATGTAAGAATGGGTGCGGTTTCTTGGCCCCAGACACTTGGGCCATCCCTCAAAGAAATATTATATCTGGAACCATTACTCCTAGTGATACATAAGTGTCAGAAAAGGCAGAGAGATCTAAGAACAAACTCAGGGCAAGGATGAAAGAACTCTTAAAAACATTTCTCATAAACCACAAATAATTCCACAATTCCATTTGCATGAAGTAATATAAGATTACAGTGAATATTATTCTGAAAAGTAATATTTGAGCTGTGGATGTAGGCTGGTGATAAAGCACAGCTTAGCATGTGTTACACACATACACATATAAACACACATGTACACACACACATGAACGTGTGCGCACACACACAGACACCATAATGCTAAATTCATTAAACTTGCACTATCTGCCATTGGCATATTTTTTGCATAATCAACTACTATCTCACATAGATGCCCGCTTTTCTTAATAAACCAAAATTTTAACAAGTCAAACTGACTGCAGCTGACTCGTAGACATCAGAGCTCTCTCTTCTCCCTCTCACGAGGCCCCAGGGACTTCTTCAACCACAGAAATTAGCATTCGAATGAAGAAGCAACAAAAGGGGCTGTCACAGGGCAGAAACCAGGATGACAAAATCTTCCAACATAGGATCCGTAGGGTAAGAGCCTCGTCCTTTGTCAGGGGCCGTCTAATCCTTGATTCTGTAGGTAGACCACCACTGTTAGCCAGTGATACACCGCTCTTCAGGGCTAATCCCACTCACTTAAAACTAAAGCAAACTAATTAAGCCAATCTGTGTGAAGTCTACTGTTTAAAGCCAGTCTTGATGAAAATAATGTTGTTTACCGTCATTATGTGGATGCCTACATGTGATACTTAATTAGCACAGTAACAACAAACAGGGGAGGGATTATTCCAGTACCCCTCCCCCATGTTTGCTGACTGTTTGCATGTTTGCATAATAACCAGCATTGGGCTGGAATGGGGTCTGAAATAGTGCTCAGTCTGAAGTATTTCCTGTGAGGCTGTTGGAGAGGGAAGTCAATAGCGATCCCATCGGCCACAGCTCCCACTTGGAGTAGAGATATAGGGCTGGAGGTGGGCGGTATATATGTTCTCCAGCAGGTAAGGAAGTACTTTTAGAGATTTGAAATTGATGACAAAAAGACTTTCATGGAATTGGAAATCTACTTCACCTGATACAATGCTTGCCTAGTATGATTGAAGCCTTGGGATGGATCCCCAGCACCATCTAAGATGGGTGTAGTGGTTCACCTCTATAATCCCAGAGGCAGAGGCAAGAAGGTCATTTCAAGTTCCAAGCCAGCCAGGGCTGCATGACAAGAAGCAGGTGGGAAGTGCCCCACAACACCAGACCAGTGTACTTGGCTGTATACTCAGATTTACATGTGGATGCTAGGAATCCCTCTTTCCTCCCTCATGCAGGCCAGGGACCTGAACTTCCTGCTGCAGTGTTGGGGCTGGAGTACAAGATAGCAAGAAGGACTTGCTGAGTGTGTGGCCACTCTTTTAAAACAAGTCAACAACAAAGCATTTGACACATGTGCTGGAGGTAACCATAGACAGTACAAACTAGCGTACTGCTGTGTAAACCATTACACGGTCCAAAGAAATGAGCCTAATAATCAATGGAAATAAAACACGCCAGAAGGACCTATTGGCAAACAATCAGACTAGAAAATACCCTTCCCTTCCCTGCAAGGCAGAGGGAGGGTGGCAGTGTGCTTACCAGGATCCCCTTGAGCTCATCCACCGCACTTTCCGAGCCCTTTAAAGACTCTGGCTGCAATTCAGAAGGAAAAACAGAAATTATTGCATCATTTTGTTTTTAAGTATGAAACACTTATTTTTTTAATTTTGTGTGTGGCTGGGGAGAACAACCTATGAGATTTTTTCCACCACGCGGGTCCCAGGCTTGGTGACAAGCACTTGAACCCACTGAGCCATCTTGTTGGCGCCAAATAAAGATTTTTATATGCTAAGTTGTTGGTGAACTTTGTGGAGGTGAGTGGTGTATGTGTGTATGCTCAGGTTTGTGGAAAAGTAAAGAGGAGGACACCGAGTGTCCTTTATTTCTCTGTACCTTACTCACAGGGCTCTCACCAAACCCGGAGTTTGCTGATTTTTGACAGTCAGCAAGCTGTTTCTCTGCTCCACTCCCCTGCCTCCCGGTGTGGGTGCTGGGGTCACAGGCCTGTGCAGCCAAGCTCAGCTGGGTGCTGGGGATCTGAACCCAGGTTCTCATATTTGTACAGCAGGCATTCTTACTCACAGAGCTGGGTTTCTGACGACTAGCTTTTTGCTTTGCAATCAGTTCCCCTCTTAAGATTTAGGAGAAGAAATCAGCCATTTAAATGCTTCCAAATGGCCAGAGAATAAAAAGTCACAAGGTATATTTAAAGCAAAAAAGATTCAGGCTACCTTCTTCTAAATATCATGTTACCTGTGGGTATCATCATATGTACAAAAGGATTTAGTTAATACTAGATTTTAAAGATTTGATTCCACTATCACAAGTTTTAGTAGCAGTTCTTAGACATAGCTTAGAATTTCTGCCAGCAAGGGAAGATGAGTGAGACAGCTGTGTAAACAGAAAACAAATGCTGGGCAAAGAATTCCTATGGCTCTCTTAGTTCCAGAAAGGCCAGCTGATAGGATATGGGCCTTTCCCAGTAAGACCAAATCAGGAGGAAAGTGCCACAGGAGGATACCGCCAACAGAAGAATGTTAGCACCCCTGGCTGATAAGAGCCTTCAAGTCTCACAACCTGAGTTCAGTCCTGGCCTCATGTGGTAAAAGAACAGAACAGATTCCCCATATTATCTCCTGACTCTACATGCATACACATGCATGTGCACACACAAGCAAATGTAATAATAAAATGTTTTTTATTAAATAATGATCCCATTTCCATTTTTAAAAAAAATGAAGACAAAATCAGGCCAAGACTCTCAACCTCCACAGCCCAGGTTTTCTGGGAAATGAGCAACTCCCGCGGTATCAGACATAAACTCTAAGACACCAGTTTTAACCAGGCCAGTTCTACCTATTTGAAATATCTAGAGATTTTGAAAATAGGCCATCAAATAATTATCTGCAAGACAAGCTTAGCCCTTTTAGAAAAACTGACATGACAATCATGTCTTTTGGACCAATGCCCTACCTAAAGACATACTCAAAAGTGCTCCTATGCCCCTGCATGGTCCTGGCTGCTGGAGCCTGGACCACACACTATCAGACTGTGACATTCTGAGACTCTCGTGCACAGTGACCATGTACAGCAGAGGTTATCCTGCTGCTGGTTACTCAGTGCTACAGCTGCAGGACTGATGGCGGCCGCTGAGAAGCTCGGAGTCCACTGATCCTTACTCAGCTGCTTTCCAGACTTTGAGCTGGCATGAAGTAAGGGTCAATTGTTGCAAGAGAAAAAAGCAGAAGGGAGGTGCTGAGGCTAACACAGAAGGAGGCCCTGGGCAGACACAGAGTAACCATTACTTTTAAGATGCTGTTGGTGGGTTTGCTGCTGCTGCTGTTGTTGTTTGGTTTGGTTTTGTTTTATTATTGTTTTTTAGCTCCTTCCCTGGCCCCCCAACCGCTGAGATCTCAGGGATGAGCCATCATCACACCAAGTTAGATACATTTTTACTTTAAGCTAATTTGCTTTTATTATGACATTATATTTTTCTCTAGCATTAGCTTGTTCTCATTTATTTTTCCCATAATAGTTGTGACATAAAAGATGGGAAAATATTTTCTGTGCAAGGAGGCATCCAGACCCTTCATTTTAGAATGTTTCCATATTTCATTTTAGTTGGTCCTTACAATAGCTCCAGTGAGTCACAGATGGCAGGGGCTGGCCCAGGTGCCCAGACTATTGGCAGGTCATTCTGCCCAGCTTCCTTCTGTCTCTTCCTTCCCCTGGTTGGAATGGCACTTCCAGTTCATGGCTCACACCCACATGGCACAGTTGGCTGAAATTCCTGTCTTCCTAGATGTGATCTGCTCTGTGCAGTAAAACTTCCTCCTTTCCAAACCCAGATTACCATGGCTACTCCTACCTTGCCTGGCTGTCTTGCCTGCTGGTGACCAAGTGGCAACTTTAGAGGGACCTTAGGACTTTTATTCAATAGTTATCCCACTGAGAGTTCAAGAAGTTAAGGGGGAGGGGCCTTGGGCCGGAGGAGATGCCTTCACTTGGAAATTACTTGTCTTGCCAGCATGTGGACTTGGATTTGATCCCAGAACTCATTTGAAAAGAGCTTGGTGCAGTGGTGTGTGCTTCTAACCCCAGCCCTGGGAAGGCGGAAATAGGGAAGTCCTTGGGACTCACTAGCCAGCCAGCTAGGCCTAATTAGCAGACCACAGACGAGTGAGAGACCCTGTCTCAAAAAAAAAACAAGGCAAGAGGCATGCTGAGGAGTGTCTCCTCATGTTTCCCTAGCCTCTTTGCACACGTGTGAACATGCACACCACAGACAGGATGTGTCTCCACTAACATATACAGGCACAGGTGTTCAGTCAGGTACACACAGACACACACACACACACACACACACACACACACACACACACAGGAGTAGCCTTGAAAACAGAAGCAAGTCATAGAGTATGTTGAACAAAGAAGGAAAAGAAGTCTGTCCGCACCTCACTAGTGAGAAAAGAAAGGAAATTTTTTCAAGAGAAATCTCAAAAACTGCCTGTTTGAATGTGATAGACAGACACAAGGAGGGGAGGGAGGCCTGCAGTGCAAACCAGCTTGATCCACCTGTTCTACAAGGTCTTAGCTCTCTCTTCAGCTATAACCACAGGCACATAAACTGAAGCCTCAGGGAGGCAAAGGTGTTGTCTGTTACTGCTCTAACCCCAGAGCCCACAACAGTATTTGACACAGAGAGGTACTCAGAAGCTCACAAGAAAGTTAGGAATCAACAAGAAGCGAGGGAATAGGATTGCTAGTTGTCTGACATGAGGCCTTTCATCATGGAAGGGATGACAATACACCTTCCCAACCAGCAAAGGCTCACCTGCGGCCCCCCTGAGCCCCCTCAAAACAGGGTCATATGGAAGTGAAAGTTTTTTGGACGGATTAGCCTTCCAAGCTTTGGCAGTCGGTCTTGATGATGCAGCTTTCATCAAATTCTAAACTTTTGCATCAAAAAAAGGGAAGGGACTGCAGTGGAGATACAGCTCAGCTTTTAAGAGTACTGGATGCTCTCTCAGGGGACCAGAGCTTGACTTCCAGCACATACATATAACTCCAAGGCCAGGGATCTGATGCCTTCTTCTGGCCTCCCTGTATACCAGACATAAATGCAGTGTATACAGACACACACACACACACAACTGAGAGTAGAGTGTATGTCTACAATACCTTTGTCTTGGGCCGGGCTGTCTGGTTGACCGGTCTAAGATGAACTCCCTTTTTAATTCTGTCCATCATTTCTTCCACTGCTTGTCTCTTCAGGTCTGTGACTTCCTCGGCTGTATGAGGAACACAGACAGAAATCATCCTAGGACATAAGAAACAGCTAATTCGCCTTGCTGATGACTTGTAGATATGCTGTGTAACTAATAGAAATCATTTTCAGGCAGCAGCAGACACCAGTAATTCACTATGGGTAACAGCTACTCTGTGGAAATGCTTCAAATAATGTTTTTTTTTTTTTAATAAGAAAAATTTCTAATCAGAACACTGAGAATTGTAACAATCAAACTCAAGTTTGTAGCATGGAAATCAATATAGTCTCACCTATGAGAAACAAAACAGATTTGGTTCATTCACTAACACAAGAATAAACTTGGAGATGTGGCTATCTCCAGGTCTTCTCTGACCTCCTCTCCACCTGTGTGTGTGTGTGTGTGTGTGTGTGTGTGTGTGTGTGTGTGTGTGAGTGTATGAGTGTGAGTGTGTATGTGTGTGCTGTATGCATGTGGAGGATAGAATAGATACCAGGTGTCTTTTTCTATTGTTTTCTGCCTTATTGACTTGAGACAGGTTCTCTCACTGAACTTGAGGCTTGCCATTTTGGCTAGGTCAGCCAGCCGGGTAGCTCTTGGGATCTGCCTATCTCTGTTCCCAAAATGGTGGGGCTATAGGCATGCAAAACTTATTTTTTAAATGGATTTGAACTCAGTTCCTCATGCTTGTGGAGTGAGTGTTCTTAACTAAGCCACCTCCTCAGCCCCTATTGTCTAATTGTTGCCTTGTTTTGTTGCATGTATAGCCACCAGAGGATACAAATGAGTTAAGCTGAAACCTGTTGTCCAAATCAATTTGGTTCTTCTCACAGAATTGATTGACCAAGTATGGAATCATTTTGGAGCATCTGCCACCATTAGTGGATTTCTAACCCTGTATTATTCCTAGTGAACTCGCGTCAGCTGATATATGGAAGAAGCTAAGTGCTCACAGAGACCTAACCTGCATGGTGAGCACACTCGGGTCTGTGTGGTGGACTTCTGAAGGCAGGCTGTAAACAGACATTACATTTGTACTTTTGGGTAGAGATTACTAAACCCACAAAGACTGCCTTCCAGATGAAGGAGACCACAGTGTAATCCAAAACTAATTTCCGATAGTTTCAGATCTAACTCATGGCTTCCTTCCTGAGGAGACTTCATGTGAACCCTGGGCAGCCACTCCTCAACTCTGAATCCCTAAGGGAACACCAGAATATACGAGTTTCTATTATCCTCAACTCTGTAGACCCAATGGATGCATTGCTGCAACATCCATAGTATAATCTGACTTCAAAGAGAACTCTGTCCTCAGAGGCTGTTGAAAAACTAAGAATTAAAAAGTCTCAATGTGGAGCATGTTTCAGGTCCAAGGGTCATGTCTTTCCACAGGTGTCTTAGTTGCTCTTCTCATTGCTGCAACAAAGTATATGAAAAGAGCCACCAAAGGAAGGAAGGGTTTGTTTTAGCTCATACAGGAGTAAAGTCAGTCACAGTGGGGAACCCAAGGCTGCAGGAGTGAGAGGCTACCGTGACAGTAGGTGCTTCTGGTCTCCTTTTTATTCAGTCCAGCCTCCCCAGGCCCTGAGATAGCCACTCACATTTAAGATAGGTCTTCTCACCTCCACTAACCTAGTCCAGAAATTTCTTCATGGGCACGCCCAGAGTTTTGTCTCCTGGGTGATTCTAGATCTTGTTGAGTTGACAATTGGTATCAACCATCACATAAGGCAATATGGGAAACACAATACCAAAGTTAGAACTCACCAACAAATGAAGAATGTTGGATGCTTTGGGTCAATCAACTGTGTGCCCTTAAATATCATTTTGGGGTGGGGAATTCATTCTGATGGATCACAAATATCTATCATGGGGCAGACAAGAAATTCACTCATTCACTCCCTCCTTTAATGCCAAATATCTACACAAAGTGCTTTTCTGACCCTGTTCAAACAGAGATAAAAACCAGGTCTTGCACATAAAGCTCCTAGCACAGGATGTGATTTGATCCTGAGAACTCAGAAACCAGTTTCAAAACACTGTTGTGTCTTTTGGGGTCTATTTTATTTTATTTATTTATTTTTGGTTTTGTTTTTCAGAAAAACTGCCATTTTGAGTGAGACCAGGAAGAGCTGCAAGGCAAAAGGAACACCGCCCACAAACAGATTAGCACTCTGCAAGGAACGACTGAAACCCAATTAAATGCACCATACAAAAACTAATTAAGGCAGACAGATGGAGAATTATGGGCCACACCATTCAAATCTGCTACAGCATCTACCAGCAGGAATTTAAAGTAGTTCCTTATATTTGCTTGCCAGAATCATAGTGACAATTCAGAGAAGTGCCACTATCTGCATTGTGCACAGATTATAAACCAGGCTTTAATTTCTCAGCCTTTTTTCCCAAATATAAAGGCTTAATTGGTCTTAAGGAAAAGAAATCACTCTTATCAGATTCCCTACTCAGGCGCAACACAAGGGCAGTGCTAAGCTGAGCTGCACAAGCTTTCTTCCTCTCACGGACCTGTTTTTGAAATGGCAAAAAGCAATCTATATGAACTTCTGAACTATTAAGCAGTTCTAATAAACCGGCACGAATTACCTACGGAGCGTTCATGGTATGTTTTGTAATTCTGCAATCACACAGTTGGTAATTGTCTCAC
Source organism: Lophiomys imhausi (assembly GCA_907164525.1). NCBI lineage: Eukaryota > Metazoa > Chordata > Mammalia > Rodentia > Muridae > Lophiomys > Lophiomys imhausi. The sequence goes on from CAJQZJ010008773.1 coordinate 15,650,703, forward strand.
AAAAGCATGTAATCAGGGCGACAATGGAAATGTGCAGGATGCTGGAGATTAGAGAAAAAGGACTAATGAAGACAACAGGTCTAACGTTATTGAACTGCCACAGGCAAAAAAAAAATCAAAGGTTCTTTGAGTTAGTGCTTCAAGGTCAGTCTTGGATCAGAAAGCTACATGTAATTAATTGGGGCTTAAATTTTAGACCTACTTGGAAAATAAGTTAGATTTTAAGAGAGAGAAAGACCACAGATGAAACCATCACCTTGTTACTCAATCAAATCTCTGGTTATTACCAATTTTTTAAAAAATTTCTTGTTTTGCTAATATTTTTTAAAGAAGGCATTAAAAAACCAAGTCACCATATACCATCATGATGCTAAAAACTGCAAAAAGGGCACATTATATTTGAGTAAGTTTAGAATTGACCTACAGGTTATAAAATTAAGCTCAATAGTAAGAACACGTGAGAACCTGAGTTCAAATCCCTACAACTCATGTAAAAGAGCTGAGTATTACTGTGAGTATCCGTGGCCCTAGCACTGTGGCTTGCCAAGTGCCAGTCTAGCTCCAGGGTCAGTAAGAAAGGCTATCTCAACGGAGTGAGGAGGGGAGTTTTGCAGTAGGACAATGATGTCCTCCTCTGGCCTCTGCACACAGGCCTGCACACCTGCCCCCACGTATACACAGGTTGCTCAGAGGGCAGACTGAAATGTATAGAAATGACTCAGACACCAGAGCCCAGCAGAAGCTGGGAATGCGCCAGTCAATCCTTAAGCAATGGCATGTAAAGCACAGAAGTCCTGTTAGCTCTCACTGCCAACTTGACACAATCCAGTCTCAACTGATTACCCAGGTAAGTTAAACCTATGGTGCATTGCCGGACTAATAGCTAATGTAGCGGTCCACTGTGGCTCACACCACTTCCTGGTCAGCTGATCCTGTATTAAGAAAGCTACTTAAGCGAAAGTATTGGCATACATTTAAAACCTAGCACTTGGGAGGCAGAGGCAGGTAGATCTGTGTGAGTTCCAGGCCAGAAGAGCTCCATGGAAGTGGGGTGGGAGTGGGGTGAGGATGGGAGTGGGGTGGGGAAGGCTACTAAAGTATAAGCCTGTGAGCCACAAGCAGCTTTCCTCCATGGAAACCTCCTGCTTGAGGTCTGCCCTGACTCCCCTTCAATGACAGACTCTACCCTCTAATAAGCCTATATTGCATTTAGTCAGTATTTTTTTTTTTAATCACAGCAGCAGAAATCAAACTAAAATAGGCTAATGAGCCACTTGTGTGGGTTATAAATATTAACAAGTAGGTGGAGGCAGAGAAGGGCCCCGGGACAAAGCATGGAGGATGTGGAATTCCAACACCGTTTTTCAGAGGCTCTGGCTGCAGAAGGGGTAGAAATCAGCCATAGGAGCCAGTGTTTACCAGGGTTGGGTTGGTGATCCTGCCAGAGAGTGAGTGGGACAGACATGTGAGAAACAAGGAGGTACCAAAAGCAGAGGGCTGTGGATAAGCACAATACAGACTTTGGGTTCTAGACTGACACCGTGAGAAGCATAGACATGTCCTAAGGCCTAGGATGACACATTTAGAATTGTGACCTAAGAAAGTCACCCTGCTAATGTGATGCAAATAGATAGACTGGAGAAAGCAAGGGGTGGTCAAAAAGAACTTTATGCAGATCTGGATTTTCAGCTGGCAAGTTCAGGAGAGCTTTGTAGCAGGTGCTGAGCAGCCTTGTTAGTTCTGAGTTGAGTTCAGCATTGTGAGTTGAAGGCTGTCCTCTCATGGCTGCTTCTGAGCTCTGTGCATGGACTCTGAACCACCCCCGCTGGCGTCTCTGCTCACTGGCCAAGTCCTCTTCCAACCTACCTGCTCGCATGGTCCTCTAGACCCACCTCCCTTTCCAGCAGCTCTCAGAACTCTGTGGATTCCACCTCCCTAGCTAGATACTAGAAACTACTTCCTGAGTCCATCTGTCTTTCTATCTGGACAGCTGCTGCTGGGTCTGAGCCCCTACTCTAAGGCATCGACATTCCTCTGCATGTCTTCCCTTCTCCATTCTTGTCTTTGCTATTCCCAAACTTCAGGCAGAGAGGCTGTTAGAAAAGAGGAACCCTACTGCATTCCTACTTCAAACTTCTGTTCTGAGGAGAAACATCAGCATCTTGACCACTGTTCGGTTACCTGGCTCCCACCCATCTCTCAGCCCTCTTCCCTGACTCCTAAGTCAAAGCTACAAAATGTTCTTTAGGTTTTTTTTATACATGAAACTCCTTGCCTGCTTCAGATTTTTGAACCTACCACTGTGCTGCCTGGGCAACTTTCACCCCCAAACATCCAGTCACTGATGTTTCAAATCAACTTCAATGTTACCTTCTGATGCCAGCAGCTCACCATCACAGTTTCCCAGAAACATGACCTTCTTCCCACAGTACTTCCCAATGACTGTATTAAATGATATCATATTTACATGGTCATTTGTTTACACCATGCCAATCACACCAGAATGTGACTTCAGCGTCTTGTATGTTCAGCATGTGACACTGTAGTAGTATACAGCTGATAAGATACTTGATAAGATCCCAACTCCCCTGTTGTCACCCATAAGGATAAAAAGTCGTTCTCCAAATCTCCTTTCGGATTACCCCCTCTTCATCATGTCCAAAATGACCTGTCCCCAGCAAAAGCATATTTCCTTGGTGCACTCTCCTCTAGACTATAAGCTGTGGGGGCTGGAGAGATGGCTCAGCGGTTAAGAGCACTGGCTGCTCTCCCAAAGGACCCAGGATCAAATCCCAGCACCCACATGGCAGTTCACAGCTGTCTGTAATTGCTGGACGTGGTGGTGCACGCCTTTAATCCCAGCACTGAGGAGGGAGAGGCAGGCAAATCTCTGTGAGTTCAAGGCCAGCCTGGTCTACAGAGTGAGACCAGAACAGCCAGGGCTACACAGAGAAAACCCTGTTCCGAAAAACAAAAAACAAAACAAAAAGACAATAAGCCATAGGAAAGTGACACCCATTATTGACTTCCTTCTTGTGGTTCTTTACCCTTCCCACAAGCTGTTCAAAGAGCTCAGCAAATATGTCACTTAGTGACAAGTTGCCCACCATCATCCACTTAAAGGAAACCAAACAGATGCAAAGTGTACCTGCTTCTGGCTGAGTGGTCTTTTCTTTCTTAGCACTGCTGCCGCTGGGGTGGGATCGTTTCCGGATCATGGACATGAGGGATCTTTGGGAAGAAAAAGATTCCAAAGAAATTAGTGGCTACCTTATATTGTCCAACTGATAAAATGGATAGTTCTAAGGGGTTAATGGTAGCATGAATTAAATGACTCACATGAATTCTCAACTAGAATTTAAGCAGCTGCTTTCTGCGTTCATCAATATGAACTGTGTTCTGTCAATTAGTTTACAGAAAAGGACAATGTCTTACATTTCCTGTATGAAACTAACATGATCACTAGAAGGCTGGGGTGACTGCCACCATCAAGAACACAGCTTTGTGAAAGGAAATGGATGTGAACATCTCTTTTTGCACGTAGGTAAGATCCAGAACTGGTTATCCAAGACGTGCTGGTTACCTGTGAACTGCACTACAGACACAGGATGGGAGAATTAGTATGTATTTGACACAAAATAGCGGTGCGGGGCAGGGAATGTGGCCCAGCCGTGGTGTTCACCTAGCTTGTGGGCCCCTGGGATCAACCACCACAGAGCAGGGTAAGCCACCAGTAAGCATCTGCTTATGAAACAGGAGTGCAGAATATCCAACTGTGCACAGTGTAGGCCAGGCACCTGGGGACAGGCCATATCTACACTGTTGTGTCTTCAGTCTGGGTTTTTTAAAGTGCACATAAAAATCTAAATTATGATAAATCAAACCACATTAAAATGTAAGCCTATGTGCCATAAAATGCATTATGAACAGTAAAAAGATAGATTAGCAAACAGATAAAGGATTTCTATGAATGAATTTAACACAGAATACAGTCCAATAAAAAGTAGATTAGTTGTTTTGTATTGTATTTATTGGTATAAGAGAAAGAACCATTTGTTGGACTGAAAGGGGGAGCTGTTGGGGGGAAAGATATACCTTAAACTTAAAAAAAGGGAAGAAGATGGGGGTTAAGGGGGAAGAGGGTGGGAGGGTGGGACTGGAGGGGGGTAGGGAGGAGATTGTGACTGAGATGTAACTTGAAGAAATAAAAAAATAAATTAAAAAAAAGTGAAAAAAAAAACCCTTGAAAACTAAGAGAGATGATGTCCAAGTTTCCAACACACAAACAAAAAGGTACTTGATTTTCTTAATTATTAAGGGAACATGGTTTTAAAGACACATATTATCTACTTATCAGATACACACACACACACACACACACACACACAATCAGGTCTGAAACCTTTGAGTATTGGGTCTGAGAAGTCTTCAGCTAAGGCAGGTATGGAAATGAGCAGCGTTACAGTGGGAAACTGTCTGGCATTATCTCATGGAGCTGAAGATGTACGTGGCCCATGAGCCAGTGACTGCACTAGTGGTAATATCACAGAAATGTGTGTGTGTGTGTGTGTGTGTGTGTGCATGTGCGTGTGTGAGTGTGTGTGTGTGTGTGTATGTGTGTGAGTGTATGTGTGTGAGTGTGTGTGTGTGTGTGTGAGTGTATGTGTGTGAGTGTGTGTGTGTGTGTGTGAGTGTATGTGTGTGAGTGTGTGTGTGTGTATGTGTGTGTGTGTATGTGTGTGAGTGTATTGTGTGAGTGTGTGTGTGTGTGTGAGTGTATGTGTGTGAGTGTGTGTGTGTGTGTATGTGTGTGTGTGTGTGTGTGTGTGCGCGCAATAGATATGTGTACAGGAGATTTCCCATAAATTCTACAGTTTCCCTAGCCTGCAGATACCACAAGCCTCAGCCTGCACCACACTGAATATGTCCATCTTGAGACAATGCATAAGGTGAATAGTGTCTGGCTTCTCCCACACAGCTTACAGTTTGAGTTGGATACCAGAGCCCAAGGCAGAAGGGAAGAACCAACTCCCAACAGTTTTCCTCTAACCTCCATGTGCACATCATAACATGCATGTTCACACACACACACACACACACACACACACACACACTATTTAAAAAATAAAATTAAAAAAATAAAGGTTTACTAAAAATAATGTTTTAATTTTTTCAACTTTGCTATTAATGCCCCATGTGGTAAATTCTGACAAACAAAGCCCTAAGGAAGGTGACCTGAGAAGCTGAGTACTCAAAGAAAGTGTGTGGAAAAGGACTGAATTACTGCACAGATGCACCCGCTCAGAGGACAACCCTATCTTGCTATTTGGTTATAGTGCTGTGACCTCCCAGGGGCCAGGCTCATCTGCCACTGAGCCACACCCCAGCTCCCAATGTGTCTTAGTTATTCAATTTTTAGATTTTTCATTTTTTTTTTAGTTTTTACATCTGCATTTGGCTATATTGATCCTCTTCTAAGTTGCCTTCCCTCAGAATTACCAGGCACACTGGGCAATCTCCCCACAGCACACAGTCAGCAGCATCAGCACCTTCCCTCCTTGACAGTCTCCATCCTGCCCCTGACCATCAGACTCTGTCTGCTCTATTTTTTCTGGGCTCATTAAGACCCCAAATAGAATGAAAATATGCCTTTAAATTAGACTTTCTACTTTGTACAGAATTTTGACTTTAAAACATCACATTTTCCCTCTGATGTTACACAGAATAAAATACTGTAAATTTGGTTTTTATTTCCCCCCTCAAGAGGATTCAATATGTACTTGTCAGCACATGCCTAGGTAGACAAGTGACGCCCTCACTAGTCAGGACTGTGGTGCCAGTCCTCACGTGATACCACGCTCTTTAAGAACCTCGTGTACAAAAATAAGATTGTATTGGTCTACGTCGGTATTGATATTTGTATATTGATACAAAATTAAGATTATAGTTGGCCACAATGATATTGACCCTTGTATATGGACGCAATATTAAGATTGTATTGGGCCACACAGGCATTGATCTTTGTATATTGATACAAAATTAAGAGTATATTTAGCCACATTTGAATAGATCTTTGTATATTGATACAAAATTAAAGGTAACGCTTCCTAATGGTATCGTACCTAGAGATACTTAAAAATGAAATGTGAAGCTCTGGCCTCTTGATACCAACCGTCTTAAACTGTTTAGGATAGTTAAGAAAAACAAACTCCTAGTCATGCATGCATGTCACCTTGTTAGCTACTATGACAGTCTATCACAGATATTCTCTAAGCTACTCAGTAATCAAGTTGTTAAGAGACAAGCAACATTTGCTTATCTAAATACAAGAGATAGATAGGGCATCTTCAAAAACCCCAAGAGATCTGCAGAATATGGCATTCAAAGATGTGGTCTTAAATTAAGATTTTTTTTTGATATCGTGACATATCAGCTCCTGACAGCACCCCCTATTCTACTCCAAGTAGAAGAAAAGCATCGAAGAATCTCCAGTGTGAGATGGTTGAATTAGTGGCAAGCCTATCTCTTGGCATGTAAAAACTCCTTGCTTCAACTGCAGACAGACTGCTGTCCAAAAAGGACAAAACTTGGTAGCAGGGAAGTCGACAGCCTAGCTCTGCCAAGACAGGGTAGGTTAGTCCTTCATAATCCCTGCTCTACAATAAATGTCTGTCAGAGAAACAGGACCAAAAGGCTGAAGACTGAAGCTGGAATGTATGGAGAGAAAATGGGAACTGTCCAGGTAGTCACTGGTTTGTCATTTCTTAGTATTGGAAGCTGCAGGCCCTGCACTTCCTATATAATCAGATATATTTATCCTTCTCAGCTCTCTGAGGTGGTTGAAGAATAGACAGTTTGAGTCTCATAGCTAAATTTTGAGTTGTTTAGGAATCAAGAGGGCGTTCTAGATCTAAGAAGATGGTTATAATAGTCATGCAAGTTAGTATGAAAGCTAAGTCAGTTATAGAACTTGAAACTCATGGAGATGGTTAGAAGGGAGAAGGTTAAAGTCAGGGGCCAAATATGTATGAACTGGACATTGGGAAGGTATACTGGGCCATTTAACTCTCATAAATGTGGCATATTTAATTCTGCTGTTTTGTATAGAATTTACTGTTATAAGAGAAAGAACCATTTGTTGGATTGAAAAGAGAAGCTGTTGGGGGGGAAGAGGGTGGAAGGGTGGGACAGGAAGGGGGAATAGGGAAGGGTTTGTGACTGAGATGTAACTTGAAGAAAAAAAATAAAGTACTTATATAAAAAAAAAGAACCTCGTGTACAAAGGTGACAAACAGAGATCTGTGCCGCTCAGACTATTTACATACATTTGCATGTATGAAATAAGAGTACATGTTCTCTACTGTCCATCACCTAAGTGTATGAGAAAATTTTTAGCTTAAAGTTGAAGCCTAAGCTGGAGACATGCGATACTCAGAAGAGAATCTATTATACTGAGAAATGGCAAACTATCAATATAGAACTTACACTACAGAGAAAATATACAGGATGGGAGCCTCAATAGATGGGATGACTTGTCCAAAAATCCAAGCCGTCACTGATCCATCCTACCACCAATAAACCTAGTAGGCTAAGAAAGGCATGTTCACCTCCCAGATGTTGGCCTCACCCGCTCACTGAAAGCTTGACTTGAACAAAGATTGGCAGCTCTTGTCACCAATAAGAATCTCTTCTGCCTTCTCACTGGAACATTGGCTTTTTCTCCTTTTGAACTTGAATTACTATACCATGGCCTCCTGGGTCTCAAGGCTGCCAACCCTCAGGCTAGCACCCCACCACAGGTTCTCAGGCCTTGGACTCAGTCTTGAAGGCCACCCAGCAGGTATCCTGGGTTCTCAGCTCACCAACTTGCCCTACAGGACTTATTAATTCTCTATAATCACACAAGTCAATTCCCTGTAATGAATGTAGTATAGTCACGTGTCAGCAACTCAGTCAATGACAGGCCACATACATGTATGATAGTGCTCTCAGAAGAGAAAGTTGCCTAGTGCGTAGACAGCCATCTTAGTTTGCGTCAGTACTCACTATGGTATATGCATAAGAAAGGAGTCAACCCATTTCCTAGAAGCATCCCCATGCTAAGCAGCACATGACTGTTCACTTGCATCTTAATCTGCATGCACGTCCTGTGGGCTCTGTCATGATGGAGAGTCCATCCCTCTACTCCACTCCTCTCTCCAAGACACATGCTTGCCCAGGACCTTGCCTACTTTCTCCTTCCATTATAACATGACCAGTCACACCTTCTCCCTCTTTCCTCTCTTGGATTATCTGTCCTCTAGTTAAAGGCGTGGGGGGAGACTAAGAGAAGCCACAAAGTTACTGAGGAGGTGGCAGGCCTGAGTACTTTCCCATCCCACTCACTCTCATTCTGCCCATGATCTATATCAGGATAAAAGCAAGGGTTCAAGAACAAGGTTAGAAACCACAGGTGGGTTCGGCATCCAGGAAAGCTCAGTACATACGCAGAAATATCTTTGACAAGAAAGTATTTTTCACATTTTTAAATGAAAAGTTGTATCCCATACTATTTAAATCTATCTTTAAAATATTCATATTATTCAATGAAAGTTTTCTTTCAAGAGTCTTATTAAAGAGTCAGTGGTTGAGGCAATATAAAGTCTTGATTCTTGTATTCATTTCTCAGTATAACTGTAAGAAATTCTTTGGAGGAAATTCTATTTAGATTACACTTTAAATTCTAGGGGCTCTCAGCATTTCTAAGGCTACAAATCAAAGGCCGACAGCAAGACTATAATTGCTTTTTAATAGTTCTCCCTTCTCCTAGAAGTGACCTTTCTTATCAGCTCAAAATTCTAGACCTGAGAGAAAGATGAAAGTGATGCATTTCCCATTTTAATGTCACCTCTGGAATATCTCCTACAGATTTAGCTACCCAGGAGAGAGAGAGAATTTAAAATACCTGAAATTCCTTCAATTGACTCTTGGACTTGATCACATGCAAAGATTATTTAACCTCAACTACTTCAATGGCATAAAGTAGATTATGTCATGCCCGGCTCAGCAAGGCAAAGTAATGAAACTCCTTTTCAAAAGCAAAGTCCCATTTCCATAGTTGTGTGGGAGGAACACACTACATTCTATTCAGCTGGATCAGCTAAGGTGCAAAGCAAGAATAAAGGGCTTCTCTGTGTGAAAGGATTAAACAAATCACATGAGTTAATGAAAGCTAAAACATCCAGCGAAAGTTTAAATGCCATTTGTTCAAGAATAAATTACCCAAAGGCAGCTAACAAACGTCATGAGGTAGGCAGTCATCAGAATAAGTTGTCTGACTTCTCTAATTCAGGATGGTGGAGGGTAGAATCACAAAGAAGGCAAACTCTCTCTACAACGTGCGCCAAGCAGAAGCAATGATGACAAGGTAGCCAGGCTTCAGAAGAGGAGAATTATTGCCTGCACATAGGATTCCTTCTCCAAGACCTTAAACAGTAATTTTTCTTCTGGAAGGTTCTATTCTCAGAATTACTAAAGGCTTAACGGTCAAGATTGGGATAAAAGATATTTAGTACTTTTAGATTAAGTACTAGTTTATAACAATTAGTAGGTTTTAAGTTTTAATTTATGACTCTTAAAAAATGGATAAGCTAGAGCCCTCAAATTCAAATTAGTGAGAGGGAAATAGTAAAACACGTTGGACACACTCAAAATTCCTTGGTCTCATGAGTGAAGAAAAATCCTAGTGCTATGGGTAGAACTTTAAATGAGAAGTGTCTTGAGTTGAAAGATAAAGATCTACTTCTTGGAGTTTGGACCACTGCCATTGAATCCAAGTTTTACAAGGTGACGTGTGGGCCATGAGAATTTTCTTGAAAGGTAGACTTTAAAACCCAATTATATACAAAAGCAGGAAAAACACCAGCCTTCAGGAAATGTTCTTTTCTGCCTTTTACTGTCCCTCTAATGATGTAACCTAAACTGCTATCAGAAAGAAAAAGATGGCTGAGGATATAACTCAGTTGGTGAGCACTTGCCTAGCATGTTTGAAGGCCTGGGTTTGGTTCCCTGCACTGCTGAAGCTGGGTCTGTGCACAGGTCTACAATCCCAGCAATAGGGAGGTAGATGGAAGAGGATCAGATTCAAGTCATCCTCAGCTACAGAGTAAGTTCAAGGCCAGCCTGGGATATATGAGACTCTGTCTCAGAAAATAAATAAAACAAAACAAAAAAACAGACTATCCCAGGGTCAAGGACATGGAATGATGTAGGAGGGAAGCAGGATGGTCTTCAACTGTACTTACCGGATTGGATTGGGAGGTGGAGGGGGAAGAGGTGGAGGAGGAGGAGGTGGGGGAGGCACCGAATTCTCCGACTGGTTCACTCGCTTTTGGAGTTCATCCACTGTACAGGGAGCAAGCATTCAGAGAGAGCTGACATGAACAACTACATATTGTTTATGCAAGCAGCAGAACAGCAAGGCCTCTGTCAGATCTAAGATTGGGGCACACTTAAACATTTCCAGAGGAAACTGTGGTCTTCAAACTTTCTGTTGTCTAGTCCGTCACTGACATCAAAGTGGAGCCCTTCACCGTTAGAGTAAAATTCACTATTTTCCCCTGTAGATAAAAGAGAGTGGCTAATGTGTGGGGAGTAAGAACTGAATAGGCTGAAGGAATATTAGTAACAACAGAGTTCATTCTCAAACACCAAGAAATTCTTCATGCTAGACTTTAAAGGCATGCAGACTGGAGGGCTACTTTTAAAGATGACATTTGGGACACATTTTAATAATTGCATTCTTCTCTCCTACACTTAATTTCCTTCAAAACCAGCAAACACAAGAGTTTTAACTAGATTCACATTCCTACATGCCTGTAGCTTATGAACTTTTTGCTCTTCTGAAGAAATGTCATTTGTTCACAAAAGTCACAATAAGATAGGCACCGACAATGTCAGTACACAGAGCTGTGGCGTGTTCTTGATCCCAAGGGGCTCAGAGTAAGTATTTATCACGGGCTGGAGGTGTTGCCTAGCAAGCACAAAGCCCTGGGTTTAGTCCCTGGCACCACACCCAAAAGGAAAGAAATACATAAGGCCTAATAGATGTTGGGGACTGTCAGTGCCCTCTCTGTTCATCACTAGTTATGCTTCCCCATCAGTCCCAGGCAGACAGTGTGGGGCTAGTGGCTATCCTCTCACGCCAAGCCTTAATCCATACATGTGCATCTGTCGCTCTCCAAAAGGATCTGGAGCTCTTCCAAGACAGAGTTGTGTGTGTGTTTGTGTGTGTGTGTATGTATGCATATGTATGCGTGTATGCAAGTGTGTATAAGTGTATGCATGTGAGTGTGTGTGTGTGTGTGTGTGTGTGTGTGTGTAGGTCAAAGGTGAATATCAAGATTATTTGATTATTTAACATGGGAAGATCCACCCTAAATCTGGCAAACATGTTCTGGTTCCAGGCCAAGTAAAAGGACATGAAAGAAAAAGGTCCTGGGATAAGAAGGCTTTGTGTTTTGCCTGCTTGCCTTCCTCTCACTGGCAAGTTCATCTGTCCTGATGCTGAGGCATCTGGCACTGGTGTCAGAACCCACTTCTTCGAGTTCCTAAAATAGCCTGAAGACCAAAGCCTAGTAGGAATCCTCCTAACTCCAGTACTAGACTGGGACTGCTGAGACATCCAGCCTCATGGACTGAACAACTAGTAAATTCTTGACCATTTGGTATAGAAACTGCCATTGTTGGATTATCAGGACCACAGCCTGCAACCCAGATGAGTAAATATCATATATAAATCCTATATACGTGTTCATTCCATCGGTCCTGTTCCTTTTGAGATTCATACACCCTCTCAAGAGCTGGGAAAACATTCACGTGCCATCATACCCAGCAGAAAAGCATGGACTCTCTTCTGTTGTATTTTTTTCAGAATTATTGTTTTATTTGATGTGCATGAGTGTTTTGCCTGAATGTGTGCATGTTCACCACATGTGCCTACAGAGGTCAACAGCGGGTGTTCGATTGCCTAGATGGTTGTGAGCAACATGTGGGTGCTGAAAAGGGACCCAGGGACCCCTGCAGGAGCAGCTGGTGCTGTTGACTTCTGAACCATTGCTCTACCCTTCTTCTGTGTTTCTCATTGTGCCCCGTGATAGAACTAACTGCTAACATAACAGATCCTACATAAATCAGTTCAAACTAGAATCTCAGATATCTGTAATGCCTCCACTTCGTTTACTATAAAAATGGCTTTGCCTATAGGCTACTCTGACAGTTACTAAAAAGAGTTGAAATTTTCTTAATTTTGAATTGATTTTATTAAAAATAAATTGTAATTATGTTTCATTGTAAATTTTTAAAAAGCATGGAATGTTTCAGAAAGAAAAAAGCTTATATGGTTCTTCTGCACAGATTTCAAAATTCTATTATAAAATTAATGGAAAATATATAAAGTGAATATTGAGGCTATTATAAAGAGAAATGTACCTGCCATAAATCACCCACCTTCTCACAGAGACTTATTAACTATGTAGTAATCCAGCTCATACAATTTTGTGAGCCTTCCAGCACTGAATGAATAAATCCCTTGATTTTCAGAATCCCTGGTGTTCTAAAAGTTTTTCCATTTAATATATATATTGTTGCCCATTTCATCATTAGATGTGGCATAGAAACTAATATTCCATATGCGTAATTAATCCCCAAAGATGAAGGGGACACAAGTACTAAAGATGAGGGTATTATTTTTAAAAAGAAAAGAGAGGAGAGTTTAATTCTTTTGGAAAGGCCTTCAACATGAGCAGAGCAAAGCAACTGCTTCCTACATGCTCCCTTTTAAAGGTCCAAGAGATGTCACGGTTCGGGTCTTGCATGCTAATGGGCCACTGGGCCTTGGTTCTGTGCAGGAAGCCCACAAGGGCGCTACACTAAAAAAAAAAAAAGAGAAAGCAGGCTCCAGTGTTTGTGTCTCACTTGATGATGTCGTGGGATATTCTGCCAAACTGTGATAGTTAGAAATGAAGAAATTTAAAAGGTATGTTGGTGGGCTGGGGAGATGGTTCAGCCAGTGTGACCCTCACTGTGTAGGCATGAGGACTTGGATTTGATGCCCTGGAACCCATGAAATGAGCAGGATGAGGTGGTATATGTTTGCAATCCCAGTGTTGTGGGAACACATGGATCTGTGGGGCTCGCTGGTCAGCAAGCCGAGCTTCCTGGTGAGTCTGAGACACTAGTGAGAGGTATCTTACCTTAAAGTGTAAAACAACAAGAATAAAATTGGGAGCTGGAGAGATGGCTCAGCAATTAAAAGCATCTGCTGCTCTTACAGAGGACCCAGGTTCAGTCCCCAGCTCTCACATGGTGATTCAGAACTGCCCATAATTCCAGTTCAGCGGATCTGACACCTCTTCTGGCTTTCATAGGCACCAGACACACACATAGTGTATAGACACATTCAGGGAAGCTACTCATACACACAAAATAAAAATAAATATTAAAAAAAAAAACAATAGGATGGATAGTTCCTGAAGTTGATCTCTAGTGTCCCTACAGGTAATAATGCAAACAAACTTGGGCTACTTCTCCCCATAGCGTTCAGAACTGACTGCATGACAGGCTCTGTCGTGGGCGTGAGACATGGGCACAGAGCATCGGGCTCACCTGAGTGCTTCAGGTTCCGGGCCTTCTCCTCTGAGCTCTGGTATTTCTGTTCCAGCTCTCTCTTGTCCTCTTCCAGGAGCTCCAGCTGTTGCCTGAGGTTGTGGATCTCCTTGTGTAGTGTTTCATTCTCCAGCCGTTCCTCCAGCTCTTTGACCTGTTAAGTTTTACACAACTGGAGTAGGGCTGGCAGCTTTCCCCTTGTAGAGGGATGAATACCTTCATTTGACATTTTTGTCGTAGAAATGTTCCAGTCTACCTTAAAATCACAGAAATTCTGGGTCTAGATGACACTGGCACTCATTTAGCAGCTATCTTACTTTACTGAGGAGTTAGTTACAAACTAAAAACACTGACATTTTAAAAACCATGAGTCACAAAAGTAAAATAGTATCTAAAACTTACTTTAAAACAGAGGCATTATTTCCATATCTTTTTCCAAGAGAAAAATGTTGACAGTGTTTTAAAAAGACCCCTGGGACCCATGGAGAAGGGACAGGCCTTTTGGTCAGCAATGGCATTTTTTTTTTAAGTTTTTTGTTTTGTTTTGTTTTGTTTTGTTTGACAGGGTTTCTTTTTTTTTTTTTTTAAAGATTATTTATTTATTGTGTATACAGTGTTCTGCCGGCATGTACACATTCACTCTAGAAGAGGGCACCAGATCTCAATGTAGATGGTTGTGAGCCACCATGTGGTTGCTGGGAATTGAACTCAGGACCTTTGGAAGAACAGCCAGTGTTCTTAACTTCTGAGCCATCTCTCCAGCCCTTGACAGGGTTTCTTAATGTATCTCTGGCTGTCCTGGACTCACTTTGTAGACCAGACTGGCCTTGAACTCACAGAGATCCGCCTGCCTCTGCATCCCAAGTGCTGGGATTAAAGGTGTGTGCCACCACACCCAGCAAAAAGATATTTTTTTAAATGTGTGTTTGCCTGCAATCATGTGTGTGTCCCATGTATGTGCAGTTTCCTTGGAGGTCAGAATGGAACTAGAGTTACAGACAGTTGTGAGCTGCCATGTGGGTGCTGGAAACCGAACCCAGGGCCTCTGAAAGAATATCAAATGTTCATAACTGCTGAGGCATCTCTCTAGTCCCAGTATTTGTGACTCAGTGTTCAAACGTTTGCTTAGTACATACAAGGCCCTGACTTCAATCCTAGCCCCAAAATCTAGGCAACCACCAAGAAGAATGAGCCTCAGGCAAATGTGTGAATACATTCACTAAAACTTGCAAAAACCTAAGAATTTCAAAACAACAGCCAACCAACATTTTTATTTCAAAAACTATCAGGAAACACTATACAACCATATAAAACCATATAGTTCCAATACATACTTAGGTGAGAAGATATATTACTAATTGAAAAAGGTTAAAGAAGGCTATGCATCACATAACTCCATTTATACAAACCATATATATATATATAATATTATATATATATAATAAACCTATGTATTTACATAAGGTTTAGAGCTGCTCAAAAGTAGTATACATCATCTCAGGTTCTGTGGTAATTGTAATTCTCTTTTACGGTTTTTACGTGTCAGAAAAAAAAGTTTGTTTGCTATAAGGAACAGATATTGTTTTTATAAATGCGAAAGCAAATATCTGTGTTTAAGCAAGTGCTGAATCTGTGAGGGAATTTATGGGAGATATTTACACCACACACAGTAGAGGGCATGCAGAATAAATGATTAGGGCAGGATAACGCCTATAGAGCTAATGATTGTTATAGTTTCATCCACAACGACCTCTGCTCCTTTGCCAGGCAAGAACATAGAAAATAACTCAATTCTAGAGTCCAGTCCAACTCATGTATTATCTACTAACCAAGTTAACAACAAAAGTTTGTCTTCTGTGGACCAAAAGTTAAATTTTAACATAAGCTGAACACACAAGCACACATATGCACACACATGTACACGCACATACATACACGCACACACACACTCTTTCTGAAAAGGTGTTTTCTGCATGTGGGAGCAGAAAGCAAATTCTTCCCCTTTGGTCTTGGGGAGCAGACGTTTTCTGCATGTCTGCCAACACTTTCCACTGAGGAAACAGAAACCCAGGCTGACTTCACCGCTAGATGTAAAAACAAATGTCAGAACTGGAGAGGATAATGTGTCAGAACCCTTGCTCAGACATGCTAACCAGCAAAAACTAGTCACAGCTAACTGAGGCCTGAGGGGAGGACCTATAGGCACTGATGTTGGGGTTCTGAGGTGGCCCTTGCAAGTCTTTCTTCCACCTCTTCCCTCTTCTCTCCCCTGTCACAGTGGCAGGCCGCTCTGCCTGGCACACAGGGATCTGGGCTGTGTTAACTGGAAGTTCTACTCCTGCAAACTGAATAAATCACTAGGAAGTCCTTTACTACAGGTATCTGCACAAGTCTGCATGGCCACAAGTGGTAACTAAGAAAGCCATTATTAATGACAGGTTTTTCTTTCCCTCCCCCTTCCCCCAAGAAGCTCTGTGAGACCAATACACTCTCCTACGTGTGTTCAATCATCTCTGAAAACCATACCATTTCCAAGGAGATTTCAAGACTACAATCCTTTCCTTTGTTTCTTCAAACCCATTTTAAAACATTTATTTATTTGTTTGTTTGTTTATTATTTATTATGTATACAGTATTTGCTCTACATATATGTGCGGGCAGATCTCAATGTAGATGGCTATGAGCCACCATGTGGTTGCTGGGAATTGAATTCAGGACCTTGGGAAGAACAGCCAGTGCTCTTAACCTCTGAGCCACCTCTCCAGCCCCAAACCCATTTTAAAGACTTCAAGTCAGTGGACTATTGTAGTCATAAGGTTATTGTGTAATTCAAATGCTAATTTCTGTACCCTCCTCCATCTGTTTCCAGTCCTTGTTCTGAGAATCTCATGTTTCAATGTTGTGTAAACTCTGCTCCCCAATTGTCCCCTGATATGCCAATAAAGCATCTTACAGTCAGTTGCTGAGCAGGGGAGAAAAGGGCTGGACTTCCTGCTCTCCAGAGGAAGAGGAGTTAGAGAGAGGAAGTGGGGGATTCAACCACAGGTCCAGGAGACACCAGGAGAGAGCAGCTGAAGCAGGAGCCACAAGTATCTCTGGGATTTATGCTGGGGGGAAGCCAGATTATCTTAGAGGGTTAAGAATACAGTAATAACTGCCCAGTTCTTATGTTGTGAAGCTTATTTAACAAATAATAGAGTCTCACTTATTTGGGTGACAGCTGGGTTAAAGGGGAAACCGAGAAACAAAAACAATTATATAAAGTTATACTCACGAGCCGGGCGTGCTGGCGCAACGCCTTTAATCCCAGCACTTGGGAGGCAGGGGCAGGCAGATCTCTGTGAGTTCGAGGCCAGCCTGGTCTACAAAGCAAGTTCAGGATAGCCAGGGCTGTTACACAGAGAAACCCTGTCTCGAAAAACAAAAAAAATAAAAAAAATAAAGTTACACTCACAAGTTATGAACTTTAGCTGAGCAGTCAGTACATGAAATTTACTTGGTAGCTATTATTTTCTCAAAGATAATTAGGACTTAGCAAAATATGGAAATCTAGAAGGCTACACTGCACCTCTTGTTTTAATGTGTGATTGTGTACAGATTGTGTGTGTGTGTGGTGTGTGCATGCATGTGTGTGTGCATATACATGTGAGTGCATGTGGGTGAGTCTGTGTTTGGTATGTGTGCATGTGGTGTATTTATGCATATGTGTGTGCATGTGTGCATGCATGTATGTGTGTGTATGTGTGGTATATGCAAGCATGTGTATGCATGTGCATAGGTATGTGTGTGCATGTATATATGTGTATGCACAAGTGTTTATACGTATGTGTGTGGTATATATGTGGTGTACGCATGTGTGTTCGTGTGTGTGTGTGCATGTGTGTTTACATGTGTGTATGTGATGTGTGTCCATGTGTATCCATGTGTGCGTGTGTCAGTGTCCGTATGTCCGTGTGCGCACGCACGCGCACCTCCAGAATAAAGTCAGTTACCTTTTGCTGATGCTGGATCCTCTCTTCTTCAAGCTGCTGGATGAGTTTTGAGTTTTCGTCTAAAGCTTTCAAGAGCTGCTGGTCAGGAAGGGAGCTCTGCAGTAGAAGGTGGCTTTGTCTCTTCAGCTTGTTTTGTTCAATGAACATCTGTGAAAGTTAATTACAAAAATGTACACACCAACAAGACCATTCAGCTCCCAAGTGCAGCTTGACTGGCAGTGGGTGGCGTTCTTGAAGACAGTGAAGGAAATACCAAAGGCAGCAGCTCCTGGAGCAGCCATTGTCGTGATGCAATCCCAGCTTCACATGAACTTCAACACCTAAGTCGTTACCCCAAGCAAGGCGTGCACACTATAATCCAGTTCAGTCCCTCAATTTGAAATGTCCTCTCACTGCTTTAAAACACAGTAATACTAATAGTGACAGGCATGTGTCAGCTATGTACCTTCTGCCAGGTACTTTTCATGCTTTACTACATCCAAGTCTTCTGCTGGGACCAGGAAACCTTCACTAATCACTGTGCAAGCATGGTAGATATCACTCTACATCCACATCACACCGCCAAACAGAATCAGGACCATCACATCTTCCTGATAAAGAAGCCGAGGTTCAGAGAGAACAACAGATTTCCCCAAGGACACGTAAGTATCACCATCCGAACTTAAGCTCATTTGCAAGCCATACCTCGTGACCGCCTGGCTCCCCGTCTGCTCTTTATGGGGCTGTTATAATCAGTGAGTCCCCGGGATGAGACAGTTCACAAGAGGCAGCAAAGGAGAGAAGGGGACGGCACTGACATCTATTGAACGCCTTACCGAATTGCTTATGAATGCGGCTCCGCTAATTCTCCCATGTTGACACAATCAACAGCAGCGTTATTTTCTGTTTGTCTCTTATTTATTTTCTCTATCACTATACCAAGCTGGCTGATGGGCAATTCCAAGCAGGAGCTATTTCGCAAACTCCGAAGTCTTTGAAAGCAAACCTTGACACTGTCAGGGTCCTAAGTGTGTCTCACATCGACACTGCAGCCTAGCTGTAAGGCGTGCACAGCAAGAGGGCTGACTGAGGAGCATGCATACCTCATCTGCCACATAACACAAAACGTCAGCAAACGTAGCTCAGGACAAGATAGAAACGTCTACAAACCTCCATGCGAAAGGACTAGAACTTTAGTGGTTTACACAGTCTCCATACTTAGGCTCAGTCAGTCAAATGCACCGTGAATATGCAATACGAATACACCCACCTCTTCTTCCCGGTATGTCTTCCTAGATGGAGAGAAAAAGTGGCCAGAAGGGGGCTAGGGGCTGGCTCCATCTGGAAGTCCAAGCTGCACAAGCATGAGGGGCCAACTTTGGGTCCTAAGTACACAAGCAAAAGCTGGAAACAGTCTCAGTCCTGCTGCAGGAAACGGGAATCCCCGAAGCCTGGTGCCAGTCAGTCTAGCCCATCAGTGAGCTCCAGTGACCAGTTAGTCTAGCCAATCAGTGGGCTCCAGTGGCCAGTCAGTCTAGCCAATC
>CAJQZJ010008773.1:15686954-15718246 GCA_907164525.1 Lophiomys imhausi
TCACCGTCAATGTTTATCTCCTCTGTTAGCACATCTGGTCCCAGTTTGGCCATGTATAACATGCTTATTCTTTTCAGTGTTTTATTTTCTTTATTTAGCTGAAAATAAAACAGAAAAATGGTTATTTTATCAAACAGTCAAATGAGTTATCTTGGATTTTTAAACAATAATTGAATTAAGTGTATTTTTGTCTTACATACTCATTAACATTCACAGTAGAATGTAACAGGTAGACTATTCAATAAATACATTACTCATATTCTTTAATACTAAGTTTATTACTTTGAGTCCTTATCCTGAATTATAGCAGCAGCAAGTAGAAATGCTGGTTATAAACTTTAATAAATACAAAGAATTCAGGGGCTGGAGAGATGATTTAATGGGTAAAAATGCTTAAACCCGAGGGAGGACCTGAGGCCCCCAGAACTCACAGTAGAAAAAGAACCAAATCCTAAAGGTTGTCCTCTGACACTCACACGTAGGCAATGGCATGAGTACACCCATGTTCATAACACACACACACACACACTCATGGAAGAAACATAAGGAATTCAGGTAAAATAACAGCATTTCTAGCTATTAATAGTGTCAATAAAAAGTGCTTTATTTCAAGTAAATTTTTATGTGATGTTATGCAGAGGATATTGAATACAGATATGTTTTTCCAGCTTCCCTTCTCTTCTGTTTACCAGGTTTTAGTGGGAAGACAATGCCACTGGCCACAGTTGATCAGCCATAGTTAGGGGCATGGCCCACATTTATCAGATATCATCTCTAGAAATGTGGCTGATGGAAGAAAGAGTTTCTGGATTTCTAGACATGAGAGGTGAGGACAGCCACCTTCCACCACAGGACTGAAGTAGAAGGGATCCTGCAGTAAAACCCCAAAACAAGCAACATGCAGAAAAGCAGGTAGAAGCAACAGAGAACGAGTCCAGAGCCCCAGACCATTCTCATCTGTTGAAAGAAAAATACAAGATTTATACAAATGAAGTCTTGGTGCATTACATGTGGACTTTTTTTGAAGAATTCAAATTCACAGATTTTAGAGAAGGGATTTCATCACTGTCATTTGTCTGGTGTCAAAGGTAATCTTGTGCCACTCACGTGAAACATCTCTAAATCACAAGATAAAGCGAATCCTCTTTCACCCCATACTAGCTGAACTCATTGCTACATGCAAATTTACACAGTGGGTACACTGGGCACAGTGCAATAAAGAAAGGAGTAAACTCAATAGCTTGGATCATGTGGCTTCAAATTCACGGTCACTTGCCAACTTACCCTGCACATTTTAGCAAAACAGAGGAGCTGGATTTGTAAGAAAATGAGGAAGTCAGATTGTGCCGTAAGAATGTTCCATTTGAAATTTTATGATAAAGATATAGAAAAATAATGTATTTACTAACCCTTGCTGCTCAGAAAAATGAAGCCTACTTGCAGATCTGACAGCAGGATGGGCTACTGACATCTATTCAGCTTGGCCTCCAAGTTTCATATTCAGGTTACAGCATTTATAAATAATGAGCAGAGCTATGGTGTTTCAGTAATTCCACTTTAGAGGCTTACTGTTGTTTTTTTTTATTTTTATTTTCTGTGTATGTAACTGTGTGGGTATGTATACACTAGAGCACATGTTCCCACAAAGGCCGGAAGAGCGTATCTAATCCCCTGCAGCTGAAGTTCTATATAAGCTGCCTAATGTGGATACTGGGAACTGAACTTGGGCCTCGTGGAAGAGCAGCACACACTCTTAACTACTGAACCATCTCTCTAGCTTCTTCAATTCCATTTTTTTTTTAGTCTTTTTTTTTCAAGTCCCAAGAGTTCATCACACACCCTCAAAAACAAACTATGTCTATTTTACAAAAGACTTCTTACAGAGCAGGAGACAACTGCTGTGCACTAAAGATCCCATTATAAGGCAAGGATTAGGAGTCAGGGAGCCCAGTAATTTATGAGCAGAAATAAATCCATCCATCACCCAGAATCTTTGCAACATACTAATGCTTTTGCCACACTGTGGCTATGGCATATTCTTAAGATGACTCTATGTTTAGAACAAGACAATCATAGCACAAAAGGGCAAATTATCTCACCAAAGTCACATGGTAAACAGGAAAGGAGGGCTGGGGAAGACAGACTACGGGGTCCAGTGCTGGCAGAGGAAGAATAACGGCCTGAGTTTGGATTATTAGCACCTCAGTGAAACACTAGGAGCAGTGGAACATGACTGTGAGCCCAGGGCTGGGGAGGTGGGGACAAGTGGCCCCAGGGACTTGACAGTCAGCCAGCTTAGCTGAAACAGCATGCTCCAGGTTCAGTGAGAGACTCTGTCTTTAAATAGTAGCTCAAAGGTGAGAGAGAAAGATGCCTAAAGTTGAGATGATTCCTGGGGCACACACACACACCTGTATACACACATCATCATACATGTACATACACACTCACAAGCACACACATACACACACTCACAAATACACATATACCCACATACATACATACATACACACATATGCACACACATGCACACATCATCACATACACATTTGCACACACACATGCACACATATGCACACATCATACACACTCAAGCATACACACACACTCACACACATACATACACTCACACACATACATACACATACACACATATGTACACATACACACCTGCACACACACATGCACACATATACACACATTATCACACATACACATATTCACAAATACACACACATACATTCACAGACAAAATAAAAAAGAGGAGAGAAGATAAAAACAGTTTTTAAAAAAGGCTGTGTTTGGACCAACAGTCCTAGAACATCAGGGAGAGTCACCCCCACACCATTCTCTAGTCTAACCACTGTCTGTCTTGTCACCTGAGATGACCAGAGGGCAGAACTAAGCTGCTCAGAGTCACATATCCTCCAAATGACACAAGTAGAAATAAAACGTGCAAATGTGCAAGTGCCGAACCTAAGCCCTTGCTTTCCGTAAACTCCGCCAAGCCTAAGGGGCAAGTGTGCCTCCATCTGAATGGATCCAATGCAGAGACACTCCTGGGCACTAGCTTCAGTGAAGCCAACCTGGTCCAAATACATTGTTTCTCTGCTCATCCCACAAGAGGTAATAGGAGTGAAAAGAGCATCCAGCATCCTGGACTGAAAAGCCCCAGGGAGGTGCAGCAGTGAAAGCCATGCAGGTGTGTTTCCAAAGCAGCATGCTATGCAGGCATCAGACAAGGAACAGGACAGACGTTATACATGGAAACTCCTACTCCTGAGTAGGCTCTGATTCAGCACCTTAGGAATTCTAGTGCGTTGTAATGTGAACAATTAAGCAAATACCTTTAGCAAGCACACTGCTAATGCATACAAATTAAATATGTCTATTTATTTATCTATTTATTGACAGTAGAACTTCAGTCACATCCAAAGAAATACTTTGGAGACGGTTGGTATGAGGGGCAGGGGCGAAGACAACGAGCATTACTAATGAAATTTGGTTGGAAATTGCTGTAATCCATTTTCTGATGGGCGCTTTTTGCCCAAAATACATAAGACAGAGACAAAAACATTCTTTAATAATAATGTAATTCTGATGAGCCAGAATATAGAAAATTACACACTTGGTAAAATCATCAGCTAGAGGCAATCAGTGGCAGGATGGAGGTCACCTTCCACGTGCCCTCCCTCTGCCTTCACAAATAACCACCTGAAATGGAAGGCTCGGGCTAACTTTCATCAGACTGAAGCAGAAGGTGTTCACTGTTCATGTGTGCAACACCAGGTCAGTCTCAGCAGCGTAAGTGAATGCCAGGATGGTGGGACAGTCTAGTCTAACAGTCTTCCCCAGGTCAAATGGGCAAAAATGCTGAAAATACATACACACAGAGAGACAGACAGAAGAGAGCAGACAGACAGAGGCTGCTTTTATAATCAGAAATGAGCTTTGCACACAGTCAGATGTTTACAGAATCATATTTCAGGAATTGGGACCTCACAACTCCTCATCAGAGCAGACAAATGGGTACAGAATTAGAAACAGAGCAGAAGAGAAGCTGCTCTTCAGAAGACCACAGCTGAACACAGAAGTCCAGGTACAACCCCGGACTTGCAAGGCTCACCTTTGTTGCCAAGGCCTCAGCGCTCTCTCGACATGTCTTCTCTATCTCAAGATGGTTCTGCATGAAATTCACTTCCTCTATAACCATATGAGAAACTAGGGGCGGAGAGGAAAAAGAGACTCAGCATTCAAAGATTTGTCAACTATCCCAGAAGCCCACACACTGCCCCATGACCAAGAATGTTCAATTCTTCCCACAGCTAGACCTTTGACCATGACTAAGAAAGTTCCTCAGAAGCTGCCTTTGATTAAATCTCAGCTAATGTATGCATGCAGAAAGAAAAACCCACATACTAACTACAAACCTTCTCAACTAGTACATATGTAATCTTTTAAATGTCTCTGTCTAGTGCATGTGCATGCCTGTCTGTACTCATGCATATGGAAGCTACAGGTCACCTTGGGATTCATTCCTCAAAAGCTGCCCACTTTGTCTTCATAAAGCAGGGTCTCTCACTGGTCCGGGGCTTGCTGATTCAGCTAAGTTCTCTGGCTAGCAATTGTAGGAATCCCCTTGTCTCTGCCTCCTATGTGCAGGGGTGACAGGCACATGCCACCACACCTGGCTTTTATGTGGCACTGGGGATCAAACGTGGGTCCTCGAACTTGCACAGCAAGCACATTACCCACTGAGCTAGTTCTCCAGCCCCTGAAGTGTCTATTTTGTTGTGTTGTTATTTCCATGGCAATAGACATATCTGCTCAAGTAAACGAAAGAAGCTTGCATAAATAAAAAGGAGCAATATGGTAGCTTTTGATTAGCCTAGACATAACTTGGGGTTCTAATATGGAAAATAAGCTTACAAGAAATAAAGGAAAAATAAGTCTTAAGTTGATCTGTGGCTGTTTAACCATGTGAATAGTTAGCTAAGTATTGTGATATTCATCTTCAACAATGACAAACTGATTCCTGTTACTTCACCAACTCCAGGTCAAGAAAGTGTGGCATCAAGACTTACAAGCCATGTGATGAGAAAACAAGTGCTCATAATTGTTTATTGCAACATAAAGTATCACTAGGGGAAGAGAAAAAAAATCAAGTTTTACTTGGTATTTTACCAATACTTGAAACATTGTTTAATCTTATGTTTTTTGGTAGCTGCTTTATGTAAATTGAGATTTAAAGATACGCTAATTCAGGCCTGTAATGATATTTTGAAGATTAAGCAATAAAAAAATGTGAAGTTTTTCCCACCCACATTTCTAATCCAAAGAAAAAAAATCTCAGAATCTTAATCTGAACTCTACTTATGTAGACTGACTTCCATTTGTTTGCCATAAAGGAAAAAAAATTAAAGGACACCCAAACGTGAAACCTAACAAAGTTAGCAAAAAGCAGTGGGCTCACGTAACACAAAGACAGATTACTTTTGCCTCATTTAAGCTTAATTAACCTGCAATTATGATTAAACTCAGGGGGAAATTTTCTTCTTTCTAAATTAAATACAAAAAAAATGTATTACTTCCTAAGTCTGTCCAAAGTTCTTATTATGTTAATATTCAAATTCATAAAGCAGAACTAAATGGCCAGAAACATCTCTAACCTTGACATTTTTTCAGGGGTAATAATCTGTTGCAAATGCGGGCCAACCAAAAACCACTTAACTAATTAGTAGTTGCAGTCGCCGAGAAAAACATGAATCAACACTGTTATTACAAGTGGCACATTTGAGTGGCATCTAATTATGACTTGATGAGCGTGATACTTGCATTATCAACGCTACTACCGTATCCCATCAGGGCCTAAAAGCTGCTGATGGCATTGACTTCGAGAAACTCCCACTCAATGGTACAGCAGCACCCAACAATCGGCTTGGCAGGGGCCCCCCTCACTAAATGACACGTTAAGCGTAATTACTGGTAGACATTGTAAATAAACAGGATTGGAAGTGAAAATTGTACCAAGTGCATAAGACACAATCTGACACATTGGAAGTGGCAGCCCTAATTGAGAGTTTCTTTGACTGCTCAAGATCATTTCAACTGCATTTCTCAGAGGACAGTGATTATAACTGTGGAGACAGACGGCATAATGGTGTCAGCAATGCTGACGGAGCAGTGAATTAAATTGTATCTGCTGTGGAGTGAAAGCTGTGATGAGAGGTACGGAGGCCTTAGTGGTCTTATCATTATAACACAATGGTCATGTTGTCATCAACCTTTCTGGCTCCAATTGAAAAGAAATGATTGTGTGTTGAACCCCCCCCTCCACACCGCCCCTCCTTGTCCTCTTCTATCTCCTGTTCTGAATAGAACCAATTTTCAGAGAGCTATGAAATCACGCAATAGGCCCTAAAATGCAGCTGCTTGGCATACAAGCGGGTCCCCATTAAACTGGAATCACACACAATATGTGTTTATACCAGAGAAACAAATAGAAGCTGAACACGGGCCAAGTTTATTCACACACACAAAGCCCATGTAGCTCTTCATCAATGTAATTGCCTTTTATATTGTAGTTTAAATAATAGGCTCTATTATTTCCTTAAAATCCTAATATTCCTGGCATTTTATCACTATGTTTACAAGGTAGGTTCTTCAAAAATGTGAAGGAAAGAGAAAAGAAACCTATACAATTTTTACAACATCAAATATTACTTTGAATTTTTTATCCCTAACTACTTGACATCTTCTGCCACAATCTGGTATTTCTACTCTCATAACAAAAACATAAACACTGCATTTTTCATAGGAATTTGACTTTTTATTCAATAACATTCTTGCTCATGAAAGTAAGGAAAAAAATCATTCTGCGGTTGAGAGGCTTAGGCCTAGCAAAAAATAATAAAGAAGAGGAGCCCTTATTCATTTTCTGAACATTTTGTAAAAAGCTGTCCTGTGGTTTAACTTGTTTCTTCAGGCGCTGAGTATGTTCTGTTTGGTGGGGGAGGGGTATCTCTCACTCAGAAAGAGAAACAGCAGAACATTTTAAGCTGTGTTGTAATTTTAGTTTCAGAA
The DNA here is from genome assembly GCA_907164525.1 of Lophiomys imhausi. Lineage (NCBI taxonomy): Eukaryota > Metazoa > Chordata > Mammalia > Rodentia > Muridae > Lophiomys > Lophiomys imhausi. The sequence goes on from CAJQZJ010008773.1 coordinate 15,694,038, forward strand.
ACTCACCCAGTGTCAGCCTGATAGCATGGAGATGTGCTTATCAAGCCCTTGGATTCAGAAGAAGAACATACAAGGGTCTGTTAGAAGGAGGGCATCATTTCCTAACCAAAAGTCAGGTCACATGAAAGAGAACAAAACTCATTCTGAAATATGGATTCTCTTGTCCTTTTGTTTTAATTTTATTCTGTTTATGTATGAGTATATGTGTACACAGCCACAGTGTACTGTGGAGGTCGGAGGCAACTGGCTGGAGCTGGTTCTCTCCTCCACCATATGTAGGTCCTGGGTATTAAACTCAGGTCATTAGGCTTGGAGGCGAGGACTTTTACCCACTGGGCAATCTGGCCCAGCCTTATTTGTCCTTTTTAGAGAATCCAGATTTAAAACCAAAAACAAAGAAAAAAACAAAAAACTTAAGCTATTCATTTAAAAATTGAGATTTTTCTCATATCTATGACCCCTGGATACTGGGTACTTTACCTATGATATTCCATTTTTGTGCAATGAAACACAAACATACAATGTTTAACAAAGAAAAAGCAGGCCAAAAGGGCACAGTGACATATGCACACATTAACGCCAGCACTTAGGAGGCAGATGCAGGCAAATATCTGAGAGTTTGAGGCCAGCCTGGTCTACACAGTAAGTTTCAGTCCAGCTAGGGCTACATAGTGAGAGCCTATCTCAGAAAGAAAAGGAGGAGGAGGAAAAGAAAGAAAAGAAGGAGGGAAGGGAGGGAGAGAGGGAGGGAAGTCAAAATATAAATAAAATATTTATTTATAAAACTTTTATAGTAAGGGGCTGGAGAGATGGCTCAGTGGTTAAGAGACTGACTGCTCTTCCAGAGGACCCAGGTTTGATTCCCAGCACCCACATGGCAGCTCACAACTGTCTGTAACTTCAAGATCTGACACCCTCACACAGACATACATGCAGGCAAAACACCAATGTACATAAAATAAAAATAATAATTTTAAAAATTTTATAGTAAATCGTATACCAACGCAAAGACTAACATTAGCGTCATCGTAATGTGGTCAGTCAGGGGAGTGTGAAAGCAGCAAGTCTTGAGTTGGTGACTACAGGATCGTGGATACAGGTGATGATCATGGTACTATCCTCTAATTTTTCTATCACTTTGAAAATTGTCACAGTAAGAAAAATCTTTACGGGCTGGGGATGTGTGATTATCACCACAGAGAGGATGATTGCTTAGCGAGCAGGAAGCCCTGGGTCCCACCCGTCTCCACCATCCAGCACTTCATACACCAGGAGAGATGGTACATGGTGATCCTAACACTCATGAGGCAGCGGCAGAAAGACGAGAAGTTCACCATCGTTCTCAGCTGTAAGGAGTTCAAGGTCAGACTGACATCAGATTATTTCATCTCAAAAAATGAAATGAAATGAAATTCAATAAAATTAGGGCTTTGGGAACTCACACATACAATAAAAGAGTATTGGCATATATCTTCCAATCTAGTTGAATTAGCAAAGTTTGTCTCTCTTCATATATACCCTCAAAATCCTGCACTCATATATAGACCATGAGAAAACACAACACATTGTAGGGTTTAGGGATTCACCTAACAGATTTTTGTCATCTACAAATTATGTACTTTATTAAAACAGGTTTGGTTTTTTGGTTTTGTTTTGTTTTGGCAGAATCTTCATGAAGCCCTAGAAATTGCTCTGTAGACCAGGCTGGTCTTACTCTTGTGACTAACTTGTCTGTTTCTGAGTGCTGGAATTACAGGCATGTGCTACCACACCCAGCTGTAAAACATGGATCTTGTTTCATGTGTGCCTGGTTCTCCTACTTCTAGAACAATACTACCTACAAAGTAACCCCTTGGTTTGAAAAGTTGAAGGCGGGTTTTCAACCAGGTCTGTTGCTTGTGAACATCCTTCTAGAATGTTCTCTCTGCAATACAGAACTGACCATCATTTCATGAGCCTTCCTGTGTCTTTCTTTGTCCTAAGATTGTGGTCCCATGAATTCTCAGAAACACTCCTACAAAGAAGATGCTTTCCTGGCATTTTGTCTGAGGACACTGGAGCCCCGAGAGGTAGAGCAACTCATTCCAAGTACAGTTCTGAATGATAAGTCCCAGCTAAGCCCATTTCTACAACACTCCAGTTTTCCATGGTCCTTTCAAAACTTGTTAAAGTTGAGGCTTGTTCTTGCCGCTTCAGCAAGCCCTTTCCACACTCCACCGCCCACACAGGATCTTTGAAGAAGGGGCTCCGAACATAACACAAACTCTTTTCTTCAATACCAGATTGTTTTAAAAGGGTTTTGTTGTTGTTGCTACTAGCAGCAGGGTTTTGTTGGTGGTGTTTCATTTTGTTTTGTTTTTAGACAGGATCGCAAATGCAGTACATAGCCAAAGATGAACTTAAACTTCTGATGAAGCTACCTGCACCTCTTAAGTGCTGAGATTATAGATCTGCACACCACTCAAGCCCAGTATTCTCCCAACTGAGCAACCTTCCCAGCTCCCAGAAAGGCTTTCATATGGTACAGAAAGAACCAAGAAGTACACAGCATTGCAAGAAAGCATGTGTGACCTTAAACATAACCCAGGATCTACCAGTGGAGCCGCAAACACATGAAGGGACTTTACTGCGGGCACATGGCTTCCCTCTGGGGTTGGTGTTCTTTGTGTGGAGAAACTCAGAGACAGGCTGAGGGAGAGCTGGCAGAGGGCCAAGAATGGCACAGCACGGAGCGATGGCCAGAGCTGTATTTACCCGGAAAAGAAAGCCAAGCCAGACTGAGCAAGACCTGAGCCGGGGCAGAGCCCTCGCCTGAGCTGAGAGGTCTTCCCACACTTTGAGAGGAAGATCTGGTGGGCAAACATGATGGAGATTTCAGAGCAGCCAAGCAATTCTCCAGAACCATTTGAATGTTCAGGGTCCCATGGGAGATTCCCAACCTCACACTTACAGCAGGGACTTTTGCCTGACACCCTGATGGCCTCCAGGGCTGGGCGGCCAGAGCAGCAAGAGCTCTTATTGGGTCCCAAGTACAGAGCCAGTTCTTTTATGCATATGTTATCACTTCATCCTGAATGGCCTAAAATGGCAGGCAATTCACTTCAAATTTACAAATACAGAGACTTGTTCAAGGCCACATGGGCTCAGGCCCAAGAGTTTACATTGAAGAAATCAGCAAATGTTCTCTCCCAAATCTCAAATTCTGCCCTTTGTTCAAAGCCATGAACTATTTATTTCAAATATGGTTCTTACAGAAATAAATTTTTCTTTTCTTTTTGTTTTGAGATAGGGTCTTGAAATAGGACGGCTTCAAGCCCAAGCAAACACCTGCAGATGATCCTGAACTTTCCCAGATGACCTTGAACTTTCAGTTCTTCACCTTCCCTGAGTTCTGGGGTTACAGGCACACACAACCATGTTAGTTTTATGTGGCACTAGGGAAGCATCCTAGGCAAGCACTGTACCAACTGAGATACACCCCTAGCACCAAGAAATAAAACTCTATGTCTCCATTCTTTTCCTCTCTCTATCCCTCCCTCTCTCCGTCCCTCCCTCTCTCCCTCCCTCCCTCTCCCCCTCCCTCCTTCTCTCCCTCCCTCCCTCTCCCCCTCTCTCTCAGGTTTTGAGACAGGGTTTCTCTGTGTATCCTTGACTGTCCTGGACTCGCCTTGTAGACCACACTGACCTTGAACTCAGAGATCCGCCTGCCTCTGCTCCTGCTCTGAGTGCTGGGATTAAAGGCGAGCGCCACCATGCCCAGGCCCATTGTCTCTTTTTAAGACTGAATAAAGAGCCATTCTGGGGCCAGCAGGATGGCTCAGTGGGTAACGGTCCTTGTCACCAATCTTGATGGCCTGGTTTTGATTCCCCAGCACCCCCCATGGTAGAGAGAACTGACTCCCACAGTTTGTCTCCTGACCTCTGCATGTGTACACACAGTGACAATCAATATACAAAAATATTCTTTAAAGAATTCACATTCTGACTTCCTGTCATCCAGACTTTAACCAGGCTTAATAAAATTAAAAATTAAACATGTCTAACAATAGCAACTATTGTGTTAGCATTTCAGGTCCTAATCTGAGTTGCTCCTAGAACAATGAGCATATGTAGAGGAAAAGGCACTTCTGAAGGGGCATGGTAGATAAAAGCCATGTGAGAAGGTTGATTCCATTCTTGCTGAATATAGGAGGCAAATCCCCACTTACCATCTACCTGTATCAAAACATGCTGCGGTAAACAGAAGAAGAACCTAACCAGCCCACCACACACAGCACACCTTTCCACTCTCAATAATTCAAGCACACTAATTAGCAGCAATATCCACAGGCTTGCTCGCTCTCCAGGGGCTTTCGTGTGGACTCCATCAGTCCTACACTAGAAAACGAGACACTCCAATACGACTGCTGCTTAGCCACTTGCAAGCGAGTGACATTTCTATCACGTCTCTTGTTCTCCGCAGATGGTAACAGTGACGCTCTTTGTTGAAGTCAGATGATGAAATAAACTATTACGCTTTGCAGTTGTTTCCTTTTTCAGGGTTAGGGTAAAATGCTGTGCAGGGTGGCTGACGCCTGACTTCAGAGCCTCTGCAGAACGACCTAGGAAGGTCCAGCTTGCCAAGGGGAGGATTGTTTTCTTGCAATGTCAGGCTCTTTGCCCATGGCATATTCCCATATGACACTTTTGGATCTGATCAGTTATGTCTGATTTAGAGGATAAATAACAGATTTATGTCACATTAAAAAAATTACCTAGTAAAAATTTAGAAGAAAATTACTCTTGCTTTTCTGGGGACATGACTCAGAGTGATTCCAAACGCTCCAGCTCCAGGAAATGGTGAGTGCGCTTGGCCCTTTCCTTAGCCATTTCACTGAAGCCCAAGTGATGTGTGAGTAGCTCCCGTGGTTAATACTCACAGCTTGATGAGGGGACAAAGGGTCTCTAATGAAACCATTGCCACCATGGAGGCCACACACATACCCATCGCCTCCTAAAGTCTCTTTCCACAGACTGACTGATATGAACAGACGTATTTGAAGTGCTGGGACTCAACCTAGGGGCTCCTCACATGTGTTACCCAGGGGCTAGACCACTCAAGTGCATCCCCATCCTACGTTCAGAACACTTGTAATAAGATCTCTCCTGCTAAGAGTACATTTATACAAGGCCAGCCTGGTCTACAGAGTCAGTTCCAAGATAGCCAGGGCTATACAAAGAAATCCTGTCCTGAAAAACCAAAAAAAAAAAGTACACTTATAAATGTGCATGAAGTTTAGTAGGTATATGCCCAAATCTGCATAAATCCCTGGCATAATTCCTTTTCCTTGAACTAACCCAAGAAATGAATCAGATTTTATAAAGACATGGTTACCTGCCAGGGGTTACTGATAGTACTTCAAGAAACAGAAACAATGAAAGAACAAAGTTACAGCACCAGATACCATATTATATGTAATCACTAATAATGTGTATAAGATGCGCTGTACAAAAATGTGCAGTGTGCAATAACAAATCACAGCATGTTCATATAATATACTACAGTGCAATGAAAATAAATTATAGACATGTATATCAATATAACTAAATGACAATTGATACCTTGAGGATCAAAAAACTTTCATATAGTTACATTATACATGTATTTCATGATCTATATGGTATAAACAAAACTGTAAGACCATGAAATGACATATACAACTAGGGTAGGGGTTGGCCCTTAGAAGACGGGAAAGGATAGAGGGTCAGTAACTACTATCACCTACTATTATGTATGTGTGTATTATATACTATAGAATAAAAAAGAAAAAGGAACTGGTCCATGTTTTTTAAATGCAAAGATACACGTACTATTTACTGAAAGGCGGCTCTAAAATGGAATCTAACCTATACATTTTTAATAGAAACAAATATTTCATAAATGAAAGAACATACAGGATAGAATATAAAATACTAATTTTGGCTTTTCTTGGGGAGTCTATGTAACAAACTCATTTTGTTTTCCTTTGGCTTTTCTCATAGCAAATTTTTCTTACCACAACCTTACATTTTTATAAGACATGTATGGCATATTAATACTTAATCCATTTCTTTCAAAATCACAGTGATGCCAGATCAATTTTTTTTCAAATGGGACAGTTTCTGTTCTCTTGATAATATGATCAGTACACTGGCAGCCAGCGGGCCTACTTCCCAAAGCCAAGTGACTATTACTCCACTGAAAAGCTTACATACTTTTCTGAAACTCTTCCAGTTTTTTAACAGCTTCATCTCGTTCTTGCCTAATTTTGTCACACTGAAATGAAAAAGAAAAAAAAATGTTAAATTCATACAATAAAATTTAACTTTGACAAGGTGAGAAGCAAGAATAAACTTTCACATGGCAACGGCATTTTTTCTTTCTTTCTTTTTTTTCTCCCCCAGACATGATATCTCTCAGGGGACTAGACAGATAGCTCAGCAGCTAAGCATTTGCCTGACAGAAAACACCAGCTCAGACCCAGCACCCATACCATGCAGCTCACAAGTGCCTAACTCCAGCTCCAGGGGAACCTGACAACCTCTTCTGGCCTCCAAGGGAACTGTTCTAGGGTGCCCAGGCACTCACACAGACACACACATGCAGACACATAATTAAAATTAAATGAATTAAAAGAAATCTTTCTGGGCATGGTAGCACACGCCTTTAATCCCAGAACTAAGGAGCCAGAGGCAGGTGGATCTCTGAGAGTTTGAGGCCAGCCTGGTCTACAAAGTGAGTTCAGGACAGCCAGGGCTGTTACATAAAGAAACCCTGTCTCGAAAAACAAAACAAAACAAGAAATCTTTCCACATCCCCAGTAGTACCAGGAGTCAGTACTGCTCACCTGGCATGAGATATATCATTTAATCCAGTTGAGTTCTTTCTTTCTTTTTTTTTTTTTTCCAAGATAGGGTTTCTCTGTGTAGCCCTGTCTGTCCTGGACTCACTTTGTAGACCAGGCTGGCCTCGAACTCACAGAGATCCACCTACCTCTGGCTCCCGAGTGCTGGGATTAAAGGCGTGCGCCACCACGCCCGGCTCACAGTTGAGTTTCTAAGATAAGTCATTCACTGCTTATTATCTCCTTGGTAACATTGACTGTCCTTGAGTTAAAATGTATTACTTCTTTAAGAGTATGTGTGGCCTGCTACACTAAAGAACCACTGAGATATCAAAGCCCATTTCAGGGAGAGGGAGATGGCTTAGTGTTAGAGTGGTTGTTGGCAGGCATGAGGATCTGAGTTCAAATTCTCAGGATCCATGTAAAAGTAGGGCATGGCCACATGTGTTCTTATTTTAGCTTTGGGAGGACAGAGAGAAGACTGCGAGAGAGCTGCTGCAGTGTAACAGAACATGATACTTGATAATTCTCCCCTGGCTTCCATGTGCACATGTTGGTATCTGCACATTACATCCACAACACAGAGACACAGATACAGATTCAAGTGTGCACACGCACACACGCGCACGCGCACACACACACACACACACACACACACACACACACCTTTGTCCGTGGGACACAACCATGAAAGGGCACAACACCTGTATAGCCAACGCACAGTGCTAAGTCAGGAAAGCTGAGCCTGGAATTCTAGCTTAGCTGTCTCTCCACATACACGGGTCAGGCTGGGCCAGACATTATTTTCCTTAGAAGCATGCTGTTGCATTTCACAGGCGTAAGGTTTCCTGTGTGAATCCATCCTCTGTAAAAACATAAACAACCTGCCTCGTAGAGTTCCTAGCTCCAATTTAACAGATAAACTACACTTACTGCTTTTGTTTTTCATGTATTGAAAATTGTCTTCAGAGCTCCGGATTCTCAAATCAGCTTCTCACACCTGGATGAGCAGTAACAGACCACACAACCTATAACCACGACACTGCTGGCCAGCTGCTTCTCAATGGTCCTCTTATTTTCTGTAACTGGTTCCTGTTTACTTTGGACCTCCCCCAAACTTCTGCCAGGCTGTCCACCCCACTCCAACAATGCACAATGGAGCCGAAAAGGCTCAAACAGAATCCAAATTTCTGACGAGACCAGAAGACTTGAGTCAGCATAGCTGATGCTTTCTTTCTAATTTCTCCGTCTAGCATCTCTGCAAGTGTGAGGTGTCCTCCCTCTGCAGATGGGTCCTCATCAGGAGACGGTGCTGTAGGATGACACTCTGTCGTCCATCACTTGAATGTCTCGCTGTGCCTCTCAAAATTCCATTTAAAGGAGTTAAAGGTGTACCCAGTTCCCACTTGGTACCCAGTTTTCACTGAGACTGTGCATAATGAGATTATAAACAGGGAGGGACTCAGCACCCTACATAGTCAGAATGGAAAAGGCACTGGGTTCCTTCACATACCAACCACCAACACTCCCATTTCCTGGTTAGGGGCAGTGCCTGGCCTTCACAGGCAGGCCTGCTCCAGCTGCTCAGAAGGGAGACTTGAGGCGGTGCTCTCTGCTATTAAGTCCCAGGTGGACACTGACTAATAACAGATCTCAGTCCAAGGCGCAGGGAACCAGCTCTGTAGAGTCCAGCACACACTAACACAGTTACCAACACAGTCACAAGCTGTCTCCCAACCCCAGCTGTGCTCTCTCACGGGTCTTCATGTTGCTCTGCTTTCTATTTTCTGCAACCACATTATGATAGAACTGGCAGCCGCTGAATTTACCATCTGCTATGCTGAAAGGCTGAAAGGGTGGGAGGGGGCTACACATGCTGCAAATGCAGCTTACTGATTCCACACCAGAACTGAGCAAATACAGAGGATGCATCAACTTACCAAGCAAAAACACAAGCAGCCATTTACTACATCAGCTCAGGTGAAGGCAGAGCACCCTTCAGCCTTCCTCCCAGTCTAGCAACACAGAGACATTACAGGGAACACAGGCTCAGCAGTATTGCTGTATTTGCGACTGCACCCTTCCTACTCTCTCCACTGCCTGCTCAGGCAGCTGTGCCATCTGTAAAGACCGCCCTTTTTGTGTTGAGAATTACTCATGAAAACTTTGTAATAGCAACAGATGTTCTTTGGACTACATCACTTAATCAGGAAGCTCAATGCTTCTCTATAGCTCAAGGATGGAGTCGAACCCAGCAGCCGGAGTGCTGCAGCTTTAAGCAAACTGAACATTAGAGCTAGTCCGCAGACTCCACTTGACTGTTTAGAAGGTGGTAGACTGGCTGGAGGTTGGCCTTCATGCTTCTGAAAGCCCTTTATATGAGGAGCCCAGGCTATTTTCCAGATCTCATCGTTAAGGCTCATCTAGGCCTGTGGAAGCTCACCTGGCTTCTGAAACCAAATCAGGATCTGAGAACACTGGTCAGCTGGGCTGCAGTGGAATGTCCTTGCAGCATGAACTGGCATCTTCCCTGCTCCCCGTCTACCTAGCAGCCAACACTGTCATCATAAATGTCTCTTTATCTGGGCTCATTAGAAGCACTGGATGGATGTAGACAAGATTTATAATCTGTTGTGTGTGTGATTTATACAACAAAACCTCAACATTCCAAATTGTGTCTGATTTCCACTAATATTTTATCATCCCAGCTCATATATGGAATTGTTGACAAATGGAAAGGATGGTTTGGAGCCCAAAAGACATACTTATACACTGACTCTATACTCCTAGAAGATACAGACAACAGAGAAGTAGACAAACACCTTACAGTTCACTGAAGTAGAATTCTGAAGAGCTGTCTCTTGGAACGGTTCGATGTCTGTTCCCTTCCTCTGTGCCCCAATCTTCCTCTAAAGGACTGGTTCTCAGCCTTCCTAGTGCTGTGGCCCTCTAATACAGTTCCTCATGTTGTGGTGACCCCCAACCATAAGATCATTTTCGTTGCTAATTGATAACTGTTATGAATCAGAATGTAAATATCTGTGTTTTCTGATGGTCTTAGGTGAGCCCTATGAAAGGGTCATTCGACAACCCTCCAAAGGACGTGACCCACATGTTGAAAACTGCTGCTCTTGTGCCAGATACTGTGTTCAATGCTGACTGGGACGTGAGGGGGACACCCTAGATTCTGTAGTCTCACAAAACTTAGGATCCACCAACAAAAATCAACAATGAGAAGAGCAGGGTATAAGGACCAAGGACATGTGCTACAATGACAAAAAGACTGCAGGATTGTAGAGACAGAACTCAGGCAAGCATGCTGCCTGAGAGGTGGTTTATTATCCCCACACAATTTTTCTTGAAGTTCGTTTCTTATATCCCAGTTACACTGTTTTAAAGTGGAAGCACTCACAGCGCCAGGACTAGACATCGGTGCCTGTTTTAGGATCTTCGGTGGCTCCCTGAGAGGACCATAAAGTCTGTCCTTCCATCTGGGTAAGTGCCGCTCCACTGGCTCTGCTTTCTGGGTCTGTAGTCAGTCACTCCCACTACATGGATTTCCTTTCACTCCCTTTCTCTTTTGGAGTTCTTCTTTCTTCCAATTCAAAGTTCCTTCCCTCCACTTTTCACAGGCTTTGATAAAGGAGGAGCGGCTGTCCCCACCCGAGCTGTTGTGCAGCAGTCTCCAACTCTAGGTATTGTGTGTGATGGAAGTGCATGTCATCAGAGCTGAGGCCTCGCTCTTTGTTTCTGGATAGATTGCTGTTAATGAGAGACTCATTTTCACTTTCAAACTGCTAAGTAATTACTTTTTCTCTGGCACAACCACTTGCCACTCCATCTCAAAGAAGCTGCATGTATGTGGATGTATTATGCATGAAGTTAGCATAATGGGTGCAGATCTTGCTCTTTAGAGTGGCTTCTCTATTGGTTTTTTTTTTTTAAAGAAAAATAATATACTCGGGACCTTCACCTCTGAATATTACAGGAGAGGATGGAACTGTAACAATAGACTACCAAGATGAGATGCAAACACTATCATATATCTTGCTTCTTGAGACAAGTCTTGGGAAATGTGTGTCTCCTGTTTTCATTCATTGTTCCTGGCAGGCTGACAGAACTGCCTGATGCTGTCACAGGGACTCACCCCAGCGACGTCTAATCAGCCACTTAAACATTTATGCATCTCAAAACTCAATCTCTGAACATAACATTAAACATAAATACTATCTAATGGTAGACATTCTTCTATTATTATACAGATTTCCTTCTACACACACACATGCATGCACACACCTTCTACACGGACACATGCACGCACGCACACACCAAGCCCCTGAGAAATGTTAATACCATTCCATTCAAAGCTCAATGAAGCTTTCCCCCAAACATAGGAAAGCAGAAGAAAAAAACCAACCCTAACCGGTTACGACAAAGATTGTGAGCCACAAGGGAAGGCCCTTCGCCTGCACAAGTGTCGACTAACTTGAATATGGCGAAGGGGACACAGCAAAGAAACAAGCTTTGTTTGGCTGATTGTGAAATGCACAGCCATGTAGTTTTGCATGCACCCAAATACAGATGTAGAGGAGTTTGTTAACATCCATGTGATAGGTTCTCCGTGTTTTTCAAATGGTGCTCATGGTGCCATTTGGGAAACAACAGGCAAAAACAATGGAAAGAAGAGAGGCCATTTCAAAGTCCCTGCTTTCCTCATTCTAAAAGATCAGAAGACACACATGAAAATCTCAAGGCTTTTATGTCTTGCTATAACCCACAGCACATGCTTCTTTCTCATTTAACATGAAATGCTAAAAAATTCTCTCTCTTGGCCGATGTGACAAGTACATAAGGAATATACAGATGGTTTATTACAAAAAATAATTTTACTTGTAAGAGAGCTAGAGAATGCTTAGAGACAAGTGAATTGTGAGTCTGTCATTAAAAGAGACTAAAAGAGCCGGGCGGTGGTGGCGCACGCCTTTAATCCCAGCACTTGGGAGGCAGAGGCAGGCGGATCTTTGCGAATTCAAGGCCAGCCTGGTCTACAAAGCGAGTCCAGGACAGCCAGAGCTGTTAAACAGAGAAACCCTGTCTCGAAAAAAACCAAAAAAAAAAAGAGACTAAAAGTTTGCACATGGGAAAAAGCAGGGGTCATGTCATTTTGTCTTTCCTCATTCCACCTAAGCTGAAGAGTCTCACAACAATGGCAATATCACAGGCATCTCTCAACTAGTCTGTGTCCTTCCTCAGTGGATTTACTAAAAGGTAAAACTTCCTTCAGCTTTCCTTTATCCTTTGGTGGCCAGAGGCATTCAGCCAAAGGGCTTTCCTTCAATCAATTTTCTTACAAATCCAAAGGGATTATGATTCCATCTTCAAAGACTTCCATAAAAAACACAAAACGGCCAACAACCATTGTTGGAGCGGAGGAAAGGACTACAAAGGAAAAGACACGAGCCCAGAGTTAGTGAGATGCTCGGCACGTTGGGGAGATTGCCTCCTAGCCTGATGAGCTGAGTTAGACCCCTGGACCCAAGCGGCAGGAGAGCCCTGAGTGACTTGAGTAAGTTATGGTCTGGCCTCCACATATATACTGTGACCTGCACACTCACATGCCTACACATACATACACATACACCAAATAGATAAAGGTTAACAAACGACAAAGGCCCATTGGCCCACCTCTAAATCTCTTATTCCTATTCTGAGTGCTCTGTGTCAGAATTTATATATTGTATACATACATACATAATTTTTTTCTAATAAGAGATTAATTTGATACTTAAATGTCAGTTTTTTAATACAAACGAGCTGCATTTGGTCTGATAATTTGCTGAGGAAAATTCATACATTAACATGTAAAAACAGACGTCAGTCTGCAAAGTGTTTGCTTCCCAAACATGAGGACCTGAGTCACTAGAACCCACATAAAAAATCTGGGCATGGTGGCACATGTTTTTGATTCCAGAGCTGAGTAGAGCCTGAGCCTAGTGGATCCCCGGGGCTTGCTAGTCAGCTGGCCTAGCGTACATGGTAAAGTTGTAAGCCAATGAGAGAACATGTCTCAAACAAAACATGGACAGTACCAGAAGAATAATAGATACGTGAAGTTGTCCTCTAACCTCCTCACACATGCATGTACAAACCCCTACTTGCACACACACGCACACACACACACACACACACACTTATTAAAACAAAACTAGGGCCTTTGTGCAAAGAGTCAGTATACTGTCGTAAGTTTGCCTGCTTGTAAAAGAGCACAGAGGTCATAAGACCCAGGAGTAAACCCAGACTCCTTCACTAACCACCTGTAGGTTCTCGGGAAACTCACTGTATCTGAAGTCCTTATTTTTGCTTGTGTAAAATGAGGCTAAAGCAGTGTCTGCACCATTCTGTCATGTCACGGAGGTCAGAAGGCACAGTCGTGCTCGCTAAGAGTCGTGCACAGCCTTTGAGAGCTGCCTCCTGTGCAGAATCTGTGTCCACCAAGGGGACGGCAGCAGCCCCCAAGGTCCGACTCAGAGGACCAGACCTGCTGTCTCTTCTCATCAGCGAGGTTCCTGGCCTGGACAAGGACAACTAGACTTCCAGACACACAGTGGGGAGTGATACCTCACCATTTATTTTGCCTTCCTCTACTTTGCCAAATTTCCCTACACTGAATCAATAATGACAAAAAGGAATCCTTCCGACGACTGCCCACAATGGACTTAATTTAACTGTAGGCCGGGACCCCACAGAGGAAAGATGGCTGCCTGTATTTGTTGATGTAGACCGGATAAAGCTCACGGAGCACAAGAAAGTGCTTTCCCAGAGAAAACAGTGTCCTCCATTTGCCGCCTCCAGAACTAAAGCTGTTTTTACTCATTCTATGTTGTATAAAAAGGCTTTTATTATATGCTTCTCTGCTTTGTAACCCCCCCCTTTGGGGGAAAATCTACAATAATAAGCAAGCCATTCTTTTAATAGGAGGTAAACAGAGTAGGGTGGACTTAAAACCACTCACTCTCCTTTGTTTCACCCAGCACACAGCATTCCATATTGCTTTCATTTCTTTTCTTCTCACTTCTGTTAATAGTTATTTTTAAAGAATTAGGACAGAAACAGGTCAATAATGCCTGCAGATGCTGCAAATGCATCAGGCCATCCTCTGCTTAGAGAAGCCAGTAAACAGTTTACTGGGCTGAGGCCATTCGGTCCTCCTTTTAACCAACCTATAATCCCATGTGCACAAGACAGTTCACCAAAAACCTCTCCACAGAAAGTGGCTCCAGTCTAAACAACTATGTTCATGCCAACAGAGAGAACAGGTGTTTACAGAACTGATTTTAGGGCATTTCCGGATCTACAGATAATCATGGATTAAGAAATAGAAAAGAGAAAACACAAAAAAACATGCGATCTCTCCCTTCCTCTGTTGCAGGCTTTTCCATCTCTTCCATTCTCTGTCACACAAACACACACCAGCTCGCTATCCCTTCTCCCATCTTACTTAAACATACTTTTCACTTATTATAATTGTGGGTGTATGATGTATGTAGTTGTGACACATGTATGTGTATGTGCATGCATGTGCCACAGAGGAGATCAGAAGGTAACTTCTGGGCCCTTGCCTTCTATCGTAGGTTTTAGGTATCAAACTGGGGCCTTTGGCTTTTTGTAGTGAGTGTTTTTAACCTGATGAGCCATCTCCAACCTGTGTGGCTCTTCCCCTCCCTGTTAGCCCAAAAGCAGACCCAAAGCAGACTTCATTAACCTCCTCCTGGAACTGAAGGCTGGTTAGGTGTCTGAGCAAAGAGGTGCTACCTACCTGAGCACCCTCAGGAAATTCATTTTAAAATTATGAGAGGCCAGAGACTCGGGGTCCAAACACACCCTCTTGACTACCTGACACCCTTGGGACTCCTGTGTCTGTGGGGACTATAGTGAGAGACCTGAAAATCTTCTTTTCAAACTATTCTCTGTGGCTTATCTCGCCTTAGACAGATGCATGTGTCAGCTCCCTTGCCATGTGGATTTTTTTTCTTACTAACCCACATCTAACATTCCCTCGGTAGCTGAAGAGAGAAAGGGAAACAAGATTTCAGAGACAACCAAGATGAATTTACAAAGGCACAACAAACAAAGGAGGAGCTGGAGAGATGGCCCAGTGTTTGAATGCATGTGCTGCTGTTACCCAGGACTTGAGTTCAGTCCCCAGCAATCACAATGGGTGGGACAGCCACTAAGGACCCCTCTGCTGGCCCCCTCTGGCACCTGCACTCATATGCACATACCTACATATAGATACACCCATACATACAATCAAGATAAAATAAATGTTGTTAAAAATAAGGGAGCCTTAAAAAC
This sequence comes from Lophiomys imhausi, assembly GCA_907164525.1. Taxonomy (NCBI): domain Eukaryota; kingdom Metazoa; phylum Chordata; class Mammalia; order Rodentia; family Muridae; genus Lophiomys; species Lophiomys imhausi. Next base: position 15,709,256 of record CAJQZJ010008773.1, read on the forward strand.
TAGATTAAAATAATGACCTAAAAAAGAAACAAATATCTAAGCCAAAGTACTTAACATTACTACCATCCACCAAACTATACCTAGGAAACTGGTAAATTAATGATTGAAAAGTTTACTATGATTCTTAAGAGCCCAATAAATCAAGTTCAAATATGCTACACATTTTATAACTATTTGACTGGTTACTAAGTGTTGTTATAAGGTTTGTTCTGAAATTTGAAAGATGAGCCATCACAATTATAACAATCATAATCTTATTCTTATTTAAAAACTATCACAGGCTGCTTTATCTATTTATTCTCTGCCAGGGATACAGTTTTAAAATATTTTGCCTATCTGATAAAAATAACTTTATTTAGTCATTTTAAATTTAAAAACTTACATTTTAATTTATATATAACTTTCATTTATATTTAAAAACAAATTCATAGTCTTTGTTGTTCCCTCTTTTCTTTCCTACTTAGTCTTATTTTCTACTTTCCCCCTAAGTTGACAGGAGGATAAAATGGATATGTACATACAAGCATAGGCATGTGTGCACATGCTCACAAACACTTACAAATATGTTTGCTTTTGATACAAAATCTCAGTCTGTAGCCCAGGCTAGCCTCAAACTCTTGGCAATCCTCCTGCCTCAACCTCCCAAGTGCTAGGATTACAGTCATGAAACTCTCATACACAGCAAACACTCACAAATCTTAAGTAAACATTTCTAGAGATCAAAGGGACAGTTTACAAAAGAAAACAGAATTCATTTATTTAATAGTTCAAAACAACACTTCCAGATCCTGTGAAAATATTCATCATACTTCCCATCCTCACACTGGGAGTTTTTCATCTTTGGCTTATTATTCACACAGATAGCAGAAGCAAATATTTAGAAGGCGTATGGAGACAGCTGTCTAGATACTGACACCTAGCTCCCTCCAGAACCAAACAAGCCTGGGTCCTAGAAGCAAATGTCTCCAGCCTTTGAGTTCCTCACAGGCCTCCTGAGTGTGACTACTAAGAGAAAAGAACAATTTTCGAGGACTCACATGACTTGGCCTGATGCCTTGCTCCACATTTAGCTGTGGGCCTAATCTCCTAGGGCTGGGGCTACTCTGCCATGCCTGCTATTCTTTACCATCGGAGCCTGGAGTTGGTATTCGCTTGAACCACACATGCAAAAGAAAAGAAAAGAGAGGGGCAAAAAAATCGCTCTCATTCACATTTAACTGAAATTGGTGGCTGAACAACACATTAGGCTGCCTAGGCGTTCACACTTGTGAGAAAAGGGAGGGCACAGTACAAACCTTCTCCTTTGTTTTCTGGTTCTCTGCTCGAAGGTCTTCATATTCGCCTATTGCTAAGAAAAAACAAAAACGACATTACAACTCTCAAAAGTTCACTGTAGGAAAACCTGTGAACTCAGCTGACCCCCAGTAACTGTTCCCTAAGTTTGGAAGAGTGCAGAGATCAAAGGGCTTTGGCTTTCAAGTCTCAGAGGTGAGCCCACCATATTGGGTCATCAGGAAGAACCACTGGCAGAAGTGACCCCTGGGAAGCCCTCCCCTGTTCTGCTTCTCTGTGAAGCATGCCTGTGCCCCCCGCCCCCAGCAGTCCCTCCCAGACACTGTTCCCTGTGCTGCTAACATCAGAGGCTTACTTAGAAAATAAAGTATGCCTGAGCATTCAATTTGGCAACACAGGCCTACCTTATCCAGAGCTGAAAGTTCATGTATGGGCATCTGGCTAAAGGTATCTGTTTCCACACAAGATGGGCAATGGCTGTGCCATGTTAGAACCCCACAACCTTCATTTCACTAAAGTAGGAATGTGAATCCCCAACTACATAGGGAAATGCCCATGGAATAACCTGAACTCCCACATTCATAATTTAATAAAAGCATTTTAGGCCTCCTCGCAGTTGAGACTGTGAAGTTTGAAACAATGAACTAAGATTGACAATGAAACAGACTCTGAGGCTGCAGGGCTGTCACTGGGAGCTGGGAATCATTGGATTGCATACTCACTTTGTAAAATTTTAATTGGGATTTATCTTTTAAAAGTAGCTCAGTTTTCTTTTAAAAATGTTTACTGTTTCTATTAATAATCTGAAGACAGAAATACAAACCTGAGGCCAATAATGTCAATGGCATCCCAGATGGGTGGGCATTAGGAAGACAGAGGCAGGAGGATCTACCCTGGCCTACAACAACCCTGCCTCAACTTTCCCTCCCACCTAAAAAAGAACATCCCAGATAATCTGGTCATCACCTCTAGAAAGGTATGTTTACCACAAGGGCAGAGAACGCCCCAGAAACAAGTAATTAGCATGGTAAAAGCCAAGCTTCATTCCCTCCAGCAGTGACCCACAGGGCCTGGGACACCTGCTGTGTCAGCAGTGCTAAAACTGCAAAATAAGGAACAAACTATGAGAGTCACATTCGCACACATGTCTCTAAGTATCAGACCACTCATGAAACAGCTCCGAACACAGGTGAGATAGAGGCCGTTAGAAAACAATGACATCTTCAACAGGAAAGATTGGATGAAACACAAGATGAAGCCCTTTGAACCTGGGCTCCTCCTCAGAGCTCACTACACACATCCCAACAACTGAGTATGAACTAAGTCACCGTAGGATCCAGAAAAGTCACTGAAATGTGTCCCCTTTTGACAGAAACAAAAACAAAAAACTAAGAATGAGATTCCTAAATATGCACTGATGACATCATCATTCTCCCTAATACTGCTTCAAAACATAAACATAAAACTATTTTATTGAGAAATGTTGACTTGAATTACTTAGCATTTAAATGCATGTGCAGGTTAGACACGTGGCCCTGCTTGCCCCACAAGCGTGAAGAATTAAGCTGGAATCCCTGGAACCCACATAAAGACAGGCGCAACATAAGCATACATCTGTAGTCCCAGTATTCCTACAGAGACCTGGGGGTGAAACAGGAGATTCCCTGGAACCCTGAGGGACACAGAGCCTGGCACATGCAATGGTAAAGCCCCAGTCTCAATCTGATACTCAAGGTTGTCCCCATATATGCCATTTGACTGCTATATGTGCCTGTATCCGCACACAAATACACCATACTCACACATAATTTTTTTAACTTAAAAAGTCTTAAAGTATCTATAGATGAAATTTAAAAACCAAAATTAGAGCCAGTGAGATGACCCACAGGGTAAAAGTACTTGCCACCAAGCCTGAGGACTTGAGTTCAGTCTCCAGTATGTACATGATGAGGCGAGAAAACCAACTTTGAAGCTACCCCCTGACTTCCACCTGTGCACATGGTGTGTGCACACACACATCAAAACTGATTTAACACTGTATTATTAGTGACCTACTTTACAGACTTACATATAAGCAGTAATGGCTTATAACACTATAATTTCTTATTGACATTAAGAAACAATTTTTTTCTATTTACAACATCAAATAATGTCTGGGAAAGCTTTTCTAAAATACACCATGCTTCCATTATACTGCCAATAGACTCAGACAAAACACAATAAACTCTTAATTGCTGGCTCTTTATTAAAAGCATTAATTAAGAACTCTTCACCTGTGATTTTTAATAGAAACCACAGAAAAGATGCTTTTTTATAACTACATGAAACTGTAACAAAAAAGTAAAAAGCAGGTATTTAAGTAAGGGAAAATACAGAAAGAGTTTAATGACCATTGTCACAGTTGGGAATAACAGGGGGATGAGGCACAGATGGAAAGAAAAATGTGTATTTCTTTGAAATTAAAAAATAAAGCTCTCTCGAAGAACAGCATTCATGTACACACACAAATGTACATATGAAAATGTATCATCCTGATAGAGGTGTTTAGCTATCATCATCACTGAAGTGGCTTCTATTACTCAGGCACTTCATTTTTAAATATGATGTGTATGTGTGTCTAAGCAAATGACTGAAATTTCCTGCAGAGCCCAGAAGGGGGCACTAGGTCACCTAGAACTGGAGTGGGGGTGGTTGTGAGCCACCTGAGGTGCTGGAAACCCAACTCAGGAACTCTGCAACAGCAGCAAGGGCTCTTCTCAGGAACTCTGCAACAGCAGCAAGGGCTCTTCTCAGGAACTCTGCAACAGCAGCAAGGGCTCTTAACCTCCAAGCCATCTCTCCAGCCCCATCACCGACTTCTTTAATGGCGTCTTACAAAGTTTCACAGAGAGCATTCTTTCATTACTTCATAACTGGCTAGCAGCCTTGAAACATTTAAAACAATTGTGCACAGCTAATTTGGCAGACAGAGCCTTTGAAGCAGTGCCTCAAGTGAATGAGGGACTCACATCTTGGAAAGACTTCACACCTCAGTTTACTGCTTCATGAATGTCATTATGTCAGACGGGACAATAATTAAATGAGCACATATTGGCTGGGAATCCCTGAGCAAGTCGGTCCACCTCCTGAGTGTCAACTTCCTTATATATGAATTTGGTAATCTTATCCTGGGAAGTAAATGAGTTGGAATGCCCTGGTGTTGTCCAGTGTCAGCCATGGTAATTGCTACCGAAACTGCAAAATTTGACCGATTTTGGTGCATAATGAAAGAATGCCCTATGCTTCAAGCTTACTTTTACCCCTCCCCATCCCCATCAAAAATGGCTAGCTGGAAAAAAAAAATCTCTGAAAGCAGGAGACTACAGTCCTCCGCCATGTAAGAGTGGGGAAGCAAGCTAATTCGGTAAAAAGCCATTTGTCAAAACAAATCCTGGCAAGGGTGTGGAAACATGCCTGAGGACCCGGCTTCTCAATCCTAGAAGCACACTTAAGCCAGCTGGGGAGCTTGGCAATCATAGGCCCTGGACCCCTCTCCACAGTAGATGCTTCTTCCACCCCAGGCTGATTTACCAAGTCTGGGGTGGGGTTTGGGCGTCTTTACTGTTTTGTTGTTAAAGAAGTGAGTTCCCTAATGTGCAGCCTGTGATGAACAACCGCTTAACAGTGTGAAATAGACAAAAGGGGAGGATGTTGGAGAAAACAAAGGCAATATCAGGCAGAGCACGTGTTTCAAGAATCACGCTGGTTTTCCATTTTCTAAACCCCTAATGCCGAAGGAAGCCATTTCTTCCTAAGCCACAGACTACAGCCCAGGAAGGAACTAGGTAGTCATAGCTGTCTCAGAAACATGACGACTTCTTAACTATAAGCTGCCCACTCCATCCCTGGAGAAGGCCAACAACATCACTGCAGCCCCGGAACTGCCTGTTTTCACCCTCCAGATCCAGCAAACCTCTGGGGACCAGGCAGAACCTACCCTCTCCAGCATCGTCCCCCATCAGCACTTTCAACAATCCTTTCCATAACTGCACACTCCAACTTGGCAGACCTCCGCTACAAGCAGCTACTTGAACTTTAATCAGTTACAATAAAGCATAAAATCTGTGCATTGCTCACACCTCACAGGGAGCTAGCAGGTTCCACACTGGACACAGAATCTCAGCAACATCGCCCCAGCTTCCACGGGCCAAGACTGTCCTTGGCATCTCTGTTTGGGTGCCCTATGAGCAACTCAATCTGCTAAATTGTAAACTTAGTACTTCCCCTTCACAGAACTTCCTGTTTCCTGTATTCAGAGTCTCCTTCCCTGGTACTGTTATTAACCCAGAGTTAAACTACTACTTGAAAGACCACCCTAAATACCTTCCAAGGCCCATCAAACTCCTCCAATCTTTAGGAGGTGCCTCTCACCTCTATGTTCTTCCTCTGCAGCCAGTATCAGTGTGCTAACTCCAGCCTCCCACAGTGACCCTGTCGATGTGCCTCTAATGCCCTTCTATTCCCAGTTGATTCTTGCTCTTTTTTTCCCTCAAAATTTTCATTTTCTTACTTAAAAATCTCCAAAGACTCTAGCATCACTTTCTTAAATCCTGCTTTTCTTCCTACCATTCAGCCCTTCCCTGCATCTCTGCAAATGTTTTCTGCTCTGTCTGTGTGGTCTCCCCTAACCTCACCCTTTGTAATCAATTCAACTGCATTTCTTCAAGGAAACTTTCCTTTGATGTCTTGGGCAAAATCAGCACTTATAACTTAACATGCTATAAGAGCACCCTACTCATTAGAAGCTGAACATCCTCGATACAAAGTCTGGGACGGAAAGACCTGCAAAATTGAAAACATTTTGAGGGTGCAGTTCCAGATTTTGGAGCATTTGGGACTTTACATTTTTGAATCAGGGATGCTTAAATTGTAAAGTCTATAAAGTCTATACAAATAGCCCAAACCCCAAAAAGAGCCAAGATGGGAGATCCTAAACCTGTACCTCTGCTGGAATCCCCATGTATAACTTTACAAGTTATCTGCACACATGTGTCTGCTCACCTTTTCTCCCCAGCTCAAGTGATTGTGTTCTGCCTTTGCCATCAGAATACCAAGCGCAGAGTCCGAGCCTACGCCAAGTGAATGAATGAAAGGTTCCTACAAATATTCTATGCAAAATAACTAAGCCAAATATTAACATCTTCACTTTAGAAATGGAGACATGGGTACATAGAGAAGTCATGTCTGCAGTGGGAACTGAAGTGTAATAGGTTAGAATTAGAGTAGGATTCTTCAAGGGCGGGAAAATCAACCTGGTACTTGTGGGCGCCTGGCAATGGCAGCATATGGACTAAAAGCAGGGTTTATGGCTAGCAATTGGTTTCAGCTGCTAATAACTTTACGAAATGGGCAGAGATCAGATTTGTTAGAGGCCTTGCTGAGGGCAGCCGATGGAGGAGTGGCTACAAAGCCGCAAAAGTCTCGAAAACTGCAAGTTCTCCCGAGAATTCGAGAATCCACGGGACATTTCAGAAGACCACGAGACAACCCCTATATAAACTTGGGGGCTTCACATGACTCGCTCTTTGCACATGATGGAAAAAAAGGAATGAATGTGTTGGATACAAAGCAATGTAGACCTTATGTCCTAAGGCCACAGGAAAATAAATAGCCCAAATAAAGAAAGGAACTCTAAGCCACAGCCACAGAACTGATGGCTGTCAACAGCAGAATCAAAACTGCATAAGGTACGTTAACAAATGATTGAAGTCTGAAGCAAGCTTGGGTGGAGGAGAAAGTTGAGACAGGCAGACATCAGGAAAGTGGTATTACAGACCTTAAATCCTGACCCATGAATAGCACACGGATGGGAGAGACTGCGGAACTGATCGCATACACCTGCAAAGCTAGGTCCAGAGGGAGCTGAGCCAAGCTGGAGATAATTCTGCCATAATTGCCAGAGCTATACTTTTACCAAGATGCCCGAATGAACCTCCATTATAGAATCTTAATAACCTTCCAAAAATTAAAGTGGGGTTGATTAAATATTCTTAGATATTAAGTGTTTATAGGTTTTGGGCTTAGAGCTTCAGTATTAGGTTATAGACTATAGGTATTTTATAGATATTTGTTAAGTACTAATAAATATAAGTGTTTTAAATAAAAATATTCTCCTTCACTGAAGGCAAAACTTTCACTGCAATTGATGTTGCCAGGAGTTACTCTGTAACCTGACAGCACACCCAATAGTCCTTTTGAGAAATCAGTGCGTATCTGTTCACATGTATGTATCTAGAACAGGGCTAACTTAGAAGAAGCATTGCACTGAGGAGAAAGAATGAATCTGCACTCACAGCCTCAACAGCCAAGCACTCCACCACACGGGGCCTCTCCACAGGCTGAGCCTGCCTGTCAGACTCAGGGAGCCTTGAAACCTCACTAATGGGAGATGAGGACTAGAGTCATAAAGGGGATGTTCAATTAGGACTGGCTTCCTTTCTGCTCATGTCCCACAGGACCCTCCACTTAGAGCCAGAGTTGAGAGGGAAGCCATTTATACCTCACTTGTTAATTAAATCATTATAAAAGCCAGGGGTGGAGGACTACTGGGAAAACTGATCAAAAAGAAAGGTGACAGATTTCCTATCAGGAAAGAAATTATGGCAAGCCTGAGCTTTGATAAATCAGTTGAAACACAGTTCAGTGCAAATGAAGAACAATGCTGAGGAAGTGCTTTCAACAAACCATATAAATAACTTCAAATTAAAAAACAGGAAGGAAGGAAACTGAGTATCTTTATGATATATACATGTATCTATTATGTATATACATATGGTTCATATATACTAATATATACTACATATATGTGTGTCTGGTCTCTAGTGTAGCATGTAGGCTTGTATATCACACAACCTTCATAACAACAAAGAGCAAATAATTGGCACAGCAGCAATTCTTCTGACCCATCCGAGAACTGAGGTCACAGTGAAAGCCCCGCCCCCACTACTGGAGACACAAGGGCAGTCAGTACACAGGAATACAAACCGTGCTGGAGAACTAGGACCCACACAGGAAAACTTAGGCTGTATTTGCCCAAGTGCTTGGTTTGCACAGGTTTGAGTTTAAAATGCCCTGGGGATGGGGAGGTAGAAGAGAGGATTAGTAGGGAAAAGATTTTTTTTGTTTCAAATTCTAGAACACTTAAGAGGTTCCTGCTAAGTGGAAAACAAAATGAAGTCCAGAACTCTGTTCCTGGTTTTTGGTTTTGTTTTTCTGAGGCAGGGTCTCTTACTACACAGCCCTGGCTGTCCTAGAACTCACTATATAGGCCAGGCTGTCCTCAAACTCACAGAGATCCGCCTGTCTCTGCCTCCTTGTTCTGGAATTAAAGGCGTGGCCATCACACCTTTATTTAGTGCCCAGCCTGCCAGTCTAGTCTTAAAACCTGATTTCAAGAGAAACTGCTTACCTACCCTGTCTTGGCAGAGCTAGGTTGTCGACTTATCTGTTTCCAAGTTTTGTCCTTTTTGGACAGAAGTCTGTCTACAGTTGAAGCAAGGGGTTTTTCTTGCCAAGAGAAAGGCTTACCACCAATTCAATCATCTCCCACTGGAGATTCTTCGATGCTCATCTTCTACTTGGAGTAGAATAGGGGGTGCCGTCAGGAGCTCATATGTCTCAATATCAAAAAATCTTAAGTTAAGAAAACATCTTTGAATG
>CAJQZJ010008773.1:15718646-15765089 GCA_907164525.1 Lophiomys imhausi
ATATTTTTAAAATTATGAGGCAAGTTAGTATGAAAGCTGAGTTAGATTTAGAACTTTAAACTCATGGAGATGGTTAGATAGAAGAATGTTAAAGTCAGGTGCCAAATACATATGGACTGGACATTGGGAATGTATGCTAAGCCATATAACTCTTATAATTGTGGCCTATTTATTTCTGTTGTTTTGTATTGCATTTATAGTTATAAGAAAAAGAACCATTTTTGGACTGAAAGGGAGAGCTGTTGGGGGGAAAAAAGAAATACCTTAAACTAAAAAAAAAAAAAGAAGGGAAGAGGATGGGGGGGTTGAGGGGGGAGGAGGGTAGACGGGTGGGACTGGAGGGGGGAGTAGGGAGGGGATTGTGATTGAGATGTAACTTGAAGAAATAAAAAATAAATTATTAAAAAAAAAAGAGAAACTGCTTTACCAAAGCGTAACAGACTTGTACAAGGGAAATACCCAAGCCCATTCCCATCCCCACCTCACACCCCCACCTCACGCCTTCCTATTTCCCTGAGGGGCAGGAGTGGGCTGCATGACACAAAAGTAAAATGGAGAACTGTGAGATCACAGCCCTAGGGCAAGTTCACCAACTCCCAATCCCAGGGACGACTACGCAATTACAGAACACAGAGACATCCATGCCTTACCACAGATGTTTGTAGCAGATATATTAATAATTTTAAATTTTAGGGGCACACAAGATGTTCTTCAGTAAGTGGATGAATAAACAAGCTGTGGTATGTCCATGCAATGGGACAGATGCTGTCAGGCCATAAAAATACCTACATTCTGCTAATTGAGAGAAGGCAATACTGACGACCTCATACATGGCGTGATTCCAACTACAATGTTCTGGACAGAACAATAAAGACATCTGTGCTCCAGAGCAGTGGAGAAATGAGCGGCTAGAGTGTGGGGATTAGGGATCAGTGAGACTGTTGTGTGGTACCTGAAACGGTGGGTGTATAACACACACCATATACTGTCTGGTCCCCACAAAAGTCCAGTACAAAGAGTGAACCCTGGGCCAGCAAGCTGGACCAGCTGGTAAAGGTGCTTGCCACAAGTCAGGTGACATGAATGTGATCCCACAGGTACCCACACTTCACACACACACAACCCACAAAATAATTTTTTAGAAAGAAGTGAACCCTATTGTTAACTATAGATGTTGGTTAACAATAATGTGTTGATATTGGCTTAAATAATGAAGTCTAAAGCATAAAGCAAAGTTAAAAATATACATACTTTTAGAGATCTCAGATCTATCTAGAATTTTTCTTACACCCCATAATATATATATTGTTAATTTAAAAATGATTTTTTCTACAGCTACATGAACACAGAAATGTGTGTAGCAATGTAAGCAACATTATCATGTCAGTAAATTTCAATTTTATACACTTTCGATATAGAGCTAGGGAGATAGCTCAGTGGGTAGGAGTGCTTACAGCAGGAGGAACTGAGTCCAAATCCCCAGAACCTATGTAAAAAAGCCAAGCATGGTCGCATCCATGCTTCCAGGCCCAGCACCGGAGGGTGTGCGCAGAGACGGGAGGGTCTCTGCATCTGGCTAGCTACCACCCTAGCTCCCAGTCTCCAGCGCATGAGGCAGAGTGGTAGAGCGGGCACCTCTCTATCCTTGCCTGCATGTGCACCTGCACACATGCACGGACACACTTGCATACCTGCACACATGCACACGCACGCATGCATACCTGCACCTGCACACATGCATACCTGCACCTGCACACACATGCACAAGCACACTTGCATACCTGCACCTGAGCATATACACCTACATGCACAGACACACACAAAAATATTTTAGATACATAAAAAACTACAAAGACAGTATAGTCAGTGGGAAGTCACTCAAGGATCACCATGAACACTCAGATCCCAAAATGCTTCTTGTAGTTGGCTGTTGTCACTCAGGCTTGTAACTCCAGCATAAGAGAGGCAGAGGCAGGAGGATCACTGCAAATTTGAGGTCAGCCTTGTCTTCATACTGAGTACTGGGATAGCCTGATCTACACAGTAAGACCCTGTCTCAGAGAAAGAAAGGAAGGAAAAGAGAGAGAGAGAGAAAGGACAAAATGATTTGCTAAATAGTTGTTATATTACATTATTTGAGACAAATAAGGGAAAATGTCCTTATATGCTCATTTTTCATATGTATATTTAAAAATTTTTATATTATTATTTTTATGTGCATGGGTGTTTTTCTTGCACATATGTCTGTGTCCAAGTATGTGCCTGATGCCCACAGAGGCCAGAGGAGAGCATCAGACATTTTCAATCTGAAGTTGATTGAATCTATCATGTGGGATTCATGGACATTGCGGGAAGGGGCTGGGGAATGTGCACAGTTCCTATATACCCCAAATGCACTTTGCACTAGAATAGAGTATCTGTTAAAATTTCTAGGCCCTATTGACAGGCTGTGATAATCACTGAGTTTTATCTCTGTCCATCTTTTTGTATCCTAGTATCTCATGGAGATATCCCATTCCATTTGAATGTCTTATATCCTTAGGCACTTCTTCGCCTTGGTCCCCACTTTTATGACCTTAACAAGTTTCTCTTGTTATATTAAGTAATTTTTGGGTTGAGGGTGGGGTTGTTAATTTTGGAGGGGGTTTGTCAGTGAGATGAGAGAGACAAGGTCTCAAGTAGCCCAGGCTAGCCTCAGACTCACTGTGTAGCTGAGGGTGACTGACTCCGTGGCACTACCACACCCAGATTGCTGTCTCCCCTGGTTGAGACCTGGACAGTTTTAAAGAGTATTGGTTGAGCTTTTGGTAGAATCTGCCTCAACCAGATTTTTTTTTCTGATATTTTCCTTAAGAGTACATGGGACTTCAGATTTTTAAGGGAAAACCAGAGATAAAACGTCATTTTTATCACATACCGCACACATTACTTGGTGTTCTGTGTTATATCATGTTTGTTTTTAATTGCTCCAACTTTGGCCAGCGGACAATTCTTCAGTTGGCTTCCACGTCTCTTAGACAAAGTCCCATCACTCAGACTTATTAGTTGGAGCATTTCTAGGTTTAGGGACCACAGAATGTCCCAGGCTCATCCTGCATATTTGGGTTTCTCCAAAACCAGTCATTTCCCTTGGGAACCCTGTTTCTTTTAGCAGAGGGCATTAATTATTACTATCCATATTCTGAATATATAAATACATATAACACAGACATATTGCTACATGTAACAATCTATGTTTACAATAAGCTAATACAAGTTCATACAGATGCCTTTAACTTTAGTTGTTACCAAAAGCGTGATTTCTAATAGGAAAAGAAGTCTTGGCCTTCCCAAGGTGATGGTATATAAAATACTTCCTCTTTAGAATGATAGTAAAATATAGGCTGAGAAGCAATGGTTTGGAAGAAAAAGAACACCACACCTTTCACTTTTATTTTATAAGGTAATATTTTAAACAAAAGGAAGATCCAGTTCCCTGGGGTAGTGTTAACAGAGAGGAGGGCTCTGAGCAGCCTCATGGCTCTGGCCCCTGAAGGGCCATCTCCTGAGGGACTAGCGGCCAACTCCCCAGCAGCACTCACTGACCTTGAGAACAAACTACAATCCTAATAGCCACCTGGTGACTCAGAAACAGGCAATGCAGGGACCACACTCAGAAAAACATTGCTGAAAGACCAAGTTTGTACAGGAAGCCAACGCACCCATGTCATATCAAGTTGCCTTCTAATTGAGTGCCTCTGAGTGGATCTTCCAGCGTGGAACCTCAGCTTCACACACTGATATGGCCATGGAACAGCCCAACCCACAGATTTCTCCCCCAGAAGCCAAAGGAACCCTGAAAAAGGCACCCATGAGTCACTAGCTTGGCTCTACAGAGGAGCTGAACTTTAAGAGTCACCTCTGAATTAGCCAACCATCTACACGGGGATTCGGTGATACATGCCTATAATCTCAATACTTGGAGGTGGAGTCAGGAGGATCAGGAGTTCAAGGTCATCCTCTGCTACACAGAGTTTGGGGCCAACTTGAGCTCCATGATACTATGTCTCAAAAAAAAAAAAACCAAATAAACAAAAATCTTATCATACAATATTTGTTTTAAATAGTATTTGACCAAGAATGACTATGGCTTTTTGGTTTTCATTGTCATTGGATTTGGTCCTTTCTGGGAATGTCCTTGTTACGGTGAAGCATGGGTAGGTGGTGAGATACTGACCCCCCATCACTGACCCCCAGCATATATAAGAGTTTTGGGTCCCATCCCAAGCACTAAGAAGGAGGGAAAGGGGAGAGGGAAAAAGAAGGAAGAAAGTGAAAAAGGCACATTCCTATTATGAAATAGCAACTGCTTTTCCACACTTCACCAAGTTCCAACCAGCATTGCCTTGCTATGTTGACCAGCCTAAGAGGTACCTGTCCTTTGGGTTGGGCCCTTCAATGGTGGTGGCCCACTCTGCTTTGCACAGCATTAGTAATCCATGGTTTTTGTATGGGATGCCATTCAAGCTGCTCCCTGACCAAAAGACCAGAATCCACGACCCACATAAGCCAATCAGACACACTTTCTGGATTTTACACTGTCTCCAGACCCAGAACTCATCACTAGCAGGGACCAAGCTGTATTCACTGGTCTCTGACGCCTAGCCCAGTGCCTGGCTATGAATATTCAGTGTATGTGTGCTGAATGGATCACACAGAAAGCTGTGCACCTTCAACAAATGCTGAACTAAGTCTATCATTTTCCAAAAGAATTCTACAGAGAGAGAAAATTGTATGATGTTTTGTAAGGGAAATGCCCACTTTGATAGCTGGGAAATATGCATCGGAAATAGTATCCTAAGTTGCCATTTCTCCATGCATTAACGATGTCAATCAGCCCAATAAAATAAAGCCTGGGGGGGGGGAAGGGGAGACAAAAGGAGAATTACCTCATTACCTCAGCATCTGCTTGAATATAAAAAAAAATCACACACTGGCTAATTTTTTAAGGGACATAATATACCTAATTATAGCATTCAGTAGAGGGGACCATACAATGTTGTGGAGTAATTCAGAAGTGGGTGTGACTTATAAGGCTCGGAGGCTGGGGAACGGTACGTATAAATTAGAGACTGTTCATATTATGACAGAATCTGTCACTGCGCCTCTCAACTTTTGTCGAGCGCAACCTTGTCCTCACCATTGATGGTTCCCACTCAAGAAGGCTGTTGTCAGCCGGGCAGGTTCCCTCCTGGGCACCCATGGGATCAAGTTTTAGAGTTAAAGCTCATTAAGGGGAGAACCAACCGCATGAGGAGACCAAACAGGCCAACAGAAAGACGAGTACTCAAAACTTCACCTATCATTGCCCTAATAGCCAGGCAATGTACATTTTAAAGGAGGCATTTTGCCAGTTCCAATAGCAAAAAATCAGAAGCTTGTCAGGCTGTCCAACTGAGGACTAAGGTCAGCCAGTGCTGGGGGCACAAATGGGCCCAGCTTTGGGAGGCATGCTTCTGCACCGAGAGACATAACCCCATCATATGCATAGCTTCAAACCCAACAATTAATTTCTAAGAACCTACCCTAGAAGACAATAGTCTATTTGCATGCCTCTTTGAATAGTGACTGTCTACCAGACAAGAAACTTCCTAAGAGCCACGATGATCTGATTCACTATGTGCAGCTACATGGACTAGAACTTGGGCCGGCCTCTTGCATAATAAGTAATTGGGCAGTTAGCTGTTAGAGAAACAAAAACATATGCTTACTCGGCAGTAAACAAGGAAAATAGAGCATCCAATCAAAAATGTTCTCCTTGTTCATATTAAATGGAGAAATTAAAATTATGACTCACCATGGCAACCACCCACCATCAACATAAAAAAACTGACCAAAAAAAATAAATACTGGTTACGCAAAGACCTGGCTGCTTCATATCCCTGACTTCCCAGCTAATTCCATAGGTAAAACACCCATTAAATATTCTTAAATAAGGGGCTGGAGAGACAGCCTAGTGGGTAAGAGCACTGACGCTCTTCCAAAGGACCCAGGTTCAATTCCCAGCACCCACATGGCAGTTCACAACTATCTGTAACTCTCGTTCCAGGGGATCTGACATCCTCACACTAATGCACATAAAATAAAAATTAATTTAAAAATACTCTTTTATTATTATTATTATTATTATTATTATTATTATTATTACAAAATAAATACTAGTGAAATCCAGTTCCCGATAAAAAATACTTGAGAGATTCCGAATAAGGCATTCTGTCTACTGAGTCACCGGTGTGGTGTGGGATGACTTCGGGCTGATTGAGGATGAGATCGGAAAATGAAAGCAATTAGCAACCATTCCTGGTTTCTAGATGTTAGATACAGAGAAGTGCCACATCCATTTCAGGGAGGTTAGGTAACTCCCCGAGGTCACAAGGTACAAGGCTGTGGGGATCTTTCCCCCTGGAGTGTGGACACTATGGCCCCTGGATTAGAAGAGCAGCGCTCAAGTCCTTGATAGGACCTCTCAAACTCCCTGGCTTAGCCCTTGTCTTTAGGGAAGGCACCACTTCACAGAGCTGGTGGGCTGAGCCAGGAGGAGTGAGTGAGAGAACCAAACAGGTTGATCCATTGAGCAGGGCCTTTCCAGCCTCGGGAACTCACTCAGCAAAGAGCGTAACCTACGCGGTTCCTCTTTCTTGACCCACATTCTCAAACTACCTTTTGAGCAGGATAATTAATTGTGATTTTTTTTTTAAGTGTGTCAAGTTAACTGACTCCAGGATCTGGCTTTGTTCACCAATGTGCTGGTGACAATCATCAGCTCCCAGGCGGTAGAGAAAAGCCTGCAATACGGCCTGGCTTTCCAGCACCCAGCACCAGCCCCGCTCCCCACACAGGCAGGGTATAGACTCACTGACTAATAAACTGCTAAAAATGGGAAGTGGTGAGAACACGTCGGTAACCTGAAAAAAAATCCCAGCTGGGCAAAGAAAAAGGAACTAAACCGAACCCAAAAGAAGGGAGAGCCGGACGCGGGCCCAGGAACACCAAAGTGTGCAAGGGTGGGGCTTCAGCTAGCAGCCAGGCCAGCTGGGCTACGACCCCGCGCCCGGCGATCCTGCCCTGCTCGCTTCTCCCTCGTGGACTCGGGTGCCTGCCGTGACCCTGCCCACGCCCGATGCCTGTCCCTTCGCCCCGGTCCCGCGGTGTTCGGCCCTGCGGGTCGCGCTTCTCCCGCTGCGGGAAGACGCTCCAGCTCCTCCGCCCAGGGCTCCGCACGGCGCTCAGAGCGCGCGGGGCGCGCTTCTCCCCAGCCGCGGAGCTGCGAGGTGACCGCGTCGGCCTCGAGGGCCCCGGACCCCGGCTGGCACCTGCGGCCGCGCCCCGGGCTGTCCCGCACCTGCGCCCTCGGGCCCACCTACCTTGCTCCTTCAGGCTGGTGATGAGCTGCAGCTGCTTCTCCTCGTCCGAGCTGTTCATTTTGGCGGGTGGGGCTGGGGATAAAAGGCGAGGAGGGAGAGGCGAGGGGGACCCGGGGGAGGGGGAGCACCAGGCCGGGTGCCGGTGGCGCGGCGTGCGGCTGCACCTCCCGGAAGTTGGGGTCGCTCCCGCTCCTCCTCCTCCTGCTCCTGCTGCTCCTGCTCCTCCTCCCGCTCCTCCTCCTGCTCCTGGCGCGCAGCACGCGGTGAGATCACGCCGCGCACCTACTCGCCGGCCCGGGCTGCCCCACCTGCGGCGGGCGGGCCCGGGAGGGGCGTGGGCCGCGGCAGGCGGGTCAGGTGTCGCGGTCCTGGGGCGCCTGCGGTCCTCCTAGGTGGCTGTGTGCTGTCCTGCACGTGGCCGCCGCTGCGCCCCGTCCCGCCCCGCCCCAAGGCGCGCACTGGGATCTCTCTCCCCGGGTTCGTCACCCCAGAGCTGGGCAGCTGATCCGCGCGGGACGCCGCCCACTCCAGACGCTCAGGCTTCTGCCCCCAGCTCTCACCGAGCCAGGACTGGAAAACGGGCCGTTGGGCACCAAGCACCTTGGGGTCAGCCCGCCCAGCAGGTGCATGTTGTGGGCTGTCTGCTAATTGAGTCTCCGCACAGTCTTGCCGGGAGGGAGGGCGAGGCAGTCCGGTCACAGGCGTGGGAAGAGTGTCAACCTGGGCCCTGCCTCACGTGCCTCACCAAGCCTGAACCTTGGAGATCATCTGGTTCCGGTGGGTGGGAGGACCTTCTGTCTTGGGGAGTCTGACACTGAATACCCAAGCTCACTTTGTTGTTGGAGGCAGGAGCCTAGTGTGTGATGTTCCACAGCCCTTGCCCTCTTGAGGACTCTCGATGGTGTTCACACTCAAAGATAGCCAGGCAGACACACAGACACTGGCAAAGAGAGCCTCTCTAACCCTAGTTCTAGTGACCTTTGCTTGAATCTCCCCGTGCTTTGGAATCCGTCTAAAGAATGGAAATAATAATGCATACTCTCCAGGAATCTAAAAAATTGAACAGGGAGAGGAATTTGACAACATCAAATTCAGAATAAAGAACAGAAGCAGTTGCCTAACATGCGCTAAGGCCCTACGTTCTGTCCAATAAGAGGGATGGGTTGGGTACACCCGCCTGCTCTGTGCTAAGGGGTTTTTTGTTTTTATGATTACAGGTGTTATGGTTGGTAAATTACAAGCTGAGAAAGGCAAAGTTCTTTATTCTGATAATTAAATCCAAACTAATTAAGCCTTCTGCACATTCTCAGTTTTCTTCATCATCTCTAAACTCATGTAGAACACTAGTAAAAGACGTCACTCACTGTTTGGGCAAATGTCCCAACTCTATTGGTAGTGACCTGTCCTGGACACGGGGAAGAGCGCTGACATTTGGATAGATCCTATCTATAACCCGTATCTTTCTTGTGTTCGTTAGTACATACCATCTCATGATGACCTGAAAAATGAGGAATGGCCTTTTTCTTTTAATAAATGGCAATATAGCCGGGCAGTGGTGGCGCACGCCTTTAATCCCAGCACTTGGGAGGCAGAGGCAGGCGGATCTTTGCGAGTTGGAGGCCAGCCTGGTCTACAAAGTGAGTCCAGGACAGCCAGGGCTACACAGAGAAACCCTGTCTCGAAAAACCAAAATAAATAAATAAATGGCAATATAGTACTTCAGAATGCACAGTTTAGTTCGTGGGATGATCTGAGGTGACAATGTGGATTTCTAAATAAAAAGAATGAAAATTAAACTTCATGAACTAATTTCAGTATGGTGATGTTGCTATTCAGTCCTTTCTGTAATATTTCATAAGATAGTTCAAAACATTTTCCAGTTAACTACAGTGATGATTGTAAGCCTCGGGACACCCAAGACCAGGTTCTCAGCACAAAGACTCATTTGCCCCAGAGAGACAAAGGACAGGGAATGAGAGATAAACACAGGAGATAGAGGACAAGAAGTGGAAAGAACAAGGGAGAGGGGGAGGGGGAATGTGTCCTGGAGGGGGACAAAGGACTGCCTCTGGATAGAGGAGACAGATGTGGACCACAGGAAAATTGCAGTTTATACAGGTAAAGGGGAAACCTTTAGGGCATGTTAATTAGCTGAGCCAAAGTGGACTTTTGATTACTGGACTTCAATACTTTGATAGCTGGACCTTGGTGGTCAGCCCCAGGAGAAGGAAGCGACCTACTAAGGGAACAGACCTTGGTGGCCAGCTTTAGGAATGTCATCTAATGGACTTTTAGAAGGGGAAGGCCTGCCAGAGCCGTGCCTGCCATGCTTCAGAGTTCCCGTCAATGATCCCAAAAGACAACTGCATGTCCTTCTCCTTTTTAATCCTCAGAGTTGAAAGGCAGGAGATGTGGGAGTTTTTAGTCAACTGTGTGACCACATAAGGATGGGTTGCCACCAAGAGTTTTGTGGAGTGAATGATAATTTGTTCCCAGAAAAAACACATCCATGATATTCAAGTGACCACAATAGCCACCTAACATTTGTAGGGCAGCCAGGAAGCCTGCTAGACTCAGAGGGCCCTCCTATGACTGCTGACCAAACACAAGGAACCAGAGTAACTTCTCCAGTTCCACCACGCAGAAGCAAGATGCCCAGTTGATGTTTAGATTGGTTTACAGATTCCTACTCTTTAAAATGGCCGATGGAATTGTCAACTCCAATTATAGTATGATGTTTGGGGAATTTGAGAGGAATTAATGATGCAGTCTCAAACTGAACATTTTGGTCTCACACTGAATCTGTAGCTCATTGACATGAACCCCATACCCTCTTTGACATTGAAATAGCCACCTGAAAAACAAAACCCTATTATCCTGAGGGCATGCTATAAATTATTAGGATGCCTACTAGATGTACTTGTTGGGATTCAGAGCTCCTGTTACATCATGACTTATTTATGTGACATGAATATTGATGGAAAGGATAGAGTGTTATAATTAGTTTTTGTTCTGATTAATAATACATGCAGGGATTTGTGTTTCATTGCATTGAAGCTGTTATTAACCACCAAACAACATCTAATTTAAAACATCTTGAAATGTGTGTATTTACATGTGCATGCACACATACATGTACACACATATATGAGGCCAGGTGGCACTTCCTAAGATGATCTAAAAGATTTATGGTAAACTCAGGATTGTGGCTGTCTCTAGGGACAGAAAGTAGAGAAACTGACTCAAGGGAAGGAGATGGAGGGGGAGCGTAGTGACGTAGAGGCTATTCAGTACTTGTTTGTTTTTTCAGGTAATTACAATAATATATGTAATCTTCTGGGCTATGCAGTTAAAACTGAGATGTAAGGAGAGGTTTGTCCTCTTAGACCCACTCATCCTCCCCTAGGAAGTCAGCCTTGAGCCTGCCTGCAGGGCTATTTACCATAATGTTAACAATGAGGTAAATTTGACAATACACAGAAACAAAGTCCTGATACACAACCCACTGTGGACAAACTTTGAAAACATTATCCTAAATGCAAGAAGCCAGTTAGAAAAACCTAACTATTGCATGATCGCCTTTCTATAAAATTCTCACAACAAGCAAATAAAGTTGACTAATAATTTGCATAGTACTGGGAATGGGGCGAAGGAAAAAAAAATCAGAAATGGCTCCTGATAGGTGTGTGCTTTTTGGGGGGGGGGTGTAGTGATAAACTCTAAAATGCATTGTATTTTCGGATGAATAACTCTGGATATTCTCCAAACTAGAATTGTACATTCTGTCCATTTAGTAAAGCCTTTGGTTGTTTTCATCAATGATGCTGTATGCCTTGTTAGTATCCAGCACTTGATGGCATATGAAATGTAGCTCAATAAAGCTGTTATTTTTCGAGACAAGGTTTCTCTGTGTAACAAGCCCTGGTTCTCCTGGACTCACTTTGTAAACCAGGCTGGCGTTGAACTCACAAAGATACAAATATCCACCTGCCTCTGCCTCCCAAGTGCTGGGATTAAAGGCATGCGCTACCACACCTGACTGTTATGTTTTTTTTTTAAGATTTACTTTATTTTTGATGATGTATATACTGTGTGGAAGTGCACATGTGTGTGCAGGTGCCTCCAGACCCATGATGATGTCAGATCCCCTGAAACCAGAATTACAGGAAATTGTGAGCTATCTGGAAAATGAACACAGATCCTCTAAAAGAACAGAAAGTACTCTTAAGCACTAAGCCATCTCTCTAGGACCAAAAGATGTTTTTTTGTTGTTGTTGCTTTTTTTGTTGTTTTTTTTAAGATTCACAGAGCGGGATATAGTGACACACACATGTAACCCCAGCATTTGGGAGGCAGAGGCAGTTAAATCACCCATAAATTCAAGGACAGCTTGAGCTACATATTTCTCAGCACCCTGTTCCAAAACAGGCTGGGTATGGTGGTACACACCTTTAAATCTCAGCACTAGAGAGGCAGAGATAGGCAGATATCCTTGAATTCAAGGCCAATCTGGTTTGGATAGAGAGTTTCAGAACAGCCAGAAAACACAGAGGCATGCTGTAGGGGTTAGATAAATTAGATTTAGAAAATATATAGGGGTTTCTGATACTGTCTCTTAATTCGGGGCATGAAGAGCATTATCAGCATGTGGACTAAAAACAGGAAACAAACAGGAGACTTAATAGACTGAAAAACAAGGTTGAAGTCAGGAAAAACAGGAAAGACTCAATAGACTGAAAAACACGGTTGAAGTTAGGAAAACAGGAAAGACTTAATGGATTTGAAGAAACAAAGTATCTGGCCTGACATTGTTTTCAGCTGCTAAGTGGGCAGAGCCCAAATTAAGCTGAAACAGAGTTCCTCCTATTTAAGGACAGTGCGTGGAGCCCAGAAGAAGAAGAGGCCCCTGATGCTAGAGAGCTCCAAGAGTCCTGCTGAAAAAAGGGCTGGCCATTGATGGCCAGCTCTCTCCCTGAAGCAGAAAGAAGCCGGTGAGCAAAGAAAGCCTGAGCAAGACACCAAAAGGCCAAGGACTAAACCCTGTGGCTCAGCTTTTGCCTAGAGGGGTTTGATCTGCCCGATCAGTGGCCTAGGGGAAACTGTGCCTGGCTTTAAGGACTGAGGCAGAGCAGCTGAGTTCCTGATTCAAAAGAAGTAAGTTGGCCTGCAGACGGCTGGGGTCTCCCACAGAGAAGAAAGCATGAAGCCTTATTTAAGCTGAGACTGCAATAACCAACTTACCCTGACGAACCTGCATCTGAGAGATCCAGAAAAAGGACTGCTAAGTGCGTTAAAGAATCTACAACAAAGACTGTGTTCCTGACGACTGAAGACCTGCCTCAGAGACTGTATCATTCTAAAAGGTTATGAAAGTAGTTGTTATAATTATCAATAGGTTTAGTGGATAGGTTAAAGGGGTTGTAAGAGTTTATAGGATTAATAGTTAAGAAATTGTTGGTGTTTGTTATAAGTGAATTTAGTAATAAATAAATAAGTGATAAATAATAATTTAAAAGTTCGGTTACAGCATGCTGTCTCTAAAAACAATAAAATATCAAAACTAACAATTTCCAGAGAAAGAAAACTTAAATAACTCTATTAAATCAATGTTTCTTACACAAATATTTTTAATTTTTCAAATATTTGTGTAAAATTTTTCTACTTTTTACTAAATAGTACTTAATATATGCTTAATCTTAGTCTAATATATATTCTACATCATTCCAGCATATGGATGAATAATTAGCAATTCTTAGATAGTTGTGTTGTTACTAGTATATGTCTGTTTATAAATGATGCTATTTGAATATATGGACTACATCTAGGCACATCATAGTTCAAATGCTAAAACTATATAATATTCAAGTCTTCAAAGTAACTAAGGCAGGCTGAGGATATCTGTGTCACAGGCACTTGCCTGGCATGCATGCACCAGGTCCTGATTTGACATCCAGGATGCCTCTTCCCTCCAGTTAGCAAAAGCAGAAAAAGGCAAACTGTGTATGTTTGCAATAACACTGGAAATAAAGAGTTTTGGTGTAAACCTCGCAAAATCTGTGGAAGATCTGGATGCTACAAAGTACAAAGCGTCGATGGAAACAAAGACTTAAATAAATAGAAATATCATGTTCATGAACTGAGACACTCCAAGATGTCGATTCCTCCAATTTGTTCTGTAGATTCCACACAATCACAGCCAAAATTCTCTTGAGTTCATAGAGAACAACCAGCTAATTCTAAAATTTACACTAAAATCCAAAAGAGCTGGAAGAGTCAAAACAATTCTGAAAAACAATAGTATTTCCAAAACTAACTGTAAAGCTACAGAAACCAAGGCAAGGTAGGACTGGCAGAAAGAAAGACAGAGTCAAAAGTGGGTACACTGACCATCCCAGAAGTATATACTGTGAAAACAGTTAAACTGTTTTCAGAAAGTTACTCAAAACAATATTCAATAGGGTGGGGGTCAGGATGGAGATATGGCTCAATGGCCAAGAGCACTGGCTGCCCTTCCAAAGGACCGAGGTTCAAGTCCCAGCACCCACATAACACAACTGTCTGTATTTACATAAATTAAATAAATAAAAGTACTTTTAAATTTAAAAACAAAGGCTTGGGGGAGGGCTCAGTAGATAAAGCGCTTACCCTGTGCAAGCATGAGTAGCCACGTTCCAATCCTTAGCACCCATGTCTATAACCCCAACACAGGGTGATGGAGACAGGAAGATCCCGGAGCTCACTGGACCAGTGGTGTAGTTGACAGTTGAGCTTCAGGGTCAGTGAGAGACAACTCAAAACAAGTAAGAAAATAGAGTGGAAAGTAGTAGATGTCCACCCCTAGCCTCCACACGCACACACATACACACATTATAGATGAGGAACGTACCAATCTATAAAATGAAAACTGAGGGTGATGAGGTGACAAGTTCAACTCCCGTGTCCTAGTCCGCTTTCCTATCGCTAGGATGAACGCCATGACCAAAAGCAACGGGGGAAGGGAAGCATTTGTTTGATTGCACCTCCCAGCCTCAGTCCATCACAGAGGAGCAGGAGGACATGAGGCAGAGAGCACACAGGAGTTGTAAGCCTGCTTTCTATACAACCCAGGACTATCTGCTCAGGGGTGGAACCACCACGGTGGACGGTCCCCCACCCCATCAATCATTAATCAAGAAAACGACCCACAGCCTTGCTTACAGGCCACTCTGATGGAGGAAATTCCCCAATTGAGATACCTTCTTCTGGATAACTCTACTGTCAAGTTGAACAACCTCCCCTCAAAAAAAACAAAACAAAACAAAACTAAACAGCACTCTACCAGTAAAAGACGAAGGCCAGAGCCAATTCTGACCGCCACATGCATGCACACACATACACATACACACACTCATACACACATATACACACATACATTCATACCATGTATGTGCATGTACTGGCTGACTTTGTGTGACAACTTGACACAAGCTAACGTCACCAGAGAGGAGGGAGCCTCAGTTGAGGAAATGCCTCCATGAGGTCCAGCTGTGGGGCAATTTCTCAATTAGTGATCAGTGGGGGAGGGCCCAGCCTGTTGTGGGTAGAGCCACCCCTGGGCTGCTGGTCCTGGATTCTTTAAGAAAGCAGCTAGAACAACCCATGGGGAACAAGCCAGTAAGCAGCACCCTCCATGGCCCCTGCATCAGCTCCTCCTGCCTCCAGGGTCCTTGTAGAGAGCTGCGATGTGCCGCGCCTTAAAGATGGCGCCGGTTTCCGCCTTCCACCAGCCCGACGGTGAGCGCTCTCAGTGGTAAACAAGTCCATATTTGGCAAAGACCGCTGATCTGGCTTGCTTCCGCATATGTGGGCCTCTAAGATAGCACCACGTGGCTTTACTTGATTGGCTGTTCATTTAGTATTTAGCCTGTGGGTTGGGTCTGCCCGGGCATTCGGAAGACTGTTTTCAAGGGACCGGAATAAACTGCTGGAGAAGAGCTTTTGCGAGTTGCGTCATCCTTGCTGGTCGAGGGGGACGCGACAAGTGGTGGCCTGTACGGGGACCCAAAAAAGACTCAGAACTCCTGCAGTCAGGGGCAGCGCTGGTAAGTTCCTGGGATAAATTAGGACAATAAAGTTTCATGGAGATAGCGAACACAAGGTAAAGTTTCGCGGAGATAGCGAACAAAAGGTAAAGTTTCGCGGAGATAGTGAACATACGGTAAAGTTTCGCGGAGATTGCGAACAAAAGGTAAAGTTTCGCGGGGAAGCTGCGAACCGAAAGTAAATTTTTAATCATGGGATTGTCTGAGTCACATCCAATTTTTCTGGCTCTTCAGGAGCTACTTTTAGCTAGGAATTTGAAAATTAAGAAGTCTACCCTAGAGAGATTTTTGAATGAATGTGATTCCGTGGCTCCGTGGTTTGCAGTGTCCGGGAATCTTACGGTATCCTGCTGGGACAAATTAGGCAGGGACTTGGATTTTGCTTGGGAACAAGGTACTCTAAAGCATGGAGTAAGACCAATTTGGAAAATGGTGAGGAGTTGTTTAGAAGATCAGAGATGCTGTAACGCGATCAAGGAGGGAGAATCAGCCTTGGAACTGCTGCAAGGGGAAAGATCTGAGCAAGTAGACAGTGAAAAGGAAAGTAACAAAGGCGAAAGATTTGAGCAAGCAGACAGTGAAAAGGGAAGCAAAAGGAAGGTCCCTCTCTATCCCGATCTTAGAGATTTTAGAGATTTTAGAGATTTTGAGGACTCAGAGGGCACGGATTCTGAAGGGGAGCTACACGCTCTATTAGAACAGTTGGAGAGGACTGTTATTAGAAAAAGGGAAAAGAAAAGGGTAAAAGAGAAAGACACGTTGGCAGCAGTCGGTGTAAGTAAAGCCGTTGCCGCGGCGCCTTCAACTCCTCCTCCATATCCAGAAGCCGATCAGATAGATCAGCCTGTTCAGTCCCTGAAAGTAGGGAGATCTTTCTGCCCGGGGATGTGGACACAAGTAAGAACAGAATTACAGTTTGCCTATCTGGTATACCAAGACCCACAAGGGAACAGGTACGAGGAACCGCTTGATTTTAAGGTAGTTAAATCCCATGCAGAGTCGGTTTGTACCTATGGTACTACCGCTTCTTTTACAATGGCTCAAGTGGAAGCATTAAGCAGACATTGTATGACTCCGAGTGATTGGAGTGGCCTGGTCCGCGCCTGCTTAAGTCCAGGGCAAGACTGGAAAGCTTTCTTGATTGAGTATGCCACTGAGCAAGCAGCCATTAATCAGAGAGAGGGAAATCCAGCCTGGGATAGAGATATGCTGCTTGGGCAGGGGAGATTTGCCAACCAGCAGATAGGATATCCTATTCAGGTTTATGAGCAAATAAACAAGATAGCTATCAAGGCTTGGAGATCTCTTCCTAATAAAGGGGAGGTGAGTGGGAACTTAACTAAGATTCTACAGGGCCCCATGGAGCCCTTTTCAGACTTTGTGGCACGAATGGTGGAAGCAGCAGGGAAGATTTTTGGTGACCCGGATGCTGCTATGCCACTAATAAAACAGTTGGTCTATGAGCAATGTACCAAAGAGTGTAGAGCCGCTATCACCCCTTACAAGAACAAAGGGCTAGAAGCCTGGATGAAAGTGTGTAGAGAACTTGGAGGGCCGTTAACTAATGCTGGTCTTGCTGCCGCAGTAATACAGTTGACCAAAAAAGGTGGAGGAAGTTCAGGAGTTTGTTTTAAGTGCGGCAAGATGGGACACTTTAAAAGACAGTGCCCCAGGGGAAGGAGTACAGAAAGTACAGGAATTTCCAACGCCCCAGGCGGCCGGGGTTATGCCCAAAATGTAAGAAAAGGAACCATTGGGCTAATGAGTGCCGTTCGGTGACAGACATCCATGGCCAGCCTTTGACTCAAGGTTATGGTGGCGCTCGTCCAAAAAACGGACAGCGGGGCCCACGACCTCAGGGCCCACAAATATATGGGGCAGTAGAGAATCAGGACAAAGAACAGAATCAAGAGAGATGGCCAACCCTCCGCCATCCAAGAGACCACGGAGAGCCACTGCAGGCTCAGCAGGATTGGACCTCTGCTCCACCACCAGACTCATATTAACACCCCAAATGAGGGTCCAGTTAATTGAAACAGATTTTAAAGGACCCCTTGAACCTGGTACAGTTGGTTTCTGTTAGGGAGGTCATCATCAGCCTTGAGAGGACTTATTGTCCATCCTGGAGTTATAGATCCAGATTATACAGGAGTGGTTAAGATCATGGTAGCCTCCCCCCGTGGTATAACAGCTATCTCTCCTGGAGATAGAATTGCTCAGTTGATCATGTTGCCAAGCTTACATGATCGCTATGCGGCAAGGGATTGAGAGAGAGGAAAAGATGGTTTTGGGTCCACGGGCACAGATCTGACTTTTCTCTCCCTGGATTTGGACCAACGCCCCGTCTTGGAGTTAAAAGTTGATGGTAAAAAGATCCTGGGCCTTTTGGATACTGGGGCTGATAGGAGTATCATAGCAAAGAAAGACTGGCCTTCAGGTTGGCCCGTACAAGCCTCTTCTCAAACACTTCAAGGCCTGGGTTATGCTAAGACTCCAGATATGAGTGCAAGATTATTAAAGTGGCAGGACCAAGAAAACCACTCAGGAGAAATGCAGCCATATGTACTTGAGCTCCCTATCTCCCTTTGGGGAAGAGACCTTTTAAAGGATATGGGATTTAAATTGAGTAATGACTATTCTGATTCAGTCCAACGTATGATGCAAGATATGGGATATGCTCCAGGCTTTGGAATAGGAAAATATTTGCAGGGGTGGAAAAGTCCCATATCTATGCAGCAAAGACAAAAGAGACAGGGCCTGGGTTTTTCCTAGGGGCCACTGAGGAGGGTATTCCCATAACTTGGAAGACGGAGGATCCAGTATGGGTTCCTCAGTGGCCACTTTCCTCTGTAAAATTGAATGCGGCCAAAGAGTTGGTGGATGAACAGATGTCTTTAAAGCATATAAAACCATCTGTATCTCCCTGGAATACACCTATCTTTGTCATTAAAAAGAAATCTGGAAAATGGAGATTGTTGCATGATCTGTGTGCCATAAATCAACAAATGCAGATCATGGGCCCAGTGCAACGCGGCTTGCCGCTTTTATCATCTTTGCCAGCCTCATGGCCCATTATAGTTATAGATATAAGAGATTGTTTTTTCTCCATCTCTTTGTGTGCCAAAGATAGAGAGAGATTTGCATTTACTGTTCCATCCTGTAACCATGAGGAACCTGATCAGAGGTTTGAATGGGTAGTATTACCTCAGGGCATGGCAAACAGCCCCACTATGTGCCAACTGTATGTGGGGGAAGCCATTGCTCCCTTGAGAAAGAATTTTCCAGATTTGAGATGTGTTCATTATATGGATGATATCTTACTGGCAGCTAAGAGTGAACAAACGTTAGATCGGGCCTATGAAGAATTAGTTCAATTATTAAAAAAGAAAAGGTTGTTTATTGCTCCTGTTAAGGTTCAAAAGGAAAATGTGGTTGATTATTTAGGAGCGAAGGTTGGACCTGAAAAGATAATACCTCAAAAGATTGAGATAAGAAAAGATAATTTAAAGACTCTAAATGATTTTCAAAGGTTGTTAGGAGATATCAATTGGGTAAGAGGCTATTTGAAGCTACCAAATTATGAAATAAGACCCCTATATGATATTTTGAAAGGTGATTCAGCACTTAATTCTCCTAGGCAATTTACAGAAGAAGCAAGAAAAGCTTTATGTAAAGTGGAAGAAAGGTTACAGAGTGCCTTCCTAAAGAGATGGCAGGAAGGACAGCCCATTGTATTGTGCATATTTGCCACCTATGGTCAACCTACAGGATTGTTATGGCAGGACGGACCATTATTATGGACCTATTCAAAGATTTCTCCGAAAAAATCCATAGAACATTATCCCACTGCACTTGCTGCTTTAGCCTTGAATGGTATCCAACAATGCTTGCAGTCTTTTGGAGTTGCTCCTGCCAGTATAATAGTGCCCTATTCCAGTTATCAAATTAAGATTTTGTGTGGCACTGTAGATGACTGGGCAATATTGCAATGTAGCTTTGAAGGAGTGATTGATAACCATTATCCTAAGCATCCATTGCTATCATTTTTTAAGGAGCACCCAGTGATATTCCCTAAGGTTACTTCAGCAGTACCACTTCAAGGGTCACCAAATGTGTTTACTGATGGCTCAAAGACAGGCTGTGGAGCCTATTTGATAGAAAGACAAGAGCCCGTGTTATGTCAATTTCAACCGGGCTCCCCCCAAATAGTAGAGTTGAAAATAGTAATTGAGGTGTTTAAAAGATGTCAATTTGCATTCAATTTGATTTCAGATTCAGTCTATGTGGTCAACGCAGTGAAAGTATTAGAATTAGCAGGTCCTATTAAGAATAGTAGTACGGTATGTGCCTTATTACAAGAGTTACAAGTTTTAATCTGGCAGAGAAAAAGGTGTTTTTATATTCAACATATCAGAGCACATACAGGATTACCTGGACCATTAAGTGAGGGTAATGATAAAGTTGATCAATGGACCAGGATGACATGCATTTTTTGGAGCTCATTCCTGGACCAAGCTAGACAGTTGCACCAATTATTTCATGTAAATGCAAAAACTCCACAGCAGAAATTCCATTTGTCTAGAGCAGATGCTAGACAAGTGGTTTTGGACTGTCCTCAGTGTGTGATTCATCATCATCCTCCCAGTGTGGGAGTGAACCCTAGAGGGTTGATGCCACTCAAAATCTGGCAAATGGATGTTACCCACATTTCAGAGTTTGGAACCTTAAAATATATTCATGTATCTGTGGATACCTGCTCAGGTATCATACATGCTACACCTATGAATGGAGAAAAGGCTCGCAATGTCATAGGGCATTGCTTAGAAGCCTGGGCTGCATGGGGAAAACCACAGCAGCTGAAAACGGACAATGGACCAGCCTATACGGCACAGTCCTTTGTCTCGTTCTGTAACCAGATGGAGGTACAGCTTAATCACGGATTACCTTACAATCCTCAAGGACAAGGAATTGTGGAGCATGCTCATCGCACCTTGAAAGAATGCTTGCAAAAACAGAAAGGCGGAATAGGCCAAGGCCGTATCCCCAAGGAGAGAATGTCTTTAGCTTTATTTACTTTAAACTTTTTCAATTTGGATGCTCAAGGCCGCTCAGCAGCGGACAGACATCAGGATTCCCATGGTTCACCTAAAAGCATGGTGAAGTGGAAGGATATTTTTACAGGCTCTTTGTGGGGGCCTGACCCCGTGCTAACATGGGCGAGAGGGTCTGTTTGTGTTTTTCCTCAGGATCAACAAGGTCCAGTGTGGGTGCCTGAACGCCTTGTGAGGAAGATTCGTCATGAAGACCTTCCTGGGGATCCTGGTGATAGTAGCAGTGAGTATGTCAGGAATGACCGAGCCGAGATGGGGGATCCTGTCGATATTCCCAAAGCCGATGCCGGTCAGACATGATGCAACTGTGTTTCCACGCTTATTTAGCAGTAATAGAAGCTTAGGTTTACCCTACCTTCCCTTTGATGATCAGAAAAGCCCTATAGAGGGTAATAGAAATGTCAGCTTGAAGGGTAGTCTGTGCTTTTTAATGAGCTTCAATAGGTCAGATGATACAAAATGCATTAAATTGTCTCAGCAGTCAGCAGATTTTTTACCACAACTGAGGTTTGGGGGTAGGAGTGGTGGTTTGTTTTCAGGCAACGGTTCTCGCCTTGAAGGATGGTGGCCCACACAAGTCTCTGACCGGGACCCCCCCAGACAGCCACGCTGGGCACCTTTTTGTAAAGGATCCACAGGAGAGGAAGGACCTTTTCCCT
Organism: Lophiomys imhausi; assembly: GCA_907164525.1. Taxonomy (NCBI): domain Eukaryota; kingdom Metazoa; phylum Chordata; class Mammalia; order Rodentia; family Muridae; genus Lophiomys; species Lophiomys imhausi. The sequence goes on from CAJQZJ010008773.1 coordinate 15,739,901, forward strand.
GGACTGGATGTCAGGAGCGCAGAGCAGTTTGGGTTCAACAAGGTTATTTTTCCTTTAGTCCCATGATTAGTAATATAGTGAATAAGTCTTGTACAGGAATGCTTGATATATCTACTAGGGATCCTCAGCAGACTGCCACCAATCCTTTTGATTTGTGGCTTTTGTGTGGAGTAAATGGAAGTTGCATGGACTTGGGACCTGTCATTATGCTTGGGGGGGGGGAATTTATCAAAGAGGTAATTTTTCCCTAGGGTCCGCTACCAAATTGGATTTTTCTAGCGGTAGTGGCTCTGGTATTTGGAAATCTTTGTTTCATTCTTACCGCAATAAGACCTTTTCAGCTTCACCAGTATGTCTCTGGCCTCCTTTTCTGTGGATTGTAAGTAATGGGAGTGCATCCTTAGGTGAAGAAAAGTTAGTATGCACCTTGGGCACATGTTTTTATGCCCTGTGCTGGAATGCCACAGCCTTTCCTGTGGCTGTGGTGACTAGAATGCCTCGATATGTACCAGTTCCTGTAGAGGCCCCTAATACCATGATGCTATTCAGGCTTAAAAGAGATTTTGGCATCACTGCAGCTATTGTTACTGCCATCACTGTTGCTGCTGTGGGGGCTACTGCCTCAGCTATTGCCTTGTCTAGTTCTATACAGACTGCCAATGCCCTGAATAACATCTCAGCCACTGTAGCACAGGCATTGGATACCCAGACCTCTATGAATTCTCATCTCAAAGGAGGCCTTATGATAGTTAATCAACGCACAGATTTAATACAAGAACAGATTGATACTCTTTGGCAACTAGCACAATTGGGGTGTGAGTGGAAAATGCAAGGTTTGTGTGTTACTTCGGTGCAGTATCGAAATTTTACAAAGGCTGCTAATCTGTCTAGACAATTGTCAGAGTTCCTCTTACAGGATTGGTTGGCTGAATTTGAAAATTTGATGAGAGAGCTGAGAGCAACAATTGTCCACATCAACTCCACTCGGGTGGATCTAAGTCTGGCTACTGCTTTGACTTCCTGGATACAGACGGCTATGGATCATCTTAAGGAGTGGGCGGGCGTAGGCTCTTTTGCGATACTGATGATACTAGCCTCTCTGGTTTGCCTATGGTGCATCTACAAGATGAGAGCCACACAGAAGCGTAATGCAGCCATGATTATACAGGCCCTTGTCGCCATTGAGGCGGGCCAGTCCCCTCAGGCATGGCTCGCTGCCATGAAGCCTTAAATCTTCACTGAGCATAGTCCCTGCCCACTGAGGTATTCGTTCCATGGATATTAGGGTCTGGCAAGTCAATGACGAGTAGACGGGTAAGTCTTGGCCACCTAAGACAGGGCAGCCCCGAGTGGGGAGGCTGACCCAGAGACGGGTAAGAGTTTGAGCACCGCCCTCCTACAGGCTCAGGCCCACCGTGAGATCCCCAGATATGGGGATTACGAAGCCTTTCCAGGGACTTCTACCAACTTTAGAAAAAATAAAAAAGGAGGAACTGTAGAGAGCTGCGACGTGCCGCGCCCTAAAGATGGCGCCGGTTTCCGCTTTCCACCAGCCTGACGGTGAGTGCTCTCGGTGGTAAACAAGTCCATATTTGGCTAAGACCGCTGATCTGGCTTGCTTCCGCATACGTGGGCCTCTAAGATAGCACCACGTGGCTTTACTTGATTGGCTGTTCATATAGTATTTAGCCTGTGGGTTGGGTCTGCCCGGGCATTCGGAAGACTGTTTTCAAGGGACCTGAGTAAACTGCTGGAGAAGAGCTTTTGCGAGTTGCGTCATCCTTGCTGGTCGAGGGGGACGCGACAGGTCCTGCCCTGCTTGAGTTCCTGTCCTGACTTCCTTTGGTGATGAACAGTGATAGGGAAGTGTAAGCCGAATAAACCCTTTCCTCCCCAAATTACTTTTAAGTTATGGTGTTTCTTTGCAGCAATAGAAACCCTAGGACATTGTACTCACACACATTTGATAATTTTTTAAGTTAAACTTAAAATACTGAAACTTTTAAAAAGAATCGAAAATCTCCATAATCTTAGGTCTGAGAGTTCTTAAATACAACACCAAAAGTATCATTAATAATGTGTGTGTGTGTGTGTGTGTGTGTGTGTGTGTGTGTGTGTAGTTTAAGTCTGATCAAAATTAAAAGCAATAGCCAGGCATAGTGGCACATGCATTTAATCCCAGAACTTGGGAGGCAGAAGCAGGGGGATCTCTGTGAGTTCAAGACCGGCCTGGTCTACCAAGTGAGTCCAGGACACTCAAGGATACACAGAGAAACCCTGTCTCGAAAAACCTAATAAAATAAAATGAAAGCTTACAAAGACATCATATATTAGAAAAATATTTAGAAGTCACATACTTGGTGATAAATTATCTGTACCCTAAACAGAAAAAAAGCTCTTAAAAACAATTTTTAAAAAACATTTATTTTATTTTGTTTATTTATTTTTTGGCTTTTTCAAAACAGGGTTTCTCTGTGTAACAGCCTTGGCTATCCTAGAACTCACTTTGTGGACCAGACTGGCCTCAAAGTCACAGAGATCCTTCTGCCTCTGCCTCCCAAGTGCTGGGATTAAAGGTTTGTGCCACAACTGTTGGCTTTAAAAACATTTATTAACTTACAAAAAATTATTAACAGATACTTTGCTCCCCTAAAAGAATTTTCTGTTTATTTTTGGTGTGGAATATTGAACCCAGGGCCTCATGAAAAATAGGCAACCATCCACAACTGAGCTCTGTCACAGGCATGTTAAATTTTCTTTTTTATTTGCCTTTTTGTTCATGTGTGTTGTATGTGCCCATGTGTATGTGAACTCACACACCTGTGCACGATGGAGCCCAGGGCAGGTGTCTGACAGGCTGCCTATCACTCTTTGCTGCGTCCCCTTGAGACAGGGTCTCCCTCAACCTGGAGCAAGGCCAGCAACCAGGAATTCCCAGCCATCCTCCTGTGTCTGCGCTCCACAGCACTGGGGTTAAAGACAACTGTGTCTCTGTCCAATTTCTTACATGGTGCTGGGATTTGAACCCAAGTCCTCACACTAGTGCACCAAATGCTCTTATCCCCTGAGCCAGGTTCTTGGGCCCCAGCATGAAAACAATAGTGAAATCTTACATGTCTATTAGGACAGTTAAAATTAAACAGGAATGACACCAAGTGCAGACAAGCGTGTGGAGCAACAGGGCTCTGAACTGCTGGAATAATTTGGAAGACAATTTAGCAGTTCTTTATTAAACTGCATATACACTTTTCCCCACCACCCAGCAAACTCATGGCCACATGCTCACCAGGGTGAACTGAAAGCACACGTCGCAGAAAACCCACATGTAAATGTTTCCAAAGCATTATTCCTAATCATTAATGGCTTGAAACAATCCAGTTGTCCCTCAACAGGAGGATAAATAAATGAATTAAGGTATATCCACAGATGGAATGTGTGAGTATGTTCAGCATACTGAGCTACTGATGTATGCAAAGTGTGGTGGACGTGTGTGTGCACGCCTGTATGTGTGTATCTCTGTGTGTGTGTGTGTGTGTGTGTGTGTGTGTGTGTGTGTGTGTGCGCGCGCATATGTGGAGGTCAGAGGTTGATAGTGACAAGGTCTCTCGGTGAGCCTGGAGCCCATCTTCTCAAAGTGACTGACAAGCCAAGCTCCCAGGATCTCCCTGTCTCCACAGTCTGTCAGTGCTGGGGTTAGAGAGCTCAGCTGCACCAGTGTTTGTGGGAGCTGGGGACCCACACTCACTCCCCACACAGTACAGGAAGAGCTGTGAACACTACTATCTGCACAGCCACAGACACAGACTTGAAATGTACTTCACTGAGCTTTACAACCCAGGCTGGCTCAACCTATGTAACATGCACCAAATCCAAAGCTGTAGAACGAGAAGCTACTTACTGGTAAGTGTTTCCCTGGTGCTGAGAAGGAAGAGGCAGACCACATGGGGCTGCACTGGGGACTTTTATTTTATTCTTTTATTTCTTTTCATTTCATTTTATTAGACAGGGTCACACTATGCAACCCCGGCTAGCCTGGAACTCTCTATGCAAACCAAACTGGCCTCAAATTTAGGAAGATTTGCCTATTTCTGCCTCCTGAGTGCTGGGATTAAAGGCATGAGCTACCTAGGGTGGTAGGTATATGGTTGTATGTATTGGGCGAAATCCAAAGACATGAGTACCACCAAAAATGGACTTTGGCATATATTAATTTAATTTTAAAATTTTCATTTGTGATAGAGAAATCCAAGAATGGAATGCACAAAACAACCAAACATTCCAAATACATTACGAAGATATCATGTTACCCTATTAAAGGGGGTACTAGACAGCTGGCTCAGTTATTAAGAGCACTGCTCTTCCAGAGGACGCAGGTTCCATTCCTGGCACCCACATGGCAGTTCACAACTGTCTGTAACTCCAGGTCCAGAGGACCTGAAATCCTCTTCTGGCCTCCATGGTGTGGACACACATGCAGGCAAAACACCTGTACACGTAAAATGAAATAATAAAATAAGCAATTTTAAGGAAAGTGATTAAAAAAAAGACTTGATTAAGAAACTCAGAATAAGAATATTTTGACTGGATTCTGTAACGCTAGCAGCAGAAGAAACTACATAAGCATGAATCAAGTTGACAAATTTACCTCACATGGGAATATGGATTTGCAGTTCTAATGCTACCCTCCAGGTGTAGTCGGGTTGAATAAATAAATCAATGAGGTGTCAATCATGGGAGTTGGTTTCTTGCAGAGAGAGCTACAGTCAGCTCTGCTCCAGCGTGGCTCTAAGTGTTCTTAAAATCGCCCAGTGCAGACCTGCGCAATAAAACCTGCAGGACTGATGGGAGAACGAGGTTGCAGGCGCACCACTCCACAGTATGTTAGAAATGATAAAACTTCATGGAAACAGCAATTGTGCCCAGGATAAATGATTACAGAATATTGTTTTCAAGTTTTAAATTACGTTTTATCTTAGGGGAGCACACAGCACGGCACACATGGGGAGGGCAGGACAGTTTACAAGGGCTGGTTCTCTCCTTCCATTATGTGGGTCCCAGGATCAAACTCAGGCTGTCGGGCATGGTGGCAAACACCATCAGCAGCTAAGTCATCTTCCTGACCCCAAAACTATTCTAATTAATATTACAATGTTATAATTCATTTGGCTTTAGAAACATTGGAAGTTGGTCTGTGAATTTGCTCCTCAGAAATATTGCAACTTTTGCAATATTGCAACTGGTGGAGTAATGGGCTGTCTAGACTCCTGAGGAAGAGCTGTCACCATCACCTATGGATGGGCAGAGCTTTGAGCCCATGGCATACCAGCTGGGCTCTGCCCACCTCCTCCCCTCCCCTCTTTCAGAATGCTTCTCATTCTTTTCTTTTGATTGGCAGCTCTCTCAAGGAAAACATTTAAAATAAAATTAGAATTTCAACACACCCTATAGCCTTCTGTTAACCAGTTAAAATTTTAAAACTGTGTTTATTTATTGTTGGTACATTTGTAGATGCATATGCATTAGCACAATTGTTGAAGACAGAGGACAGCTTGTGCGGGTTGGTCCTCTCCTTCCACCACTTGGGTTCTGAGAGGGTCAAACCCAAGACACCTGGCTTGGTAGCAAGGGCATCGTCCCAATGGGCCATCTCACGGCCCTTCAACATCAATAGTTATTTCTATTAGCAAATCTTCAGCTACTTTCTTAGCTGGATTCTGGCTGTACAGACAGCTGAAGACTTTGGACATCCATCAGCCATACTTACATCCAGTGGCCCAGCCAATCCCTGAACTGGAAGGAACAATTCCACAGATGTTCTTCATTGGTGGTGTTTTCCTTCTGATTGTGGAGAAAACACCTTCTGACTTTTCCTGTTCCTCTTCAATCCACTTGCCTGGCCATCTTTCCATCTCTCCTCATCTTCAGGCCTCCTTCTCTTACAGTTGTATCACCTTCTTTTGTTTTCCTTGCCAGAATTGTTGTTGAGCACCCACGAGATAATTCCCTTCAGTTTCTAACTTGAGGGAGTCTGTGTTCTTTCTCCTTCCAATAACACTTTGCAGTCCCCACTATTCCTTCCAACCTCTCCTCCACATGCCGTTTTCCTTTTGTATTGCTTGTTAACTTGGACACATGGATGTATTAGGGTTATTGAAGGTTTTATATGAATATATATTTCAATTGCTCATACATCAAATGGCATAAGAGAAAGTAACTTTGTTGGAGAACACATGTGACAGCTAAGGTGGCTGTGAATGTCTGAGGTGTGTGTGTGTTTGTGTGAAGAGAAGTGGGAGGGAGAGGGAGAAGATGGAAAGAGAATCAATAAGCAGTTAATCTATTGATAAAGATCAGCAGGGCATAGTGACAACCCCAAAGCTTACAAAAATATTTCTTTTTTTATTGTTTTTATTTTTTTTAATTTATTTTTTATTTCTTCAAGTTACATCTCAATCACAATCCCCTCCCTACTCCCCCCTCCAGTCCTACCCTTCCACTCTCCTCCCCCTCAACCCCCCCATCCTCTTCCCTTCTTTTTTTTTTTTTTAGTTTAAGGTATTTCTTTTTTCCCACAACAGCTCTCCCTTCCAGTCCAAAAAAATGGTTCTTTTTCTTATAACTATAAATACAATACAAAACAACAGAAATAAATAGGCCACAACGTACATTCCCAATGTCCAGTCCATATGTATTTGGCACCTGACTTTAACATTCTACTATCTAACCATCTCCATGAGTTTAAAGTTCTATATCTAACTCAGCTTTCATACTAACTTGCCTCATAATTTTAAAAATAACTTCTTAGATCCAGAACACCCTCTTGATTCCTAAACAACTCAAAATTTAACTATGAGACTCTAGCTATCTATTCTTCAACCACCTCAGAGACCTGAGAGGGATAAATATATCTGATTATATAGGAAGTGCAGGGCCTGCAGCTTCCAAAACTAAGAAATGACATACCAGTGTCTGCCTGGACAGTTCCCATTTTCTCTCTATACATTACAGCATCAATCTTCAGCCATTTGGCCCAAAAATATTTCTTTCTGATGGACTAGTAATTCCAACCCTTTGTGTAAGAGATGGGGTAGGTGTTAGATCTCAAAGAAACCTGGGACAAGTCTCACTCTGTACCTACTGTTTCTCCCAGCACTTCTCTTACCCTAAACCTCTCCAGCACAGGGACTAGGCTTCCCTTACCTCAGCCTTCGATCTATGTAACCTTAACCATTTTGGCCACCAGATCTCTTGGTCTCTTGATCTCCTGGCTGGCTCTTAGCTCCTGGTTTCTCTCCTGGCCTTCTCCTCTCCTCTCTCCTCTTTCTCTCTTGTGTGCCCACCTCCAATCTCCTCTAATGACCTGGTTCAGTCCGCTGGCCATGTTCAGTCTAGACCCTTCCACATGCCTCTGGCTGTACTCTCCCTTATATCTCCAATAAACCTTCCCTCAACCATACCTTGGAGCACTCACGTCAACCATACCTTGGAGCACTCACATCTTCATTTTTTGATTCAATAGGAAACTGTATCATTTGCAAATCACATATCAGTTTAGCAGGACCCACTTAATAAGAACAATCCAGAATCCAGTGGGGAAAGTGGTCAAACTCCCGCTCCGCAACAGAATGCTGGGAAATAAGTGTGTATCAGTGGTGAGCGCGTGGCATTCAGGAAAGCTGCCTGGATCTTGGGAAGAGCAATGTGGTTTATGACAATTTAACTCACCCCACCCTCAGGCCTCTCTCCCTGGCTCCACAATAGCCTTCAAAGCCCTTCAAAACCTCAAGCCATGAGATCACAGTGAGAGCAGCTCCTAGCTGCTCTGGAGGGAGCAGGGAGATAACCACAGCTCCTCCACAGTCCTTCCAGCACTGTTTTTAGTTGGCCTGTCTAGAGTATGTTCATTATAAACAATCTTCTCCATCAGCAGCAAAATAAACACTTGGGGTAACCAACAGCAAGTCACCCAAACAGTTGACTTATAGGTTTGTAGTGACATAAAGTCCAGGGCATCCCTAGGAATGAATGTAGAGATACAGGGGTAGGTACAGGGAAACTAGGAGAGGGCCCCAGGTAGGAACCTCTTGAGTTCCCACCTGCAAGGCCTTGAAGCTCAGTATACCAGGGAGTGAAAGATAAGATTCTGTAAACAGCCACCTGAATGTTTAGAGTGCATGGTTAATGTATACAGAGAACCACCTCCCTGCCAAAGCTGGGAGGTTTATTGGCTTGGGTCCTGTAAGGCTACTATCTGTACAATCATTAGCTGGTCGATGAAGTAATCAAGCAGCAACTCCACCAGTCACATGCTACAAAGAATGAAGCCTGTACAGATTAAAATCAAGGATAAACAACAGTTATAAGCTGCAATATTGATAAACCGGGGGGAGGGAGTGGGAGGGAGCAGCATTCAATTTCTAAAGATGATAGTGTGATATTCCACTTATTCATGTTTGTTTATTTTGAAACAGGATCTCATGTCTCACAAGGATGACCTTAATCTTCTGATCCTCCTGCCTTGACCTCCCAAGTGCTAGGATTACAGGCATGCATCACGATCCTGGTTTTATGCAGTGGTAAGGACGCACAGGGCATCATGCATGCTACGCAAATATTCTACCTACTCAGCTACATCTCCAGCCCCACACACTTATTCACACTTATTTTAAATGCCCAAATTTCAACTACTACAAGACAGTCAGTCATGAAAGTATGACACAGAAGGTACAAAAACACTCAGCATTCTGTTTCCAAAGAAAGTCATTGTTGATTGTTAGTTGGCAATTTAGAGAATATTCAAAGAACTAACCAGCACAGTGTCTAAAGACACGTATCACCAAATAGAGAATTCTAATAGCAGATAGAAAATATTAAAAGGAAGCACTTCTGGAAGTTGAAAAGCACAGCGGCAAAAGATCTAGAATTCAAGCTCACACTGAAGATTCAGATAACAGAAGAAAAAACTAGACGGCCTGAATACAGTGAGTTGCACTTGTGCAGTCTTGAAGAGGGGAGATGAATACAAACAAGTAAGATATCTGACTGCTGTAGGGCTCTGGAGAGTCTGTGTGCGTGCGTGTTTGTGTGTTCACATTGTGAGAGTGTGTGCAAGGGTGATAAGAATCCTAGAGGGAGGTGGGTATGGTGGTGCACGCCTTTGATCCCAGCACTTGGGAGGCAGAGGCAGGAGGATCTCTGTGAGTTCGGGCCAGCCTGGTCTACATAGCAAGTTCCAGGACAGTCAGAACTGCATAAAAGAGACTCTGCCAAACAAACAAACAACAAAACAAAAAACAAAAAAGCAAACCTCAGAAGGGAAGAGAAAAGGGAGAATATTTGAAAATAACAGCTGTTGATTATGGAGGCACATGCCTGGTATCTTAGCACTTGAGAGGCTGAGGCAAGAGGATTGCTGCAAGTTCTGGGTCAGCCTAGGTTAACTATTTTGAGGAAAGCCTAAGCTACAAGAGCAAAAAGGACTACGACTGTAAAGCACCTAAAAAAAATCAGGGCTGCTAGAACACACCTTTAATTCCAGCACCCAGGAGGAAGACACAGATGTCTGTGAGTTCAAGGCCAGGATGATGTACATAGTGAGTTCTAGGCCAGCTAGGCCTAAATAGTGAGATCCTGTATCAAAAAATGAAAGAGAAGGAAAACAGATGGAAGGAAGACAGGAAGGAAAGGCAAACATCTCCACATTTGATGAGATGCTTGCCTGTAGATCCAGGGCACTCAACAAATTCCTAGTAAGATAAACGGAAATCTATATTCAGAGTTGTTAAAATCAGACTGTCAAAGTTCAATTCACAGAGGGGCTGGAGAGATGGCTCAGTGGTTAAGAGCACTGGCTGTTCTTCCAAAGGACCGGGGTTCAAATCCCAGCACCTACATGGCAGTTCACAGTTATCTGTAATTGCTGGGCATGGTGCTGCACGCCTTTAGTCCCAGCACTCGGGAGGCAGAGGCAGGCAGATCTCTGTGAGTTCAAGGCCAGCCTGGTCTACAAAGTGAGTCCAGGACAGCCAAGGATACACAGAGAAACCTTGTCTCAAAAAACCTAAAAAAAAAGTTCAATCACAGAGTGAGAATCTTGAACAGCAAGAGAAAAAGCAGAACGTTCTGGGAAAAGATTGTCAGTAAGACTAACAGTTGATCTTTTGCTGTGAACCCCACACATCAGATGCAGTTAAACTGCTGGATTAAGTACTGTCACCTAGGGCTGGGCATGCAGCTCAGCTGGTAGAATGCTGGCTTAGCACACATGAGGGCCTGTGTTCAACAGTCACTATTGCATAAACCAGTTATGGCGCTGCACACCTACAATCCCAGCACTTGGGAGGTGGACACAGGAGGATCAGAAATTCAAGATCATCCTGTTGCCATATAGCAAGTTCAAGAACACCCTAAGCTAGAAACCCCATCTCTAAAACAAACCAAAACTAAGAATTTTGTATCCCACACCACTATCCCTTCAAAATGAAAGAGATGTTGGGATTTAGCATGTAAGAAACTTGGAAATTATCCATCTATATGAACAAACTGAAAAAAAGAATGTAGACACACCAGAAAACTGAACTCTCTGAAGAAAACTCTACCAAGCGGATAGATAAGAAGTACATAAATGCGGAGCATCAGTATTTATTTAAGTGCAAGCGAGGGACAGGAAATGCCAGAGAAAACAGTAAGATCAGGAAACTCAAGCTGTATCTGATGAATTAATAGAGGACAAGCTGGAGCCTTAAAAACTTCAGGCAGGGTTGTACTGTAGATTGTTATGTCATATTTGGCTGATGTCCCAAGGGGGCCTGCTCGTTTCTGAGGGGAGGTTGGGGGTGTGATAGCAGGGATGGTGGGGGAGGGAACTGTGATAGTGATGTAATATGAACTAAGAATAAATTTTAAATTACTGAATTTTAAGCAGTAGAATTTCTTCGGTTTGGATCTAGTATTTTTTTTTTTTTTTACAATTCCTTAAGTGATTTATATGCAGACTAAAGACCAAAATCTATTGACCTAATTAGTTTTGGGGGGGGGGGTTAACCATTTTTTTTAAAACGAGGTGCACATGATGTAGGGAATTTCTGATGATAAGGTAGATGTCTGGTGTTTCTGGAAAGCCCCCTGAGCTCTGTGGCAAATGACAGACTCACTTTTTTTCAGCAGAAAGTCCTTCCCTCCCTCTAATCTGAGGAAACCTAGATTATTTAAATAATAATATTTATTCATTCTCTAAATAAGGTGTGTCATGTAGCCCAACCCTGATAAGCCTGCCCAGTGAACCTGCAGTTCTTTCCCCACCCCCTACTGCCTATGGGTTAATTAGGTATTACATTTCCTTTCTTCTGGTAGGATTATACCCAGCAAATCAAACACTTTCACCTCCAAAACTCCTCCCCACTGCCCAAAGGTTTATAATGCCCTGATTCACAATCAATCTCTCTCTCTCTCTCTCTCTCTCTCTCTCTCTCTCTCTCTCTCTCTGTCTCTGTCTCTGTCTCTCCCCCTCTCTCTCTGTCTGGCATGACTACCTGAGACTTGACTCTTCCTTCCATAAACAACTCACCACCACTGCTGCCTGGTGGACTAGACCTGCTTGGGGCACACCCAGGGAGAGGCACTGAGCTTCCACCTCCTTTCCCACACCACCCACTGGGCTTCCTGGCCCAGCTCTGTGAACCATCAGGCTCCTCAAAACTTTCTGGCTAGCACTGGCAGTTCAGCTAAGAGAGCTGTAAACACTTGGTAGTGAAAATAAACTTTTCTCCTGCCTCTCCAGCCTAGCCTAGACCTTCTGGTGGAGAAGTGTGTTTTCAGCCTGATACTTGGACCAGGTTGGGAATTCCCCACCAGAAGTCACAATATGGAGAGATGCATGTTTTACAATATTATTTTCCTAGAATTCATGTTCCATAAAAATCAGTGGGTCACACTAAAGATAATTGGCCAAACAATACAAAACAAACTGCAGGCAGGCTGAGACATGGGGTGGGGGTGAGGAGGGCAAATGTATTTAACTTTTGCCACTAAGAGCCCAGCAAAGTTCTCACAGTGAATATCAAAACCCCCTTCTAGTTCCATCATAGGAAGCAGATGCTAGCCATTTTGAAATATCCCTGGCACATTCTCCTCACAGGGCACTCATTCCTTCAAAGGAAAACACTTGACCAGAGCTCAACCCACTCAGGTGTGATCAGATCCCAAATGACCAACTCTGTCCATGAAGAAGGGACTCAACAGCCTCTTGCAGCCTCTGATTTGAGAAAGAGAAACACCTAACTCTAGTCCCTTCTCAACTGTCTCACCAGAAGAGGTAAACAAAGAAATAAGTGTAAGTTCACAGGCTAGGGGCACTAACAGAGGATCCGTAATTATAGGAGTATGAAAACTACCCCTCTCCCTGCCCGTTATCAGCACTTCTACCGCACAGAGGTAAAGGTATTACAGTGAGAGCATTCCACGACTCCTACCCAGTTAAGAAGTCTTTTGAGAAACCCATAGATTTCAGAAGACCAGTATAAGGACACAGGAAGAAAGCTTCAGATACAGGCAACTACAGCTTCTACTCAGACAAATCTCATACAGCCACCTGCTTATTTATTGCAAATATTTAAATCTACTATATGATGCTTAGCTTTAAAAAAAAGTTACAAGGGATCCTGAATGTTAAACTCCACACAGCATAAAGAAGCAGAGTAAACCTCACCGAGATCCATACCTGTGGCTTGTCAGACTGAGAATTCAGGTAACTGTGAATGGGGGTGAGGGCTGTGGGCAGAGGTTGAGATAAATGATTGGGGCTGGGGGTTGCACGTACCCAGTATGCACAAGACCCTGAAAGCAAAAGACCTTGCATTCGATCTTCAGCATGTGCGCATGCACACACATGCACACACATACACACACATGCACACACATACACAACTACACATGTGTGTGCGCGCACACACACACACACACCCACACACAGAAGAGGAAGGGAAACAAAGAAAAAACTGAAAAATGGAATAGAAGAAAAGACAATGAAAAAAATGTGGCTAATATGCCAAGAGAACCAGTGAAGGAAGTGAACACCATGTGGGAACAAAAGGTGCTGCAGAGAGCTAGAAACAGGATGAGGGAAAGGAAACACTGGAGACAGAAAGCACAGCACCCCACACACCCTGAGTGAAGGCTGCACTAGTGAATACCAGCCACAGCAGATGGTATTGAGGAAAAGCAATAAGCTTGAAGATGTCAGCAGATGCTCCCCACACTGAGACATGTGAGAACTGATTCCCACGCACGGTTGGTCCTCTGACCTTCACTCTCACACCACGGCACGTGGGTGCACAACTCCATACACGAGTAAATGATGAACATAAAAAATTCATTATTTTAAAAGGATAATCAAGGTCATGCCACACTGAATGACTACAGATGTACAAAAAACTATTAGACTAATGAATAAGATACAAAAATACAACATGGTCCTCACTCAATGAAGGCAAACATATCAGAAGGTATTTGTGGTACAGTATGCTGGGGGCGTTATGGTGTGATGTTCAGATGAGGTGGTGAGATGAAGGAAGCTGCAATTAGTTCTTCCTGAGAGAATTGTGCTCTTTGTCTATGAAGGCCATCTTCAATCTGCATCTTGACTTCCCTACCAGGATGCCTGGAACCGTGAATAAACATGCCGTTCCCTGCATTGCTTTCCTCAGGGCACTTTATCTCAGCAACAGAAAAGAAATAAGACAATATCCTGAAAGAACGGAAATTTAAGCCTGGTCTTAAGGAACGCACAGTAGTTTTCAGAGGTATGCCAAAACAAAAACAAAAACAAAAAACAAAAAGCAAACAACAATAAAACCTCTTAACAGAAATGGACAAACATGAAACAAAAGAAAAAGAGGAGGAGGGGGAGGGGAGGGGAGGGAGATTGTCAGAGGTGACCTTCATGGTATGGCCTTAACCAGCAATCTGAACTGAGAGCTAAGCCTCTTGACTGCACCTGCCTCAACTTCCCATCCACATACGGTCCCCACCGTGACTTTAAGCCATAAAGTCACAAACCACAATCAGTCCTTCTTGCTTTAGGTTGCTTTGTCTCAGATGTTGGTCACAGCAAAGGAAATTTAATGAACGTGATTGGGTTTCTACGAGTGTAGATTCTGTTCACAACTGTAGAAGGGGATGGTCCATTGGGAGGGAGGGATCGATAAAATCACCACATGAATAAACAAACCCAAATAGTAAACGCATAAATAAGACCATGGCAGTAACTCCAGTAACTCCTGGAGTATATAATTAGCATTATGAATAAAATCAAGTAGGTCTGTGTGCTTTGGGGATGTAAACAACTCCATCAATTCAATCAGACCAGATAATCACCCCACCCCCAGCATAACTTCTCTGTGTAAACATAAACTCACATTGTTTTCCTGTCTCACCAACTAAATAATCAACCCTCATTCATAAAGGGAATATAACTCTGATTGAATATAAATTCCAGATAGGAAGAATCTATTATACAAGTTTCCCAGCTGATTAGACACATAGGAGCAATCTTGCTACTGACCCCTTCTCCCTGGCTGACTTCATCAATAGGGAAAATGAAGGCAGACCACTGATTGGAGGGCAAGCTTGAAAAGGATTAAACACTTCGAATGGCATTCTAAAACACTGTCATTACGGTGCAATTAACCACACTGCATATTAACGTGCAACTCTGAAATGTGTTCAGACTCCCCAATTATAACTAGTTATTCTTCAAAGAATTTTGCCGCCCACATTGAATTTCTCTAGTGCTTCTTTGTTATAATTCAGGTGTGACAGTCACTAATATATCTAAAAGGACAGTTAATAAGAAGTAGACATTCTTTACTGTAAACCAAACACATGCATGCCAGGTAATACCAACCATTAGTGCTAATCATCGTGTTTCAGGCCGGCAGATCTATTATGCAATTGGACTTTGCCCTCATTAAAACATATTTAATGGTCAGCTATAAATAGGCATTGTGATTGAGGCAAGGGTAAGGCCTAGATGAGAGCGTAGACAGTCATTTGTACCTGAACTTTCCCCACTGAGTGAGTTGCTTAGCTTGGTCTCCATCACTTCATCTGTCAGTCAGGCCATAGGCCTGTGCATGGTTTGGGGATGGGAACGGAGGACATGGCTTGTCAGTCTTGCAAGCATGAGAACCTGAGTTTGAATCAAGAACCCACATTTTAAAAGACTGAGCATGATGTCATATGGTTGGAATCCCAGAGCTGGCAAAGTCCAGGTAGAACCCTGGGACTTGCTGGCCTGTAGACCTAGTTGACAAGTCAGCAACTTCCAGGCCAGTGAGAGAAAAAATAAGGGCAGGGTCTCGAGTAACAACACCTGAGGTTGGCTCCTGACTTCCATGTGCATGTGTCCATGAGCTCGCGCGCTCTCTCTCTCTCTCACACACACACACACACACTCTCTTTCTCTCTCTCTCACACACACTCACACTCTCTCTCACACACACACACATTCTCACACACACACACATACTCTCTCTCTCACACACTCTCTTTCTCTCTCACACACACACACACACACACTCACACACACACTCTCTCTCACACACTCACACTCTCTCACACACTCTCTTTCTCTCTCTCTCTCTCACACACACTCACACACACACTCTCTCTCTCTCACACACACACATACACACACACACACACACACACACACACACTCACACACACACACACACTTAATCAACAAGAGGACTGTACAAAAGTTGATCGTTTCCTGTTGTGGTGATAAAAATACCCTAACAGAAGCAGCTTAAGGGAGAAAGCATTTATTTTACCGCACAGTTCAAGGTACAATCCATCGTGGTAAGGAAGCCAATTCAGTAGGAGCTTGAAAGTCTGGTCACATGGAACCCTCACTCAGGAAACAGTAAAACGCACACAAGTCTACAGATGCTCAATTTCTCTCTCCATTTTCACAATCCAGGATCCCTACCCCAGGGATGGTCTCACTAATAATGGACAGTCCTTCCTACATCAATTAGCATAACTAAGATAACTCCCCATAGGCCTGCCTGCGGTTCATCTTCCAGGTGCTTCTAGCTTCTGCCAGGTTGACGGTTCATCCTAACACCACAATCATTCTATCAAGCTCTGTGATGCTTTTCTATCATAGGTATAGATTGTATTTGGGAGCAGGTGGAAAGAGCCAGAGGGGTGGATGACACCTAAAGCCAAACTTAGTTAACAAATATACTTATTAATAACTATAAACTGTTATATTAGGCCAGTAGAACAGTCACCTGGCAAGAGGCTGGCAGGCCTGGCTTGCCTTAACTGGTGGCCTGACCTGTCCTGGTGATAAGGCCTGGGACCAAGGGTGGCTTTTTTCCCAATAATTAAATACACCAAGACCTTTTAATGTTTCAACACTTAGGCCTTAGCTGACTCTCAATTAGCTAATCTAAATTAACCAGACCACCTATTCTCAATCCGCCACGTGGCTTGCTGTACCTTCAGAGCTCTCACCTGCATATCTTTCTGCTTCACAGTCCTGGCAGGAAGAGAAAAGCGACCCCTTTCTCTTCCCAGGGTTCCTTTCTTCCTCCCAGGAAGTCCCGCCTTCCTATTCTCTCTCTGCCTAGCTAAATGGCCATCAGTTGCTTTTATTAACCAATCAGAGAGTGCCTCAGAAAGGGCAGTAACCAGACCTCCAGCACTGAAATCAGCCTCTGAGAACCAACATTCAAGACCTTTCTCCACAGACACCATGGAAACAAAGTGTGTTCCAGACACATCAGTATTGATGCACATATGAGCTCACAGAGCTTGTGGTAGCATGCACAGGGCCTGCACAGATTCAAGCTAGACAGTCTCAGGACTGACAAGGGGATGTACACATTACTGCTTTCCCTAAGAAAAAGCTATCTCAAATTGGCAGCTGCTAGCCAAGGAAATCAGTTTTCTACAATGGAGTCTCATTGTTATACAAACTACACTCAAGGGCAGGCCCTATGCCGAGCAGTAGATGCCAACTCAGTGGTAGTTTATTTATTTATTTGTTTGTTTGTTTATTTATTTATTTTTGGTCTTTACTGCTTTGTTTGGGAAATTTTTAGCTTACTGATCTTTTGCTTGTCAATTTCCAATTTTCTATTTTTATGGATTTTTGTCTTTGTATATATATGAGTGTCTGTGTGTATGCTTCTCTTTTGTTTTTTCACATTTCATTTTTTTTTCTTATTTTGGTTTGTTTGATTTTTTTTAAATTTCCCTGTTTGTTTTATAAAGAAAGAGAGGAGGGATGGAGTTAGATGGATGAGGAGGTGGGGATGACCTGGTAGGAGATGAAGGAGAAACCATGATCAGAACGTATTGTATAAATTTTCAATTAAAAAAACAGGGAGCCAGGTGTGGTGACGCATGCCTTCAATCCCAGCACTCGGGAGGCAGAGGCAGGCAGATCTCTGTGAGCTGGAGACCAGCTTGGTCTACAGAGTGAGTCCAGGACAGCCAGGGCTGTTACACAGAGAAACCCTGTCTCAAAAAACAAAACAAAACAAAAACAAACAAACAAAAACACCCAACAACAACAAACAAAACAGGGAACAATGGAAAATCAGAGAAATATTTGTGTCATAGCGCTATTAAGAACATCTGACCAGGGACTGGAGAGATGGCTCAGTGGTTAAGAGCACTGACTGCTCTTCCAGAGGACCTGGGTTCAATTCCTAGCACCCACATGGCAGCTCACAACTGTAACTCCTGTTCCAAATGACCTGACAGACACACATGTAGTCAAAACACCAATATACATAAAAAATAAAAATAAATTAAAAAAAAGAAAAACTAACAGAAATATCTGACCATAACACAAATCAAACAGGAGGAAGTCAGTCTTAAGAAAATGATACACTCTGTAGGTAGAAACCCACTAAAGATCACCGTATATTCCAGGTGGCAGAGATGCTGAAACTACAATAGAAAATAGCAGATATATGGGAAAACAATAATAAAAATGCATGGCATTTTCACTAGCTTTCTGATAATTTCTACAAAGGTGTGGCTAATGGTCACCCTTGAAATATGTAGAGAGCTGCGATGTGCCGCGCCCTAAAGATGGCGCTGGTCTCCGCCTTCCACCAGCCCGACGGTGAGCGCTCTCTATGATAATAAGTTCATATTTGGCAAAGACCGCTGATCTGGCTTGCTTCCGCATACGTGGGCCTCTAAGATAGCACCACTTGGCTTTACTTGACTTGCTGTTCATTTTAGTATTTAGCCTGTGGGTTGGGTCTGCCCGGGCATTCGGAATTCAGAAGACTGTTTTCAAGGGACCTGAATAAACTGCTGGAGAAGAGTTTTGTGAGTTGCGTCATCCTTGCTGGTCGAGGGGGACGCGACAGAAATAGCTGTATAAAGTCTGTGTTGTTTTCTGCCAAATAGAAACTACAAAAAGAGATATCTCTTGCTTTAATCATTTCCAGTAAGCATAAATTTTTTTTCTTTTTTGGGGAGAGGAGGGGTTTCGAGACATGGTTTCTCTGTGTATCCCTGGCTGTGCTGGAACTCACTCTGTAGACCAGGCTAACCTCGAACTTACAGCAATCCACCTGCCTCTGCCCCTGGAGTTCTGGGATTAAAGATGTGCAACACCACTGTCTGGCCACATTTCTTTTCTTTTCTTTTCTTTTCTGAGACAGGGCTTCTCTGTGTAGCCCTGGCTGTCCTAGACTCACTTTCTAGACCAGGCTGGCCTCAAACTCACAGAGATCCACCTGCCTCTGCCTCCCAAGTGCTGGGATTAAAGGCGTACACCACCACACCTAGTTCCTGGCCAATTTCTTGATGTTAAGAAATTTGTGGACCCAGCTTAGCTCTTTCCTTTCAACCTTCTCAGTTTTCCCTTACAGCACATACCCATTCTTTGTGTCAGCTATCATATCCAGAAATAGTTTCTACCAGGAACCCCCAGTGAACACACTAGGCTGGGAGTCAGGTGGACAATTTTCACTATCCTTCCAAACCTCTATTACACTCTGTCCAGACTTGCTCTTAGTCCTGGAGCAACCTGCTTGCAGGAGCCCCTGTTTCCTCCTCAGCTCCACTTACTGGGGACCCCAACTCTTAGTGTAGACTCTGGGTCCACCAGCCCTTTCATCTCTGTATCTCAAGACTTATTCTTTGTCCTCCTGCAGCCTGCATGCCAGAGGCCATCCTCCCTCCACACCTCCACTTCCTGGGGGAATCTACATCTTTATGTGGACTCAGTCCCCCTATTGTTTCCCGTGACCCCTCTCTCAGACTTTTCTCCCAGCCCACCTCCGTTCTTTTCTGCCACCCACCAACCTACAGAAGAACTCTGTACTCCACAACCACCACATTTGCTTAGGATCCAGGGAAGACAACAGCAGCACAAGAATGGAACACTCACCATCAACGACAATACCAGATATCACACCTAAAAACAACCCAACCATCATAATTCCAGAGGACTAGACACCAGCACCCAAAGATGGACAGACAAGACAGTGTTCCTCTACCAGAACCCAATACCCTGCTGCAGAAGGTCCTGAGAAATGCAATAGGGCTAAGTACAAAGCTGGGGCTTCGAAACAATCATTAATATGTCCAAGGACCTTGAAGAGCACCCGAATAAATCCCTTAATTAACATCATGAAAACACAGACAGTTGGATAAAATAATGAAAACAATTCAAGACATGAAAATAGAATTTAACAAAGACATACAATCACTAAAGAAAACCGAAACTGATGTAAAACTGAAAATGAAAAATTAAGAAGTCAAACAAAAACCTCAGAGGTAAAAGCTTCACCAATAAAGTACAAGACATGGAAGACAGAATCTCTAGCATTGAAGACAAGGTAAAAGAAGTTGATACTTCAATCAAAGAAAATGTTAAATCTAAAAAAAAAAAAAAATCCAGACATAAAACACACAGCAAATCTGGGACGCTCTAAAAAGACAAAAATCCATGAATAATAGGGATAGGGGCAGGGGAAGAAATTCAGGTAAAAAGCAGAGAAAACCAAATTTTTTTCCAGACAGGGTTTCTCTGTGTAATCCTGGCTATCCTGGACTTGCTTTGTAGACCAGACTGGCCTCAAACTCACAGTGATCCACCTGCCTCTGCTCCCCAAGTGCTGGGATTAAAGGTGTATGCCACCACACTCACCTCATAGAAAATATTTTTAATAAAACTATAAAAGAATATTGCACCAACCTAAAAAAAGGAGGTGCCTATCAAGGTACAAGAAGCATACAGAACACCGAGTAGACTAGATCAGAAAAGAAATTTCCCACAACATAAAATAATCAAATCACTAAACATGCAGAACAAAGAAAGAATATTTAAAGTTGAAAGGAAAAAAAGACTAAGTAACATATAAAAGTGGGCCCATTAGAATTATACCCACTTCTTGAGACTATAAAAGCCAACAGGGCCTGGACAGATAAATGTTCCATAAACAGATCACAGATGCTGGCCCATACTACCAAATGCAGCAAAACTATCGACAATTATAGACAGAGAAAGAGAAACATTCTATGATGAAATCAAATTTAAGTAGTATTTATCTACAAATCTAAATCTACAGAGGCTCTAAAAAGAAAATTTCAGTCTGAAGAGGTTAGTCGCATCCAAGAAGACGCAAGGAGTAAGTAATCCCAGAACAGTAAATCAAAAGAGGGAGAGAAATACAACACCATAACAACAAAATAACATGAATCAGTAAATACTGCTTACAGGTAACTCTCAATATTAATAGTCTCAATTCCCAATAAAAAGACACAGACTAACAGATTAGACTTGAAAACAAGATCCATCTTTTTCCGGCACCCAAGGAACACACCTCACCATCAAAGATAGACGTCATCTTAGGGTAAAAGGATATGAAAGGGCATTTCAAGCAAGTAGACCCAAAAATTAAGCTCATGTAGCCATTTTATTATCTGACAAAATAAACTTCAAACAAAAACTAATCAGAAAAGATAGAGAAGGACACTACATAGTTGTTAAGAAAAAAAAATCCACCAAGAGTATATTGCAATTCTAAACATTTATGTACCAAACACAAGGGCATCCAAGTATATAAAAGAAACACTATTACAGCTGTAT
Source organism: Lophiomys imhausi (assembly GCA_907164525.1). Classification (NCBI taxonomy): domain Eukaryota; kingdom Metazoa; phylum Chordata; class Mammalia; order Rodentia; family Muridae; genus Lophiomys; species Lophiomys imhausi. Next base: position 15,761,034 of record CAJQZJ010008773.1, read on the forward strand.
CCAGCTCTTTTCAATAGCTAGGTCATCTGTAAAATACCTAAACAGAGAAATGCTGAGACTAAATAGCATCATAATTCAAATGACAAAACAGCCTGATAAAGTTATCAGGAAAACAAATAAGATCTCATAAAATTGAAAAGCTTCTGTACAGTGAAGGACATTATTATTTGGACAAAGTGGTAGGCTACACAATTGAAAAAAACCCACAACATTTACCAGTTATACATCCGATAGAGGCTTAGTATCTAAAATATATAAAGAACTAAAACCAGCAACAACAACAAAACTGAACATTGAGAAAACAAATAACAATTAAAAGACAGGGTGCAGAACTAATCAGAAAATTCTCAAAAGATGAAACATAAATGCCTGAGAAATGCTTAAAAGAATGTTGAACACCTTTAGCCATCTGGGAAGAACAAACTGAAAATACTATGAGATTTTCTACTACACCAGTTAGAATGGCTGAGATCAATAAAACTAGTGAGTGCTCATGCTGGCAGGATGTGGGCATTGATTGCCGGTGGCAGTGAAACTTGCACAGCCACTGTGTAAATCAGTGTGGTGGTTGCAGCTGTCCTACTTCTGGCATATGCCCTAAGGACTCTAACCCACTACTGAGATACTTATACTTACGCATATGCCCTAAGGACTCTAACCCGCTACTGAGATACTTACTCATACTTACGCATATGCCCTAAGGACTCTTACCCCGCTACTGAGATACTTACTCATACTTATGCATATGCCCTAAGGACTCTAACCCCGCTACTGAGATACTTACTCATACTTACGCATATGCCCTAAGGACTCTTACCCCGCTACTGAGATACTTACTCATACTTACGCATATGCCCTAAGAACTCTAACCCCGCTACTGAGATACTTACGCATATGCCCTAAGGACTCTAACCCCGCTACTGAGATACTTACTCATACTTACGCATATGCCCTAAGGACTCTAACCCCGCTACTGAGATACTTACTCATACTTACGCATATGCCCTAAGGACTCTAACCCCGCTACTGAGATACTTACTCATACTTACGCATATGCGCTAAGGACTCCATACCCCGCTACTGAGATACTTACGCATACTTACGATGATGATGTACTTATGTCATCAAACATGGGGAAGTTGGGCCTGGTGCGTAATTAGAAACTCCACCATTACTGACTAGCAGTCATGGTTTTTGGAATGTATTTTTTTCCTCTATTGGAAAAGAAAATTAATCATTAATATCACCAACCACAAAACCTTCAATGTGCAACAGGAACCTGCCTACAAGGCATACTAGTACAGTGGTGGCACAAATGTTATGGGAGTGACCAACCACTCTGACTGGATATACAGCCCACTGTGTGAGATGGACTCATACCTGACACTGAAAATGGCCAAGAACCTAAAGCTAGACAGGTCCCGAGCCTAGGGGGAAAACTGCAACTATTATTCTACAAGAGGAACATAGCAAAAAAAGGACGTGTAATGTCGTACTTCTAGATCCATACATCCGTGCCACAGTCTGCTCTCATTAGAGAAGCTTCTCACAGTAGACGGCAATTAACACAGAGACCCACGCTGGACAATGTGTAGAGAGTGAGAGACTTTGGAGCACTCAGTCCTAAATGGGATGTCTTCACCAAACTATTCCCTCAAGGCTCAGACATCACTGTAGAAGAAGCAGGAAAATTGCAAGAGCCAGAGAGGAAGAATGACACCAAGGAAACAGTGACTTCCAGACACCACAGGACCGGCACATGTACGAACTCACAGAGAATGTGGCAGTGTGTGCACAAGGAAGGACTGCACTGGTCCAAGCCAGACGGGGCCCAGTGCGGAGAAAGGTAAGTAGACACAGGATCCCACCTCTAACTAACTGATAGCACTAGCAAATTGAACAATCAGTTTTTTCCAGTGTAGTCTCACCTCACTAACAACCACATTTTAGGGCAGGCCCCATGTCCAGGAGTAGTTGGCCAACACAAACAAATTCAGTCCTATTTTTGTGGACTTTCTGTTTCATTTTGATTTGTTTGGGCTCTTTTTTTTTTAATGGGTATATTTTGCTGGCTTATTATGATTTTTGTTTTTGCATGGTTTTTTTGTATTTCTTGAGGATTTTATTTGCTTTTAAAAGAGAGGAAGAGAGAGAGAAAAGAACATAAAGTTGGGTAAACAGGAAGGTGAGGAGGATCTGGGGGAGGGGAAAACATGATCAAAGTAGAGTATAAATTTTCTTTCAATAAAATGTTTTAAAATCTTACAAAGGAAAAGAAAAAGAAAAGAAAACTAACATCATACTTACTGACACAAAACTTAAAGTTTTCCACCACAATCAATGTAAAAGAAAGATGACAGCTTCCACAACTTCTATTCAACATGGCACCAGAAGTCCTAGACAAATCAATTAGACAAGAAAAAGAAATAAACGTCACATAAATTGGAAAAGAAGAACTAACAAATGTCTTATTCTCAAGTGACAAGATTTTGTAGATAAAAAACCCTAACTAATCCACAAGAAAACTGCACCCAGTAAGTGAATTCAACTGACATTGTGTGACACAAAGCCAACATATAAAAGGTCTATTGTTGGGCTCACTTTATACTAAAAGTTGGAACGATACAGAAAAGATTGGCATGGCCCCTGCACAAGAATGGCAAACAAATTTGTGAAGCGTTCCATATTTTTTAGCCCTCATGTGACTGATGAACTGAGGGGGACTGATATGTGGGGGCCCCCACACCAGAGGAATAGGATAGGAGGGAGAGGAGCTGAGGGTGGAAGGGAGGGACCAGGAAGGGAGGATGGAGGGGGCTGTGATTGAGATGTAACTTGAATTAATAAATAAACATATTTTTTAAAAAGATATGTCTTGCTATTAACAAACCAATGAACCATCTAAGGAGAAATACTTAGCACACTAACCAACATGTGGTTAGGCTTGTGCATAAAACACTTCTAAAAGAAAATTTAAAAGACCTAAATAAATGAAAGGACATCCATGTTTATGTACTTAATGTCATTAAGATTGTAATAATCCCTAGGCTATCCACATATTTAACTTGTTTTAAAACCCCAGTGACTTCTTTTACAGAAATGAGGAAACCCATCTGTATTCATTGGTTTTTGCACTGATGTAATAAAATTCTAGACAAAACAAAGGAAGGATTTATTTTGGAGTCATAGGCCCACTGCTGTGGAGAGGGCTTGGCCAAGCAGAAAGGTCACGGTGAGCCCAGAAGCAGAGAAAAGACATGTGGTGTTCCGTTGGCTTTTCCATTTCCCTTTTCTTCTGTCCATGTCTCCCATGTGGGTTGGTGCTGCCTACACATAGGATGAGTCTTTCCCTGTCAGTTAATCTTCCCTAGAAATCTTCACAACACACTCAGAGGTGCAACTCCTCACGCCCCTGGGTCACTGTAAATTCAGTCAAGAGGACAATGTAGACCGACCATCACATCGTCTTTGGCATTGCAAAGATCCAACCATTCCACTTCTGATACACAACCAAGAGAGGTGACAGTAGGGTCTCACAGAGATATTTATAAACCCATGAATGATTGTCCATGATAGCAAAAAGGCAATCCAGCTGTCCATTGGCAGACGAAGATAGTACATAAGTACTCTGGAATATCGTTTGGTTAAAAAAAAGAAGAAGAAAAGAAAAAGGGAAAGAAAGAAAGTGAATTCCAACAGGATGCTATAATATAGACAAATGTTGAGCTATGCTAAGCAAAGCCACATAATACCAGAACAGTTGATTCCACTTCTATTGACAGACATCTACATAACCTCATTCAGATACAGATACAAAATAGAATGTGTTCTCAGCAATTGTTTAACGGATACAGAGACATAGTTGTGCTAGTACTTCTAACTTCATGAAACTTCATAAAAGTTTCATGAATCCTATACTTGCATCAAAAACACTATATACCCAGGATAACCTTTGCACATCATTTAGAATTTTTATTTGTGTGTGTGGTGTGTGTATGTGTGGTGTGTATGTGTGTGTGTGTGTGTGTGTGTGTGTGTGTGTGTGTGTGTGTGTGT
>CAJQZJ010008773.1:15765099-15804909 GCA_907164525.1 Lophiomys imhausi
GTGTGTGTGTGTGTGTGTGTGTGTGTGTGTGTGTGTGTGTGTGTGTGCTTGTGGAGGCCAGAAGAGGGCATAAAATACCCTGTGACTGGAGTCACAGAAGTTTGTGAAGCCCGGTGATGTGAGGACTAGAAACTGAACTCATATCCACTATAAGAGGAACAAGTACTCTTAACCACTGAGCCGTCTCTCCAGCCCCCAACCTTTGAACTTCTGATCTTCCTTCCTTCACCTCCCATGCTAGGATGCTATGATTAAAGGAATGCACCACCCCTGCTTTATGCAGAGCTTGAAATTGAATCCACAGCCTCATGTATGCTAGAGAAGCAACTCTTAACAACTGAGCATCATGACGCTAAGATTTAGTTCTGTAAGATGAAAAGAGTTCTGAAAATAGATGGTTATAATAGTTACATAAGAATGCAAAAGTAATTAATACCATCAAACAATACACCTATAGACAGTTGAGATGGTAAGGCCTAATGTTACCTACGTAAAAACAAAAACAAAAAAAAGGTCTCTTCCAAATAATGATAACACTGAATGCTTGTGAGGATGCAGAGAAAGTGGAGCCTTGTAAGCTGCTGCTGATGGGATGGTAAACTAGTATAGCCATCCTGGAAAATGGCCTAGCTGCGTCTTACAAAATTACTTTAACTATCACATAACCAAGCAATTTACACTCCTGGTAACTATTGCAGAGAAATGAAACTCACTTTTACAGAAAATCCTGTTAAGCTCATAACATCGATATTTGTAATAGTCAAGACTAAACCATAGATGAGTTGTAAATACAATGTGGCCTATCCATCCCCCGGAGTGTTGTTCAGCAGTGAAAAAGAGGAAGCTCCTGATAACTTATAACTTGGATGAATCGGTAGAGTGGAAAAAAGAAGCCAATCCCAGCATATCATACACTGCATGAGTCCATTTATGAAATTCCGGAAAAAAATTATACAAGTGGAGGACAGATTAGTGCTTGCTAGGGACTGGTGATAGAGACAGAAGGAGTTAGGATCTAAAGGGACAACAGTGACAACAAAAGGATATCCAGTCACCAAACTGATCTACATTTACCTGTATCCATGTTAGAATCCTGAATGTAACATTGTATTATAGTTTGTATATATATTGTATATTGTATATATTGTATACAATATATATTTTATATATATTGTACCTTTGAGGGAAACCAGAAACTATTGGTGTTATTTTCAATAACACTTTAAATCTACAATTATCTCAAAATAAAAATTTTTACTTAAAACCCAGATTTATGTTAATATTTAGTGAGCTTATTGTTGCAATTATCTTTTTTCTTCTTTTTTTTGGATTTTAAAAAGCCTTAGCCTGGATTGTGTACTCTATCCCCATCTAAGCTAACCTTTAATGTTATTCCCCAAATAAAACCCCAATATATGCATATGTCCCCTTGGGTTGTTATTCTCCATGCTATGCTGATGTTCCAGGCCACGTGGAATTTGTCTTCTCCCATCTAACCACTTGTTTCTTCTCCTTCCTCCTCCTTCCTGTGATCCTCTCTTATTGTTGCAATTTTCAACAAAATAAAAATTAAAAAAAAATTCACCTTAAATTTTAACTTTTAATAGAATGCTGATGGATACAATTGTGTTAACTTTTCCTGAGGAAGTATCTACTTACCCAGACAGGGCACCAATGACAGACAAAAATAATGATTCTACCAAGTCTTGCCTTTGAACCAATGAGTTTACTCATAGAAGCATGGGTGACCCCAGAACAGCCACATAACTGAAAAGTGTCACCCCCGCATGATGACTTCCACATTGATGGAGCTCTTGTCAGTTAGATCTCCATGCTGGCACCTCTGAGCCCACATGCAATGGGGCAGAATTACAAGCATCTGGGATGGGAGGTGCAGCACCAGGATCTCAGGTGAGTGTCTTTCTGTGAGGGATATCAACAGGCCCAATCTTAAAGATCTCTTGTCGGTTCTTTAAGCTGCCCTGGTTGAGACAGCCATGGCTGTTATGCTCAGAAGATAGCATTTTATAACAATAACTCACAAAGGAAAACTGCTGTGGGTCTGAGATGGCCCCGAAGGTGGGGGCACCTGCTACCGTTGGAGGGAATCGGCTCCCAGAGCTTGTCCTCTGGCCTCCACATGCATGCACACACAAACTAAATTTAGTAATTAATTATTTTGAAAAAAATCTATGAGTGATCCATAATAATATTTAAGAATGGGGTTCTGCAACACGCAATGAAAGAGGACAGAGACTTTGGAGCATTGAGCCCTAAAGGGATGCCTTCACCAAACCCCTTTCCTCAGGCCGCAGGGAGCTATGTGGAAGAGGGCAGAAAGAGTGTAGGAGCCAGAGGTAGAGAATGACTCCAAGGAAACAGCATCTCCCAGGTACAACAGGACAGATACACATGGGAATTGTTTTGTGTGGTCTTTTTGTTACATTTTGTTTTGTTTTGTTGAAAATGAGAGAACTTGAAGTTGAATGAGTAGGGGAAGTAGGAGGATCTGGGAGAAGTTGGGGAGAGGAAAGAGTATAATCAAAATATTTCATATGAGAAAAATTAACTTCCTAAGATTTAAACATCAAAAGAGGAGGAGGAGGAGAAGGAGAACAATGACTACAAAGACAAGACAAGGAGGAAGATGAAGAGGAAGTGGTAGAGGAGGGGGGAGGGATGGTGGTTTTGGAATCACATAATTTGTGAACTGTTCTCTACTCCAGTCTAGAATATTTAGAATTCTTTCTCCTTTTGTAGAAAAGACAGAAGTAGCTGCATTTAGCATGGAGCCTAGGTGATTTCTACAAATTAATAAACAGAAATGTTGTGCCTTCCTACCCAAGTCTGTCTCTACAGTAACTACCTTCAGGGAGTCAGCTAAGAAGACAGCAGAGCTGTGCCCAATCCTGGAGAGCTTCACCTTTGGTAGATAACATGGAACACAAAAGGCATCAATCAAATCGCCAACAGATGAAACTGTTTTCCTGATAGCTACTCTGCCTTGAAATTCACTACCTAGCCTGTTATTAGATCTTTCAGATATCAATGGGACAGAGAGCCTGCAGTATTTTTAAATGCTTATGGTATGGGAAGAGGAAAAGAACTTAGGAACAGGAGTAACTTGACAAACCAGACATTGCCTGTAGCAGAGTACTCAGACAGCATAGAAGGCTTTGTTAAAGACCTTGACTTCTAATTTTAAAAAATGAATTAAAAAATATTACTAATGCTGGACGAGCATAGGCATCTCATTTGGAAGGAAGGACAAATGGCCAAGGCCTACTGGCATTGTTCATATTACGTTAATCCATCATTATTATGCATATTAAAGACAGATCCCCCATTATTATATCGCCTGAAAGTTTATGTCTAGATAATTGTTCTCTTTTCAACAGACTTTTCTATGGAAAGGGCAAGCCATACCACTTAAGTCTCAGAGAAACACAACCGTCAGCACCAACCGATTTGCCTCCTTCTACAAAACCCGATCTGCGCCTCATTTCCAACAGCACTCTCTTACTAATGCATGTGCAGTGTTTCTCTGAATTGAACTTCAGGAAGAATATAATGGTATTTCACAGGTTTGCTTGAGATTTAAATTATTTCTGAATACCGTTTAGCTTTTACATAGCTATTAACCTCAAAAAGGGGTCAGATAGGGACTAATAAGCAATCTCAGCTCTGCTTCCTGGAGAATTCTTTTCCCTTCCAGGCAAGGTGGCTTCTATTATATTATCTGTATAACATTGTTTACTGTTCTATCAACAAAAACAAAAACAAAAAGCCTGATTAACAATGAAATTCCAACAGTATAGGAGGATGCAAATTTTAGTCCTTTGCTGTAAGGAGAACTAATTGATTTATAGATAAGAGTTAAGAATAACACATGGTACAGTAACAGCTTTTCTTCCCCCTTCGTATTTTTATTTGTTTTTTAAGAGCGTTGTCCAAGGAAGCCTCCAACTTACTAAGGAGCTAAGATGGCCTTGAACTTCTGAGTCTCCTGACTATGCCTCCTAAATACTAAGATTATAAGTTGTGCCACTATACCCACTTGTGCTGATGCTGAGGGTCCAACCAGGGTTTCTAGGGAAGTGTTGTTTGTAGAGCACTTGCCTCTACCTACCAAGCTGTGTCCTTGGCCTCTCCCTGTAAGTCTTCATTACCATTGGGTGTAGGGGTTAGATAAATTAGATTTAGAAAATATATAGGAGTTTCTGATACTGTCTCTTAATTCGAGGCCTGAAGAGCATTATCAGCATGAAGTCAGGAAAAACAGAAAAGACTTACTAGACTGGAAAACAAGGTTAAGTCAGGAAAAACAGGAAAGACTCAATAGACTTGAAGAAACAAAGTATCTGGCCTGACATTGTTTTCAGCTGCTAAGTGGGTGGAGCCCAAATTAAGCTGAAACAGAGTTCCTCCTATTTAAGGACAGTGCATGGAGCCCAGAAGGGAAGAGGCCCCTTATGCTAGAGAGCTCCAAGAGTCCTGCTGAAAAAAAGTGCTGGCCATCATTTGATGGCCAGATTTCCCTGAAGCACAAAGAAGCTGGTGAGCAAAGAAAGCCTGAGCAAGACACCAAAAGGCCAAGGACTAAACCCTGTGGCTCAGCTTTTGCCTAGAGGGGTTTGATCTGTCCGATCAGTGGCCTAGGGGAAACTGTGCCTGGCTTTAAGGACTGAGGCAGAGCAGCTGAGTTCCTGATTCAAAAGAAGTAAGTTGGCCTGCAGACGGCTGGGGTCTCCCACAGAGAAGAAAGCATGAAGCCTTATTTAAGGTGAGACTGCAATAACCAACTTACCCTGACGAACCTGCATCTGAGAGATCCAGAAAAAGGACTGCTAAGTGTGTTAAAGAATCTACAACAAAGACTGTGTTCCTGACGACTGAGGACCTGCCCCAGAGACTGTATCATTCTAAAAGGTTATGAAAGTAGTTGTTATGATTATCAATAGGTTTAGTGGATAGGTTAAAGGGGTTGTAGGAATTTATAGGATTAATAGTTAAGAAATAGTTGGTGTTTGTTATAAGTGAATTTAGTAATAAATAAGTGTTAAATAATAATTTAAAAGATCCATTACAATTGGGAAAGTGAAATGCTGCATTCTGTGTCTGTTGTTCAGCTAACCTAAGTATGAAATTGGACATCCGTGATTAACTCATATTTGGAGATTAAGTTGGAAGAAGAGCTCTGTAGCCCATACTCCAGAACCCCAAGGTAGATGCCATGCTGTGATGGTAGATATTTCAGTTGAAAAATACAAGATCAGAAATCAGCACTGACACATACTCCAGAACCCCAAGGTAGATGCCATGCTGTGATGGTAGATATTTCAGTTGAAAAATACAAGATCAAAAACCAGCACTGCCACATGTCCTGGTTAGGTTTTTGTTTTGTTTTGTCAACTTGGCACAGCTAGAGTTATTGAGAACAGAGAAACTCAATTGAGAAGACACCTCCATAAGATTGGCCTGTAGGCAAGTTTCTGGGGGCATCTTCATTGATGATTGACATGGGAGGATCCAGCCAACTATGAGGGGTGCTGTGCCTAGACAGGTAGCCTTGGGTTAGAGAAGAACACTGGCAGAGCATGAGCCAGAGGGAGCGAGCCTTCAAGCAGTGTCTTTCCACAGTTTCTCCTTCAGTTTCTGTCCAAGTTCCTGCCATGAGTACATGACCTGACTTCCCTGTAAGACAGCCTTTAACCTGTAAAATGAAAACCCTTTCCTTGAGTTCTTTATATATTTTAGATATTAGCCCTCTGTTGGATGTGGAGTTGGTAAAGATCTTTTCCCAGTCTCTAGGCTGCCATTTTGTTCTAATAACAGTGTCCTTTGCCTTACAGGTTCATGAGGTCCCATTTATTGATTGTTGGTCTTAGAGCCTGAGCTATTGGTGTTCTGTTCAGGAATTTGTCACCTGTGCCAATGAGTTCAAGGTTTTTCCCTACTTTCTCTTCTGTTAGATTTAGTGTGTCTGGGGCTGGAGAGATGGCTCAGCCATTAAAGGCTAAGCTCACAACCAAAAATATAAAATTTAGTGTGTCTGGTTTTATGTTAAGGCCTTTGATCCACTCGGACTTAAGTTTTGTGTAAGGTAATAAATATGGGTCTATTTGCATTCTTCCACATGTTGACATCCAGTTAGACCAGTACCAGTTTTGAAGATACTTTCCTGTTTCCATTGTATGGTGTTGGCTTCTTTGTCAAAAGTTAAGTGACTGTAGGTGTGTGGGTTTATTTCTGGGTCTTCAAATCAATTCCATTGATCAACTGGTCTGTTTCCATGCCAGCTACATGTGGAAGGTTGAGCAGGAACACAGGGAAAACTATTTAATCTGCCTCCTCATTCCCTGCCTTGGCAATGTCAGTTCTGTCCTGCTTATGAGGGCAGAAGCCCTCTCACCAGAAACAGTGTCTCATAGCCCACCACCCTTCTTCTGAACCCCACCCTAATGCCACAGCTGTGACGGAGCACAGTCCTCCTTGGTAGTGGAGCTGAGCAGTCTTGGGCAACCTTAGAGACTAGTCACTGATCTGAGTCAACTAGACTGAGTAAGCCTTGCCAAAGGTTTGTCAGCACTGAAACACGGGAATTGTTGTCACCCTCACTTCTCCCTGACCTTGCTTGTCTTTGGGTTCTGCTAGCAGTAGCATGTGTTAATGCTACTTAAGCAATGCAGTCTGATGGACAGCATCCACCAAGCAGTCCTTCACATATCCTTAAAAGGAAAATCAGGAATGGCACAGGAAAAGGCTATGTACAAGATGGCACTTGTAATGGGCCATGGGCCTACAGGTGTTTCCTCTGCTTTTGGGGAATGGGGCTTGCAGTCTTCTCTCACCTGTCCTAGATCTGTATCACCTCGTATCTGCAGCAGTCACTCATTCTTCATGTTTCTTCATTCAATAAATACGTATTGCACACCAATCACCAATAAACAAGATAGACATGGTCCTTGGTCTCTCTGCTGGAGAAAATGAGATACAAACAATTAAAAGTGCTACCCAGAGAATTAAAACCAGCACATGCAACAGTATTTAGGCAAGCACATTAGATTGTGTGGCTAGGGAGCATCCTTTGGAAGGTGTGGTATGAGTTTATTAAAATAACCAATTATGAGAATGTTTTTGTTTAATTCCAGGTGTGTGAGGCTGCTTAAGACACAGGTGTAAAGTATTAACTGTCTCTCAGCTAGCAGGGGCGTGGCTTAGCCAGCTGAGCAAGTTTAACTCAGAGGACTTTGGGAGAGAGGAATAAAAAGCCAGAGTCCGGAGGAGAAGGGACCTCTACAAAGAAGTTGGAGAAAAGGGCCTACAAAGAGGAGAAAGGGCTACAAAGAAGAAAGAGGTTGCTGCTCTCCTGGCTGCTGGTGCCCCTCCCCCAAACTGCTGTTTATTCTTCTTGCTGCTGTCTCCTATTGCTGGACTTCTATTGAGACTGGTATTACCCCCAAAGAACCCAACAACCCAGCAGGAAGTAGCCTAAAGAGAACTACACCCCCTTTTGTAACCGAACTTTTAAATTATTATTTAACACTTATTTATTTATTACTAAATTCACTTATAATAACAAACACCAACAATTTCTTAACTATTAATCCTATAAATTCCTACAACCCCTTTAACCTATCCACTAAACCTATTGATAATCATAACAACCACTTTCATAACCTTTTAGAATGATACAGTCTCTGGGGCAGGTCCTCAGTCGTCAGGAATACAGTCTTTGTTGTAGATTCTTTAACACACTTAGCAGTCCTTCTTCTGGATCTCTCAGATGCAGGTTCGTCAGGGTCGTTGGTTATTGCAGTCTCACCTTAAATAAGGCTTCATGCTTTCTTCTCTGTGGGAGACCCCAGCCGTCTGCAGGCCAACTTACTTCTTTTGAATCAGGAACTCAGCTGCTCTGCCTCAGTCCTTAAAGCCAGGCACCGTTTCCTTTAGGCCACTGTTTGGACAGATCAAACCCCTCTAGGCAAAAGCTGAGCCACAGGGTCCAGTTCTGGGCCTTTTGGTGTCTTGCTCAGGCTTTCTTTGCTCACCGGCTTCTTTCTGCTTCAGGGAGAGAGCTGGCCATCAATGGCCAGCCCTTTTTTTCAGCAGGACTCTTGGAGCTCTCTAGCATCAGGGGCCTCTTCTCTTCTGGGCTCCATGCACTGTCCTTAAATAGGAGGAACTCTGTTTCAGCTTAATTTGGGCTCCGCCCACTTAGCAGCTGAAAACAATGTCAGGCCAGATACTTTGTTTCTTCAAGTCTATTGAGTCTTTCCTGTTTTCCTGACTTCAAACTTGTTTTTCAGTCTATTGAGTCTTTCCTGTTTTTGCTGACTTCATGCTGATAATGCTCTTCAGGCCCCAAATTAAGAGACAGTATCAGAAACTCCTATATATTTTCTAAATCTAATTTATCTAACCCCTACACCCTTTCACCTTTAAACTTCTCTCTCTCTTGCATAGTGTTGGGGAGGTTGGAAGGGAGGTAAAAGTATTAAGTATGGTAAAATAAAATAGTGTATAATGTAATAATAAAATAATAAAAGCCTCTTGTTACAGGAAGGGGTGATATTTACAATGGAGTCTTAACCATTAGATACCAACCAGGTGAAGATACAAGATAACATCTGGACAAGGAACAGTCCTAAGACAAGAACACATACACACACACACACACACACACACACACACACACACACAGACACAAACTAAAATGTAACTAATAATGTAAAAGAAGGAAGGAAGGAAATTCAGAACCACACAGGTATCTGGAGACACCAGCTTTGAAAGGCTTTGTAACTGCTGCTAATTCTGTTTAGATACAAACATGACATGGCAGTTCAAAAGCCCCAATGGAATGTATACTGAAGCGCAGAGTGTAGGCACTCTGCTGGTGAGGGTTGCAGTTGAGGGAGGCTGTAGGTACATTTATTAAACTAGCAACTCTAGTTTTCTCGGGTTTGAAACATCTACACATTTTTAAAAAAGAGTCATTTACTACAGAAGGAAGAGTGAGAGTGGCCATGACTGCTCCAGGGTGTGAAGAAAAGGAGGGAAGAGGGAATGGGGGTAAATAGATATACAGCATTGAAATGTAAGGAAAAGGAACAGGAGTCACTAGAGGGACAGACACTGCTGGGGAGGTATGAGATTGCCCAGGGTGGGTGATGTCCCAGAAAAGATTGGAGCATTTCAAGACTGCAGGAATAATCCTCAATGCAAATGGCTGAGCCAAAGTGGGTCAGAGACAGTCTCAGAAACTACTGCATCAAACAAACAGCAGATTGGAAACGACCTTCCCTGCATGCATCCACTGATGGTGGGAAGCATGGGGGTGTGTGTGGGAAATAGAGTGGTAGCTAAAACGGGATGTGAGGCTGAGAAAGGGGTCTGACTTCTTCAGGCCAAAGAGGAGTCTGAAGGTTAGAAGGGCTGGCTTTAGCTAGCAATCATGAGCTTGTCATGTACAGGTCTGTTACCCAAGCATGTCAGTTGTCAGTCTCAATGCCTTAATTGAAGGGGAATAGAATGAAAGCCTTGCTTCCAGAATTTGCTTCTCAGTAGCTGCAAACATTTGACAACTTACCAATAAAATGTGCATTACAGAGCTGTACCATAGCAGGGATTAACTAGTGCCCCATGATATAGAAGTGCCTGCAGTTGGAAAAGGTAGCCAGATGTTTAGCCATGGAATCTCATCTGTGGAGAGAAAGCTCCATCAGTGAGTCCTTCTGACTGCCTCAGTTTCCCCAGTTGTTTCACAGTTATGAGCACTGGATTTGATGATATGGTCTCTGTCTGATAGTTGTTCTTTTGACTGAAAGCCTTATTGGAGAGGGTAGCTGTGCACTCCCCAGGACTCTCAAGAGGGAGCTTCAGTTGCTGTAACTGGACTTCTGGACTGATTCATCCTAGACGTCCTTGATTGATTGATGTTTCTCTGTCTGTTTCTTGCTGTAGTTTTTACTTTGCTTTGCTATATACTTAATAAACTTATTCATTAAAAACCAAAAGTGTGAGTATCATAGTTCATTCTCCAGACCCTACACAACAAGACCACATCTATAAAGTAGGGTAATTATCAAAAAAAAAAAAACATTTGGAATTGGAACAAGGTTATTCAAGTGAAATTCCTAAATTAGCTGTCAAGTGTCAGGTTACTTTTAAGCAGACCAATAACTACTGTTAACTGTATAAGGTCCATGAACCTCTTTACATCTTTAACCAGTCTTAGTCTACTATGCTGATGCAGGGAGAACCAGGCTCTCCTCTGAGGATTTCTAGTCTCAGTAACAAAACAGGAATGGACTCAAACAGAAGCCTGAGGACAATTTTATTAACATGCATGGGTACACACACACACACACACACACACCACTACCACCACCACCAGAAATCCCAAGACAAGCAAGCTGTAAATCTCAGAAGCTGCACAGAAGAAGAGAATGGAGAAGGGAAGAGAAAAAGGCCATGCCACGTAAGCAGGGACAGAGGTCAGCAGATATGCAGTGGACAAGAAGCAGCCACATGGTAGGGAGGGAGAAATTAAGGAAGCAATAAATATTTGGAAAACCCAAAGTGTTAGGGAAGCACATTTAGAAAAAAGATAAAAGATTGAGGATGAACACTTTTCTCCATACCTTATGAAGACTTGTGGACCTGTGAGCTACTGTGCCAGGGGGTGGAGGTTCTGGGAAGGAAAGTGCAGTCAGTACCTCACAGAAAGTCTACCATTCGCCGGGCGGTGGTGGCGCACGCCTTTAATCCCAGCACTTGGGAGGCAGAGGCAGGCGGATCTTTGTGAGTTCGAGGCCAGCCTGGTCTACAAAGTGAGTCCAGGACAGCCAAGGATACACAGAGAAACCCTGTCTCGAAAAACCAAAAAAAAAAAAAAAAAAAAAAAAAAAAGTCTACCATTCTTTTTAGCATGGCTGAAGGTGAGCCCACCTTCCTAGGGGTGTCCCTTGGCCAGGTGGCTGACCTGGTGCAGATGGAATGGTAGGTCTCCACCCAGACCAAAGATTCACTCTCTTGACCAGAGAAGGATTTTTTTTTCCTTAATGGGCTTTTATTGTGACTCTAACAGTAACTAATGCAGAGGAAAAGGGGAGGTCTCAGCAAAATAGCTAGTCAGTATAATCAGGAGATAATTCATGCCATTTTTCTGTTGGGCACACACGACCTAGTGATCTCTTTGGCAAAGCAAATGTTTATTAGCAATAAACAGGAAACATATTTAAAGCTTAGTAATAGGTAGCCAACAGATTGTACACGTTACAAAGGCAAATGCAATAATAAAGGAAGGGGAGTTCCATAAAAATGAAATAATCAAAATGGTATTCAGAAACCCATTAGCAAGGAGCCAGGATGCTAGGAAAGTAACGTTCTCGGTGTAAGCAAAAGACCTCTGCTTTTAAAACCCTTAATGAGGATGATTGGGGAAAAAACATAAAAGCTTATGGGAAAGTCTTGAATATCAAACTGTCAAAAAAAAATCCAGTTTGCTGCCTTGATGTCCATAATGGGCTCCGGAGTAGGTCCTTTGTAGCTCACTCTCCGTGAAGGTGGAGGAAGGCCCAGTGGGTTCACACTGGGGCTGTGGGTCCCTATTTAAGCCATAGTCAACACTTAAAAAATCTCAGATTCTATTTGGAAGCCACAATGGAGATCTTTTGCGTTTCCTGCCCCTCTCTCTTCCACCTGCCATTTCCCTGGAGTTGCTTGGCTGCCATGCAACCACCAACAATTTAGAGTACCAGTCCAGTCACACTTGGTAGTGACTTTTCATATACTCAGAGCCCTTTCTCAAGAGCCACTTGCCCTCCTGCAGCTCCCTCCAACAATACAGAAGTCTGTATGCAGATGAGGTGGACTCCCTCTGTCAGAGAAAGGGACAGGTGCCGGAGGTTCTTGCAGTCGTGTCCCACTAGCAAGCATGAACACCCTGAGTGCAGGCTACAGGTGAGTTTGGAAGCCATGTTCTCTGCTGCCTCAAAACTTCATGGACCTGTCAGATTCTTCTTTCCTGAGAATCATCTGTGGCAAAGAGGAATCAGGAGGGGAATATCTCTTGGGATTACATCCTGGGAGAGGAGACCTTCAGCTCAGCATAAAGTGAACCTGCCTTCCTAGGGGTGTCCCTTGGTCAGGCAGTTGACCTGACCCAAATCCTGACCCAAATGAATTATCAGGCCTCTTCTCCTTTTCCTCCTCCTCCTCTTGTTGGTGACAGGGTCTCACTATGCAGCTTTGACTTTTGTGGAACTCTCTATGTAGACTAGGATGGCCTCCAACTAGAGAGGTCTGCCTGCCTCTGCCTCCCCAGTGCTGGGATTAAAGGCGTGCACCACCACACCTGGATTGGTTTTTTGTTGTTGCTGTTTTTCTTTTTAATGGGCTTTATTGTTACTCTAACAGTAACTAATGAGGAGGGAGAGGAGATCTGGACAAAGTAACAACCTGATTACAATCAGGAGATGAGTTCATAACATTTTTCTGCTGGGCACATAAGACCTAGTGATCACCACCAAACCACAGGCTGAGGGCTCTGTGGCCAGTTCTCCAAATACAGATTTAGTAAAGATCCAGGTTTGGATGGATGAGGATATGCAAAACTCACACCCCTGAACTCAAGGGGTGATGACAGAGTAGCAGAAATTCAAGGTCATTTTTTGGCTACATAAGACCTCTCAAAAATGAACCAAAAATAGGTTTAAAGGTGTGTGTGTGAGAGAGAGAGAGTCTCCCTCTCTATCTTCCCCTCCCTGTAAAGAGTTTTAGAGAAAGCAAAACTGTAATTTAGGTTTGTTTTTAAACATTCTATTTTCTAACCTGAAATTAAGACCATTTTTCCTTTCATGCCAGTAAGACAAATATGCCTTTGGTAAATTATCATTTGAAAATTTTATTTTTATTATATTTTTATGCTTAGTTACTTGGTTTTTTTTTTTAATGAATTTGTTTTTTCAAGTTACATCTCCATCATGGTCTCCTCCCTCCTCCCCTCTCGGTCCCTTTCTCCCTCCCTCTTCTTCTTCTCAGTCTTCTCCTTCTCCTCAGATGAGGTGGTCCCCCACATATCATACTCCCTCAGTTCATCAATCACGTGAGGACCAAGAGCTTCCTCTTGTACTGGGGCCTGATATGGCAGCCCAGCTAGGGTAAGGTGTTCCACTAACAAGCAACAGGGTCCGTGACTCACTGCTGGGTGGAGTTTTTCCTAGGAGAGTTATGCTAGGTTCCTAGCTGTGTGGGTCTCTGGGTTGTAGGATGTTGTCCTGTGATATATGGTTATATTCACTTATAAGAGCATATATACCATGTGTATCTTTCTGGGTTTGAGTAAACTCACTTAGGATAAGTTTTTCTAGTTCCATCCATTTAGTTTGAATTGCATAATTTTCTTGTTTCTAATAGCTGAGTAGTATTCCATTGTGTAGATGTACCACAGTTTTTTTTTTAAAATCTATTCCTCGGTTGAGGGACATCTGGGTTGTTTTCAGTTTCTAGCTATTACAAATAACGCTGCTGTGAACATGGATGAGGAAACTTCCTAGTGGTTTGGTGAGGAGTCATTTGGATGAATACCCAGAAGTGGTATGGCTGGGTCTTGAGGTAGAGCTATTCCAAGTTTTCTAAGGATCTAAGACCAACAATCAATAAATGGGACCTCAAGAAACTGAAAACTTTCTGTAAGGCAAAAGACACTGTATTTCAAACAAAATGGCAGCCTACAGATTGGGAAAAAAATCTTAACCAATCCCACATCTGACAGAGGGCTAATATCCAAAATTTATAAAGAACTCAAGAAATTAAATGCCAAGAAACCAAATAATCCAATCAAGAAATGGGGAACAGAGCTAAACAGAGAATTCACAAAGGAGGAATCCCTAATGGCTGAGAGACACTTGAAGAAGTTCAGCATCCTTAATCATCAGAGAAATGCAACTCAAGTTGACTCTGAGATTCCATCTCACACCAGTCAAAATGGCTAAGATCAAAAACTCAAATGACAGAACATGCTGGTGAGGTTGTAGAGAAAGGGGACACTCCTCCATTGCTGGTGCAAGCTTGTACAACCACTATGGAAAATCAGTTTTTTTGTTTTGTTTTTTTTATTAATTCTTCAGTTGAAGGACATCAGGGTTGTTTCCAGTTTCTGGCTATTACAAATAAAGCAGCTATGAACATTGTGGTATTGATCTTTGTATATTGATACAAAATTAAGGTTAACTCTTTTTAAGGTATTCTACCTATGTAACACTTTAAAATGCAATGTGAAGTTTTGTCCTTTTGATGGCAGCTGTCACAAACTAGGATAATTAAGAAATGCAAACTAACAGTCATTCAAACTTGTCATTTTGTTAAGTACTAGTGTAGTATATCACAGAGGTTTTCTAAGTTAATCAGAAATCAAGTTGCTAAGAGACAATCAACATTTGTTTAGTCAATATATGGAGATAAATAGATGGTCTTCAAAAACCTCAAGAGATCTGTAGAATATGGCATTTAAAGATGTTTTCTTAAGATTTTTTTTGATATGGAGACATGTCAGCTCCTGAAAGCACCCCTTTCCCCCATTCTACTCCAAGTAGAAGATGAGCATTGAAGCCATTTGGAGATGCTGCATTAGTGGCAAGCTTGTCACTGGGCAAGAGAAAGCCCTTGCTTTGGCTATAGACAGAATGCTGTCTGAAAAAGACAAAACTAGGGAGCAGGTAACTCTGCCAAGAACAGGGTAGGCAAGTCCTTTAAAATTCCTGTTTTACAATTAATGTCAGTCAGAGATACTGAGCCAAAAGGCTGAAGATAGGTGCTCCAATGTGATAGAGAGAAATTTGGGACTCTCCAAGCAGTCAGTTGTCTGTCGCTTATTAATTTTGGAAGCTGTTTGCTCTGTACTTCCTGTTTATCAGCTACATTTATCCTTCTCAGGTCTCTGATGTGGTTGAAGACTAGATAGTTATAGTCTCACAGTTAAATTTTGAGTTGTTTAGGGATTAAAAGGATGTTCTAGGTCTGAGAAGATGTTTTTAAGTTAATAATGCATGTTAGGATGGAAACTGAGTGAAGTATAGAGCTTTAAACTCATCGACATAGAAAGATAATAGAATGTTATTATTAGTTGCCAAATACATATGGATATTGGGAATGTATGTTATACCTTATAATTTTCATAATTGTTGACTAATTGTTCTTATGTATTTATTATTATAAGAAAAAGTGCCTTTTATTGGAGTAAAAGGGAGATATTTTGAGGCGAAAAGGATACGCCTTAAATGAAAAAAAAGCAGATAGGAGGGAGAGGGGGATGAGGGTAGAAGAGTGGGACTGGGAGGGGGAGGAGGGGGAATATGATTGAGAAGTAACTTGAAGAAATAAATAGATATTTTTAAAAAATTCTATTTTCATTTTCCTACCTTAATAACAACAAACACCAATTATCTCTCATGAATAAAAATACTATTTAGTAGAGTGACATTTTCCAAAAATTTTAAGCAATGGATGTTTTAAACATTGATTCATTTTTCTAAGTAGTCTGCTGTGCTCTCTTGGTATCAGTTACTGCTGTTTCTCACTCATTACTTTGCGTTAATGTAATGCTTTATTTTATTGGATTCGAAAGTGTATGATCAGTGTCTTCTCTAACTACATTGTCAAAACAAAATATGTCCCATGGGGCCTGCAATATAGCTCAGCGCGTAAAGGCCCCGGCTGACAAGCCTGAGGGCCTGATTTTGATCCCTGGAACCCACAGAGTGGAAGGAGAAAACTGATTCCTTCGGATTGTTCTCTGAGCTCCACATGTGTTCCACAGCAAGAACACACACGTATGCACCCCTTGCAAACGAACACACACACACACAGCTCAAAAGATGACTCAACGGTTAACAGAAACTGCTCTTCCATGGAACCTACGTTTAGTCCCAGCGCTGGGCAGCTCATAACCACCTGTAAGTACAAGCTCTAACACCCTCTCCTGGCCTTGTCAGGTATCCACACACATGCAGCATATACTCACACAAGCAAACATAAATAAAAGTATTTATTTATAAAAGAAAAATAAGCTAGGTGTGGTGGCATATGCCTTTAATCCCAGCTCCCATGGAGGCAGAGGCAGAAGGATGTCTATCAGTTGGAGGCTAGCCTGGTCTATATAGCACGGTCCAATCAGCCAGAGCTACATAGTGAGAGCCTGCCTATAAATAAATAAATCAAAAGAGAGAAAATAGGAAGAAGAAAATACATAAATAAAAAATGTTTTTTACCCACATCCAGCAAAGGGTTAATATCCATAATTTACAAAGAACTCAAGAAATTAAATGACAAGAAACCAAACAATCCAATCAAAAAAATGGGGAACAGAGATAAACTGAGAATTCACAAAGGAGGAATCCCTAATGGCTGAGAGACACTTGAAGAAATGCTCGACATCTTTAATCATCAGAGAAATGCAACTCAAGACGACTCTGAGATTCCATCTCACACCTGTCAGAATGGCTAGGATCAAAAATTCAAATGACAGCACATGCTGGCGAGGGTGTGGAAAAAGGGGAACCCTACTCCATTGTTGGTGGGAGTGCAGGCTAGTGCAACCACTATGGAGGTCGGTCTAGCGATATCTTAGAAAACTTGGGATAGCTCTATTCAAGACCCAGCCTTACCACTCCTGGGCATACATCCAAATGATTTCTCACCAAACCACAAGGAAGCTTCCTCATCTATGTTCATAGCAGTCTTGTTTGTAATAGCTAGAAACTGGAAACAACCCAGATGTCCCTCAACTGATGAATGGATAAAAAACAAAAAACTGTGGTACATCTACACAATGGAATACTAGTCACCCATCAGAAACAGCCAAATGGATGGAACTAAAAAAGCTCATCCTGAGTGAGCTAACCCAGACCCAGAAAGATGCACATGGCATCTATTCACTTATAACTGGATTTTCGCCATGTAATACAGGATAACTATCCTGTAATTAACAGACTCAAAGGAACAGGAATATGTACTTTGTTACCTGTTAGTGGGACACTTTGCCCTAGTGGAGCTGCCATATAGGCCCCCAGTGACAGAGGGAAGCTCTTAGCCCTCATATGACTGCTGAACTGGGTGGGGCTGATATGTAGGGACAGTCCACACCAGAGGGTAGGATAGGTGGGAGGGGAGGAGAGGTTGGGAGGGTGGGACTGGGTGGGGTGGAAAGAGGGTACTGTGATGGAGATGTAAACTGAAGTAATAAATAAACATAAAAATGTTTTTTAAAAAACACCTGCTTTATGGCCTTATGTATGATGATATCATAGTGGTATCTACCAAGCTCCAGGGTGATGGGAGGATCTCCAGCAGCAGCACTCACTTATCCGCTCTGGGTGTGATTGTCTGTATCTGAGGAGGCTGGAGCAAGAAGAATGAGGAAGCTCCCCAGGCACGTGCACATAGGTGGTTTGTACTGAGGTGGGGTATTCCTGTCTCCTTATGATCCTGGATGTTTCCACACCTCTTGGTGAATTTAGGATTGCATCATGAGAATAGGAATGGGCTTTGGGGGAACCTCAAGTAATAAAAAAAGGGCAGGCCAGGCCCGGTGGCTCAGGCCTGTTGTCCCAGAGTAAGAGTGCTACAAATCCAAGTGTTGGCTGGCTACGAAGTGAGTTTACGGCCAGCCCAGGCAACTTAGTGAGAATTTGTCTCAAAATGAATGTGCGTGTGTGTATGTGTGTGTGTGTATACATTTATATGTATACTACATATTACATATAAATAAGTAGTATATATAATATATGTGTATGTATATTTATGCATATAATATACAAACATACTACATTAAATAAATTTTATTAATGATGTATTCTATAATAAATTATATATTTATATATTATACACTATATTATTATTAAATTATATATTAACAAATATATTACATATATTCATTAATATATAATTACATATTAAATAAATATATATTCATATATAATATATAATAAGTTATATACTAAAATATAATATGGTCATGGATGTAGCTCAGGTGTAAGGAGCTTGTGTACCCTCCAAGAAGCCCTAAGTTCAGTTGCTAGCACACAAAACCCACACAAACAAGATCCAAGTACTTGTAATAGGGTCTTTCTATGCTGCCAGAAAACTAGTGGAGTTTTTATGAGACCTAGGATTTTGCTTCAGAACCTGCTGTCGGGGCCCATGAAATGGCTCAGCATGTAAAACTGCTTGCACTGGAAACTTGATGGTCTGAGTCTAACCCCTCGGACCCACACAAAGGTGAGAGGACATAACAGTGTCTGCAAACTTGTCCTCTGACTTCCACACATGTTCCATGGCACACACATCATGCACATGCATACACATAAAATTTTAACAAACCTGGCTTTTGCAGATGTTACTGCAAATATATCTGAGCTAATGATGAACATCATAGAGTTCTTCAATTCTCTGCAGTATTCTTGTGAAAAACAACAATTTGTCAGGTCAGGAATGATGTAAACATGTACTAAAGCTGTCATCCTCTGAAATTACTGCCCATTGCTTGAATCTTCAATCTCTACCTAAATGTGGGTGTCAATCAGTTTGCTATGCTTCCAGCCAATTGTGGTCATAACACATAAAGAAAACTGTTCAGATTCCTTTTACAGATCCATAGTGTCAATTAACAAACTGATCTTGCACTTATTCATTTGAAAAATACTTTTCCACCCAGGCCCTAGGCTGAGCCACCCAGAAATGTATTGATCCCATGTCAGGCCTTCTCCCAAAGGCTTGACATGCAACATGCTGTTGGGTCCTCACAGGAAGCTTCGAGGGGCTGGCGTGTCTCCAGCTTTTGTCAGGATTGAAGCAATAATTGGATGGTGGGGCATAGAGGGAACAGCTCATCTAGTAAAATGTTTATCTTCCAAGCATGAGGACTGAGTTCAAACCCCAGAACTCACATTAAAAAAAAAAAAAATCTAGACATGATGTCATGCTCTGAGGAGGCGGAGACTAGAGGATCCTTGGGACCCACAGTCAGCCTAGCCTACTTGGCAAGTTCCAGCCCAGAAAGGAACCCTCAAAAACAGACAAGAGTGAAAGGATGATGGTGCCTACAATGGTTTTCTGACCTCTGCACAACACACACACACACGCACACACACACGTGTATATGCATGTACATAATTGTGTGCATACACACAGAAAGAATTAAGTGGAGGGACTGCCTTGTCCCTTCTCTTCCCATTTATAGCTTTTATACCATAGAAGAGCTTTGCATCCCAGGGTGTGGGCAGCGCAGAAACCCTGTTGATCATTTCACAGTAGATGAGAATCTGTGGTGGTGGCAAGGAAGAGCATAGGGTAGGTATGGTGACGAAGGAAGGCCATCCTATTTGTTAGAGTCCTCAGGTTTAGGAAATATTAGTTTAAAGCACATACTTTCCACTACAACCCCCTTTTAGCTCAATTTAGCTAATTCTCTTTTATTCTAATGGTTCAGCCATGTGCTTTTATTAGAAAGCTAATGGTCTCAAGCCACTCTTCACAAACACCAAATGACCCTGCTATGCATTCCCTAACGGCCTTTGTGCTGACAGGGTCAAGGCCGATGTCAATGCAGAGAATCGAGCTCAGTGATGGGTGCACTCATCAAATGCTGACTTGTAACTAGTCCACTGGCATAGACATCCCTCAACCTCTCATCATGTGGTACTCAACGTCAGAACTGATGAGAATGCTTTAGCAAACACATCTAGCAGAGAGTCTAAATCATGAGCCCTCTGAAATTACATGCAAATTTGCACATATGCATATCTCTCTGGGGAGAAGATCCATAACTTTCAGCTGATTCTCTAAAACCACGGTTTCCCCAATTCTAGAATTGCTGCAGTTCTGTGGCATCATCACAAATCTTCGTCCTTTGACTCCTTCAAATACCAACCAATGAGCATGGGGCACCTTCATGCCTAGCATCTCACTAGACATTGAGAGTAAAGGGAGGTCAAGACAAGCACAGCCTGACACTTTGTGGAATTCCAATCTAATGAGTCATGCTATTGCATGGAGTGATAGATGCTGTGGCTGTGGTGTTTAGGAAGAACAGGGGCTGGAGGCCATGTTAGAAGAAAACGTACATCCGACCTCATTGGGAGTGATCAGGAAGACAGCAGAGGGACTGGGGGCTCACTGGGATGTGAGACGTGAATGGAACTTGGTCAGTGAGAGTCAGAGAAAGAACTGTGAGTGAACAGAGGGAATAGCAGTGTTAAATATTACACCTGTGCTTGGATGACCCTGCAGGGCTATGTAAGTAGGCAACGGCAGACATAAAAAGCCTGTCACACTAAAGCACTCAGAGCTTTCCTGAGAACAATGGGAAGATGCAGCAGGACTTCAAACATGGTAGACATGGGCCGGTTTACACTTCAGAAAGGTACCTTTGGACTCTGCAGGAAAACAGGCCTGGAGAGACAAGGCCAAAGGCAGAGGGGCAAGGTAGAAGTAGTGGGCGACAAAGTCTAGTTTGGGGAAGTGATCTGCAGAAGCCTAGAATATTTGACACAGCGTTATCTTGCAGACGGGGCTGGGGCTAGAGTCAGTGAGACACATTGTCTCAAGAGAATACACTGAGAGAGGTAGAGCAGGATACCTGATGTCCTTCTCTGGCCTCCAGGAGCACATTCAGGGGCTTACACGTGTGCACACCACGTGTGTGTACAAACCTCACATTGATATACACTCACTCATTAACGTTCCCGAAAACATACTCAGATACCTACACAGAAACACATGAGAGCGCTCATACACATATTTTCACACTCAAACTGCTATATTCACAGCATCCCGCCTACGTCCCACTGGAGCACTCATATGCACACTCACAAACATCCTACACACATTCACACACTCAAAGTATTCACTAACTCCCACTCATGCACACCACATTCAAACCAAACACACACACACTCACACTCTATCACACACATAAATAAAAACAAATCTTTTTAAAAAGTCATTTGCATATGATATGAATTTTTCATTTAGTTACATATAATCTTATCCCAGAAAATGCCAGATAGCCATATAAAATTGTACGTACTTGTACAAGGTTTCCCAGGGAAGCACACCGACATTGTACCTCTACCATCCATCAGCTGTCACGGTCCTCCACTGTGCTTTGAGTCTATTGGCATTCAGATAACCTTCCTTAACCACCACACCAAATCCCTGTTGCCCTTCCAGTGCCCACTTCATCAGGCAAGAACTTTTTGAGGCAGTTGAACGTTGACTTTGTAATTTACTGATTCTACTCTAACGTATACTGAAGGAAAGCGCTTCACACAAGCCTCAGGAGACTCGGTCAACAACATTCTGCACATAGATAAGGCAGAAATGACACAGTGACTAATGGCAGGGTGGTAGTTAGAGAGAGTGTGATGCTGTACAATAGAACATGACACAGAAACAAGATAAAAAGCGTGACTATGGGGCAGAAAGAAGCCAAATCACTGAGGACCGACCGTATGGAGTATATCAGACGCATCAAATAATGCACTGCTCAGGGATGTGTGTACATCCCCATGTGCTACAACTTAAAGGCTTTTTAAAATGTTTGGTTTGGTTGGATTCCTGTGTGTGTGTGTGTGTGTGTGTGTGTGTGTGTGTGTGTGTGTTGTATGTGGTGTGTATGTATGGTGTGTGTGTGGTGTGTATGTGTGGTGTGTGTGTGTGGTGTATGTGTGGTGTGTATGTGTGGTGTGTATGTATGGTGTGTGTGTGGGATGTGTGTGTGTGGTGTGTGTGGTGTGTGTGTGGTGTGTATGTATGGTGTGTGTGTGTGTGGTGTGTGGTGTATGTGTGGTGTGTGTGTGTGTATGTGTGTACATGGCTATGGGTGCCTGAAGAGGCCAGAAGAGAGCATTAGATTCCCTGGAGCTGGAGTTTCAGGCTTTTGTGAGCAGCCATATGTGAGACCTGAACCTGGGTCCTCTACACACTCTTAACTGCTGCGCCATCTCTTTAGCCTCCAATATAACTTGAAATTTAAAAACAAAACCCATGTGATGATGTATAAAAAATTCAAAATGGTAGTTTCTTCTGAAAAGGACAGAGAAATGAGATAAAGAGGAAGCACCTGGGCAGCCGCAATGAGATTCTGAGAGTTTCTAGTCCATGCACTGAGTGAGTGTGCACCGAATTCATGTTCATTAAACTAATCTAGTTTTGTTTATTTGAGCATGAAATACAAAACGTGAGGGAAACACATCTCTTCAAGAATGCTTTTACTTTAAATGCAATTTATATTTGTATTGTTTAAAAAATCATAACTAAAAGTACTTTAAAAGAATAAAACACTACCTTGATTCCAGGAGGATGGTACCATTTATTCATAGCTGATTAAAATTTAGGAATGTTCTATTATAAGGAATTGCCTAAATCTTAATATTAGGAGAAAGTGGTTCAGGTAAAAGCTACTTTTTGAATTATTCCTTCTATCTTCATCTCCCTTTAAGGAAATTTTCAGTAGGCTGTAAGGTGAGAGAAAAAGCACAAAATATGAATGCCTCCATTAGAAAAGAAACTAAAATTACAGCCTAAGGGAAGAAGGGCCTGAGTCACTCCCAGGAGGATGAGCTGTGCGCTTTCACAGGGGCAATTTCCTTCCCCCCTAATTTGTCAATTTCATGGCCATCCATTAAGAAGTCAGAATGTCTTCGCTCAGCAAGTCCTCCAATACAGGTGTGCAGATGGTAGCACCTGTAATGGGCAGGCTGTTTACGCTGTAAGAATTCTCCATAAGGCATTACTGCTGTGCGCCTGAAAGTCTTTGATCAAATTCACTCAGGTATGGACTTGCTGTAAGTCCGCCACTAAAACACAGGTGCTGAAGGTCTCCTTTAGACACATTTCCCAGACCACACACACACAGGGGTCTTGTCTGGGGCGCTTTAGGCGAAGAGTGTAAAGAGGGGCACTAATAGGCCATGACCATGTAAGTGCCATGTCCCATCGCTGTCAGTCTCTCTGTGGTGGCTCATTATTGACTAGTGTTGGCTTTAAAGGCACAATGGAATTCTGTCTCTGGAACACAATAGGATTGCACAGACCCACCAACCCATGTAGCTGGGAGACCTGATTTCTGGTCCCAACTGACACTGACTTACAGTCTGACTGACAAGTCAGTCTCATCTATTTGATGACGTAGTTGGGTCTAATCTTCACTTGAGTGTCCCCGGAGGTCTAGAATTCAGTGAGTTGAATCCTACTGATTCAATCCATTCCCAGTAACCAGTTAACAAATACTGACAGATTATACCATTTACTGTATAGTGTCATGAACAGTGTGGGTTATTGTACCCACAGGACTTACAGCTCCAAGGTCTACATAGAAATGTGAGGTGTCTGCAATAGTCCCATCTATTTTGACAGCAGAACCAAGAGAGTCACATAGGTCTTTAAGTCTGGAACTTCAACTTGTCAGGTGAGAGTACAAACTTACATCTATATACATCAATTGTCAACTTATTTTCAGCCTAAACAAGGTCAAGGGGTAAAAGTATTTTCAAATAGCAATGGAGCAACAGGGATAGGGTGGTATAGGGAGTTAGATTAATTAAATTAGATTTAGAAAATATCTAGGGGTTTCTGATACAGTCTCTTAATTCCGGGCATGAAGATCAACTTGGCTGTGAGCGATTAGCTTCTCAGCTTGTGGAAAAACAAGGATGAAGTCAGGTGAAAACAGGAAACAAACAGGAGACTTAATGGACTGAAAAACAAGGTTGAAGCCAGGAAAAACAGGAAAGACTTAATGGACTTGAAACAAAGTATTTGGCCTGACATTGTTTTTCAGCTGCTAAGTGGGCAGAGCCCAAAGTATGCTGAAACAGGTGGAACAAGGAGAGATCATATTTAAGGGCAGTGCATGGAGCCAAGAGGGCCCCATGCTAGAGAGCAATGCTAGCGAGTCCTGATGGAGAAAGTGCTGGTGGACTGATGGCCAGATCTCCGTGAGGCAGAAAGAAGCTGGTGAGCAGAGAAAGCCTCAGCAAGACAGCAAAAGGCCAAGGACTAAACCCTGTGGCTCAGCTTTTGCCTAGAGGGGTTTGACCTGTCCGAACAGTGGGCTAAAGGAAACTGTGGCCAGCTTTAAAGATTGAGGCAGAGCAGCAGAGTTGCTGATACGAAGGAAATAAGTTGGCCTGCAGACGGCTGAGGTCTTCCAGAGAGAAGAAAGTCTTAAGCCTTATTTAAGGTGAAGTCACCATAGCCAATTTACCCTGACGAATCTACATCTGAGATATTCCAGAAAAAAGGACTGCTAAGTGCGTTAAAGGGTCTACCCTAGAGACTGTGTTCCTGACGACTGAGGACCTGCCCCAGAGACTGTATGCTTCTAAAAGGTTAGGAAAATAATTATCAATACGTTTAGTGGGTAGTTTAAAGGGGTTGTAGGAATTTGTAGGCTTAATAGTTAAGAAATTGTTGGTATTTTTTTGTAAGTGAATAGTTTATCAATAAATATATATTTAATAATTTTAAAAAGTTCGGTTACAGAGTGGGGACAGGGAGCAGCTCCTACTTCATACTACAAGGCAAAGTTCACTCACAGTGGACTTAACTTTACAGAGCTAAGCAAACATTTCTCAGGGAAACAATGGGGAAGCCTTCTGCCCTTCTGCCCTGTATGACATTGTGCAGACTCATCTTGTCTTTTTTTTTTTTTTTCCAATATCAAGGAATTAGAGCCTTGGGCTCATTCTCCCGTTGTTAGGCTGGGACCCCTAAGCTCCATCCTTGACCCTATTTTTTATTTATTTATTCATTTGTATTTAGAGACAGGATCTCTTGAACTCACTCAGATTGGCCTGGAACTCGTGATCCTCCTGCCTCAGCGTCCTGGGGAGCTAAGTTTACAAGCCTCCCTACTTACAGTCACATCTTTTGTGTGATCAACTTTTGGCTAGGCAAAAAAATTTAAATGGAACCAAAAGTCACAAATTATAAAAGGAAAAAAATACATATACACTAGGCATTTCTCCAAAGAAGTGTGAGTAGACAATAAAACCATTTTAAAAATTGTCATCAGCCTTCCTCTTTTTTTTTTTTGTTTGTTTTTTTCAAGACAGGGTTTCTCTGTGTAACAGCCTTGGCTGTTTTGGACTCATTCTGTAGACCAGGGTGGCCTCAAAGTCACAGAGATCTGCCTGTCTCTGCCTCCCAAGTGCAGGGATTAAAGACATGCGCCATCACGCCTGGCATCATCTTTCCTTCTAAGGGAAATACAAATCACAAGTCACACAATATATGGGAATGACCACTATTAAAAATGAAACAAACAGAAAACAATGTGTTGGAAATCAGAGAGAACCTGGAGCCTTGGCTATGGTTGGCAGGATTGTAAAATGTAAATGTAAAATGGTACAGTCATCATGAAAACACTGTGGCATTTCTATCTATATTATAGACACCAAGGCAGGAAGATCATAAGTTCAAGGCCTTCCTGAGTAACTTAGCAACACCCATCTCAAAACAGAATGTAAAAAGGTGAGGCAGTACAGGTGGGGGCTGATAGGTTCAGAGGTACTGAGCCTGTCTAGTGTATGTGAAGCTCTGAGTTCACTCCCCAGCACCAAATGAGTGTGCTTGACACTATTAAACCGCAAAAAAATCGTCTACAGTAAGCCTTGTGTACATTTTACCATGATTAGAACAAACAAGGGTTGGTGGGATAGCATACATTTGTAATCTCAGCACTTGGGAAGGGGAATCTGGAGGATCAAGTGTGCAAGGTTGTCCTGGGCTATATAATGAGCTTGAGGATAGCTTTGGATGTAGAAGACCATATCTCAAATAAATCATTGATCAATTAAAACAATCATAATTATATGGGTTCAGTCAGGAGGTCAGAATTCAAGACAGGATCAAGGCAATCCCACATAATTGTGTTCTTTGCCTTGTGTATTGACAAGCAAGCATGCTTGAGATCCAATTTACCTTCTGTTCTCTAAGCCAGATACTCAACTTCAGGAAGACAGGGATGGAGGGAGGGAAAGTGAGGAAAAGAACAGAAGGCAAGCCAGCAGAGCCAGGGGAAGAGATGAAAGGGAGGAGGGAGGAAAGGAGGGCTGCCAGATGGCTCCATGGTAAGAGCCCTTGCCTCCAACCTGAGGACCTGGGCCCACATGGTAGAAGGAGGGAGATGACCCCTGCATATTGTCCTCTGACTTCTCCATGTGCACCATGGCAAACCTGTGCACATAAACACACAGATAATAAGCAAATGTAAAAGTATTTTTTAAAGAAACAGAAAGAAGGAGGTTCTTCAAGGTAAGACATTCTCAGCACCTTTGCTTGCAAGGCCTCTGACTCTCTGAGAGGCCAGCAGGGGCTATCTCTGAGTGCTTGGGGTCTGTGCTTCCTACTACACCATAGGCAGCTGCAGCAATGGGCACTCCTGAGGAAGAACGGATTGGAGTCCTGGACTGCCTTTCTCCTTCTCTCACTGGCCTCTGTCCCACAAGGCCTGCATCCTCAGGCAGAACAACCCCACCAGTTGCTTCCTGAGTGTTCCTTCTGAGGGAAACACTCCTCTACATCAGCAGTTAGCATATCTCTGCTTTTTGAGCACCTCCTTTTATGTCATGGATTGGCTTATATCCTGAAATATCCCAGATAAATATTATAATCTCAGAATCTCTCTACCCCATGTGTGTGCACATCTGTGTGTGGACTCGTGCGTGTGTGTGGTGCACACAGGTGCACCTGTGGGAAGTGTGGAAGCTAGAGGCTGACATTTGGGTACTCTCCTCAGCCATCTGTCCACCTGGTTTCTTGAGACAGGGTCTCTCACTGAGCCTGGAGCTTGTTCTTTCAGCTAGGGTGGTTATCAAGAGAGCCCCAGGATCTATTGTATCCATCTAGAGCTGGGGTTAAGGTTTGAGATTCCATGCACAACTCTTTATGTGGGAGCTTGGAATCCAAACTCAGGTCCTCATAAAACTCTCCACCTGTGGTCCCATGTCCCTAGCCTACACTGGAGCTTTTGAAGTTTCTGTCACATGTCATGCTTCCCTCACCATGCATTTCTTCATGTTGGCCTGTCTGCTGGGAAAACAGTCCCCTTCCCTACTTTCTCTGGAGGACTCTGCTGTGGTCATTAGGACCAGAGTCAAGGACTGTCCTCTACAGGAGCCCCCCTTGTTTGACTTGTGAAAAGGAGCCTGGATCACTCACCATGTGACACCACTGTAGGTCTCCATGTTACACTCACAACATAGGAGCTTACACATGACTCATGCTTAGGACACTTTGATGACCTGATTTGAAGCCACTGGCTTCACAGTTCTGTAATGCATGTGAGTGCAGGAAGTTAGCTGGTGACTTGGGTCTTCTCTGGCCACTAAATTCTGTGTACGGTGACCACACCAGCCTGCAATAGACTGCCTCTGTAAATGGAAACCTATGGTCCTCTTACTTCTCCTACCGCTCATCCTATGCTTAGAATTTTCAACAAATAAGATGGTTTGCAAGACTAAAATATCCCTTTGTCTTTAAAATAAACCAATCCACACAAATGTGGCACAGTATTTAAAAACTGTAAAACTTCATCTCCTTTGGAGACAAAGTGACTATCAAACAAAAGGGGAAGGGGGCATTTTCTAGGCCCATCTGGCTGTGCCCAGTGTAGGATCTGTCAGTCATCAGGCTTCAGTTCCCAGCTGGTCTGAGGCTCTGTCGAGAAAAGAGCTCCATGCAGACAGCCTATACACCGAAATAAAGCAAGATGAACAATTACTATTTTCTGGGGAAGAGTCGACTTTATTCAGGTTTAGCTTCCCCCTGTTGCTGTCTTTGGAGAAAAAAAAAATCTTCCAGGTGAGGGTCAGATAAGGGGAACAGAGACTAAAAGGTTTCAAAGGACAAGGACTTATGTAAAATACTCTCTAACCTCCTCCATAGGAAAACCCTGGCCTGGGAGCGGTTTCTTCTGTCTCCTGTAACATGGCATGAAGAATTTTGCTGAGCAAAAATTAAATAACTTGGAAGGTCTTACATTCAATGCATCCCTGACAGCTACCTAGAAAGTGCTTGGGAAGCCGGACATGGTGGTGTCCACCCCTGATCCCAGCACTTGGAAGGCAGAAGCAGGTGGATCTCTGTGAGTCTGAAGTTAGCCTGATTTATGTAGTGAGTTCCAGAACAGCCAAGGGCTGTGTTAAGAAACCTTGTCTCAAAAAAATAATAAAAATAAAATTTAAAAAGAAATGAAAAGAGAAAAACTGCTTGTGGTGTTTCCCAGACTGTGTAATGTGAGGCACATAAGACAATGTACGTAAGTTTACCTGCCTGTTATGCGTGTATGTCATATATGCATGCCTAATACCTACAGAGGCCAGAAGAGACTGTGGGATCCCCTGAAACTGGAGTCACAGACAGTTATGAGCTGCCGTGTGGGTGCAGAGAATCAACCTGAGGTCCCCTGAAGGGCAGCCAGTGCTCTTAAAAGTGCTGAGCCACCTCTCCAGCTCTAATGTATATACAAATTGGTACCCAGTGCCTGCTGCTGAGACCCCCTTCAGTAAACACTGGTGGAATATATTACTGGTGTCATTTTGTGCTGATGCTATTCATTCATTTATTCCTCACAGTAACACTGTGAGTCCACATGATATTGTCTCATGTAACATGTGAGGCTGTAAGCTCAGAAAGGATAAGTACCACACACAAGTAGACACAGCTGAAACATGGAGGGAGACATGGCAAACATGCTATTCCATGCAGCAACTTCCTTTGTAAAAACAATGGCCACCACCTTGGCTACCACATCTGCCACAAATAACCTTGATCCATTTTAATGTGTCTATGTGTGTACCCAAGTGTACATATCATATCACATGTGTGCGGATGCCCACCGAAGAACTAGAGTGTATACAGTTGTGAGTCCCCTGATGCGAGTGTTAGGAACTGAACCCAAGTCCTCTGTAAGAGAAGCAGTCTTAACTGTTCCAGCTCCATCCTCATTATATCTTAGTTTGTTTGTTTTGTTTTGTGTTTTGAGATATGTTCTCACACTACAAAGCCCTGCCTGGTCTGAAACTCTCTCCATGTAGGCGAGGTTGGTCTCAAACTCTTCAGAGATCTGCCTGCCCTTGCCTCCCAAGTACTGGGATTGTTGTTTTGTTGTGATTTACTTCACTTTTGTTATCTTGAGTGACAAGTCCTGCAAACCATTATTGCTGTCCCTTTTTGATACAAAGACTTAGGCTGGAGAGATAGCTCAGCAGTTAAGAGGACGCACTGTTCTTACATAGAACCAGAGTTTGGTTCCTAGAAGCCATGTTTGATAGCTCACAACTGTAATTCTGGCTCCAAGTGTCTGATGTCTCTACCTTCAATGAACACTTGCACTCAAGAGTGCGCGCGCGTGCGCGTGCACACACACACACACACACACACACAGAAGAAATTAAAGTAAAATAAATATTTTTAAAAAGTAAATACAGCTGGGTGTGGTAGTGCACGCCTGTGATCCCAGCACTTGGGAGGAAGAGGCAGGTGGATCTCTGTGATTTTGAGGCCAGCCTGGTCTACAGAGTGAGTTCCAGAACAGCCAGGGCAACACAGAGAAACCCTGTCTCAAAAAAATAAATAAATAAAATAAAAAAGTAAATACAAAGGCTACGAAGACATGGAGGTTCAAATGGATATATCCAAAGCCCCCTAGCTAATATGGAGCCGGAAATAGATTCAAACTCAAATCTACCTGACCCCAAAGCAGAATTTCCTTGGCCATCTCTACAAAACCACAACTGATGACAAATTGGGGCCCATACATACTGAGTAATCGCTGTGTGGATGCTGAGAGTTGACATTCTACAAATAAGGTAGGTGTACTGTGGGAAGCCAAAGACCAATATGATTTCCTATGCATAACTCTACATTCAGAAAGAATGTGAGAGCTGGAGGTGGGGGGAAAAGCTGTCTTTTGGACATAGCATGCTGATGTGTCCATAACATATAGCAAACCCCAGGGACCTTCATGTCTCCTCCCAAGTACTAGGGTTACAAGCACAAGCCACCTAGCATTTTGGGGGGTGAGGGGTGAACAGTGAACTCAGGACATCCATGCAAGCACCTTAAACCCTGGGCTATCCCCCTAGGGCAGAAAGACATTATTTTTGAGTCTTAAATTGTGTTGTTTACTAGTGGGGATCAGAATTTGAAGCCAGGGCATTGTGCATGTTAACCACACACTTTTGCTCTGAGCTCCACCCCCAACTCCAAAGTTAATACATTATCCACTGTAGGGTACTCAGGATACATTGGCTTCTCTGACCACAAATAAATCATGGCCCAGACACAGCTCTGTTCCTTGGTCACTACTCTGGGTCACTCCATTGCTCCAATGGGAGAAAGGTACATGACATGAGGGAGAGAGAGAGAGAGAGAGAGAGAGAGAGAGAGAGAGAGAGAGAGAGAGAGAGAGAAAACAAGGAAATATTCAAAAGGTCAGACTACAGTTTCATCCTTATTGATTTGGGTATCTGCAGATGTGTTGATGGGAGACACCAACTGTATCCATGTACTTCAGCTCACAGCCCTGTAATAAACTATGGGTTTTACCTCCCAATAAATAAGCAAACAAACAAATAAATAAAAACATTGAATTTCAGTCTAGTCTGTTAATTTTTCCAAGGATTAACTTTCTTCTCCAGTGTTCTCCTCCTCTGGTTGGGGGGGGACCATTTTTAAGCAGGTTTGGTGTTTCTCAGGGGTAATCTGGTAAAACTGTATCTCTTGGCTCTTACCACATGTCTTCTTTGAACTCTCAGACTTGTGGTCTAATAAAGAGGCTCTATTATCCCAAACGATTGTTCTGATGACTGCAAAAAACGTGTTCAGAAGAAGTTTCTCCAAAGATCAGCAAAGTTTCCTAGCTTTTTAGTTTGAATTCTGCAATGTAAATAAATGTAAATCATGAAGTGAGTTGTGATTTTTTTTAATTACTGAAAAAATGTGATTAATTCTGATAAGGATCACTCCAAAGGTAATAAAGATAAAAGCTGTCAAAATTAATTAAACACATATTCATTAAATCCAAGGTAGCTTTGGATTCTTTATTGCACAAATACAATTAACGCTTAATCTGAATCTTGGTTAGTTACATAATCATGGGCCTTAGAAATAAAGGGAGGGTACAACCTTGGCCTTCTCCGGTTTACATGGGAAAACATTAATGACGCTGACATCGGAGACAATTAGACAGTGTCAGCCAATTGTTTTTTGCCAGCTTTCTCTCACATCTGTGGTGTCTACAAGCAAGAAGGCTCATTGTTTGCACCGGCCTCCTTCGGGCCTTGGCTTTTTGTGTAAACCGTCAATCTCTTGGTGAGTATCAAAGCCGTGAGGAAATTAGACCGGACCAGCTCTGCTGCCCCACACTAAAGCTTAGCAGGGAGCATCCACTATTCTTCTAATTAGGCAGTGACCAACAAAATAACCTGTCAATGTCTGATAGCCATTTCCCACACACCTGCACTTCGTACCCTAATCAGCGTTCAGCAAGAGGGAGAAAGGAGCAACTGCCGAAGGGTGAAAACTAACAGTATAACAATGTTTCCTTCCCACCTATGCCTCTGGCAATTTCCATGCAACATTAGGGGTACCCGCCGTGTCTGAAGGCTCACAATACAGTATCTGGAATCTGAGCCCAAAGGGGTGGGGGAAGCCACACAGTGAGATTGTATTAAGGTTTGCTTCTAAAATAATTATACCAAGAAGAATCTAGAGTTACGTATGAAACCCAGGAAACTGAAAATGACCATAATTTGTATTAGGTACCAAGAGGCTGACTTTAAAAAACAAAAACAAAAAACCCAAAAAACAAAAAATTTTCCAATGGAGACTTTGAAGGAGAGAAATGCATATGATTGTCTTTATCACTTCCATTCATAAGACAAAAGATAACAGACAGGGGTCTGAATATGACACATCGGTGTTCCCTAGCCCTCTCGATCCTGACTCAGGAGGTCTTTAATCACCAATCATCATGTAACCTACCATACCTCAATTAATTTCTTTTACAGATCTCTGGTTTTCCATGGGTTCCCACTGTCTTCCAGAGACATTTCTGCAAATAGCATTACCATGTCTCATACTGTCATTCACAGAGAAATTTCACTGCTTTGCAGAAACCATAAGGGTGGAAAATCAAGCAGCCCCAAAACACTCACATTACCTTCCAGCTTTTAAATGAGCCTGAAAACTCACAATACAACCACTGTAACATCCCTTACATCTTTTTTAAAATAATTATTTATTACTTCAGGTTACATCTCCATCACAGTGCCCTCTTTCCACCTCTCCCAGTTCTGCCCTCCCACCCTCTACCCCCTAATCCTTCCATCCCACTCCTCCATAACAGTCCCCGCTCCAGTTCAGCCATCATATGAGGGCCAAGCACCTCTTACATCTTTAACAACACTATTTCAGAAGATTCCAACCAGATCTGAGTCTGTTAAAACAAAGTCTCTTTAACACTAATGTTTAGTGATGTCAGTATTTCTGAATACAAGATACACTATCTCTTAAACACACACACACACAAGTCAAAACCAAAGAACCCAACAATTGGTAGCTCTACTTGAAATAGCAATGACAATAAGTCTCTAACTGAAGGACTATGAAACAAACAAACTTTGCACAATACCACTCTCTACTTTATTTTGACCCAAACAAGGACTTTGTAGTACAGATACCCACATGATAGATTGCTTATGAAAAGGATTTTTAGACCATATATGCTTTGCTGCAACTCCTTTTTGTGCCTTGAAGGGTTGAAGGAGAGAGGGAGAGAGAGAACACAACAGAAACATAAGAACAAAATTGTTGGGGCAGGGACTTCGTTGCATCTCAATGCACCAAGGAACATGCTACATTGTGTCAGCATCCTCCTGTACCCCAGGCGATGGGGACCAAGGTGCAATTGGCAGGTGGTAGATACTTCTGAGCTCTACTTTGCTTTTCCTTAGACTTTATCCAAAACCAGCATTTCCAATTATAAATAAAAACTTTCTCCACCTCTTCCTACTTGAAGCAAGTACAGAAGGCCCCTGTTTAAAATGCAGCCCCCAGCCGCCACCAGCCTGCGTGTTCAGCTGCCAGTGGCTTTTGTGTACAAAGATGTTAATTGGTGCTAATCCCCTCGTAGAAGCTGTTTTGGTAGCCTGACCTGGCACCCTGAAGAAGGACACCTTGGTGTGAAGAACTAAAGGGTCCATTGAGGAGGGAGTGAAAGGCAGGCAAGCATTCCAACACATTTTAATTTTAGGAATTAAAAAAGGGGGAGATCATGATGGAGACCCTAGAGAAATTTTTACAAAGCTTTAATGCTGGTGAAGTAAGTCCTACACACACACAGACACACACATACACACACACACAGACACAGACACACACACACAGACACACACACAGACAGACACACACACAGACACACACTCACACACACATACACACACAGACACACACTCACACACAGACACACACTCACACACACAGACACAGACACACAGACACACACACTCATACACATAGACACACACACACACTCACACACAGACACACATATACACACACAGACACACACACACACTCACACACAGACACACACACAGACACACACTCACACAGACAGACACACAGACACACACACTCACACACACATACACACAGACAGACACACACACAGACACAGACACACACTCACACACACACAGACACAGACACACACTCACACACACATACACAGACACAGACACACACTCACACACACACACAGACACAGACACACACTCACACACAGACACACATATACACACACAGACACACACACACTCACACACAGACACACACACAGATACACACACACAGACACACACTCACACAGACAGACACACAGACACACACACACACTCACACACACAGACACACACACACACACACACAGATCCTAAAGGGAGACCAAGGGGACTCAGATTCTCAGTTTCCCCACTTCATTGCTTTAGCATATAAACCAGTTTTCTGAAGTCTGAAAAGTGAAATGTGTTCTACATCATTTATTGAAGTGTTTGGCTATCCCCGTCCTAGCTGAACAAAACTTCAAACACACTCATGAAAATCAGATTCCTATCTTTTCCAACCCCCAACCCCCAGGACTCTGCTGGAGGTTTCATTCACCTGAAGAACAGCATCCAACTCAATGCCATCAGTTAAATTTGTATGAGTGGTCTATTTTACCAGAAAAGTTGAAGAGAAATTAGTAATTCTTATGGGAACTTTTATCTCTCTACTATAGTGTCAAGGAAACGGTGTCTTGACACAGGGCGCTTTTCCACACAGCAATTTAGAGATTACAAATTCACACCTTGGGTGGCAAATTATGCTAATGGAATGCATGATGGCCAACCCTGAGGGTGTGAGGTTTCTGACAGAGTTCACAGATCAACTTCTTGAGAGGAAAGGAGCGGGCCTTTCATCTACCGCAAGCTGAAAAGCGTGAAGGCGATAGATGGTTAAAATTCCACCAAGTGCCAAATATTCAGTCATGACCCATTTTATAATCTCCCCACTGATTTTTGAAGCTTCTCCCTTCGTACCCCCATCAGTCCAGCATATGCAGATGACTACATGGGCCAGGGTGGCAGGGCTCCAGTGAGAAGGCTTGAAGGTGCTTCAGGATTTGTGTTCAAACCTGGGGAGAGGATGGGAAGCTTTTCTGGTTCTAGGAGCAGAAGTCACCCCAGGTGTGCTTTCAGAGTCTATGCGGAAGAGGGGGCAGAAGAATGTAAGAGGCAGAGGTAACGGATGACTCCAAGGACACAGCATCTCCCAGACACAACAGGACGGACACACAGGCGTACTCACAGGGCTGGGACAGCACGCACAAGACCTGCACAGGTTCAAACCAGACAAAACTCCAGCACTGAGAAGGGGAAGTGGGCGCAGGGGACCCTGTCCCCATAACCAAGAAGCTGTTTGTAACTGATGCCGGCAGGGAAAGGCAAGAGCAGTTCTCTCAAGTGGAGTGTCTCTGGGCATCTCAGCCACGCTGCAGGGCAGGCGCCATGTCCAGGGGCAGCTGGCCAACCAGAATGGAATCTGTGGGTTTTCTGTGTGTGCTTTTTATTTTGGGTTTTTCATTTTGTTTGGGGGGTTTCTTTGTTTTGTATTATTAGTTTTCTTTTTCTTTTTAGCTTATTTTGAGTTTCATTTCATTTCATTTTGTTTTTATTTTTGTTTTTTTAGAAAGTAAGAGAGCAAAAAGAACATGAAGTTAGGTGGGCAGAGGAGGTGGGGAGAATCTGAGAGGAGTTGGGGAGGGAAAACAATATGATCAAAATAAATTGTCTGAAAATTTTTAAATAGAAAATTATTTTTGAAAGAGAGAGATGCTGGGGATGTGAGGTGATCTAGCACACAGGATGATCAGTTTTGATCTCCGGGTATCATTTAGGCCTGGGATGCAGGTCAGTGGTAACACATTGCACTGTTTACCTAACATGCTCAGAATCTTGGGTTCTGACTCCAGCATCAACAATACACTCAAATTCTTTTGTTTCTTTAGTATATATATGTGGATGCACACACGCACACACATATATATTCTATGTATTATATATTATATATATGTATGCGGATGCACACATGAGGAAGCCAGGGGTCCTTCTCCAGCACCCTCCTCCTCACCACCTTGAGACATGGTCTCTTGGTGAACCAAAAGGTTGCCGTTTTGGCTAGACTGCCTGGCTTGGATCTGTCTATCTTTTCCCCTCAAAGCAATGGTTACAAGTTACAGCAAGTGCCCTTACCCACTAAACCATCTTCTCTCCAGTCCTGGAGGTACCTAAGCTATGAAGACAGTTCTTGATATAACAACAGTTAATTTTTTAAAATGCTTATAATCAACACTGAGCAAACCAAAG
Source organism: Lophiomys imhausi (assembly GCA_907164525.1). Lineage (NCBI taxonomy): Eukaryota > Metazoa > Chordata > Mammalia > Rodentia > Muridae > Lophiomys > Lophiomys imhausi. The sequence goes on from CAJQZJ010008773.1 coordinate 15,801,075, forward strand.
TCTACTCTAAATATGAGTCCTTCAATATAAAACTATATCAAAATTATTTGATGGAAACTGAGCATCTATCACAACACATCGTTTGGTGTATGTGGTGTGTTGGATTATTAAAGCCAGAACTTAAAAATATTCACCAATTTAAAACATTGTTAAATTGTGCAATTAGAATTCATGTGTGATTCTAACACTCACATTTACCATACAATTATTTTAACTATAATCCATAGTAGTGTTCAGTCAATGTTTTTTTAAATTCAGCTTTATTGATCATTTCCTGTGTACATTAGAAGCCTAACTCTGTTTCTACACGGTGGGAAAGGCTTTGACAGACAGGGACTGTACCTCTCCTATCCTTCAGGATGTTCTAAAATAAATACACATAAGGTCCTGGCATGTACAGGTCCGAGCCTGGAAAACCATTGGCCAGCCGACCACCACCTCCTTCATTGTTATTTTAGCTTTGCAACAATGGCGATCAAGTCATTGCAACAGAAGTGAGTATTTGTGCTGATTGCTGAAGTAGATTATCCAGTGCACATGTTTCTTCTGTTTCTTGTCCTTTGCTGACAGGGGTGGCTTTGGGTTCAGTAAACTGAAAAATGTTTTTCAGATGTTTTAAGCTCCGGGTGCCACCCTATTATCAAAAGGCCTACACCTACACGGCTTGTGTGAATGAAGATGGACCTTAGAGATCACAGAAAAGCTACACACAGCTTGGCGCATGGGCCAGGGCTGCCGGTCCAGCGTTGGCCTGACATGCTAGAGGCCCTAGCTTCTGTCGTCTGGATTTCATCCCTAGCAGTAGATATAAAACACATAAACTAGCAAAGAAAACACTGGCTTAAAGGCTAGGTTATGTTTGTCCTCAAGAGCTTTTCGCAAAAGTGATATCTAACTAAAACCTAGAAACTCAGGGTTAGCTAGGCAGAAGCTGAGGCACCCAGCATTTGAGGCTCAAAGGCAGAAGTGCTGGCTTCTGCTTGGCTCTGACAATGACTACAAAGTGAGACCGGAACCTGGAACTAAAGCGTCCATCCTCGCACTGGGCTCCATTGCTTAAAGCCAAACCATCTGTTAACATTGTCATATCAGGAGCCGAGCCTCCCACACCCGATCAGAGCACAAACACAGATAGGGGATAGCTTAACAAGAAAAATCAGGGTGAGGGCAGCATGATGGTGCCACATCCCCAGGGACCCTTAGACCCAGTAAACAATCTGGGTTTTAGACTAAGGACTAAGTCGTTTGTGAAATCACTGAAGGGTTTTAAATGACATAGTCCAATTTATATGCAAAGATTTCTTTGGCTATTTTATAATAGTGAAATGGGTACATAGGTTGGATAATAGGATAATAGGTTGGAATAAGAACACTCCATGGCTGAGAAAAGGACAAAACCCAGGTCTCCTAAATCTGTTGACATTCTGTGTCCTACTCTGGGGTGTTTGGGGAAGACACCTTATATAACACCTCATGCTTCTCCAAGGATCTACAGTTTGTTCATCTGGATGAAGCTAAGGCAACAGGCAATGTTGGAGCAGTGATCTGGCTGTGACTAGAAAGGCTAGGTGATACTGTCATCAGGCTCAGGAAATGAATTAAGTTAGAGGGATATGGGTCAGCACTCAAAGGACAGCTGGAGGGGACATGACCATAAGCCAGTCCTATGGAGTATGAGAGAAGCCAGCCCCCCAAAAATGTCTCAGTTCTGTGTTTTGGTTTTGTCAGAGCATCTCAGTGCACAGCCCTGGCTGGGCCTAGAACTCAGAGATCTGCCTGCCTCTGCCTCCTGAGTGCAGGGGTGAGAGCACGGGGCCTCCATACCCAGCTAATGCCTTGGTGTTTAATGCTGAGAAGAGAGTGACGGAATTCTCAGATAGAAGGGGAAGGTGGACCATAGGCTAATGTTCCAGGACAGGGCATCAGTAGGTGACAGGCAGAGCAGGGCTTCTGGGGTAAAGGAAATCAAGAAGACAGGGATTTATTCTGAACATGGAGCAGAACTTCCCAGAGCAGCAGGGCTTGAAGACAGGAGTGTGTCCCTGGCATGCTAGTGAAGTCCCTCTGCCTCATTCCGAGTCAGAGCTGAGCAGTAAACATAGCAAGCTAGCTCAGCTCTGACCACTGAACTCAGCGGCCATAGAGCCCCTTCTGAGATGGGATTTGGTGGTTATCACAAACTTGAAGATGTTCATACACCAAAGTACACCTCTCCTTCACTTTCACTTACAAAAACAAACAAACAGCAAGAGAACCTAAAGCAAACTGTTTTAAGGAAATGGAAATAAAGCCACAAGGGAAGCAGAGCTTTTCTCCTTTTTAAAATTTACCCTTGGTTTGGAGAGAGGGCTTAGTCAGTAAAGTGCTTCCACTGCAATCACAAGGGCCTGGTGAGGTTCCCAGAATCCATCTTTTAAAAGCCCACCATGCAGCCGGGCAGTGGTGGCGCACGCCTTTAATCCCAGCACTTGGGAGGCAGAGGCAGGCGGATCTTTGCGAGTTCGAGGCCAGCCTGGTCTACAAAGTGAGTCCAGGACAGCCAGGGCTACACAGAGAAACCCTGTCTCGAAAAACCAAAAAAAAGAAAAGCCCACCATGGTGCTATGCACTTGTAATTCCAATGCTAGGCAGACAGGGAGAGATGGGTCCCTAGAACTCAGTGGTCAGCCAGCCTAGCCTACTTGGCAAAGACCAGACCTATTTTAAATATTGAACCACATAAAGGTTGTGTTCTAATCTACACACACATTTTTGCACACACACAAATGGCACATGGATACAGAAGACTGGAGTATTCATTTTCCCTCCTTCAGCTAGGAAACAGACACTACCATGTCCTGAGCACCGGCATACCTACCTGAACAGTCATCCATGGGATCTCCGTGTCATTGGGGCGTCTAGTCTTCAGCTGACAGATCCAGAATATCTGAAAGAATTTTCTGTGTGTGAAGCAGAAATATTGAAGGACCAGCCAGCCTACCTTATCTTTGCAACATTGGACAGTCAGTCAACTTTTCAGCACCCTGCTTGTTCACAGATTGGACAGACAGCCGCTATCAGCAATCAAGAGCAGTTTTTTGTCTAGTGGTTATCTTGCCACATTTGTTGACTTGTTATCCACCATTTTTTATTAAATAGATTGGGGGTGCTGCCTAGAGCCGATATCTCACTGTCAGAAAAATCTTTTCTTATTAAAACATCTTAAATGCTATTTTATGTAGGTCTCTGAGGTTTTTGAGGACCATCTATCTATCTATCTATCTACCACCTATCTATCTATCTATCTATCTATCTATCTATCTACCATCTATCTATCTATCTATCTATCTATCTATCTGTCTGTCTGTCTATCTATCTTCTATCTATCTATCTATCTATCTATCTATCTATCTTCTATCTATCTATCTATCTACCATCTATCTATCTATCTATCATCTGTCTGTCTGTCTATCTATCTATCTATTATCTATCTATCTTCTATCTATCTATCTATCTATCTATCTATCTATCTATCTATCTATATTCTATCTATCTGTCTGTCTGTCTGTCTGTCTATCTTCTATCTATCTATCTATCTATCTTCTATCTATCTATCTATCTTCTATCTATCTATCTATCATCTGTCTGTCTATCTATCTTCTATCTATCTATCTATCTATCTATCTATCTTCTATCTATCTATCTATCTTCTATCTATCTATCTATCATCTGTCTGTCTATCTATCTTCTATCTATCTATCTATCTATCTATCTATCTATCTATCTATCTTCTATCTATCTATCTATCTTCTATCTATCATCTGTCTGTCTGTCTATCTATCTATCTATCTTCTAT
>CAJQZJ010008773.1:15804919-15834043 GCA_907164525.1 Lophiomys imhausi
TTCTATCTATCTATCTATCATCCATCTATCTATCTATCTTCTATCTAACTATCTATCTATCTATCTTCTATCTATCTATCTGTCTGTCTATCTATCTAGACAAACATTCCTTGTTTCTATCTATGTACTATCTGCTTATCTTTAAAAACATATACAAGAGACTAAATATAACTTATTCTATAATTAACTGTAGTATCTAACAAAACTATAAGTTCAATTACCTAACTATTAATTTGCATTTCTTAATTGTCCTATACAGTTTTCAATAGTAGCTTTCAAAAGGACTGGAACTAAAGACTACATTTTTTGCATAGGTCCAATGCTTTATGCAAAACACACACTGGACCTGGGTGAAAGGTAAACTATTGTACGCTGTAATCAATGCTCCTGGCCTGACAGCAACCAAATACATACAATTACAAATTTATAAATACAATCCTTATAATTATATTGCTAGTGGAATCTTAATACAATATCCTTTCTTTCCCATAAATCAACTCTCAGATACCAAACACATTTCTCTTGACAGAGCCCAGGACTCATTCTTCCTTCAGTTCTGCAAACACTGAGGCCACACTGCTTACATCTTTCCGGCTACACTTAATGGCCAAAGATTCTGGGGTTTGTTTTCCTCTCACTTCAAACACCTGAGGAAATGGGCGGTGGGCGAAAAGCCCTGTATTGTTAGCAAATCCTCTCCTCTGCCGGCTTCCTGGGATCTGAACATTAGCAGGGGAGTACCCCAGCTTCCTGCCTTGGTGTTCTCTTGCTTTTTTCTCCCTTTGCACCAAGTATCTAGTTACCTTTGTTCACCCTCTCAGATATTTTGGCAATTTTCCTTTTTTTTTTTTTTTTTTTTTTTAAGGGAAGAATTGGGTTCCTTTTAAGAGTCCCAAGGCAGGAAAAGCAGGTGAAAAAGTTAACTAGGGGGAAAAAACAAAACAGTGCCAGTGCCATAATTAACCAAGTAGTATAAAGCTCTATTCTCTCCAGGATGAAAAAGGGGAATTACACATGTAACTTCCATTAACATGAGTGGAACTCACCTCCAAACTCCCCAGGGGATGAGAGAATGGCCTGAGAGTAACCACTGACCCTTTACCCTTCCAGCTCTCCTATTATCTGTTTAAAGGGCAAGGTTGACCGGAGTGTTCCCAGACCAGTGAGGCTCCTGACACTGATTCACTCTCACCTGCCTCCTCCCTAGCAATCTTGACATCCAGAAAAAAAAAAAATCTCAGCCTGTTCCCTACTTCTTTCCTTGTTCTTTGTCTTATCACCTGGTGGAAATAGAACCTAAGGAGCCATGTGAATTTTGTACACGTGTTTTCCCTTAGTGGTTATGGAGTTTTAGAAGTACTGTTTGAGTCCTAGAGTGTAATTATTAGCAAATATGCACAGAACCTATTCCTAGGGAAAAGACATTATCAGAACCAAATAATTAAGAGACTGATTAGAAAGTGGGGACTGTCGCTTTGAAAGTGTGATCCCTGCTGGGGATGTAGGAACTGCTTTAGGAAGAAAATGGTCTTTTTTTACTCACACTTGGAAATTCCCTGAAATGACTTCTAACACAACCTCCAGGATACAAATAAATACAGAAGATGTGGGACTGCAGTATAGAGAAGAGTGTGCAGGAGTTACTAGGATGCACGCACAAAGCCGTGGTTCCATCGCCCCATTGCAGAAGTCACGCCTGTAACCTCAGCGCAAAGGAGGTAGAGGCAAAAGGATCAGAAGTTCAAGGCCAGCCTCAGGTGCATATCAAGTTTGAGTCCAGTCTGAGCTACATGAAACTCTAGCATGAAAGAAAGGAAGGCAGGAAGGAAGGAAGGAAGGAAGGCAGGAAGGAAGGAAGGAAGGAAGGAAGGAAGGAAGGAAGGAAGGAAGGAAGAAGAGAGGAAGGGAGAAAGAAATAAAAAGAAAAGATTGAAGAAAGAGAAAGGAAGGAAGGATGGAAGAAAGAGAGAGACAGACTTTAAAAACAAGGCAAGAGAGCGCACAGTAACAGTAGAGGTGGTACACAAGGGACCAGATAAATGTGCATTTGACTTCTGGCTCTGACCAGCCATATTGTCAGAGCAAGCCTCTGACTCCCTCCCAAACATGGGGGTGAAAATACTTCCTTCATACAGCTATTTAGGAAGCAAATGATGTAATCAAGGAAGTTACTGAAAGCCTCAACCCTGAGCCCAGCACTATTACTTGCTCATTAATTCATAGTTACCATTGAAATGATTTGTCATTAATAGCCTCCTGGTTATTTTTTTGTTCATTAGTAACCTGAATGAATTGTCATTAAGAGCCTCCAGAGTAAAAGTTTGATGGGTCTGGCAATCACATGAATGAGATTAAATTCTCAGGCAGGCTCAACGCGTTTCCTCCAACACATAGTCTTCTAGCCTCCCAGCCGCAATCTCCAGTTTCTGTCATACACCTTTCTCCAAATTTCAGGTGTGCACACTTCTACACAATCAGTTTCTCCAATCTTCACAGCCCAGATCCGTATCCTTGCCCAAAAAGTACCTCAACCACTCAAACCCTCTGTGATGTCCAAAACTTCAAAGTTCCTTCCAGCAAATCTTGTGATGGGTGTTACCTTCCAGCAAATCTTGTGATGGGTGTTACCTTCCAGCAAATCTTGTGTTGGGTGTTACTATAGCTACGTGAACAAGTCATGGACTCAACTGCACAGCCAGCTCTCTGAGGCAGAGCCTGGTACTTCACTGCAGAAGCCTCAACAGCATTTAGCAAAATGTCACCTAGTAGGTGCACAGAAATCACACCAAGAACACACACCTGGGATCACATCAAGTTAAAAGGCAAATAAACAGAGTGAAGAGATAGCCATAGAATGGAAGAAAATCTCTGCCAGATATTTGACAGGGGACTAATACCCAGAATATATAAAGATCTCAAAAACAAACAAACACACGAGCAAATAGTCTAACCAATAAACTAAATGGACGCTTTAAAAGAAACAGCACAAACAGCCAATATACACACGTTCAATATTTTTAGTCAGCATGGAAACACAAATCAAAGCTGCACTGAGATCCCACCTCCCCCAGTCAGAACAGTTATTATCAATAAAGCAAACATTGGTGGAGTGGCTCAGGGGATAAAGGCGTGATGCAAGCCTGACAATCTGAGTTCGATCCCCGCGACCCACCTGGAGGTCCTCTGATCTATGCACATCCGTGCACTCATGCAGGTGCCAGTACAAACATTAAGTCAAGCAGGCACGCGAAGACACACATAAACAAACAAACAAATAAATAAATGTAAGCATTTTAACAGAAATGCATCACCGTGTATAACTAATGTATATCAGTGGTTCTCAACCTGGGGATTGCAACCCCCATAGAGTCAAATATCAGATATTTACATTATGATACACAACAGCAGCAAAATTACAGTTATGAAGTAGCAACAAAATAATATTATGGCTGGGATCACCACAACATGAGGAACTGTATTAAAGGGTAGAAGCATTGATGTGTACTGATAAAAAATTGAAAGGTGGAAAATAAAAATTTCCCATTAGTAAGTCACAATAGAAAAATGGTATAAACCAGGTGTGGTGGCGCACACCTTTAATCCCAGCACTCCAGAGGCAGAGGTAGGCAGATCTCTGTGAGTTCAAGGCTAGCCTGATCTACAAAGTGAGTCCAGGACAGTCAGGGATACACAGAGAAATCCTGTCTTGGAAAAAAAAGAAAGAAGGAAAGAAAGAATAAAAATAATTATGCTTTGTGGTAAACAAAGGAGTTATATTGTCTGGGTTAATGCTCCTGAAAATTAAGAATTATTCTTAAGCTAATCAGTGGTGGTACACGCCTTTAACCCCAGCACTTAGTAGACAGAGGCAGGTGGATCTCTGAGTTCCAGGCCAGCCTGGTCTACAGAGAGAGAGTTCCAGGACAACTAGGGATACACAGAGAAACTCTGTGTCAAAAAAACAAAAAACCAAAACAAATTATTGTTGCAGAATATTGGATCACATTGTGAACCCGGAAACAGTAAATAAAAAAATTTGTTTCTAACTGTGGAATGGCTCAGCCTTTAATCCTACAACTCTCTATGTATTGTGAACAAGTCATTATGGTGTGGCTCTTCCCTTACACACACCTTTAATTCAAGAGTTTTCTGTACACAAGATTAAATAAAGTTAACCCTAGATCAAGGGGCTGAGCAAGAAATAAACTGACAGGGATTAAACAGAAAGGAAGGACATTGAGCGGGAGGGTATTTAAGCAGCATGGAAAAGAAGAAGCAGCTTTTTAGCTCTGGGCTTTTTCCTCTAAGGTTTTTCAGCTCAACAGGAAGATCAGCTGGGTGTTTTTTTTACCTCTCTGAGCTAGCAGGTTTTCACCCAGCATTTGGCTCCTGAGTCTTCATTGGTAAAATCAAATGACTGGGATATTTTAGTGTTTAAAACAACAAATTATTTTTGAAACAAGATTCTCATTGTAGCCCAGACTAGCCTCGAACTCACATTATAGCTGAGGATAGCCTTGAACTTCTTGCCTTTGCCTCTCAAATGCTGTATTACAAGCATTTGTCATGCCACCACGCTCAGTATATCTGAGGCTAGTGATCACAGCCCTGCTTCTAAGAGGCACTAGGCAGACACTCTACCAACTGAACTACACCCCAGCCCTGCAAATGAGGAATTATTATTATTAATTATTTATGATGAGATAATCAGAGCAAAAATGGTCATGCGGCTTGCCCACAGTCACAGGGCTGGTGTTTGGGAATCAGAATAAGCTTGGTCTTTAGATTCCTAGCCTGGTTCTCATAGCCCCAAGTGACTGCTTGCCGAGCATACATGAGACCTTGGGCTTGATTCCCCAGCCCTACATAAAGGGGGATATGGTGGACCATCCCAGTAATCACCCTACCAAAAATATTCACAATAAAGACGGCTTTAAGTGTGGTGCTGGAACTGAAAACCTCTGCTCATTTCTCTAGTCTTGACTTGTCTCCAGTAATAAGGATGACAATTAAATTATTAATCAATTGAACATTGACTATATGCCTCATAGAGTGCCAAACTCCCACGTGGAAGAGGGCCATTCAAGGGTCCATTTACATATGAGGAAAGGAACTCAGGAAGATGACATGTTCATTCACGCCATGTGACTCAGTGTGACCCTAAAGACAGAAATGAATGGCCACATATTCATCTCCTCAGCTGTCCTTCCAAGCCTTCAAGTGTCATTCATTCCCTGAAAGTGGGAAGTGGATGCAGCCTCAAGAAGCCAGTCAGCTGAAGATTGGAACCACATGGAACAAACAGAACCTGTGCGAGAAAAGCCCACAACATACAGACATGAAAGAAGCAGGTGCCGAGTGAGTGGCCTGTAAAAATGTACAACTCACGGCTTTTTGACTTAATGCCTTTTGTTGGCTCACAAGCTCACTCCCATCCTCTGAACCAGTTTTCCTTTCTAAATAAACACTCTCTATTTCTATTGGCTTTTATGACAAGATTTTCTAAATTTATGTTTAAGTGTGTGTTTGCCTGCTTGTTTGTGTGTGTACCATGTGTGTGCGGCCATCCATGAAGGGTGTTGGATCCTCTGGAACTGGAGTTAGAAGGTTGTTGTAAGCCACCCACTGTGGCTGCTGGGAACTGAACTCAGGGCCTCTGCAGGGGCAGTGCATTCTTTCAACTTCTGAGTCAATTCTCTCTTTCCAGCCTCTCTTTGTCTATCTGTCTGTCTGTGTGTCTATCATCTATCTGTCTGCCTGCTTATCTGTCATCTGTATATATGTATGTATGTATATATCCATTCATCCATCCATCCATCCATCCATCCATCCATCCATCCATCCATCTATCTAAATGTCATCTTACCTGTCTATCATCTATCTATTTATCTATCTATATCCTTATCTTTCTTCAAATCCTGTATCCCTGGTGCAATTCTTTCTCCTGGGTCACAAGGACCTGGAAGTTTTGGCAGGTGGCCTCCAGATCCCTGCTTACAACAGGCCTGGATCCAGGAGATTAAAGCAGTGAAGTATGAAGTAAGACGTGCGTTGCCTGGTTCCCACGTGATTTCCAAACCGAGTGAAAAAGGGTCTGCACCTACCTGACTTCTTCGGGGTATATAGGTCCGTGTATTTTCACACAGGGTCAGAGCACGACAGGAGGCAAAGGTTGAAAATAAGTCAGAACAACAGCTGTGACAGACGCAGACCCCTGTGTCACCACATCTTAGGGAATTTCATGGGATGCACTGACCAGGCAACAGACAGGAAAAGTAAGACAGAAGGCAGAGCATTGGACCTCAAACTCCAATTCTGTGACTTCTTAGTTCATAGCTATGAAACACAGTTATGAGCCAAACACAAAGGACATTTTTCCCTCAGCCAATCTCAGAGGTGGATTTTGTTGTTGTGTTGTTTGGAATTTGTTTGTTTGTTTGTTTTGTTTTGTTTTGAAACCAGATCTCACACAGCTCATACTGGCTTCAAACTTACTATGTAGCTGAGAACAATATTGAATTGATCCTGACCCCACTGCCTCCACCTTCCTAGTGCTGGAATTACAGCTGTGCTCCACCACACACGGTTTTATTCACCCATGGGGATGGAACCCAGGACTTTAAGCATACTAACCAAGCACTCTCCCAGCTGAGCTGCACCCCCACCTTGAGAAGAATTTTGATGGATAATTTTTACCTCTAGTTGCTCAGAGCTAGTTGCTTACGAGTAGTACCTTGAACCAGGAAAAAAAAAATCTTCATCTCTGATCACTATTTTGTGGCAAAAGCTAAACCAGGAGCCTTTTCCTTAATCATTATTTGAAAGTGCTCAGAGACTGGAGTGTTGAGATAGTCTGTGTTACCATGGTTACAACTTATTTTAAATGGGTGGGCAGTAGCCTAGTGGCACTGTCTGAGTCAAGGAAGCAGAAATGGGTTAGGCATTGTGTGCACTCAGATTCACATTCTGGCTCTATATGAATTGGATTTTTACCTTGGCCAAATTACTTAACCTGAGCCTTAGTTTTTCCTTCCCACACCTATAAAGTAGTCTCTCTATAATATCTCCCAATGATTCTTAAGGTTTCCTAAACCAATAGCATCTTGATGCCCAAGCACCTGACGGAAATGCAGTTTCTCAGACCACAGACTATTAAGTGAGGGGCTCTAGGGGAGCTCGCCAAGGTCTGTCTTTCCACACGGGCCTTGCTGACAGTGACAAACACCAATGTTTGAGAGCCACTGTCTACCTCAGTTTCTAGAGTGGTTTTCCACCATACATAAAGTGCTTGGTTCTACCCCTAATACCAAATAACCCACATGGCAGGGCATGCCTGTCGTCCCAGCACTGGGGAGGCAGATGCAGGAGGACCTGGAGTTCAAAGTCACTGAGGTTAGCGTAGGATACATAAGATCAGAGAGGGAGAGAGGACACGGACCAGTGTTCTACCTTATACCAAATGTTTAGCTTTCACTGTGTTTTGTCCTCATCTGGACAACGCTGATGTCTTAGTCCTCGCTCCATAAATGGTGACATAATTAGTTTGGAGGCATGGACCTTCAGTTTCTAAATCATATCTTTAAATATGCAGTCTAAAGATGCAAGCCTTTGATCCCAGTACTCAGGAGGCAGAGGCAGGTGAATCTCCGAGTTCATGGTCTACATAGTGAGTTCCAGGCCAGTCAGGGCTACACAGTGAGACACTCACTGTCTCAAACGAAGAAATAAGGATGATGCTCCTGGGCCTCTGGTATGTAGTCAAGCTTGAAGACCACGTGCCACAGTGTTGTTCAGGATTAGATGAGGTAAGTCATCTTTGGGGACTAGCACACCGTCAGGCACACAGTAGACATGGGTGCATGGGAACCAGCTCCAACACACAGTAGCTTTGATTCCATGCTGTTTTCATTACAGTTTCAGATCACAGGGAAATTCCCACACTCCTTGACGTAAGTGGGCTCTTCCACATGGCACAGTGACGACTGGATTTTAAATTTTCTTGTTTACCCTTTTCTGAAGTTTGGGCATGTGTTACATCTGGATCCCAAAAATAAATGAAGGTAAGTTTTTGTTCTGCGTTTTAAGTTTTTTATATTTATATATTCACTTATGCACGTGCTGTAGCATGCGTGTGGTGGTCAGAGGACAACTTGTGGAGTGAACTCTGACCTCCTCCATCAGGGCTCTGGGAACTGAATTAGAATCGGCAGGCTTGGCAGCAAATGTCCTTACCTGCTGAGCCATCCCGCCAGCTCTGACTACAAATTTTAATAGAAAATAAGATCCCTGAGGCTCTTAGCTTGTGATCGTCTTGACAACTGGTCGCTGTGGAAATCACATTATCTTCACTTAACAGATGAAGGAACTAAATAGTAGACACCTACTGCATCAGAGTTCCTGCTGAATTCTGCTGGGAGTTGGAGTCAAAAGAGTGAATATGACCCTCGAAATAGATGTCTCTTCTCATGTCCTCAGGAGAACAGAGTCCTCTGCCCCCTCAGAGCTATCTTGAGCTACTTTAGAGAGAGGAGAAGTGAAGCAAGCATGTATCCACATTCCTCTTCACTACTGTCTCCAGTTCCCCAGCTACCTACCCAAATTCCAAATCTGTTGGTTGGGTGTATATGCTATCTGATTTAGTCTGGACATTTGTGCCTTCTTTTTTTTTTTTTTCACACAGGATCAATATAATGAAACCAAAAACTGGGAACTAATCAGACCCCACAAACACTTCAAAAATCCTGCCAACAGCTGACTCACACTGATGCTTCAATGTGTATGTAGAGGTCAGGGGTCGACACTGGTCTCCACCTTTTCATTTGTTTGTTTGTTTTTTGTTTTCCAAGACAGGGTTTATCTGTGTAACAGAGCCTTAGCTGTCCTGGACTTGCTTTGTAGAACAGGCTGGCCTTGAACTCACAGAGATCCGCCTGCCTCTGCCTCCTAAGTGCTGGGACTAAAGGCGTGTGCCACCACGCCCGGCCTCTCCATTTTATTTTTGAGGCCAGGTCTGTCTTTCACTGGTTTTGCAAGGCTGACGGCGAGTGAACTACAGGAGATCATTCTGTCTCCTGCCTAGACCTCTGCAGCAGCGGGACTGTGTGTGGTTAAACACCAGCACATTCCGTTTGTTATGTGGGTGTTAGGGATTTGAACTTGAATCTCCATGCTCACACAGCAAGTATTTAACTGACTAAGAGACTCCTCCATCCCTACTTATTGATTTATTTAGAGATGGGGTCTCATGTAGCCCAGGCTAATCTCAAACCAGCTATGTAATCCAGATGACTTTGAATTTCTGATCTTCCTGAACGCTGGCATTACAGGTGTGTACTTCCACACCAGGTTACACAGTGCTGGATATCAAACCCAGGGCTCAGCTATGTAATCCAGATGACTCTGAATTTCTGATCTTCCTGAACACTGGCATTTTAGGTGTGTACTTCCGCACCAGGATACACAGTGCTGGATATCAAACTCAGGGCTTTTAGCATGCCAGGCAAGCATTCTGTCTACTGAGCTACGTCCCCAGCCTGCAACTTGTATTTTAAAATTTTAATTGTTTAAATTAACATACAAAGAATTAGATATTACAATGACATTTCTTTTTTTTCAGGAGTGTGTGTGCGTGCGTGCGTGCGTGCGTGCGTGTGTGTGAAAAACGGTGGGCCCTGGTGCACATGGGAGTTGTCAGTTTTCTCCCTCTGTCATGTGGGTACTAGGGTTAGAACTCGAGTCATCATGTTTGGTGGCTCTACTCACTGAGATATCTGGCCAGACCATGCTACCTGCATTTTTAGGGGCCACTGAAGTATGCTGCCTCAGAAAAAGTAGCCGCCAAGAAAACTGACTCTGCTTCTAGAGTAAGAGTATTCTGGAACAACTGTTTTTGGGATTATTGTGGTTAGCAACAGTCTGGCCTTGAGACCACGGTGGTCTTGCAGAGTCAGAAAATTAGGGTATAACTAAACACAACTGGCAAAGAAAGAAAGAAGGAAGGAAGGAAGGAAGGAAGGAAGGAAGGAAGGAAGGAAGGAAAGAAAGCCAACAAAATGATTCCTAATGATATTCTGCTATACTCGTAGATCAGTGCCTTGTCCAGAGAGGTTTCCTCCGGCAATAGATGAGCAGGAGAAGAGACCCACAGCAGACGATATGCAGACAGTCTAAACTGCAGGTCTCCATTGGGTCCCTCCCCTCAGAGTTCCAGGACAGATTGTGGAAGTCAGAGGGGATAGAGGACACCAGGAGAACATGGCCCACCGAATCTACTAGGGAGGCTCACATGGGCTCCCAGAGACTGAAGCACTCCCATCTGCTGCCACCGACACACACTCATCGCATACTGATGCTGGCTCTGCAGACAGCAGGGTCTGCCAGACCACCAGTGCTAACCACAGGAATCCCCAAGCACAGTTGTTCCAGAACACTGTGACTCTGAAACCCTGTCTGACTGGCCACAAAAGCAGCCATTTCAGGGCCCAGGGAGATAGCTCAGGGTAAAGGTGTCTGCCACCAAGAGTGACAACCCAACTTCTATCTGTGGGACCCCATCACAGAAGGAGAGAAGTGGCCGCCACAAGACACGCAATTGTCTCCACACTTTCATGTGTGGCATCTACCCCAAATAGACAAAATTAATTTAAGGAAATTTTTAGACATTCCTTTTGAATGCTTCTGTGTAGTACCTGCCGACTCTCTGGCCTATTGTGGCTGAACTACAGTGCATCAGATAGACACTCCTATCCTTTTCCCACCACCCACATTGCTGTCTTCTCTCTGCCATCCCACACTGCACTCACTGTCAATAACAGACTGGTCCAGCAAAATTCTCTGGCTCTCTGTAGTTTTTATTCTACGCTCCACAAAGGTTAATACTGTGTGCCTTAAAGTCTTTTCCTCCTCCCACCAACAGAGGGCCTGACCTTCAGCAAGAAGCAGAAAGTCCCACAGGTAAAGATTAAGACTTGACCCTGTTTCAAGATTTGCAAATTGCCACCACTCCCACCCTTCCCCAGGGCTTCAGAATGGACTCTGGTAGATGACACTGTGTCACCCTGCCAAGGATACAGTGAACACCAGGATTGGGCAAACATCCCACAGTTTGTGAGCATGCAAGTTCAGCAGTTCTGCTGGGGTTCTCCAGACGCCCAGCCTAGATGAATCTCTACTGCCTCTCCATCCAACTTGCAGAAAAGTCCAAACTAAAATTTTTCTCCCCAGCTCCCTTCCTCGCTTAGCATATTAGTAGGAATGATTCATTATGAGTAAGTAGACGAAGAACTCTAATTACAGGGCTCTGAATGGGAATGTTTAATTACATAGTTACACGTGTGATTTATCAACCAGTTTTGATCGTTGACAATTCCCTTTAAAGAATTCTTTTCCCCTAAAAATTAAAATAACGTATTTTTTAATCGGCCCTGGAATGCTTTGTTTTCATTCTAATAAAGAGCTGACTATTTCTTATCAGTGTCATGGTATGGAGGCAATTGCTCTAATGTCAGACAGGCATTCATTCCTGGCAGACTGCTCATAGTTCTGTCTGAAACTTCAGTGGCTTATCTAGAAACAATAATGTTTTCTAGACTAAGTCAGAGAAACTTGGGAGGGGCCAGCCTTCAGGAAACCCCAACCCTCTTGATCTTCGCTCTCTTTGGGGAGGAATCGTTCCAAATAAACACTACTCAAAGGATCAGAGTGGCATAGATCTGGCTTTGCCTTGTGGAAGGAAGAGGTGAGAACCATCAAGTGAGACAGGACAACAATGAGGAATAAGGCCAGTGTTTCTGACTCAGTGGTCAGAATTAGACTCAAGACTGGGTTTCAGGAACACAGGCCACCCTTGGAAGCAGGCTGGCCCAGAACTGTCACTAACGTCCTGAGTTCCCCCAGGAGCACCAGCCAGCTCCAGCTAATCTTTTCTCCTGGGCCTGAGGGTCTATCTTGACCATCTCTGGAAGTGTCTGTCTTCCCATTTTGTAGGTAGACGTATCTATTACTGCCCACGGAGGTTAAATTGTATGGTGTGTGCGTGTGTGCGTGTGTGTGTGTGTGTGTGTGTGTGTGTGTGTGTTACAGTCTATAAATGGTAGAAACCAAGATTTGACCATGAGTAGAATTTCATTAATTAATTTAGTCAATAAATACTGATGTGAGGACAGTTAGATGTTGACTAAAAGAGATGATTAAGACTGTAAGTGGGACCTGGGAGTGCAGCACAGTGGTAGAGCCTAGGACGCCACATAAGGTCCTAAGTTCAGTCCTCAGTACTGGGTGGAACATTACTACCGAGGAAAGGGCTAAGGCTTCAGACGAAGGAGGAAGGAGGGTATCCTGCAAAGCTTCATGGGAGATAAAATACACAACTGGGCTTCCTTTTATTCCAGCCACTTCTGTGTCCAGCCATGGCCTTGGCTGGTATTTGTAGCGTCTGCTTCTACCCTCCTCTTCCTGAATGAACTCCTCAAGGGAAAGTGGAGTTATGAAACCATGCAGTTTCTTGTGTCTGCGGAGAAAACTGTGCCATAAGCAAGCTAAGGGATGGTTGAATCACTGCTGTGTCAGCTCACACTGGAACCATGATACATGGGTGGCACTCTACAATGGGACTATTTACCAACGAGCACTAATTTATTCCTGCTCCTAGCAGAGAAACCTAGTCAACTCTCTGCCAAGATGGTCTGACAGGACATGTGGTCCAGGGCTGTGCGTCTCTTCTGCCCTCTAGAGATGCAATAACAAAAAAGATACTATGGCGACAGGATCAGAAGTCTGGCTCCAGTGCTGGCCCTTCCTCTGTGTTCCTGGAACAACTACTGTCCCTCTAGTTTGCCTGAATTCGAAGTGAAGGCTGTGTACCTTTGATGTCTCAGGTCCTTCTCTCAGTCTGGGACACAGTACCTCATCCTCCTTTTGGGTCACAGGTTCTCTGAGTCTCCTCTAAGAACCTGTTCTGAGAGATTATCTTCTCCAGTAACTTCACTGTAACTTTTTAGAATTCACGGAAATCCTAATATACAAACCAAGATTCCTGGTTCAAAATGAAGTTACCCAGATCTAAAATGAAACTCTAGATCAATCCCCCCTTCCCTTCTCACTATTTATCTCTATCTCTGTCTCTCTTTCTCTCAAGTCTCTTACCTTTGAGCCTTGTTAAAAATAAGATATGCACCAATAAATACCTTCAGTATTGTGAGGGCCAAAAAACCAAAACCAAAACCAAAACAAAACAAAATTGGTTCTGCAGTGCCTGTCCCTAGAAGATGTAGTGGATGCCTGTTAAATTAAAAACGGTAATGGCACCTGTCACTGGACTCGGGATGTTTCTTTTCTTTTTACTACACTAAGCAGCAGCTAATTGTGTACTTTCGGTGTCCCATAAAAACCTCTACTGTCTGTTAGAGCTGTCAGGCAATCCTCTCTGGTGAGGAGGCCACTTGTTCCACTTAGAGTCTACGGACAGACCCCACACCAGGCCTTCCATCTCCTAGTTCTCACCCTACTCAGCAATCACAAGAAGCTTTTAGAAACCTGCATTTGAACTGTGACATACTCCACCATTAACAGTATTAAATGTGATTTTTTTTAGCATTTCTTCGAGGAAACTAAAAGTGGCTGCTCATTTTATTCAGTTCTCAATATAAGCTAGATGCTGACTAAGTCATCAACAGCTGTAAGACACACAGATGTCTAAGACTTTAAAATCAAGTTGTCTTGAACACTTACTAGCTGTACACAAATCAATTTACTTCTGTGGTCTCTCCAGTCAGACCTTTTGGCTAATTTATTTGGGTTCCTATGTCTACCACGCTTCTCCCCCTTAATCCCTTCCAACTCCCCAATACGAAGTAGGTGAGAAAGAAGGTTAGAGGGGAAAGGGGGGCATAGGTCTCTTTAAACTACTTCATGGTTGATTAGTGGCGTCAAGTTCCTTGGGGCAAGTCCAATCTTCACTGTCAGAATTGCAGAACAACCAGCAATCCAGCAGCAGCAGGGAGATGTCACAGGCCCTCTCAGGGTTCTCATATTTATACCCTCTCAAGAGTCCCCAGAATTCCAAACATTAACTATCTGCAGCTGGCAAAAATCACGCCCCACCTGGAGCATGAGACAAATCATAGTTAGCAGCTGTGGACAATCTGAAGCAGCCCCATATCCCACACCTGGGATGAAAACAAATTCATCTTTACATAACATAATTGGGTTTTTTCATGGGGTGATGTCATGCATTGTAAATATTAATTAGTCTGCTCCCAGAAGCCTGCTTGCTGTACAGTAAACAATTCTGTGTTACCTTGCTCTGATTGGTTGAATAAAGCTGAGGCCTGAGATTGGGGAAAGAAGGAGGTAGGTGGGATTAAGGTGCTCGGACTTCTGAAGGAGAGAGGTTTATGGGTAGAAGAAGCATTCAAGAGAAGAAGCAAACAGAAGAAAGGAGGACACATGCCATGGGTTAGAAAAAAGAACCTCATTTCACATGGCCAGGAACATTGGCAGAGTGTGGAGAATAACAACCCAGTGGATGTATGTATATATGGGGTCATATTTGGGGAATAGAATTAAGAGCCTCCTTAGATGGGCTAGGATTGCTCAGTTCAGACCAAGGCTTGTTAAAATCCTTCAGGTGTTTCTGTGTGCTCATTTATAATGGCGGGTTAAGGATTGACAACTGCAAACCAATTAAATATAATATATATACAGATAAATAATTTAATTAGTCAATTTCCTACAGTTTTTTTTTAAAGAAACCAAAATTCTCACTACAGCCTTCTTCCACAGAGTGAAGATGATCATAGACGTGATTTACAGAGGCGCACCAACTACCATGCCACATTGGACACTCTGAAGGGACCAGAACTCAGCAGCCACTGTGTGGCCGTGAGCTGGCAGGCACCACTAGGATGAGCAAGTATGTGGTGGAGAATAGGAAGAAAAAGAGAAGAGGAACAGTTTGAGCACTATGAAAAGAGGAGGAACTGGAAACTTGAGGGTGGTGAGAGTACCCTGTGCTGCCACCAGAGGCTATCTATGGTGAGGACCCATTCAGTGCTGCCGCTGAGGTAATGTCTGTGGCCCATGAAGATATCTCTGGGCTAGGCTGCCTCCTCGGGCCATCTTGATGTCCAAGACTCACAAAAGCCGCCATATCCATCATGGGCTGAGGCATTTGGGAGAGCCGGCTCCACCCCTTGCCTGGGCAGAGCAGAAGAGCTGACCCTGACCCTAGCCGAGTCAGTGCTAGGGAGCTGGCCCCAATGGTGTGAGCAAGGAATCAACTTCTGCCCCTTGTAGCTGCAAGCAGGAGAGCTGGTGGGCAAAGCAAGAGAGCTGGCTGCTGAACAACTCAGACACCACCAGGTCTCAAATCCAGGGCTTTGAGTTGGCGCACACCAGTGTCTAACCCATCTATGAACTGCTGGTGCACATGAAGGGGTCAGTCCCACACTAGGAAAGCTTCAGGATCTCCATGACTCAGGGTGACAACAGGATGTCGGAGAGGAGTCCCAGTGAGGATCCAGTATTGATAGTGTAGTAGAAACCAGAGGCCCCGAACCAGACCGATGACTTACTGCAATGCACATTTGCAAGTGAAGCTATTTGGGCAAAAGAGTGTACTGTGGGACAAACCGTGACACACTGTGGCAGCTATCACAGGAAATTTTGTGGTTGTTGCTGTTTTTATTTTTATTTTTTGTTTTCTTTTGCAAGAGCAGAGAGTGGATACCAAGGTATGGGAAGATGAGAGAGACTGGGGTGCATGATATGAAATTCACAAGAAATCAACAAAAAGTTCAAAACAAATGAAATGACTTACAGAGATATTATACAGACCAAAGGAGAATATATAGATTTCCAAATTATGTGTAATACCTCAAATCATACTTTATAAACATACTTTGGAAACAGGATTTTCTTTCTTTCTTTCTTTTTTAAGGTTTTTCAAGACAGGGTTTCTCTGTGTGTAACAGCCCTGGCTGTCATGGAACTCATTCGGTACACCAGTCTGGCCTTGAACTCATAGAGATCCACCTGCAGAGGAAACAGAATTTTCTATAGCCTAGGACAGCACTGAGCTCACTGTAGCCAGAGATGAGCTTGAACTTCTGATCTTCCTGCTTCTACCTCCTCTGTGCTGGCCTTATAGGTGTGACACTATACTTGGTGTCTTAGTCACCATTCTATTGCTCTGAAGAGGCACCATGGCCAAGACAACTCTTAAAAAAGAAAGCTATAGAAAATATTGTTTCCTCTGCAGGTGGATCTCTATGAGTTCAAGGACAGCCTGGTCTACAGAGTGAGTTCTATGACAGCCAGGGCTGTTACACAGAGAAACCCTGTCTTTAAAAACCTTAAAAAGAAAGAAAGAAAATCCTGTTTCCAAAATATGTTTATAAAGTATGATTTGAGGTATTACACATAATTGGGGACTTGCTTATAATTTTAGGGGGTCAGCCCATGATCATTGTGGTGGGAAGCAGATAAGCATGGAGCTGGAACAATACCTGAGAGGTTTACTTTCTGATCCATACGCAGTAGGAAGAGAGAGAGAAACACTGGGCCTGGAATGGGCTTTTTTTAATTAAAAATTTTTATTATGTGAATTTCACATCAGGCACCCTGTTCCCTCTCATCTCCCACCTCCCCTCAGACCCACCCTCCATCCTTGCAATCTGTCCCAGCATAAAAAATAAAACCTCATTGTGGAAGCTGCAGTGTCTCAGTGGGTCCCACAGTATTCCCTTTTGTCCACACATTTTGCTTGCAAATGTTCAATAAAATGACTCCTTGGTCTGGTACAAGGCCTCTGGTTTCTGCTACTTTCAATACTGGAACTCATCTCAGATATACTGTAACTGTCCTTTGTCATGGAGATTCTGTAGTTTTGGGTTGTGGAACTGGCCTCTTCTTGCTCTCCAGAAGTTCATCCATGGGGTAGATGTTGGGGTGGGCCAACTCAAAGCCCTGGTTCTGGATCTGCAACCTCCACTTGCAGGGACTGTTCTACTATGGAAAGGTACAGGGCCCACTCTCCTGAGTGCTGCAGCATGTGAGGGGCAGGGACAGCTCTCCTGCTCTTGTGACCCCATCTGGGCCAGATCTCCTGTCGGCCAATGGTGGTGAGGGCAAAGGAGAGGGGAGGGCATCTCTCCCTAGCCAACAACACAACATAGCAGACAGAAGGCAGGGCTGGCTCTCCCACACTCACCCCCTCAGGGCTGGCTCACCCACAACCCCCATATCCAGGACCAGCTGTAGTGTGCTACCCAAGAAAGGTGCAGGGCCTGCTCTCCTGAGTGTTGTAACATGTGAGGGGCAGGGACTGCTCTCCTGCTTTTGTGACCCCATCTGGGTCAGATCTCACCTTAGGACTGGGTCTCCACAGCCCTCACATCCAGGGCCAGGCAGAGTTCCTCTAATTTCTGGCTTGTTTACCATCCTGGGAGCCCATCTGGTGCTTGCCTCGTACTGGTTCGGTAGTCATCACAGGTTACCCCATGGTGCCAATGTTGTGTTGGTATCCAGCTTGCTTTTTTTCAGAATCCTTAGGCTACTATTCATTCAGATGTTCATAGGTCAGAACACTGAATATAGACATAGCCTCTTTCCTCTCTGCCACTGTTGATGCACATGTGACCTAGCAGCCACATCTGCAATGCCTCTAGGTGCAGTGGCATGGGCTTTTAAAATCTTAAAGCCTACCCCCAGTAGCACAGCAACCCCAACAAGGCCATACCTCCTCCAACAAGGCCACACCTCCTCCAAGGAGATCACATCTCCTAATCCTTCTAACCCTTCTCAAAAAGTTCCACTTCTTGGTGATGAAGCATTCAAATATATGAGTCTATGGTGGCCACTGTCATTCAGCCAGCACATTTAGTTTGTGCAGTTCTGGAGCCTGAGCCTAGGGCTTTGTCCATGGTAGGCAATCAGCAGTCTTGTTGCCAAGTTATAGTCTCAGCCCTGGTATTTTTTCAGTTTACATGTGGATTATAGGTAATTCTAAATCCCATAAGTAGTAAGTATGTATATAGAATCCTGGGTGGTTTCTTCCATGTGGCAAGTGCTCTATGAACTATTAATTTGTGCAACACCAGGCCAGGTCATACTGCCTCTCCTCCAAATCTCTGTGTGCTGCAAAGCTGGTATCTGCTCTGCTTGTGGGAGTCATGTGGCTTTCACTCAGAGTCTCCCAGAAACTGACTCCCAAGTCACACTGTTTCCTGTTTACACAAATCCCTTCTTTCCACAAATTTTTTTAAAATTTTGAATGTGGAGGATTTTGCTCTTCTAAGATAGAGCCTGGGTTATCTAAATCAATGTATTTCCAGGCTCTAGCAGTGGCCATGGACCTATCCCAGCACACAACAAAGTTCTATCCAACAAAATTCAAGAAAAATTAGTTTCATTCCAGTACTTCATTTGACCTTGTATTTATTGTATTAAAAACTCCAATTATTGGGGCTAGAAAGATGGCTCAGTAGTTAAGAACACTTGTTGCTCTTTCAAAGACCAGGGTTCAATTCTCAGCACCCACATGTTAACTCACAACCACCTGTAATTCTAGTCTCAGGGGTCTAAACCTTTCTGACCTCTGAAAACACCAGACATGTACACAGTGCACATACATATAGGCAAAATGCACACATGTTAAATAAATCTAAAAATAATTAAAAAAACAAAAAAAAACAAAATAAAAGATGCCAATTCTTTTTAAAATGAAGCTTAGAAGCTGTATTAGTTACTTTCTGTTGCTATGTTAAATTGGTATGACCAAGGCAACTTGTACAAGGAAGAGTCTGTTTTGTGTGGTTCCAGATGGTTTGGGTCCAGTACAACATATACACACACTCTAGGAAGGCTATAGCTGTGCCCTACATTTAAGAATCTCTGGGGTTTTGTTATTATTGTTGTGGGTCATCCTCCCACCACACCACAGGGTATCTATCATGTATCCCAGATTGGCTTCAGACTTGCTAGGGAGTTAAAGATGGTCGTGAAGTTGTAATGTTCCTGCCTTCACCTCGAATGGGCTGCATTACAGTAGTGAGCCACCCTGCCTGGCAATGCACTGCCGGGGTCTCATGAGTGCTGGGAAACTAAAGTATGTCCCCAGAGCCAGGTTTAACAGTCTTGAGCTTAGTAGCCTACAGTGAGATATTGAACTTAGTAACCAACAGTGAGATATTGGATGTTCTCATTGCTCTTCCAAGTTTGTTTTCACTCTTTGAGTTGCTACTCCTAGATCTACACATAGTAGATACCTCACCATTGGTTGGCTAATTGACCAGAGTCAACTTGTTCCAAAGTTTGTAGCCTACTCCAGGTTCAACCTCTAGAACCTGAAGAAAAACAATCCACCCGGATATCACAGATCTATAGTTCCAGCTATTTGGGAGACTGAGGCAGGAGGATCACAGGTTTAAGTCTAGCCTGGGCAACTTAGAAGGCTTTATTTTGAAAAAGAAACTGAAAAGAGATCTGGGAAGAGAGCCCACAGGTATAGCTGAGTTCAGCCCTCGTATGAATGGAGAAAGATTGTAGAGCTTACAAACAACAGTAACAAAATCACTTTATTGTACCATTTTTATTAATGCAACTCAACTCTTCCAGCACTCAAGGAAGTCTCAAGAGAGTTGAAGGGGGCTTCAACACTTGCAATTCAAGAGAAAAAAAAATGAGACCACTTGCCTGGTCACTGGAGCACTATGGGTACTTGCCTACTCCCATGTTTTTTCCCCCACCTCCTTCCTTGTTCATGACTACAAAGGTGAATGGAATCCCAGCTGGGAAGTTACAGACGACCTCGGGAGTCATCTGTGGTCACTTAAATTAGAACCATGTTTGAAACTTCTCTTTTACTTAATTCAAGCCAGAAGGGAAAAGAAGTGAATGACTGACACCAGCAAATTTCAATGATATAAATGACCTTTAACCTTTCTCTATTCCAAGTTGTCTCTTCCTGATCATGTAGCCAGGTGGTTGCTGCTCCAAGTATCTTCCCAGAGAACAGATGTGAGAAAAAAAGCACTGCTAAGTGTGCATGGCCTTGGCTCCATGGTGAGGTTCAGTGGGCCTTGGGCTGTGAAAGAAAGTGACACCAGTCAGAGGGAAATATTGAGGGCAGAACACACGTGGTCACAGACAAAACTCAAGAGTTAAACATGCTCTTGGCCATGGTGCTCAAGGGTAAAGAAACATAAAGTGTAAGATGCAGTCCCCTCACTGGCACAGTGATTTTTTTTCATGGCACAGATTCTACATATTTAAAATAGTGTTTTAAAATTCCCTTTTTAAAAAACTGATTTTCTCATGTACAGATTGGTGGGGGAAGAATTTGATTCTAGGTAGCTGGTTAACAAACGTTGATATGCTTTCTATATCTCACATCTAGGATGGACACACACATCAGTTATTTTTTCTCTAAATTTTTATTGTTTTATGTGCTTAGGTGTTTTGCCTACATGCATGACTGTGTACCACATTTGTACAGTGCCAGAGAAGGGCCACTTTTTTAGCTGCTGAATGTGTGCTGTGAATTGAACCTGGATCTCCTGGAAGGACAGCCAGTGGTCTTGACTTTTGAGCCATCTCTCAGTCCCTAAATTTGTAAAAAGGAAGAAAGATTTTATTTTTAGGTGTGTGTGTGTGTGTGTGTGTGTGTGTGTGTGTGTGTGTACACACATGTGTGCAGGTACCTACAGGGGCCAATAGGAGGCATGAGATCCCCTGGAGCTAGAGTTACTGGCAGTTACCAGGCATCCTGTGTAAGTGCTGGGACCCAAACCCCAGTGCTCTGCCTAGAGGACTGTAAATGCTCTTAACCACTGAACCATGCCCCAGCCCCAACCACAAATAACTTTTCAGTAAATACTTATTAAAACCAACCTCCACACAAGTGCTTCCATGGTAAAGGGTGTAGACACAAGCCTTGCTGTTGTAGCACCGGCAGGGTGTTAGGGAAGACAGGCAAGTAAGCTGATCATCAGGTGTAAGCAACAGGCAAAGCCTCGGCTTCGGGGGAACAGACTGTATCAGCTTCTGGCCTGGAAGGTGGTCTGAGGACATCTCTCAACAGGCTGGACACATGACAGAGTCCTGAAGAAGGACTGAAACTGTTAATGTAGGTGAGGACTGTGAGGAGTGGTTAGAACCTCCTAACAGGGTCAGTTTTGGGTAATCTGAATATGTAACGTCCACTAAGACTAAGGCATAATGCACTAGTGCGGAGAACAAAAGAGAGGTAGGTAAGGCTGCATGCTGAACAGTCTTGAAAACCACAGAAGGAAGCTGCATTTGTCCTCTGGTTTACAGGAAACCACAGAAAACCTGTAAACGGCAGATGAACTGCAATCTAGAGTTGGGAACCATTGCTGTGGTCAGTGTGGCTGCTGCATAGTGAGTTTGAGGCCAGTGTGGGCTATGTGAGACATGGGCAGGGTGGGAGGAGAGAAAGGAGGAGGAAGGAGAAGCAAGGAAGGAAATGGGAAAGTCAGTCCTGAAGCTGAAGCTGAACCATAAATTAACAGGTGTTCTAGGGAAGAGACCTGAAAAAGAAAGAAGGTTATAACAAGAAATATAGTCAAGGACAACGAAAAGGCCACTGGATGCCAGGACATTGGAAGTAAAAAAGACCAGCCTGGTCCTTTCTTAGCTTCAGACCCCACACCTGATTCCCATTTGGTACCAAGGAAATGGTTTCAAAGTTCTGTTTGGAGCCAGTCTTGAAATCTTTTTGACATGAAAATACAGATTCTTTTCTTGGCAAAATGCCTTGAATCCTTCTCCCTGTTGCCTCTGGACTAGCTGACTCTCAGCAGCAGCAGTACTTCCTCAACCTCGTGTCTCTTATAGGAGTGAACTCACCAATGGGCCTTTGCTCCAAAATTCTTGCCCAACTGTTTCCACAATACCTCTCCTGGACTTCTTCCTGAACTGCCAGAAAGATCTTTGAAAGTAAGACTAGGTTTCCATCATCTCCTTGGGAAGTACTCCAAGTCCACCTTTACAGTACAGTGACTTCTAACGGTCGCCTCCATGATTTTTCTTATCCTGTCTGCACAGCTGCTGTTTGTCCTGCTATTTGCTTTCAGGCTTCCTTACTGCTTCCTCTTTCCAAAATGGGTTCTCAAGTTGACTTCCCCAAGAAGGTAAGAGATGAGCACACAGCAAGGTTGCTATGCAGCGATTCCAGTTCAACAGCTACGGAGGAAAGGGAGGAGTCAGGGCTAGCTGGAAGTAAAGCATCCCTGAACCTCAACAGAAACCTCGTCCGACACTTCAGGGGGTTGAAAGAAAGGATGATCCTGGAAAACTATTAAAAGTTCAGGTGTCCTGGCACACGCCTTTAATCCCATCACTCGGGAGGCAAAGGCAGGCCTGGTGAACTCTGTGAGTTCGAGGCCAGCCTGGTCTACAAAGAGAGTCCAGGACAGCCAGGGCTGTTAGAGAAACCCTGTCTTGAAAAAACAAAAACAAAAAAAAGTCCTGGAGAGAACGGGCATAAAAGGACCATACATAGAAATAATAAAGTCGATATACAGCAAGCCAGTGGCCAACATCAAATTAAATGGAGAGAAACTTGAAGCATTTCCTCTAAATTCACAGACAAGGCTAGGATGTCCACTTTCACCATATCTCTTGCTAGAGCAATAAGACAGCTAAAGGAGATCAAGGGGATACAAATGGGAAATGAAGAAGTCAAATTATCCGTATTTGCAGATGATATGATAGCATACATAAATGACCCCAAAAATTCCACCAGAGAACTCCTACAACTGATAAACACCTTCAGCAATGTGGCTGGATACAAAATTAATTCAAAAAAATCAGAAGCCTTTATTTGCACAAAAGATAAATGGACTGAGAAAGAAATTAGGGAAACAACCCCCTTCACAATAGCCACAAACAATATAAAATACCTGGGGGTAACTCTAACCAAGCAAGTAAAGGACCTGTATGACAAGAACTTCAAGCCCTTGAAGAAAGAAATTGAAGAGGACATCAGAAGATGGAAAAATCTCCCGTGCTCATGGATAGGTAGGATTAACATAATAAAAATGGCCATTCTGCCAAAAGCAATATACAGATTCAATGCAATTCCTATCTAAATACAAACACAATTCTTTAAATACCTGGAAAAAACAACTCTCAGCTTCATATAGAATTAAAAAAAAAAAAACAACCCAGAATAGCTAAATCAATCCTGTACAATAAAAAAACATCTGGAGGTATCACCACCCCAGATTTCAAGCTGTACTACAGAGCAATAGTAATAAAAACAACATGATACTGGTATAGAAACAGACCAGTGGATCAACGAAATTGAATTGAAGACCCAGAAATGAACCCACACACCTATGGTCACTTAATTTTTGACAAAGGAGCCAAAACTGTACAATGGAAAAAGACAGGATCTTCAACAACAACAACAACAACAAAAAAATGGTGCTGGTGTAACTGGATTTTGACATGTAAAAGAAGGAAAATAAACCCATACTTCTCACCTTGCACAAAACTTAAGTCCAAGTGGATCAAAGACCTTAACATAAGGCTGGACACACTAAATCTAATAGAAGAGAAAGTGGGGAAAAGCCCTCGAGCTCATTGGCACAGGTGACAACTTCCTGAACAGAACACCAACAGCTCAGGCTCTAAGACCAATAATCAATAAATGGGACCTCATATGAAACTTAAAAGCTTCTGTAAGGCAAAGGACACTGTCATTAGAACAAAATGGCAGCCTACAGATTGGGAAAAGATCTTTACCAACCCCACATCTGACAGAGGGCTAATATCCAAAATTTATAAAGAATTCAAGAAATTAAACATCAAGAAACCAAATAATCCAATGAAAAAAATGGGAAACAGGGCTAAACCAAGAATTCACAAAGAAGGAATCTCTAGGCACTGAGACATTTGAAGAAATGCTCAGCATCCTTAATCATCAGAGAAATGCAACTCAAGACGACTCTGAGATTCCATCTCATACCTGTCAGAATGGCTAAGATCAAAAACAGCACATGCTGGTGAGGGTGTGGAGAAAGGGGAACAGTCCTCCATTGCTGGTGGGTGTGCAAAGTTGTACAACCACTATGGAAATCAGTCTGGCGATATCTTAGAAAACTCAGTATAGCCCTGCCTTGAAACCCACCCATACCACTTCTGGGTATCCACCCAAACGATTCCTCACCAAACCACAAGGACATAACCTCATCTATGTTCATAGCAGCTTTATTTGTAATTGCTAGAAACTGGAAACAACCCAGATGTTCCTCAACTGACGAATAGATTTAAAAAAATGTGGTACATTTACACAATGGATTATTACTCAGCTATCAGAAACAAGGAAATCATGCAATTTGCAGCCAAATGGATGGAACTAGAGAAGCTCATCCTGAGTGAGCTAACCCAGACTCAGAAAGATGCACATGGCATCTATTCACTTTTAATTGGGTTTTAGCCATATAGTTAGTACAGGATAACTATCCTATGACCAACACACCAAAAACATCAGGAACATAGACTTTGTTACCTATCAATGGGACAATTTGCCCTAAGGGTGCTACCATGTAAACCACCAGTACAAGAGGAAGCTCTTAGCCCTTGAACTGAGAGGGGCTGATTTGTAGGGACACTCCACATTGGAGGAGTGGGATGGGCAGGAGAGGGAGGAGAGGGTGGGAGGGTGGAACTGGGAGGGGTGGAAAGAGGGCACTATGGTGGAGATGTAACAAATAAATGTCATAATTAAAAAATAGTTTAGGTGTAAGATCCAGGCATGTCCCCTGAGTGGTGAATCCATGCCAGTGAGGCGGGACTTGGAATGCTGCTCTCTGAGTGGAGGCCATCAAACTCCAAAGAAAGGGCAGTTAAGGGTCTGCAGCTGAGGTCTGTCTGCCAAGTCACTGCAACAATTATCCATAATTTGGAGTAAAAAAGAATGTGCTCACTAATGTGTGTGGTATCCACTCTAAAAGCAGGAGTAGAATACCTTACGAATGTGCCAACCAAACTCCTAACCCTCATTTATTCTACAGATGGGTAAACCAAAGCTAAGAGGGAGTTACCCTGGCACGGTTTTATAATAAATAGCTAATATTTGAGTACAGGCTTTTCAAACTCTTTTATTTCATGTTTTTAAGATTTTTTTATTTTTATTTTTTATGTATGAGTGTTTTTGCCTGTGGATGTATATACACCATGTAAATGCTTGGTTCCCATAAAGGCATTGGATCCCCTGGAAATGGAGTTAGAGACAGTTGTTAGTCACAATTGAACCCAGGTCCTCTGCAAAAGCAGCAAGGGGTTTTAACTGTGGAGCCATCTCTCCAGCCTTGAGTGGAGGCTTGCCAGATGATTTTACTAGATGCCTTCCCTGTCTTAAGCCATCACACAGAACAGTGCTGTAAGGACCGTACTGTCTTCATTTTGGCATACAGGGACACGCTTAGAATATCCATCTGAGTGTTCCATCTGAGCCCTATCTATTCATTGTTAGACCTGAGATTTGAATCCAAGCCATTTGACTCCAAAGTCACAAACAGCAATCTCTAACGCATCCCTTTGTGTGTCAGGCCTCAGTCATCAGCCTTGTAACAGACTGAGGAGTGGTGTTTATTCTCATGTTGTTGCTGCCTACATCTTTATATGCATAACAATTTTTTTCAATGAAATTTTATATAGGCAGTTTTGTATGAGGAAAAAATTTGTATTAAAATTGTATGCATATATGATGTGATTTTATTTCCAAGAACAGGTAATTACTACTACAGCCAACACAATAATTTTTGTTTTCTGAGTAAATAAAAGGGCTGAAATGGAGCATCAGTGCTATGGGTGTTTGCCTTATATGCATGGTACCCTGGTTATGTAACAGGCTTCCCAGGAAACTCCATGTCAAAATAAGAGGATATGGGCTGGAGAGATGGCTCAGTGGTTAAGAGCACTGGCTAATCTTCCAGATGACCCAGATTCAATTCCCAGAACCCACATGATGGTTCACAACTGTCTGTAACTCCAGTTCTAAGGGATCTGACACACAGACATACATGTAGGTAAAACACCAATGTATATAAAAATAAGTAAAAAAAAAAAATTTTTAAGAGTAAGGGGACATAAGCCAGAGTGCCTCATCAGAGTTTCTGATCTGGCAGCCCATACTCTGCTGTCATTTCAGCAAGGATGTAAGTCCAGCAGGTCTAATGACTCCTGTTCTTTCTTCATCACCAGGCCTGAAAGAGAGTGGGGATGTGTTCAGCAAGGTGGTCCAAACTGAGTTTACAAAAGACCCTTGCAGAGGGCTTAGAGTCTAGCAATGTTGACTCCTCTCCCTCTACTTCTCCATCAACATGACACACATTCAAGGAAAAATGCTGTGAAATGTAATGACTTCCCTATATAAAATGGTATTAAATTGCAATGTGTGGTCCAAGAAACTCTAAACTGGGTAAGAAAAGGAGGATCAGTTTGACAAGCATTCATTGTATTTCCACCAGCTCCTAGTGCCTGGGCCACATGATAGAGACTGCTGTAACAGGGAGTCTCAAATGTTAGTGTGTGTGAGTAAGAATCTCTTTGGAAACTTGTTTAAAATGCACAATCTCCTGCCCCTAGAGGCATTGCAGATGTGGCTGCTGTGTCACATGTGCACCAGTAGATGTCAGAGAGGAGAGAGGCTATATCTACATTCAGTGTTCTGACTTATGAACATATGAATGAATAGTAGCCTAACATTCCTGGAAAAAACAACAACAAGCTGGATACCAAAACCACTTTGGTGCCATGGGGTAGCCTGAGATGACTGCCAGATGGCAAGCACCAGATGGACTCCCAGGACAGGAAACAAATCAGAAACTAGAAGAACTCTGCCTGGCCCTGGATGTGGGTGTTGTGGGTGAGCCAGCCCTGCCTTCTGTCTGCTATGTGGTGCTGTTGCTAGGAAGAAATGCCCTCCCCTCCCTTTCACCACCATTGGTGAAAAGGAGATCTGGCCCAGATGGGGTCACAAGAGCAGGAGAGCTGTCCCTGCCCCTCACATGGTGCAGCACTCAGGAGAGCAGGCTGTGCACCTTTCCACAGTAGAACTGGCCCTGCAAGTGGGGGATGCAGGTCCAGAACCAGGGCTTTGAGTTGACCCACCCCAACATCTACTCCATGGATGAACTGCTGGAGTGCAAGAAGATGTCAGTTCCACAACCCAGGACTGCAGGATCTCCATGATCCAAGGCATATCTGAGAGGAGTTCCAGTACTGATGAAGTAGTGGAAACCAACATTTGCAAGCAGAATGTGTGGACACAGGGGAATATCATGGGATATACTGAGATACACTGCAGCTTCCACAGTGAGCTGCTGTTTTTTATGCTAGGAGAGATGGCAAGGGTGGAGAGTGGGTCTGGGGGGAGGTGGGAATGGGAGGGAACAGGGTGCATGACGTGAAATTCACAAAATAAAAATTTTTTCAATAAAAATTAATAAAAAATATGCACAATCTGGGGCTGGGGCAATAGCTTGGTGGTAAAATGCTTGCTACACAAGCATAAGGACCTCAATTTGAACCCCCAGGACCCACATAAAATACCTAATGTGGTGGCAAGCATCTGCAATCTCAGCACTTGGGGGACAGAGATCTGGAGCATCCTGATCTTCTAAACTTGTTCAGTCTACAACCTCCAGGTTCAGTGAGAAGTCCTGCCTCAAAAGGAGAATGGAAAATGAGGAAGGGAGACACTGAACATCAGCTTCTGGCCTCCATGTGCACACACCAACGCGCACGTATGTGTACACACACATGCAGCACACAACCCCCAAACTTCTGATTCCTCAAATAGGAAAGGAGTTAAATAGTTTTCACTGTAAGAAGCTCACACAAGTGATATTACAGTTGTATCTTGGAAAATTTTGACCTCATCAGGTGTTTAAATTCTGATCAGTCATGTGATCAAGTTCCTTAGAATGACTTGGGATGTCAGGGAATTAGAAGAACATGCTTTGAAAATCCTTCAGGGAGCCTTAGGAAGACTTCTTAGTATGGGCAGACAACATAGCCATAAGATCTACTACGGACTCTTTCCAGTCAGGAAGACGACATGGCTCTCAAATTATCTCATCCAGAAGAAAAACAGAGCGAAGAGGTTTCATTGGAATAAATCAGGTGTGTGTATGTGTGTGTGAGTGTATGTGTGTGTGTGTGTGTGTGTGAGTGTGTTTATTTTTTAGTCCTAAAGAGCAGCTAACTGCTGCTTATGAGGTCTAACACTTCTGGTTGGGGGCTAGGCATGAGTCTGAGTCCCAAGGCAACTCCATGAGTGCCTTACCAGACCTGACCAGCAAAGCCATGGTGGTTGGAGGAAAGCTTTCTTTTCTTTCCTTTCTGCTCTACAACTTTGGATGATGCTGTGTGAAGGCCTGAGAATGACATCCCTCACCTCAGCTGTCCTTACACTTCTAGGAGCCCTCCCACCTTCTCCCAAGTGGAGCCAGCTGTTGTCACAGAAGCCACCTGCCTCTTCCCTGGCCTATGCGCCTCCAGTTCCAGAGGCCTCCAGAAAGTAAGGCAGCTTGCTGGAGGTTCTTGCAGAAGGAGGGAAAACAAGACAGGAACTAAAATTAAATGGATTGTCTACGAACGTTTTTTAATTAAAATTGTGATTCATTTTCGGCGGAGAAGAGGCCCTTTAAGAACAATTGTGCTCCCTAAGTGGCAGGCGCCAAGCTTAGCAGCTCTGCCAAGAGCCAAAAGGGGAAGGGAGGTGACAGGGAGAGGCATGGGTGGGGGTACTTCCCCTTCTAGGGAGAAGAAAGCAAAGTGAGAAGTCGGGGGAGCTGGAAGGAGGGAGTTGGGAAGAATCCTCTCAGGCCTCTGCTGCAGAGGGGCAAAGCCTGTTGGGGACCCTAAAGCTTGGATTTTGTGTTTTCTTTTGTTCTGTAAATGTTATGCCACCTTCTCCCTCCCCTTCTTATTCCAGGAGGACCCCAGCCACCAGCTTTGACAGAGAAGACAGAGCCACCCACAGCCTTGGCTTTGGGGCAGCCAGGATAGGGGGAAAGATGGAATCTGAGAGAGGGAGGGATGGGAGAGAGAGAGAGAGAGAGAGAGAGAGAGAGAGAGAGAGAGAGAGAG
>CAJQZJ010008773.1:15837974-15878713 GCA_907164525.1 Lophiomys imhausi
CTCTCCCTCCTTCTCTTCTGTCCCTCCTTCTCCCTTCTACCTCTCTTGCTCTCTCACATTCCTCTCTATCTTGGTCTCTATCTACATCTTGGTCTCCAGCATCGTAATATTTTATCAGCTTGATGGGATTCAGAATTATGGAGGAAACGATTACGGGCATGCCTGTGAGGGATTATCTACACTAGGTTAATTAAAGTGAGTAGGTTCATCTTAAATACGGGTGGTGTCTTTCCTTGAACTGGGGTTACAGACTGAATAAAAAGGAGAAAGCAAGGTGAACCCCGGCATCTATCACTCTCTGCTTCCAGATTGTGGGTGCCATGTTACCAGCGGCCTCTAGCTCCTGCCACCATGCCCTTCCACCGAGCTGGACGAGCTGGACTGAACCCTCAAACTATGGCCAAAATAAACCCTTTTGTAGGTCGTGTTTGTCAGGATATTTTGTCAGGCAACAGGACAAGTAGTTAATACAGTCATCCATTGTCTCCAATCTCTATTATATCTCTCTGCACATTAACTTTCCCCTTAGTGATGATGTGATTACTGTAAAAACCACAGCTGAGGCAGAATGAGGGGACCCGGCAGACAGAAGGCTCCTGTGGCAATGGCACCAGCTTCGCTTTGGAATCTTGCTCCCCTGCTTTGGAGAAAACACACCCATCAGGACTGGACATGCACAAGCTTCCTTGTGCTTTTGGTGTAGGGTGTATTCAGGCCCACACTGGGCTTCACCAAATGGGTGGTGATTTAGGGGAAAACATGGCTGTCAGCCTGATGCAGATCTTAGCACCTTGCAGCATCATCTCTTTCTTTCCCTGTACATTGTGCTCTGGTTTGTTCTATTATATATCCCATTTATTTTGTCTCTCGTCCACTGTGTTTCCTGGGCTCCACTTGACACATCCCACACACTTTCCTTTTGTTTTGTGACTTGCTGACCAGCTGCCTGTCTGTACATGACAGTTCTTATGAACATAGCTGCCTGCTTTTCTTGACGTCTGTATCATAATTAACTACTCCCAAACACCACACATATGACACAGTACACCAGTTAACTGCCTACTGTATGCTAAGCATTGTGCTAGGCATTGAGAGGTCTAGCCTGACTCCTCTGCAGAGTCCCCTGTTGTTGCCAGACAGTGACCTCCACAGCGCCATCCAATGACCAACTGAGACAATTACAGGGAAGGCTGTAGAATCTCCAGATCTTGGGTGGATAATCCCAGGGAGTGTCCCTGAGAAGGTGTCACCTGGTCTGGGATCTGGAAGAGCTTTCCAGAAATTTCTCCTACATAAACACTGAAATGAAGCAGGCTTTTTTCTTTGCCCTCTCCCAGTTCAGTTCCGAGTAATAGTTCATCCATTTTCCATCCAACAGGTTAGAGAACGCTCACCTGTTCTTCTCCTTCAAATGCGCAAACATTATGTTTTATACAACAACAACAGCGAAAACACACCTACTGGCAAAAGACTCTGTGAAACAGCATTTAGGTTTATAAATGCCTCTAACAGGGACCAACAGCCTATAATTAGAATTTAACAATCCAAGAGAGGAGTAATATGCACCCTGCAGGACAGATTGGAGTCTTTTTCTTTAGTTCTGCAGGTTCGGTGGGTAGATTGGCCCCTGACTCGCCTCCTACAATAACTGTCCTACTGAGGTAAACATGCCACAAACAAGAACAATGAGATCACCAATAATATAACACTAATACTATAAACAAAAGAAACACCATCTTTGGCTCCAGTGGAATGAGAGACACAATGCAGACCTGCTCATGGAGCTATTTAAAAACAAACAGCTCACAGCCAATGCTCCAAGCTTTCCAGGGACAATTTTCTAGGAACCTGGGTATGGGGAGAAGTCTTTTCCTGAAATGTTCTTGATTTTTGCACTTTAAGATGGTGGTTACACCAGAAACAAAGAAGGTCACAGGGTAGAGGCAGAGTCAGACACAGCCTCATCAAAAATGTTTTTCACAAACCCCAGGCTTTTCAAACCACCAAGGCTGTGGGGCCATAGGTCACACATCCTTGATAAGGCCGCTTTTCTGTATTTTGTTGAAGAATGAATGGGAAGGTGGCTAACAAAATGTTAGGGTGTGGATGTTTGGAGATGACATGTTTCACACCCTTGGTCTTATGAATGAGGAGGAGTGCCTGAAGAATCACCTCAGAGGCACTGAGAAAACATATACATATTCTTACACAAACACACAGAGACAGTCCTGGACATCAACAAGAGACCTGGCTGCTTTCGGATGGGCCTTGTGGTTCTTCACTGTCAGGCTGATAGGACACAGAATCATCCAAGAGATAACAGTTCAGGATGTGTCTGTGAAAATGTTTCTAAAGAGGTTTAATGTGGATAGAAAGACTTAACATAAATAATGTAGGCTGCACCATCCCATACAATGGGACTCTGGACTGACTTAAAATGAAAGAGGCAGCTGGGCGCCAGCATTTGTCTCTCTGTGTTGTGACTGAGGGTAAAATTTGAACAGCTGCCTCACACTCCTGCCACCATGCCTTCCCCACCAGGAAGAAAAATAATGACAAAATAAACCTTTTTATTTTTCTATGAGCATTCTTCTGTCAGGTATTTTGTTGCAGCAATGAAAAATGTAACAAATATGTTTGTAACTTCTGCAGGTATCAACTTGTCTGGACAAGAGAAAAGCCAGAGTTTGGGATCAGCTTCCAGAGAGGTGAAAACTGACCAATCCCACTGTAGGAATGGATGAGGGGCTTTATAGGAGGGTAGCCGGTGTTGATGGAAGAGGGGCGCCCCACTGCTTAGGACCTCTGGCCACCTAAGAGCAGCTCAAGAGGAAAGAAGGCCCCTGTTGGATCACACACTGACTTCAAACCCAGCTGTGTCCCGACACAGACCGTATCATTGTCCATCCATCTCTTTTAAGTGTCTCATGGCAACAAAACTGCTGCTCCAGGCTTTTGCATCCTCCACGTTGTAAGCACTGAGTTACAGCAGTTGTTTCTGAACATCCCAGCAGGAGTCTCATGATTCTTATTGTGTAATTACTTCTTGTGTCTGTTAATCTTGATTGTCAACACGAAAGGATCTAAATCCCTTAGGAAACAAAACTTTGGTTGGGTCTGTGTGAGAGTTTCTAGACTGGGCTGTTAGGAAGACTCACCCTGAACGCAAGTGGCGCCATTCCGTGGGCTTCCGTCCTGAGCTAAATGAAGTAAGAAGAGCTGAGGGCCAGCATTCCCCTCTGCGCTGCCGATGACCGTGGATGACATGTGACCAGCCTGTCATGCTTCTGCTGCCTTGAGTCCTCTTCAGAGATGGAATGCACCCTGGAACTGTGAGCCCCCCTAAATTCTTCCTTTCTCTCAGTGCTCCCTTCAAGGATTAGTCACAGCCACAGTGAAAGTAACTAATGAGTGCTTGTGCTTCAGCCAATCATGGCGTCTGAGGACAAGACTCAGAATAGCTACCTGTGAATGACTCTCTAGGAATAAAGCGTTGCTGAGAGTGAAGGAGAGATTCATCTCAGGAAGAGTGAGGGATCAGGAAAAGAGTGTGCTGAGCAGGAAATGCAACATCCTCTTCCTGCAGTGACCCAGAGCATTGCTCAAAGACTACCCCGCCCCCAGCAGCAGCTCCTCACCATACATACGGTTCTGAAATGCAGATGCTTACCTAAAGGTTCCCAAAACCCAAGTTCAGCCCCTTGATCAATCAGCCTTGTACCATCTGCTTGGTGGTGACCTTGGCTCATGAAGTCGCTGGTGGTCTTGGGACTGTTGGTACTGCCAATTCAGAATTTGGTTCCCACTTCAGTGGAGACTCTGAGAAGCTTCCATACCTGAGGCAATGAATGTGCTCCCCAATCCAAGTGCTGCACTGCTCTTCCTGGGGTAGGGAAGTTGAGCCCTGTATGAGGAGAAAAGAGAGGAACAAGCTCTCTGGGGCTGTGACCTCGAGCTCTGAATAGAACCCAGGGCTTCTCCCAGGGTGCACACCAAGCGCTGTTGCTTCCCCTCCCTCCAACACCTGCCTTGGGCAGTCTGCCTTCAAGAACGGTACCTTTCTTTTTTTTTTTTTTTTTTCTTGGTTTTTTTCGAGACAGGGTTTCTCTGTGTAGCTCTGGCTGTCCTGGACTCGCTTTGTAGACCAGGCTGGCTTCGAACTCACAGAGATCCGCCTGCCTCTGCCTCCCAAGTGCTGGGATTAAAGGCGTGCGCCACCACCTCCCGGCTGAATGGTACCTTTCTTGGTCATGGCAGCAAGTTCACTTGCCCTGTGGCCAGTTGGTCGCCTCCACATCTGGGGCCTTACAGCAGGTGATTTTTGAAACCCCAAACCTGAAGTCAAACTCAGTTTCTTCTGCCTAGATCAAGCCTAGAATTCTGCATGAAAATCAAAGGCCAATGACCTCAGGGGAAACATCTTGATTTTACAGCTATCTCAAAAAAAGGTGGGGGACATTTTGGTCTGGGAATATAGAAAAAGGCTTACCACCCAAGGAGGACTTGAATTAGATTCTCCCAAACCACATAGCTTTCTCTCTCTCTCTCTCTCTCTCTCTCTCTCTCTCTCTCTAACCAACCAAACAAACAAACACCAAATAAAACAAAAACCAGCCATAGTATTGCATGAACCAAAAATCACAGCAGTTCATGCTTGTGATTCTAATCTAAGAATATCAAGACAAAATAATCCTTGTGGTTTGCTGGCCAGCCAGTCTCATCAAATGGGCAAATTTCAGGTTTAGTGCAAGATCCTGTCTCAAAATATAAGATGAAGCTGGGCTTGTTGGTGCACACCTTTAATCCCAGCACTCAGGAGACAGAGGCAGGTGGATTTCTATAAGTTCAACCTGGGCAACAAAAAGAGTTCCAGGCCAGTTAGGGCTACACAGTGAGACCCTGTCTCAGAGGGGGATGGGTAGAATGCAAGTAAGGAAGAAATTTGGCAGTGACCTCTGGCCTCCACATACATGCATGTACACACATGAACAGGTAAACACGTTTACACACACACAAATTTAGAGGAGCAAAATAACCCTAGAAATAAAGATGGTTTCAGCTTCCTTGTATGGTAATGACCACGAAAAACTGTTGAGTCCCAGCTATACTAATGAATAATCTAGGGTGGGATTTGTCGGATTATCCAAAGAGCTGATGTGTCTCCTTGCAGACCACACTATCCTTCCATCCTGGCGGCCGGTCATTTTGATACCCACCCTGATCCATCCTGGCTTCATTTCTGTTGCTTTGACAAAAAGAAACACAGGGTAGAAGTGAGGTTTATTTGGCTCACACTTCCAGGATACAGTCCACCACTGAGAGGAGGTCACTGGGAAGCCAGTCACATCACACCCACAGCCAAGAGCAGCGAGAAACAAATGCACATGTCCTTGCCTGGCTGCTTGCTTGCTCTCAGCTAACCTTCCCTTGCACTACTTAGGGCCCCTTTCCTAGCTCCTGCTGCCCACAATGAGCTGCATCAATTAGCCTCCCACAGACACGCCCACAGGCCTGCCTGATCTAGGCTCCTCTCTAAGACTCTTCCCAGGTGATTCTAGGTTGTTTCAGGTAGATAGTGAAAACTAAGCAGCACACCATCCCACACCCAGATGAGGGTCTGCAGTCAAAAAGACCGATGGAATCCAGCAGCAGAAGATGGAACCGCCTTCTTAATTTCACAGCCTGTCTGAGACGACCTTTCCATCCGTAGCTTGGGGAAGGCAGAGGCTGGGGAGGGGGCAGGATCTCCTTTGATGTTTCTAGGTGACAGGAGGCGGGCTTTAGCTCTGGTTGGAGGAACAAGTTCTTAGCTTCTGGGTTCTGGCAGGAGAACAGGGTAGAGGGATGTGACCCCATCCCCTGGAAAGAACACAGGAGACATATTTTAAAAACAAACAAACAACAAACAAAAACAAGGGATACCCAACATTATTTCACCATATACTTCTCACAAGCCAGCAGTGATTGTAAAATGCTGGGCAACTCCAACTGAGTTTTGGTCTGCAGGCAGGAGGTAGCCGCGTGGAGTAACCTTAACTTCCTTTAACCTAGGGGGAGCAAGGTTCAGCTCTGTTCTCGGCGCGCCCTCTGGTGGCAAAGACGGAAAAGATCCGGTTCTGGGTTTGGGGAAGCTCATCTTGCTAGAGGCCATCTGAGGACTCCAAGGAACTAGAGAAAGAAAGACTCATGCCTTTGGAGAGTTTCATTTCATGGCACGGGGCTCTTCCTCTGTAAAGCAGCTGCCTGCTCATATCTGAAGAAGTGCAGTCCTCCGATGTCTGCCTGTTGCTGGCGTGTGTGTGTGTGTGTGTAAGTGTGTGTGTGTTGTGCATACAAGTGCAGGTGTCCATAGAGGCTGGAAGTGATGGCTCCCCGGATCTGAAGTAACAGGCATACACACACCACAGTGTTTATACAGGGTTCAAAGGACAACTTGTAGGAATTGGTTCTTTCCTCCCAGCACATGGGTCCTAGAGGTCAAACTTAGGTGGCCAGGTTTGGCAGCAAGCACCGTCATTCTCTGAGCCATCTCATTGGCCCTTGATTTTACGTTTAAGAAACATTTTAAGCTCATAGCAAAGTCAAGCAGAAAACAGACTGTTCAGCTACACTCTATTTCTTTTTATATTTTAAATGTCTTTATTGTTTTTTTATTTTATGAATTTCACATCATGCACCCTGTTTCCACTCATCTCCCACCTCCCCTCAGACTCAGGGAGAAAGAAAAAAATCTCATTGTGGTAGCTATAGTGTGTGACAGTGTGTCCCACAATATTTCCTTTTGTCCACACTTTTTTACTTGCAAATGTTCATTACAATGACTCCTTGGTCTGGTACGAGGATTTTGGCTTCTACTACTTTGTCAATACTGGAACCTCACTGGGACTCCTCTCAGATATGATGTTATTGTCCTGTGTCATGGAGATCCTGTAGTTTTGTGTATGTGGAATTGACCTCTTCATGCACACCAGCAGTTCATCCATAGAGTAGATTTTGGGGTGGGCCACTTCAAAGCTCTGGTTTTGGGCCTGCAACCTGCACATCCAGGTGAAGTTCTCCCGAGTGCTGCAGCAGGTAAGGATGATGGTGTAGTGTTAAGCATTCTAAATGTTAATTAATTGGTCCTGCTTGCTGTCTGTTACTTACATTGACTCTGATTGGTTAAATAAAATGCCGAAGACTGAGATTGGGCAAAGAGAGAGAAGGTGGGACTTCCTGAGATTAGAACAGGAAGCCTGCACTTTAGACATAGGATTCATTCATTCCAGCCATGAGCAGCAGGAAGAAGGAGGCACACACCATGGGTTAGAAAAAGAACCTCATTCCACAGGAACATCGGTCCAAGGGGACATATGTATATATGGGGTCATATTTATGGAATAGAATTAAGAGCTAACTTAGATGGGCTAGGATTACACAATTCAGGCCAAGGCTTGTAAAAATCCATGTGGTCTTTGTGTGCTCATTTATAATGGCTGGTTAAGGATTAAGAACCAGCCGGGCGGTGGTGGCGCACACCTTTAATCCCAGCACTTGGGAGGCAGAGGCAGGCGGATCTCTGTGAGTTCGAGACCAGCCTGGTCTACAAAAGCGAGTCCAGGACAGCCAGAGCTGTTATACAGAGAAACCCTGTCTCGAAAAAACCAAAAAAAAAAAAAAAAGAATTAAGAACCACCCAACCAATTAATAATCATATAAATACTGGTAAAACAATTTAATTAATTATTTCTTAAAGTGGTACCCAACATAATTTAACTAATTTTTTTTTCTACATAAGGGTCTGGGCCAGCTCTTCTTCTCTTATGACCCCATTAGGGCCAACTCTCCCGCCGCCTACCTGTGGTGAGGGCAAAAAAGAATGGAGGGGATCTCTCCCTTGCCAACACCATCACAAAGCAGAGAAAAGGCAGGGCTGGCTCTCCCACACTCACACCCTCAGGGCCAGCTGTAGTGTCCTGCCTAGGTGAGATGCAGGACCAGCTCTCCTGCTCTCATGACCCCAGGGCTAGGTCTCTCACCTGCTACAGGGGATGAGGGGTGAGGGAGAGGAGGATATCTCTCCCTCATTCATGTCACCACAGGGAGCTGAGTGATGTAAGCTCACATCCTTGGCACCAGTTCATTCACAACTCCCGAAATGTGCAGGGCCTGCTCTCCTGAGTACTGCAGCTGGATGGGGTAGGGTCAGCTCTCCTGCTCTCATGCCTCTAGGACCAGTTCTCCCGTGATGCCCAGATGAGGGGTGGGCCAGTTCTACACAGTCCTCAGACATCTACATGTTCCTAGGTGGCAGCCCAGACCACAGATGTCCACCTAGCTTTTTGTAGTAACAGACCCCTGCTGCTGCTGGGCTATGGACCCTCTCTGTTGGCAGCAGAGGCCAGGACCCCACCATGTCCTAGGTGGCATCACCAGCTACTCACATCAGGTTGTTACTCTCTACCCTCATGTCTCCAGTTCTGCCTCTCTTCATTGTGCCCACATCCTTTTGTTTCTGTTTCTCTTTCATTTCTCCACCACTTACTTGCTCCTCTTCATGATGCCTAGTGTCTCTGAGTGTCTGGGCTTGTCTCAGGAGTGGTCTCAGGAGTGTTAGGCCCCACTCTTGCATTGTGCATTATGGCACCTGGCAGGGGTCATCTCCAGTATGGTATGACCTTCAGGCCTGTGTGTCATCAGACTGGTGTTCATCTCAGGCTAGTTCCCTGTCTAGGCTCCATGATACCAGTCTTGGGCTTGCTCCTTGCCCAGTTCTCCAGAGTAGCCATCTGCTTGGAGTCCATTGTGCCAGGAAGGACTTCTTGTGGTCTCTGGCTTGTTTCCTGTTCTGGGAGCCTATCTGATGCTTGACTGGTACTGGACTGGTGGTCATTCCAGGCTAGCTCCCTGTCCAGGCCCCCTGGCACTGAACTAGTGGTGGTCTCAGGCTTGCTTTTTTTCCAGGGAGTGTTAGGCTACTATTCATCCAGATGTTCATAGGTCAGAACACTGAATGTAGACATAGCCTCTCTCCTCTCTGTCACCTCCTGATGCACATGTGACACAGCAGCCACTTCTGCAATGCCTCTAGGGGCAGGGTCTATTTCCTAATGTGGAGACATGATCAGAGCTGCAGGTACATCTGTGACAATCACTGACACACTTCTGCCACACAGAATCCACAGCAGGGTTCACTCCTGTTCCACAGAGTCCATGAATTTAGAGAAGTAAATCACAATATGTATCCACCATACAATACCACACAAAACAGTTCCAGTAAAAAAAAAAAAATCTCTGTTCTCCAGGCTGGAGAGATGGCTAAGTGGTTAAGAGCACATACTGCTCCTTCCACAACCACCTGTAATTCCAGCTGTAGGGGATCCAACACCTTCTGCTGGCCTTCTCAGCAACCGTGCCCACATGCACATGTCCACACACAGAGTCACATTTAAAATATGTATCTTAAAAACCTCTGTGCTTTTATCCATATATTCTTCTCTCCCTTCTTGGCCCTAGAAACCACTGCTATTTTTTCTGATTCGACAATGTTGTCTTTTCTTCGGTATCAGCAGTTGGGATCAGATGGTACGCAGCCTTTCAGAGTGGCTTATTTTACCTTACAACATGTCCTTGCGAAGCTCATTACCACTTTGGTACTGAATAACACAAATTATATAATAACATTCTATTAACCTGGATGTACCAATATTTATTTTTTCATTTGCCTATTGAAGGACTGGTTGCTTTTGAGTTTTGGCAACTATGTAAGGTGTTGTAAATATCATTTTATTTTTAATATCTATCTATCTATCATCATCTGTCTGTCTATCATCTATCTATCAAACTATTATCTGTCTATTATCTATCATCTATCTAACTGTCTAACCATCATCTATCTAACTATCTATTATATATCTATTATCTATCTTTTATTTATTTGTATATATGTTCATATGTTTAAGTATGCCTGTGTGCCATAGCATATGTGGAGCATCAGAAGAAAACTCTGGGAGTCAGTTAACTCCTTCCATTGTGTGGGGCCCTGGGTATTGAACTCAAGTGGTCAGGCTTGGTGGCAGGTACCTTTACTTGCTGATCTATCTTTCAGGCCCCTAAGCAATCTGTTTATAAGATTCTGTGTGGATATAAGTTTTCAACTTATTTGAATAAATACCAATTGAGTATAGTTGCTGAATTGTATGTTTAATCTTTAAAGAAATGTTGTTTTCTAAAGTGGTTGTCTTAATTTCTCTGCCGACAAAAACAGCTTAAAGGAGAAACAGCCTTGGAGTATCCCAGCTCCCTTGCTGAGACACAGTCATGGCACTAAAATCAGTTCTTCCTTATTCTGGGCAGCAGACACCTGCTAGCCATTGCATTTCCTTGTGACTGAGTGTGGCTGTCAGCATGGTAT
This sequence comes from Lophiomys imhausi, assembly GCA_907164525.1. Classification (NCBI taxonomy): domain Eukaryota; kingdom Metazoa; phylum Chordata; class Mammalia; order Rodentia; family Muridae; genus Lophiomys; species Lophiomys imhausi. The sequence continues at coordinate 15,848,368 of CAJQZJ010008773.1, forward strand.
TCTCAAATAAACGAATGGGAAGGGATGTGTTCAGTTTCCACGTAACTGCTTAAGAAAATCTGTTGTCAAGTACATCTCTGCCCCTTCCTCCTCAGCTAGAGCACAGACGTGGCTGGATTACAATTTTAATTGTTCAGATGAGGACAAAGCCATGAAGAAGTTATTCTCTCCTGGTTTTTCCAATTCAGCTAGTCTCAAAGTGGCCATGTCTAACAAGAGCCCAACTCTGCAAACCACTGCCTTGAATATGATAAGACAGAGCTATTAATACAACTTGGCAGCCAGAGACCAGCAGATTTCCATTCCTGTTAAGTCACTGTGATGGTTCATTTTGTGTGTACATATCTGTATGTACATATGTATGTGAGTGTGTATGCTTGGGAATATGATAGTGTTACTTTTATAAAATTGTGTTTGTTTCCCAGTTTCTCTCTTAACTCAGCTAGCACCTGAATAGTTGAGACTTTATTGTATTTTTTGTTTAACAATTTTTTAAATTTTTTTGAGACAGGGTTTCTCTATGTAACAACCTTGGCTGTCCTGGACTTGCCTTGTAGACCAGGCTGGCCTCAAACTCACAGAGATCCACCTTCCTCCCAAGTGCTGGGATTAAAGACATGGGCCAGCACACCCAGCTGTTCAATAAGCTTTACAGCATAATCCTGAGCAGTTTTAATCTGTTCTTAACCCTTTATGCTAGTCTGATTCTCTCTTTGCCAAAATCCCCAAGATATTTGCTTTTTGAGGCTTTCTCCTCTCCAGCTGCTCCTTCCTCAGGCCTCCTGTACCTCTGCCCCTGGCTTAACCCCCTACTTCTCCCTCTCACTCCTCCTCCCCTGGAGGGCAGGAATTCTAGCCCTATTCTGTCTCATGCTCAATGATTGGCTGTACAATGCTTTATTGGCATATCAGGGGACAATTGAGGAGCAGTGTTTATACAACATTGAGACAGGAGATTGCAACCAGATATGGGGGGGGGTACAGAAACCAGCATTTGAATTACACAATAACCTTATGCCTACAGGCATGTATGTGGAAGTCAGAAGACAACTTTAATCCTTATTTTGAGGCAGGATTAGAACTGCCTTAGAACTCATCAAGTAGGACAGTTGGCTGGTGAGACTCAGGAATCTGCCAGTCTCTACCTCTGCAACACTGGGATTACAAGTGCATGCCATCACTCCTGGCTTTTGTTTTTGTGTATGGATGCTTCGTCTGCATATGTGTTTATACCCTGCCAATGTGTCTGGTGCCTAAGGAAGCTAGAAAAGGGTGTCAGATCCTCTGGAACTAGAGTTGCAGATGACTGAGAACTGCCATGTAGGTGCTGAGAACTGAGCTCTTAACCAGTGAGCCATCTCTCCAACCCCATGTCTGGCTTAAAAAGGGAGCTCTGCTAAAATCAGGAACAAGACAGGTTGCTCACTCTCTCCATATCTACTCAATATAGCACTTGAAGTTTTAGCTAGAGCAATAAGACAACTGAAGGAGAACAAGGGGATACAAATTGGAAAGGAAGATGTCAAAGTACCATTACTTTCAGATGATATGTTAGTATGTATAAGTGACCCTAAAAATTCCAGCAGGGAACACTTAACAGCTGATAAACACTTTCAGCAAAATGGTTGGAATCAAGATTAACTAAAAAAAAAAAAGTAGCCCTCCTATACACAAACAATAAACAGAGAAAGAAATCAAGAAAACAACACATTTCACAATAGCCTCAAATAAGATAAAATATCTTGGGGTTAACTCTAATCAAGCAAGTGAAAGACTTTTGTGATAAAATTTTCAAGTCTTTGAAAAAAGAAATTGAAGATATAAGATAATGGAAAGTTCTCCCATGCTCATGGATTGACAGAATTAACATAGTAAAAATGGTCATCCTACCAAAAGCAATCTACAGATTCAATTCAATCTCCATCAAAATTCCATTATAATTCTTTACAGACCTTTAAAGGACAATTTTCAACTTCATATGGAAAAACATAAAGCCCAGGATAGTCAAAACAATCCTGAACAATAAAAGGGCAGCTAGATGCCCTAACATTCTTGATTTCAAGTTGTAGTACAGAGTTTTAGTAATAATGAAATTGAATTGAAGACCCAGACATAAAACCATACCCATATGAACACCTGATTATTTATATATGTATATGCCAGAAATACACACTGGAAAAAAGACAACATCTTCAACAAATTGTGCTGTTCAAACTGGATGCTTGCTTGTAGAGTAATGAAAATAGACCCATATTATCACCCTGCACAAAAATCAAGTCCAAGTGGATAAAAGACCTCAACATAAAACCAGACACACTACATCTAGTAGAAGAGAGAGTGGGGAATAGCGCTGAACACACTGGCACAGGAGAAAATTTTCTGAACACAAAATGGCAGCCTACAGAATGGGAAAACATTTCTACCAACTCCACATCTGGTTCAGGATTAATAATCAAAATATAGAAAGAACTCAAGTAACTATATATAAAATCCCCAAATAATCCAAATTTAAAATGGGACAAATCTGAATAGAGAATTCTTAATAGAGAAATCTCAAATGGCTGAGAAACACCTAAAGAAATGTTCAGGATTCTTAGCTATCAGGGAAAGGCAAATCAAAACTATTTTGAGATTCAATCTTACACCTATCAGAATAGCCAAGATCAATATCACAAGTAACAGCACATGCTGGTGAGGATGTGGAGCAAGGGAAACACTCCTCCATTGCTGGTGGGAGTGCAAACTTGTACAACCACTTTGGAAATCAATATGGCAGTTCCTCAGAAAGTTGGGAATTGATCTACCTCAAGACCTAGCTATACTACTCTTGGACATGTACCCAAAGGACACTCCATCTTACCACAAGGACACTTGCTCAACCATGTTTACTGTGGCCTTATTCACAATAGCTAGAAACTGGAGACAACCTAGATGTCCCTCAAGAGAAAAATGGATAAAGAAATTGTGGTACATTTACACAATAGAGTATTACTCAGTTGTCAAAGAAATGACAACATTAATTTGCAGCCAAATGGATGGAACTAGAAAAAAAATCATTCCAAGTAAGGTAACCTAGACTCAGAAAGGCAAATATGCTATGCAATCACTCATAAGTGGATATTAGCTGTAAAGTAAATGATGACCGAGCTACAATCCCAGAGAGGTTAGGTAAGGAGACAGGTCTAGGGGGATGCAGGGATATCACTTGGAGAGGGAATAGAATAGATTTGACAGGTGGACTGGGGTGGTTGGGGATGAAGTGGGAGGATTAGAGGGGGAGATGGTGTGGAGGAAAAGATTATGGGGAGAGATGGCTGAAATTGGGGTGGCACTTGGGGGTGGTATGGAAACCTAGTGCAGTGGTAACTTCCTGGAATCTATGAAGGTCATCCTAAGAGGACTAGTAATGGGGGATGCAGAGTCTCAACTGGCCACCCCCTGTAGCTAGGCGAGGTTTCCAGTGGCAGGACTAGGGTGAATTCAATTGAGTTGTTGGCCAAGATGGTCCCCATGGAAATCCCCAACCAACACAGTCTGTTGCTACGACAATGGATTTCTCACCAAAACCTGACAGTGGGTCCCATTGCCAAGAACAGCACCCACACAACTCATTGAACATGGAGGAGTTGAGCTGGTGCCTACATGGAGCCCTCATCTCTATGTTCTAGTCTCCTTGTTATGGGAAGGTACTCTGCGGGTTACTGAGAGAGAAACATGGACACCAACCCAATATGCTAGGGCAATGGTGGCATAGCACTTGCTGGGAGTAGCCAACTAATGTCCGAGTTGACTTGAAGCCCACTCCACAAGATGGAATCCACATCTGACATGCATGGTTAACCAAGAACCAGTGACTAGACAGCTCAGAGACCAGGGGTAAAATGAAACACTACTGGTTTTAAAAACAAGTATGAGTTAAGTGACTCCTCATGATATACTGCTACACTCATAGGTCAGTGCCTTATTCAGTCATCATCAGAGAGGCTTCCTCCTGCAGCAGATGGGAACAGAGGCAGGGACCTACAGTCAGACATTATGCAGAGAAAGAGAGTCCAAATGGGATGTTTCCACCAAATCCTCCTCCTCAGAGTTCGGGGAACCCCACTGAAGAGGAGGCAGAAAGAGTATAAGAGCCAGAAGGAATGGAGGATACCAGGAGAACAAGACCCTCTGCATCTACTAAGAAAGACACATGGGCTCACAGAGACAGAATTAGCAAGCACATGGCCTACCCAGGCCTGTACCAGATCCTCTGTGTACATAGTGTGGCTGTTAGTGTAGTACTCTTATGGGACTCCTGACTGTGAAAATGAATGGCTCTTGGCCTGCTCTTGGCCTGCTCGTGGGCCTGCTCTTGGCCTGCTCTTGGTCTGCTCTTGGCCTGCTTGTGGGCCTGCTCTTGGTCTGCTCTTGGTCTGCTCTTGGTCTGCTCTTGGCCTGCTCTTGGCCTGCTCTTGGTCTGCTCTTGGCCTGCTCTTGGCCTGCTCGTGGGCCTTCTCATGGGCCTGCTCTTGGGGCTCTTTCCCTCCTATTGGGTTTTGCTTTGTCCAACTTCAATATGAGTTTTTGCTTCATCTTATATCTTATTTTGCCATGTTTGGTTGCTATCTCTTAAGAACCTGTTTTTTTTTTTTTCCTATGAGAGATAGAAAGGAAGTGGATCCAGAGGTGTAAGGAGATAGGGAGGAACTTGGAGGAATAGAGGGAAGGGAGACTATAATCAGGATATATTATGTGAGAAAAGATGAAAGGAATCTATTTTCTGTATAATTAATCAAATTACATTGGGCACCATTTGTAGAAAAATGTAACTAAATTATTACTTAGTATTTAGATTATCATTAATAGGCCAGCAGTGTTAATTATTAACCCACCATTATAAATGAGCACACAGACATCTGATGGATTTTAACAAGACTTGGCCTGAATTGTGCAATCTTAGCCCATCTAAGCTAGCTTTTAATTCTATTCCCCAAATGTGACCCCATATATACATATGTCCCCTGGGCTGTTATTCCCCACGCTATGCTGATGTTCCAGTCACATGGAATGAGGTTCTTTTCTCTAACCCATGGCATGTGTCCTCCTTCCTGCTCCAGCTGCTTGTCTTGGAGGCTTCTTCTACCCATCAACCTCTCTGTTTCAGAAGTCTGAGTACCTTAGTCCTGCCTACCTCTGTCTTTGCCCAATCTCAGGCCTCAGCATTTATTCAACCAATCAGAGAAAATAGTTAACAACAAAGATAAAACAGTTTCACTTGATGTACACAAGAAAGCTTTTGGGAGCAGATTAATTAACATTTAGAATGCATAACATCACCCCATCAATTTTCTTTCTTTCTTTTCTTTTTTTGGTTTTTCGAGACAGGGTTTCCTCTGTATAGTCCTGGCTGTCCTAGACTTGCTTTGTAGACCAGGTTAGCCTTGAACTCATACAGATTTGCCTTCCTCTGTCTCCCATGTGCTGGGATTAAAGGAGTGCACCATTTCCTGGCTAGACTCTATTTTCAATTTTTTTTTAAAGGAGAGAGACTAGAATGAGCATTTTAACCAGGCCCCAGAGGTTATTATATCCTCTCTCTGGCCTCCTGGTTGTCCCCTTCTAGACTGTATGGTTTCTCTCAGGGCAGGAGGAGATAGCAAGCACATGTACAGCCAGGCGTGGTGGCACACGTCTTTAATCCCAGCACTCAGGAGGCAGAGGCAGGCGGACCTCTGTGAGTTCGAGGCCAGCCTTGTCTACAAAGCATCTTCAGAACAGCCAGGGATACACGGAGAAACCAACCAACCAACCAAAGAAAGCATATGTAGAATAGCTGAATAAAGTCTACGCCTTTCTGAAACAAAAAAAAGTTACCTCCCTGCATCATGGGATGCCCAAGGAACTGGAACAATATTATTCCCAGGATGGCTTTGGGGCGGTACATCTATCTATAATTTCGTTTTCACACTGAATAAAACAGATCCACTTTCACCAAATGGTTGAATACCATCCAATCCCTCGAGGCTCTGAATAGGATAAAAATGTAGAGGAAGGGAGAATTTGCATTCGGTTTCTGTCATTGGACTCCCATGCTCCCTTGCATCAGAACTCTGAGATACCAGAGCTCCAGCTCTGGGGCCTACAAGACTCTGGGCCTTATCCCAGTAAGTGACATGCTCTGTTCCCACCCATGTCTCTCTGAGCCTCATGTTTCCTGATAGATCTTTGTGTGTCTGTTAGGTTTTTTTTTTAATTTAATTTTTTTTCTGTTGCCATGATGAAGTTCTTTGATGAAAACAATGCAAGGGAGAAAGGTTTTATTCACAGTTCCAGATTGGCAGAGCTCATTACTCACCACAACAGGGAAGGTATGGCACCAGGCACAGGAAGCTGGCTGATCACGTCGCACCCACACCCAGGAAGCAGACCTAGAACAGGAAGTAGGGTGAGGCTATAAAAACTCAAGGCCTGCTTCTAGTGAGATATTTCCTCTAACAAAGTTGCACCTTCTAAAGGATCCATAACCGTTCCAAACTGAGTCACAAGCCACTGAACAAGTGTGAGCCTAGGGGGGACATTTCATATTCAAACATCAGCAGTGCCCTACATGGTTATCCAGGTACCACAATGGTGTGTACATTCTGGTCCACATTTGCCACCTAGCATACTGGCCTAGGTGAAGAACTGGTGTTCATGTGCAAAGGTTGTCAGGGGCTGCCTTAGTCTTTCTTTCTGGAAGGTGGTGTGTCTTATTTATTTGCTTGTTAATTGAGACAGGGTTTCCTGTAGTCTGGCTGGCCTCAAACTCACTAGGTAACCAGGGTTGCTCTTGGACATCATCCACCTCCCAAGTGGTGGGACTGTGAGCATGTGCCAGGACACCAGGTTTCTGCAAGGCTGGGGACAGGCCCCACGGCTTCATTCGTGCTAGGCAAGCTCTCTGCTAGCTGGGCTACATCTCCAACCTTGTGTGTCTATCTTTCTAGCTTGTTAATCCCGTGGCAGGTCACATGACCTCTCCCCAGGACAGAGTCAAAGGGCCAGGAGTAGAAATTTAAGTAAGAAATAGTCTACTGGAGGCTGCACTTGTGGGTAGGTGGGGGTCACATAATCAAGCCTGGGTGGTCTGGCTTTCACTTCTACCCTCATCCTACCAACCTTATATATTAAGACTTTCTTCCTTCAATTCCCACGTTGTCCCCTGCAGTGATTAAGCCTGTGGGCTACAAATATAAAGTTGGCAGTACAACTTGGTTGTAACACAGCAATTTGATCTTTAGGAATCAATGCCATGTTTAATGTAGGCGTGTAATTGGCTTCCCATTATTTTTAAAAGAATTGGTGGGTTATTTGTACTTGAGTGGCTTGGCCCCTCTACACCTACATGAGAGGGAGGTGGACTGGAAGAGAGAGTGGAGAAAAATATGGTGGCCAGGGTCTTCAGGAGAACTGTGCTACTCCTTCTCTGTTGGTCCATTCATGTTAGTATTATCAAAAGCCTCACACTGGGTACTTTATAAAGGACAGAAACTAATTTCTCACAATTGACCCTGAGTCAAAGTGTCAGGATCTGGTGAGTTCCTGGTCTGCCAACAGTGTCTGTGTCTCATGACTACATCATACGGCGGCACCCTAACCTGCTGAGTTATTTCTTCCCAGCCCCACAAGAAGGTGCCTAATGACTGAGAATGAACAAGCTCTAAAGAACTCTTCTTCTTTTACAATTATATTTTATTATTTTGTGTATATGGGCACTTTGCCTGCATGTAAGTCTGTGTCCCATGTACATATAGTTCCTGTGGCGGCAGAAGAGTCATTGATTGAATCCCTTGAAATGCCACACAGCTGTGAGGAGTCACCACATGGGTGTTCAGGAAGAATGGCCAGTGATCCTTACTGTCGAGTCTTCACATCTCTCCAGCCACAGGAGTCTATTTCTCCAAAAATATTTAGATTTATTCATTAGTGGTGTGTGTGTGTGTGTGTGTGTGTGTGTGTGTGTGTGTGTATGTGTGTGTGTGTTTGTACCACAGCACACATGTGGAAGTCAGAGGGCAACTTGCAGAAGTCAGTTCTCCCATTTCACATGTGGGTTTGGGGGATTGAACTCACGTTGTTGAGCCTGGTAGGAAGCACTCTTACCTGCTGGTCCATGAGGACTTCTCTTTCTAACCACCCCAGAGAGAGAGAGCAGTGCCTCACCAGAGAAACAATTCTACCCAAGTCCAGCTGGGTAAACACGAGTCTCACAGGTCCATGGGCAGCTATATCATCCAAGAAGAGTTCCTCTCCCCAGCAGCAGCTGACATGTCCTCAAAATCATCATTAAAAAAAAAAAAGTCTGCCATGGCCACACCTTCTTGTAATCCCAGTACTGAGGAGGCAGAGACAGGCTAATCTCTAGGTTTCCAGATCGGTCAGCCTGGCCTATTTGACAGGTTCCAGGCCAGTGACGGACTCAGACAGGTTTCAGCATTTTGGAAACAGTGGGCCTATGGCTGCACTAATTCTTATTCCTTTGTCCATTATTCCAAGTATGCCAGGGCAAGAGGTGTCCGAACAGTGTTAAGAAAGAACAGTCGTTTGACAAAGACCTGAATATCAGATTTGGTACCTGGAAGCCGAAGCTGCAGTTTCGGAACGGGAAAGGCAGAGCAAAGTACACAACAGTCAGCCTGAGGTCCTCCCAAAGCCCCCGACAGCAACCCTGGCGCTGGTCAGGTAGATCAATAGCAATTTGGGGCGCTAGCAGGGGCGCCATCCCAGTTGTTTGGATGAGCTGAACGTGATGGGTTCCGGCTGCTTACCGGGTCCTCTGGGAATCTCACGCACCATCCACTTAGGGCTGGAGCCTGGCCATTCTCCGGCCACTCCCACCTTCCTCCTCCAGGCCTGGGCTGGATGCTCCAGCGTCTTTTACCCATTCCTCCTCTCCTTCCCGGAGCAGTTCCAAGAGGATGGAGACTGAGGAGCCGCCTGAGGCCAGGAGATGCTGCCCCAAGGCCCTGGAGAAGGCCAGGGGATGCTGCCCTGAAGCCTTGGGCAAGCTTCTGCCAGGGTTCTGCTTCCTCTGCTGCCTGGTGACCTACGCGCTGGTGGGTGCTGCCCTCTTTTCTGCCGTCGAGGGACGCCCTGACCCAGAGGCGGAGGAGAACCCTGACTTGAAGAAGTTCCTGGACAAACTGTGCAGCATCATGAAATGTAACAGGACAGGTAGGTACCACGGCAGAGGCTGTGAGTAGTGGCCTGGAGCCTCCTCACTCCTGAGAGAATGTAGGCAAATGACTCCCCGAGTCTCACTTCTCTTCCCTGGGCAGTGTGGAGGTGAACAGGCGCCCTCCCAGGGGTGCAGTGAGGAAAGTAAGAGCCCTAAGTAGGGGCTCTAAAGGCCCAGCTTGTCCTTCCCTGTGCCTCAGGCTCCCATCAGCCCCAACCGGCCCCCAGGGCTTAGGGGAGGGTTGTCACTGGTGGGCAGGGTGAGTGGAGCAGCTCTAGCCTAGGGACTTCAAGGGACCGTTCAAACTGAGCTTGGATCCCCAGGGTGAGCAAGTAGATTCCTATTTCAGAGCCTCTTTGTATTGGGATTGTGTGGAGTGGTGTCGGGATGGAAGTGACTCAGGCCAGGCTGTTTTAGCTCCATGTGTGATCTGCACCAGCAGGGTCTTTGTGAGTCTCCCAGAGAGAAGGGGACCCATCTCCTGAGACCTGCCGATCCTAAGGAACCTTTTAAAGTAGAGATGAGAGGCAGAGGTCGCTGAACAGACATCCTTACCACCTGTCATTTGTGTTTCCTCCTTTGGTTTGGTCCTGCAAAGTGTTAATTAACAGAGTAAGAGGAGACAAGAGATGAAAAATGTGGTCGACAGAACAAGAGAAAATGAAAGATAAATGAAAAACCAGGCTCTAACACATTCCTGCATGACCTCTGCATGCTGCTGCTCCCCAGATGGGATCATGGTGTGGGAGCATGTCTTGTCTGCTGGGACTCAGTGGAAGCTGATCCATGGGAGGCAGAGCCCTGCCCTGTGAAGGGTGCTTCCTCTTGCATCTTTGTCACAGACAGGGAGATGCTTGAGGTGCTCTTGGGACACTTGGGGCTGTCATAAGACTCCCCCATCTCCAGCAAGTTCAGGGCCCCCTGAACCAGCACATGCCTCAGATTCACCCAGGGAATCTATCTAAGGTACTCGTTCCGTCTCCAAGCTTTTCTCCAGATACACACAGTCAGGATCTCCAAGGCTGGAGGTCTTATTTGTAAAGGGGATCCAGGACAAACGCAGCATGTGTAGACACGGAGCACTGATGAGCTGAGGGCTGATAAGTTAGGTATATGCCATCATGTGTTTTGTCATTCAATCCCCCCAGTTCCCCTTTCCTTGCATAAGAGCTGAATCCCTTTTTACAGATTATAAACTGAGGCCCTGAAAAGTTACACAGCTTTCAAAGTTCACACAGAAGGAAAACCAGGCAGGAATTCTATTCTGGGCGCCTGCACTCTAGAGCCTGAGCTTCTCACCACCAGGCCACACTGCTTTGTAAATTGGGAAACTGAGGCTCAGGCAGCAGCCTTTTGTCTAGAGCTCTAAGTAGTCAAGGTGAGTCTAGATGCCAGAGCCTGGATTCTCAGGCTGGTGCTATTCAATCCTCTTAGCTCAGGGACCAAGGCTTCCCATCCCAAGAGACAGCCTCAGGCTGAAGCTGGGAGCTCAGCAAGCTCAGGGAGCCTCGTGGGCTGAGTGCCCTGCAGGAGCCAGTGCACTGATTCTTACCACAGCCCAACTGGCTGAAAGTCCTTTGCTTCCAGCTTAGAATTCCACAAGAGAGATGGAATTCTTTATTCTTGTTTAAAATGAATAAAGAAGGCTTGGCATGGTGGTGCATAGCTATGATCTGAGCACCCAGCACCAAAGATGGGAGGATTGGACAATCTGAAGCCAGCATGTCCTTCGTAGCAAGTTCTAGGCCAACCAAGGGTATGTAGCAAGACCCTGTTTCAAAAAACAACAACAGCAAAAAAAAAAAAAACAAAAAAACAAAAAACAAAAAAACCCAAAGACTCAAACAACAACAAAACAAACAAAATGAAACATGAAAGAAATGGTTCAAATACTAAGGAATCCTTCAAAGGGCTGAGGCTGCAGCTCAGTGGAGTGCTTGGGCAGCTAGCGTGCATATAGCCCTGGTTTCTGTGCCCAACACCACATAAACCAGCCCCGATGGCCCACGCGTATAATCCCAACACTTGAGAGGTGGAGTCAGGGAGATCAGAAACCCAAGCTTATCTTTGATTAATATAGCATTGGAGGTCAGCCTGGGCCTTCTCTTTCTCTAAAATTTAAAAAAAAAATTAGTTTGGGACTGTGAAGGAAGAAAGGAAGGAAGGAAGGATGGATAGAAGGAAGGACGGAAGGAAGGAAGGAAGGAAGTCCCTAAGGCCATTGAGCTCAGGTCATACCCAGGCCTCCGTGGGACTATCAGGGACCTCTTGTTCTCCATAGGCACCAGCATCTGAATTTAAGCTGTAGAAGCATTTCATGGAGGGCTTTGGCAACCAGGCCGCAGCGTTGCCAGGGACGGTGGTGGTGGGGTGGGGACCCTGCCACCAGGTCCTCTCACCAGTCAGGCCTAGCAGAGCCCTTTTAGCACTCTCGTCTCTTCTCTCCAAAGCGGTGGAAGGCAGGAGGAAGGACCTGTGTGAGCATCTGCAGCGGATGAAGCCCCAGTGGTTCAGGGTGCCCGAGGACTGGTCCTTCCTGAGTGCTCTCTTTTTCTGCTGCACAGTGTTCAGCACAGTGGGTAAGTGCCAGGGCCTGTCCTGTTACAAACAAGGTGACCAGGAGACACAGCCATTCCCCATCCCTTCTATCTGAGGAACAGTGGTGGTCTGCCTATCTTGGGGGCTTTTCCTAAGCCGGGGTACAGCTGCAAGGAGGGCTGCTATTGGTCCATAGGCCCCAGAGGTGGGGGGGGGGTGCAAATCAGAAGACAGCTGTATCAGCCTTGGTTATGGGCATCCAACCATGAGAATGTTTTAAAGGCCTCTTAGGGGTGGCATTCTGTTGAGCCTGCCGAGTTCCTGGGTGGGAAGGCAGAGAGGTGGGTATGTGGGGGTTTTGAGGACAACCCAGATCCCACATGGTTCAATCAAAGGCCTGAGCACAAAATAGATGTCTAAGGCTGTAAGGAGGTTACAACAGGGGTGAAGAAATAACAGAGAGAGACAGAGAGACAGTGAGGCCAGATCATGGGCCTGAAAGGCATCTCCTCCTAAGGACAGGGGCCTTGTCTCACAGACTTCCAGCAGGGAAATAATTGGTGTCTCAGCCTCCCAGACACCCTGACAGCTTCAGCACAGCTGTACCAGGAGGGGAAGTGGTCACAGGAAACATCCTCAAAAGCCCAGGTGGGCAATGACAACAACCTAAGTGAGGACAACAGCTTCGAGATGGAGGCGGATGGGGAAGGCAGGCTGGAGGAAGAGCTGGGGCGTGGAGTGGAGACTCCAGGCAGCTACTGGGGATCCTGGGTTTCTGCTGGATAGGATGGGCAGGCTGGGAGAATTGTGATGTTGGGACTGGAGATATATATATATATATATATATATATAAATAGATAAAGGGAGTGGGAGAGAGAGAGAGAGGGAGAGGGAGAGAGAGAGACAGAGAAGTGCAGGATCTGGGCCAGTGAAAGGAGACTTCCCAATAGTGCCCCCAAACACAGGTGCCCCAGACTGCCAAGAGTGTGGGCTTGGAGCTGGGGTGCGGGCTAGGGCTAGAGAGTGGGCTTTAGGCACATGACTTCTCGTGGAAGGCGGCTCATTGAAAATGGCCAGAGCCACAGAGTGTGTGTGGTGTCCAGATGGAGGGAAGCAGAGTACCAGAGGGTCAGAGCCGTGTAGTGGGCTTCCCTTGGCTACAAAAGCTGTTAGCAATCCAGACTATGTCCGTTCCTGGTTCTCACAGAGGCCCTGGGAGTGGGGCAACATGAGATCCACATTGTGAGCACAGAGTGGTGAAGTCAGAGGCCAAGATCACGCAGTGAGTGGAATTGGTGCCCAGAATCGGACTTTAAGACTTGGTCTAGTACCATTCCTTCAAGGGTGGGGTTCTGACCCTGTGGGTCTGTGAGGTGCTGCAGGAAACTGTACCTGGGCAGCAGGATAGCTCGGATTCCTGGGCCTCCCTAAAGGAGCCTGGAGCACATGGTGGCCCTAGGAAGGGCAGAATTCCCAGAGAGGACAGAGCTGGCCATATCTTGTCCTTGCACTTGACTTGTACATGTCCCCAGTCCCCAAGATAATAAGAGATCCCTCATGTAGCAGTTATCCAGAGGAGGCTCCCTTTAGGATCAGGGAGGGGTGGGTGCTTGGGAAAAGAGCACCTCTCTGCTGTGAACAGCCACTCATTTAAAGATGGGTTCTGAGCACCTTCAAAGCCATACGCTATCTCCTCAGGGGTCACACAAAGGCCAGGACCCTGAATGACAGAAGACCCAGAAGCTGGGGTGTGGGCATGGTCTTTCCTCTGTTTTGTGTGTAGTTGGTCAAACCCACAGCTTGCTCAGGCGAGGCAAGTACTCCACCACTGAACGCCGTCCCCAGCCCTAACTTCTCCATGCATATAGTTCTTCTAATGCATAAGCCAGACAGGTACAATTATCATTCCCAAACTGCAGATGGAGAAACTGAGGCACAGTCACACAGCTCGTGTACACTTGAGCCTACTCTGTCTCCCTGTACACCACTTGTGTCCCTAGCACACAGGAGCAGGTTGGGGGCTCCTCTCCCCGCAAGCCCATCTGATGGCAGAGAGGGACAACAACAAACCCATGGCACAGTAAGCACCCACACTAAAAAATACAGAAGAGGAGCAGCTGAGAAAGGGGCAGGTGACACTGATGGGACGGGCCCTGGCTTGTCTTGGGAAGAGTGAGGCCTCCAACTCAGGACATGCCCTGTGAGTTGGAATGTGACAGGTCAAAGGGCAGGGGCATTCAGGCAGGAGAAACTGTCCTTGTAAAACCACAACCTTAGTGGGCCCCAACCTTTAGGAAAATGTTCCCCTAGGAGAAGAGTCTTGGGAGCCTTTCTCCAGAGCTAGCCTCCAAGGGTCATGGGGAAGACCTGTGTCCTAGGCCACTTATGAAAGGACTTTACTGGTGAGGGCACGTTCCAAGTTATCCTGGCTTCCGTCTGGCACTGCAGCAGGTAGGCCTGCGAGAAAGGCCAAGCCAAGAGTTCTTAGGTTAGAGTTCTCATTAAGAGCATGACCCCTCACTTAATCCCTGCCTTCTCCCCCACGCTCCTGCCAGAGGCCTGGGGTCCTTGTCCTTCAAAGGAGCAGGCTCCCATCCCAGGAGGTCTGGGCCCACAGGAGCCATAGAGATGCTGCTGAGTTCTGCCCCTCACACCCCAGGGTGGCAGGCCTTAGTGACCAGCTTAGATTTTGGAGCCTGGCCACCAGGACTCAGAGCTGGGTAACCTCTGAAGAGATGTAGCCCTCTGAGCCTGATACCTGGACCCATACCTTCCCCCAACCCCTGCCAGACTTAGCTCTAGCGCACTTGGAAGGGCAGGCTGCGACCATATGTGTCAGTGGCCACCACTGTGATTTCAGCAGTTTCCTGACCACCTGACTCAACCCTTGAGCATTTGCTGCAAGAAGACTAGGTCGTCCCCTTGCCCCATATACACCAGGAAGAGGCCGGTAGGGTGCACTTCAAGGCGGGTGTGAAGCTCCCAGGGCACTAAACATCAGGGTTCCTTCACCCTCTTGCTTAGTGAGTCCCACGAGGCCCACAGGGTCCACGCCGCTTCTAGACATAAACACATGTAATTTGGAAAAGGCCGACTGTTTTCTTCCTTCCCTGGGTTCTCTATGAATGGCAGAGATCTTGTTCTAGAAGCCTCCCATTTAGCTCCTTCCCTCTCCCAAATGATCTTAGCAAGAGCCGGACTCACTGGGTGACCAAGATCTGGGTCTACTCGGACGTGGGGGCGGGCAGTTTAAGAAGAGCCAGTGAGAGTGACTGCTGGCTGGGGCATCAGGGTCTGGGACATCAGCATCTATCTCTGCATATTCTGCACACGCCTCACAAGTCCCTCTATTAGTTACTTCTTTTGTTGCTGTGACAAAATGTCAAACAAGAGCAACTTATCAAGAGTTGGTTTGGATCACAGGTGGAAGGTGAAGTTTGTCCTGGTGGGGGCGCTGTGGCACCAGGAGCCGCTGCTGCTCAGCTGGCTTCCTCCTCTGTTCAGTAAGGGACCCCAGCTCACAGGATGCACCGCCCACATTCAGGGTGGATCTTCCCTCTTCAGTTAACCCCGTCTGGGGGGTTAACTTCAGTGATGCTTAGAGGTTCATTCCCATGCATGGCAGCCTTGTCACAATGACAACTGAGATTAGTCATCACAAGCTAAGTTCAGGGACCAGCGTGAAAGAAGTGTGGAACACGGGAGAAGCAACCCTGAGGAAGATGATGGGAAGAAGCTGAGAGGACAAGCTTAGGCCGTCTTTTCACCCCCTTCAGGAACTTGTCAGATCTAACTCAGGTTCTCATAGTGGCCCCATAGCCACTGTAATGGTCTAATTCTGTCATAGGGACCCGGCCCAATCACTGTAGGGAGCTATGCAGCATCTCTGGCGGCCCCACCCACAATTTGCTCACTAAAACTGTCTCCAGACATTTCCAGATGAGGTCTAGTGCAGTGGACCAAGGCGTTACAGACCCGTGGAGTCCACACAGCTGAGGAGCTTGTGAGGAGTGAGAATTAATTCGGCTCCATCAAGTATGGCATCTGCGATGTCTTAACCCAGCGGCTCTCAACCTTCCTAATGCTGCGATCCTTTCATACAGTTCCTTATGTTGTGGTGACTGATCCCCACCCATAACGTTATTTTTGTTGTTACTTCTCAACTGTCATTTTGCTACTGTTATGAATTGTAATGTAAAATCTGTATTTTCTGGTGTTCTAAGTGACCCCTGTGAAAGGGTCTTTCTACCCCCAAAGGGGTCACGACCCACAGGTTGAGAACCACTGGTCTTAACCAGTCAGTCCTTCTAGAACTACCTTTGAATACCCTCGACTGTCTCTTCTTCTTGCATTCCACCTCCTGAGTGCTGTGGCTCCAGGCATGTGCCACCATGCTTATGTTGTATGAGCATTGACCCCAGAGCTGTCTGTGTGCTAGACAAGCACTTTACGAACCAAACCACATCCCTGCCCCCTTGGATACACGCTAACATTGGAGACATTATCCACACAGGCTCTCAGCCCGCAGCACACCCTAACCTCCTCCCTATCTCTCACAAGCCCCCATGAGTCCTGCCTAGCCCTATCAGAATCCAGGCCCGGCACAGGAGACCTCCAGGTGTCTCCAATGGGAGCCAAGGCCTCAAATCACTGATGAAGTCGAAATGCATTAGCTTGGTTTAAATCTCAGGAAAGCCCAAACTATTCCCCATTGTATGAGTCAATTAGGGAAGCCTGTGCCCTAAAGTACCCTGGAGGAAGATGGTGAGTGTGCCCTGTGATCACTGCTGGGTATAACAGTCCCTCTTGCAAGACTGCTTCAGTGCTGCCTCTCCGACTCCCCTGAAAGACACCTGGCCCTGATGCTAAGAAAGTGGCACCTGATAGGTTGGGGCTGGTCAGTTCTCACCTGGCTCAGCCCCCTGGAATCAGGAAGGGAAATGCTTGGTCTGTTAAATACTTGGCAGGGCTAAGTGCAGTGGAGTGATTATATCGGAATAACGAATGCATTACAGGAAGTGATAGTTTTCCATTCTGCATTTCAGCATTCGGTAATTGGGGCAGATAGTCAGCTCCCTCTGTGGGGCTGTGTGCCCTCGGAGACCTGCTTCCTAGGGTTCTTTTCTGGAATGCAGCGGATCCTCTAGACTGTAAACACATGCCACTCACAGGGTCTTATGAAGCCCATCTTGGCTTGGACATGTTCATGGGCAAGGTCTTTGAGTGAGAGGTTCAGGCTCTGGTGGGATGCAGCTATGTGACCCTCAACAGGTCATCAGCCTTATCTGTTTATTGTCCATTAATGTGGGCACTAATGGAGACAGCCAGAAGTTCTGCTGTGCAGGGGATTTTGATTGTAAAATGCACTTTACAGATTATGCAAGGAATATTAGGTTAGATTCTTTAAATCGAAATAAATTTAACTCTAGGCCCCGACCCTGGAGGCCGTCATGGGGAGGCAGTTACTTCTGAAGAGCCCGTTGTTAGCTTCTGAAGTGCATGAGAACATAAGACTTGTACCCTATCTGGAAAACGAGGTGCTTCTTGTGTGAGGGGACTTGCTCATAGCTTGTGACATCCCTAAGGGTTGGTGGCTCTGTGGGGCCCATGTAAAGCTTGGGTGTAGGACTCTTTACTGATGTTTCAGTCTCAGAGTCAATTTCAAACTTCCTATCCTCCAGCCTCAGTCTCCCAAGCAGTTGAAATCTCAGGCCCTGCTCCAGTACCCGGGGATTAAGTGCTGCACTTCACTTTTGCACCCAAGGAAGCACAGGCAGCAATTGATAAATTTGTTTGGCCCAGGTCACAGAGCTCACAAATCAGAGTGAGGTGGCCAGTTCACCTTCTCAAGCACAGCAGTTCCTCTCCTTGGTGCTCCGATCCCCAGCACCTTGCTTATACTCCGAGGCATCTCTCCCTTAAGTCCTTAGACCCTTCATCTCCCTGGCCTCCCTCTGATCCATGTCTACTGGCCACACTGGCTGTCCTAGTCACGATTCTATTGCTGTGACACCATGACAAAGGCAACTCTTATAAAAGAAAGCATTTAATTGGGGTCTTGCTCACAGTTTCAGAGGCTCAGTTCATTATCAGCATGGCGGTTTGCAGCAGACACCGTGCTGGAGGTGTAGCTGAGAGTTGCACATGCAGATCCTCGGGCAGTAGGAAGGGAGAGAGAGAGTCTGGGCCTAATGTGGGCTTTTGAAACCTGGAAGTTCACCTCTAGTGACACACTTCCTGCAGCAAGGCCACACCACCTAATCCTTCTAATCCTATCAAAGAATCCCAATCCCTGGTGACTAAGCATTCAAATATACGAGTCTCTGAATAAGCCGTTCTTCTTTTTATTTATTTATTTATTATGTATATTCCATTCTGTCTGCATGTTCTCCTGCAGGCCAGAAGAGGGCACCAGATCTCATCCTAGATGGTTGTGAGCCACTATGTGGTTGCTGGGAATTGAACTCAGGACCTTTGGAAGAACAGCCAGTGCTCTTAACCTCTGAGCCATCTCTCCAGCCCAAACAAGCCATTCTTATTCAACCACTGCACTGGCCTTCTTTTGATTCTTCATCTACAGTGACAGCTTCACTCTGGGGACACTTTGGGTAACACTTAGACGCCTCTCTAGGGAGATAGGGTCCTGAGCCCATAGCTTGGTGAGTGCACGACAGGCTAGATTTCAGCTCCCTGTCACACCCTTGATATATGTGCAGTGCACTAACTACCCAGTTGTATCCCACAGTGGCACTGTACATGGTCAGTTTTTGGTCCCTGAGCTAGCTAATCTTGATGTCAACTTGACACAGATAGGAAGAGGACACCTCAACCGTGGAAGTGCCTCCATCAGATTGGCCTGAGAGCATGTCTACTGGGCATTTTCTTGATTGTTAATTGACACAGGAGGTCCCAGGCCACTGTGGGTAGAACCATCCTCAAGGAACTGGGCCTGGCTGTGCAGGAAAGGTAGCTGAACATGGGCCAGGGAGCCAGCCAGTAAGCAGGCCTTCCCCATGACCTCTGCCTCAGTCCCTGCTCTGGATTCCCACAACAATGGACTGTCACCTACAAGCCACACAAACCTTTTCCTCCCCAAGTGGGTTTTGGTCAGTGTTTTGTCACATCAACAAAGTAAATGAGGACAGCTCCCTTCTTAATCTCTGTTCAAGTCACCTCACCAAGAAATCTTTGCTGAGCCTAAATCCTGGCTGGAAACAAACATTTATACTACTTTGTTCTCTTCCTTCCTGTGAGTGGGCATCTCAGACAATAACAGTCACATGTGATTAGGCCTCATCTCAAACAGTAACAACAGTCACATTGGTGGGTATTTGATTGGCATCTGCTTCCCCTGAACCGGAAGCTCGGTGAGTTTGGATCTGGTGAGAGTTGTGCCTGTGTCCTCAGCGAGTGCTCTAAGCATTCAGTAATCACTCACAGAACACACCAGGATAGCTCACCCTGCCACCATATGGTCCCCGCAGGCCCCACCCTCCTAACCCCCAAACCCCCAGCCCCAGGCCCCAGCATCCTAGTGCCCCAGCCCCCCAACCTGTGGGGTGTGTGGTTCTTTGAGATAGATGAAAAGGGTCTGATAAGAACTTTTGAGGATCACAGATCCCTGCCCTCCCTCCCTAGGACCCCGGTGAGGTGGGCTTGCCATACATAGACTGCTCTTGGGAGGCCAAGTTTCCAACAGGGAACAATAAACAGAGAGGGTGCTGGTGCTCAGCCTGCTAAGAATAGCCTTCAATTTAATTTACATAATTGATGAATTTTCTATATTAATCAAAGATTAAACATGAGCACCCACAACAGATCTTCTTCCTCTGCTTGTCAACAGCTAGAGAAGCTCCAGTTGCCAATGCTGAGGGACTGCTGCCCCTGCTCCTGTCTTCTGCAGAAAGGAGGGTGGTGTGGGAGTGGCAGAGAAACAGCCCCTAATGGGCACTGGCCAGTCAGTTCTCACTAGATGAGATTCCTGTCCTGAGACTGAGCATTGTAAGGCCTGAAGAACCCTGTTGACTAGACTCCCAACTTCCACTATTTATCACACATATGCATTGGGCCAAGCTACTTCATTGCTTTGCCTCAGTTTCTCCATTTGTAAATGACGACACCACCTCTCAGGGAAGGCTGACCACTCACCACACAGCAGGTGCTGTGAGCTCTCAGGGCACCACATTTACTTGCCCACAGCTCACAGGTCCCCAGCTTGGCAGGACCTCTGCAGCTACTCACTTATAAGAAGGATCATCCCCATCTCTAATCTGAAGTGCAAAGTTGAGTGGTCAAGTGGAGGTCTGTGATGTCCAGAGCTGGGCTGTGAGCCGAGGTGGTTAGCTGCTGACAGCCTCCCTGTCACCCATGAACACATCTCTCTCATCTGAAATGTCACAGCTCTGACGACATGGTTACAACTGGAAGTCTTCTTTCTACTGTTCCCTAACACAGCACATACTGCTGTCCACACCACTCTGCCATATAATAAATGTTTGTTATATGAAAACAAATACACCGAGAGGCCCAGGCACCTCGGAAAGGACAAGGGTGGCTTCTCAGAAGCCAGCACTTTCCCGCCTCACATCTATGCTCTTCCAGGTAAGTGCAGCCCACCCTCAGGGGAACACACCAAAATAGTTACAATAAAATGGAGGGCAATTGCTTTGTCCCCAGCATTTCCCCATGGCAAAGATATTCTCAGTCTGGATGTGAGCTGGCTCTCATCTTTCTCTGCCTCTCTGTCAGGATACATGCCAGACACATGGTGGATGCTTTGAGATAAATATTTATTCATATACACATTTGTTTTCAGTACTGGGGATTGAACTCACAGGCTTATGCATGCGCAAACTTTTCCCCTGAGTTATGCACCTAATAAGGTGCATAATCCAGGACGACTATTTTTACTGTGTAAAGTTTCATGTTCAGGAGAAGAAACACCAGGTCTCTTTTGAGCCTCTAGGGGTGATGGGAGACTGATAACAACACCAGGCTGTGTCTTGTTTCTCAGGTTATGGCCACATGTACCCTGTCACCAGGCTTGGCAAGTTCCTGTGCATGCTCTATGCTCTCTTTGGAATTCCTTTGATGTTCCTGGTCCTCTCAGACATAGGGGACACCCTGGCCACCATCTTATCCAGGGCTTACAATCGGTTCCAGGCTCTCCTTTGCCTCCCCCATGCAATCACCACATGGCGCTCCCGCCTGCTGTGCAGGCAGCAGCCCGACAGCAAACCTGTGGATGAAGCTGTCCCTCAGATCATCATCGACGCTGGCGCAGATGAGCGGCTAGACCCCCAGCCCAGCAGGGAGCCTGCATCTCCAAGCTGCAGTGTGGACCTGTTTGAGAGCTTAGTCACAGGAGGGAAACAGAGCAAGCTACAACCACCTGTACAGCCTGCAGAGAGGAGCAGCTCGTGTCCCGAGCTGATGCTGGGGCGACTGTCCTGTTCTATCCTTAGCAATCTGGACGAAGTGGGCCAGCGGGTGGACAGGCTGGACATCCCTCTCCCTGCAATCGCCCTGGTTGTCTTGGCTTACATCTCCTGTGCAGCTGCTATTCTCCCCTTCTGGGAGACAGACCTAGGATTCGAGGATGCCTTCTACTTCTGCTTTGTCACACTGACCACCATTGGGTTTGGGGACATCGTGCTAGTTCACCCACACTTCTTTCTCTTCTTCTCCATTTACATCATTGTCGGCATGGAGATTGTGCTCATTGCCTTCAAACTGATGCAGAACAGGCTCCTTCTCACCTACAGAACCCTCATGCTGTTTTTCTGCCAAAGGGAAGCTTCAATACCTTGTTAGAAAGTGAGCGCTCCAGCATCTCCGTGACAGATGCAGAACCCCCCCCCACCTCCTTTTTTGTCCAGTAGGTTAGAGCCTGGGGTGCGGTGATCTTCCCCCCCCGGAGCTACTGAGGCCTGGAAGTCTGCAAGAGGGCTGAGTGCAGCTCCAGGTCCTTCAGAAACCTAGCCACACCATTACATAGGACAAGAGGAAAAGTCACTTCCATTGTTCCTGGCCCAGACAGTGTCCTTGTCTGCATTTTTGAAAGGTGCCATTTTAAAAATATGAAAGAACCCGCCGGTGTCATTGCTTTCTTGTTACAGGATTTTTTTTTTTTTTAAAATGACCTTTGTTCTTGGCATTTGTACTTTGAGGGAAGTTAAAATCTTCCCAAGCAGCCCCAGAGTGTATATATCTGAGTAACCTGTTTCCCCAAATGAATGCAAGATGCACTTGACACCTGCCCTGGCCTGGGCTACTGGCATTGCTGGGAGAAGTCTTCGTGGCCAGATTCTAGCAGAACACCTCGGTTACTACTTGGTTCGTAGATGGTGCCACCTGAGTGAACCAGCTGGTGACACTGTGGTCATCTGCAGGGACTCACTGGGCGGAGACATTCCAGAGCTGCCCCTGAGTGGCCGACATGGGGTGGGTGCCCCAGCCGTATGTTCTGTAACTCACTTCCTCTGTGGACTGTATCTGGCCAGTGAGGTGTGTGCATGCATGGACCAGCTGGAAATGTCAAAGAGGGAGCAGCCTTCATCCACGACAATGGGGTGGACAGATGACATTGACTGCCTTACCCTGCCCATGTGATAGCTCTGGGCTCTGGTGGTTCCCATCTCCCCTCTTCCCAGCAGGCCTCGGGCAATCTTTGGCACACTTTGAAGCTCCTTTTCTCACCATCCACCCCTTGATCAGGCTCTCTGGGATTCCCCTCCTGGGATCCACCAACCCCTGATTCACATCTGTCTCCAAGCATCTTCCAAGGACCAAGAAGAGGACAGTGAAGGACTGGCTGGAAGGCTGGGGAAGGACACACATCCTGTTTCCTTTTGAAGGTTACTGGAAATACCTCACGGCACCATCTTGCCTCCTTGAGAGATTATTGCAAGCTCAGTCCTGCAATTAGCAAAATTAGTCCCTGGTAAGTGGTGGCTGTCACTACACGGAGGAGCCAAGCAGAAATGCTATGAAGAGAAAGTACCTGGGATTTAAGGGCTCACTGTTCTCTCTTAGATTCTAGCCATTGCCAAAGGCAACTTCTCAGGAGGGTCTTGGGTTTCTTTTTCTGGATCCTTACCCCTTTTCCCAACAAAGATCAAATCCTAAACTCCTTCAATTCTTGAAGATCTACCTCAGGCAGTGGAATCAACAAGGTGTGAACAAGCATTAGTGAAGACAGGAAGCAAACAGGTGCTTGGGGGCTTGTGGTTTGACATTTCCCAAACTTTGTTAGTACAGGTAAGGTGTGGCAAAGCCCCTCAAACCTGGGAGGTGGAGGGTGCCTAGGATCCACCAAACACTGGGTGTTTATACAGATCAGCGTGTGCAAAGGTGAACCAACTGAATCCTCAGAACTTTCACAACAGGCGGTATGAGTTCAGTAACTTACATATTTCTTGTTTTTGCTTATCTATCATCTATATCTGTCTGTCTGTCTGTGTGAGTGTGCGCATGTGCCAAGGTGTGTGTGGGGGAGGAAGCAGAGGATAATTTGCAGACTTGGCTCTCTTCTATCATGTGGGTTTTGGGGATCGAGTTCAGATTGTCAAGCTTGGTGGCCATCACTTTGGTTCACTGAGACATCTCCTCGGCCAGCCCTCCCTTGTTTTTGAGATAGAATTTCATCTAGTCCGTGCTGCCTTTGGATCTGACACACAATCAAGGCTGACCTTGAACTTTTGATCCTTTCTGCCTCTACCTCCTAAGTGCTGGGATTCTAGCAGTCTTCCACATGCCTAGTTGGCTCCGTGCTGAGGATCTACCCCAGAGCTCCATGCATGCTAGGTGTCCCAGCCCTACCATTTTCTTTCTGTGGCAAAGACAGACATGGAGGAGGTCAGGAATGCACATTATGCAAATTAATAGACAAAATGCCTTGTTCATTCACTTATCCAGTTTGCTAGCAATGAAAGTTTTCGTGGTTCTGAAGAAGTGGATCTGTGTGTCTTCCTTTCTTGTCCTTGTGCCACGCAACCCATAGGGGCAATGGGACATTTCCACATGTATGTCCTAGAAAATAGACTTTTGTGTTCAAGAATATGAATTCATAACACCGAATCTTCCCTCAGTGGCTCCAGACCTTTTTTCAAGCACTTTCTGTTGCCCCCCAGCCCCTACTATCTGTCTTATCAGTCTGGACTATGTATTTATATTTTGTATTGCCATGAGCAATACCTAAGAAGACTTAAAGGTGGAAAGATTTGTTTGGGTTCATGGTTTCAGGAGGTCTGGTTAGTGGTCTCTTGACTGGATGGTTTTGGGACTTGTTGTGAAGCAGAATAATATGACAGAAAGGAAAAGAGGGACAGGGGGAGAGAGAGCAGGAAGAGGAGCCAGGGACAGGCCCCACAGTGACCTACTTCCTCACACCAGGCCTTATCCACTAGTACACTTACCTATGAACTCATCAGTCGGTTAACTCATTGGTGAAGTTAGAGACTTTAGGATCCAATCACCTCTGCATAGTGCTACCATCTGGGGGTCCAGCTTTCAACACAGGAAACTTTGGGGAGACAGTTAATCTGCACACCACAAAAGCCAGCCGAATGACCTAATCACACATTCATTTCTCATGGGTCTCAAGGCCTGAGGTCTGCAGACAGCACAGTAGGGTTCTTGGGAAAAGCCCTCTCTTGGGTGATGTCTACACATAGACCTTGTGTGAAGCTTCTTCCCCTTTTCATAAGGGCATTGATCCTAACCTAAGTGTTCCACCCTCCTGACCTCATTGAACCCTAACAGCCTCACCTCCACTGGAAGTTAGTTTCAGAACATGACTCTGGGAGACACATTCAGGCCATAGCATTCGAGCCTCAGGGGCCACTGGTCTGTGCAGTGGAGTTTTCAAACATATCTGATGAGTGCAATTTACAGCTAGGGTTGCGGGTCAGATCATCAGCTGCTCGCGGAGCTTCGAGTGCCCCTTTCCCTGTGGGATGGGTGAAGACTTGCTCTCTAGGCTCAGTTCCCTGTAGCTTCCTTGGTGTGCCCAGATTGCCAGAAGTAGTCTTTCTCATCCCCTAGGTGTTCCCAGTGCACTCTGTCACCAGACTATAATGATGTTCCAGTCCTTTGTCCCCTGTCTAGACCTGCAGCCACCCGAGTAAAAGCCCAGTATCCTTTGCATTGTCTTCCACAGAGAGAACTCAGAGCATCTCTGTCACGTGGGACCGAGGAGCTGTGTGACCAGGGGAGCTGGCCTGGAGGGAGCAAGAGTGAGGTCAAACCGTGTCTAAATCCAGAAAATCTCATCTTGAGACTGTCAGGAGTAGGGTGGTCTCCTAGCCATTCTGGGCCTGCATGTCCCGGCCCATGTAGCAACCCCCACCTTATGCCACCCTTGAGGTGGACATGTGGCATGGTGACCAGGTTACAGGTCCTCTTTTCTAATAAGGTCATATCAAGCAAGCACCTGGAATTCCTCTTCATGCAATTAAGGCATTCCCAGAACCTTGGCCCAGGCTAATGACATGCACTCACCCCAAAAAGGTTTAAATAGCCTCTGTTCCCCCCAATTAGATGAGCTGTCTCACTGAAGCCTGAGGTTCCCTAACTCCTGGCCAATCCTGCCTCCCACTTCTTACTTTCAGGATCCGCAGTACAACTGTTCAGGGAAGGGAAGGGAAGTGGAACCTGAAGGGCATGATCAGGCTGCTCTGAGGGATCTGTGAAGGGTCTCAACTTACCCCTAAACTCTTGGGCCCTGGAGTGGAGGAGCACTTGCTCTTGCCCCGGAATTCAGAAAAGCCCATTGCCCTGGCACAGTTCATCTCCAACCTCCCCTGTGCCAGGGCCAGCAGCTTGGGTCCCACACTAGTCCAGAGGCTGTGACATCACCTTCCAAGTTGTCCATCAACCTGACACACTGGCCATGTTTAAACCAAAGGATTAAAGTTTTGGTGAGTTCAGAGGTGGGCTCAAATGGCATTGCCAATGAGGTAGGGTGAGAAAACAGATGGAGACAACTCGGAAGATCTAGTCCGGGGAGAACCCCGAGTCTGCAGACTTGATCAAGGCTGCTGAGGTGGAAGCCATTGGAGAATTGGCAGGATCAGACCAGGCCCAGGATGCGAGTCCTCAAGTGGCCACCAGGTGGCGAGCCAGACCGCCCCGACGTCGCGCTCCAGGGCCAGCAGGTGGCGCGTTCGCCTTTTGCTGCCTCCGGGCTGCTTCTGGTGCTGGAGAGGCTTCAGGTGGGAGTGTCCCCTTGGGGAAGAGGAGCCTTCAAGCCTTGGCTTCACTGCGTTCCAGGGAAGGGGAAAGAGGCTCTCTCAACCTATGTCCACTGCTTCACTCAGAACATCTCCAGGACAGCAAAGACATTACCTGGAGTCACTTCTACTGCATGTAGCCCCGATTTTAAGTCCTCAGTCGTCCTAGCATGGAATAACTGTTCAAAAAATAACTCTCCTCTTGGCTTGTGGGGATCCTGGGTTAGGTGGCTGGTCCTGGCAGCACCCCTTCACTGTCTTGCTGGGGAAGAAAAGGAGATTGGAAGGTATGAGTCTGACTTCAGTAATGGTTACCAGGACTCTCCAAAGGCCTCCATCTCCACAGCCTGGGCAACTGGGATAACCACTGTGAGGTGCCTTTAGTGGCCAGCACCCCAACATACTTGCTTCTCACTTATGAGGCTCCCTAAAATCTGCTTTGTTTGCCTGGCACTTCTCTGCATTACACTGGGCGCTTCAAGCCGGTACCCTGGAACCTCTGCCGCTCACTCTGCCCTCAGGGCACTGGAAGGGGATACACGGCCTCCTGTATGCCAAGCTCCCACCAGCATTCGAGGCTCCACCTCCAGAACCCTCAACAAAGCCTCCTGACCCTGCTTTCCTCTCATCTCCCCATTGGAGTGCACGTCTCTCCTGGCAGGGGCCTAAACTTCTCACTTGCTCCCCTTCTGCTTTTGGAGGGCCATGTGTGTCCCTGGTGTGAGGCCCTAGCTTCAGTTTTTCTCCTAAAAGTCTCAAGCAGCTGGCTCCAAGTACAGCTGGCATCTGTTCATTTCTTTTCTTTCTTCTTTCTTTCTCTTTTAGTTTTTGGTTTTGGTTTTGGTTTTTCAAGACACGGTTTCTCTGTGTAAAAGAGCCCTAGCTATCCTGGACTTGCTTTGTAGACCAGGCTGGCCTTGAACTCACAGAGATCCTCTTACCTATGCTTCCCAAGTGTGGGGTTTAAAGGTGTGCAACACCATGCCTAGCAACATCTGTTCATTTCAAAAGCTCTGCGTTAGTCTGGTGGCGTTTACTCACTAGGTCCCCAGGGTATATGGCTCAAGCCCTGGAACACAGCCCTAAAGAAGTAAGCTTAGGGTGCATGGCACATAGGACCTGCTCTTATGTTTGTGCAGGTGCACGGCACAGCCTCTCAGGGCAGTGACTCAAACTCTTCTTTTCCTAAGAAAGCAGAGCCCATGACTTAGGAGTGATGTTGGGTCCACTGTGACCCCTATGTTTCTGAAGTCTGACATCCAACCAGGCAGGCAGCAGGCATATCTAGGGTCCCGAGTAGGTTGGTTGTTGTTATGGTGATGGATGCTCACCTCCAGTCAGTGAGAACTGGGAAGCTGATTTGGGTGCAGAACAACAAAGAGCATTTCTGTCTTCGATGCAAATTATGGCTTCTTTTCATCTCCCTTTAACTGCCCTGCTTTGAGGCGGACAATTTAGATCACAGAATAAAACCCTTTTAAGTACTATAAATTCAAATCATAGGCCATTACGGAGTCTTCCATAGGTTTAAGCCCAGGTTGGTCTCTTCAAAAAGTATTTGTGGAACAGCATACAGGACTGGGCCAAGGAATCAGCCAATGCCACCGATATGGAAATGTAAGAAAAGTAAATCTTTTCCTCCCACCATCAGAATGCCACCGAGCCAATACAAACTTAGGGAGCAGTTATTACACTCTAGAACAACAAGGGACCTACAGTCAGGACTGCATCTGTAGTCTCAGGTTCCCTGGTGTGCGAGCTAGTTTTATGTCAACTTGGTGTGACCAATAGTCATCTGAAAGGAGGGAGCCTCTATTGAGAGGATGCCCTCATAAAAATCTGACTGTAGACAAGCCTGTAGATCATTTTCTTAATTAGTGACCGATGGTGGAGGGCCCAGCTCATTGTGAGTGGTGCCATCCCTGGGCTGGAGGTCCTGGGTGCTATAAGAAATCAGGCTGAGCAAGTCACGATGAGCCAGCCAGTGAGCAGCACCCCTCCATGGCCTCTGCATCAGCTCCTGGCGCCAGGTTCCTGCTCTGTTTGAGTTCCTGTCCTGACTTCTCTCATTGAAGGATTATGATATGGAAATGTAAGCCAAGTAAATCTTTTCCTCCCACCTTGCTTTTAGTAGTGGTGTTTCATCACAGCCATAGTAACCCTGACTAGGACACCCAGTGTATAAGACTGTTGCAGTGCCCATGGTGTTTTTGTGTATGTTTGTGAGTGTGTTTGTGTGAGTGTGTGTATATGTGTGCATTTGTTTGTGTGTGTTTATATGTATGTATGTGTGTGAGTGTGTGTTTGTGTGTGTGTGTGTGTGTGTTTGTGTGTGTGTGGTGATTACAGGAGAGCAGAGGGCATCCCCTCTCCCAGCCTTTGTACAGCGAGGACCCTCTGGGTTCAAACTGTCCCTTTCCTAGCAGGGCTTGGTTTGATCTTCACATATTTGTTTGTTTGGGGTAAGAATCCTTCTCTCCTTGAAGACCCAGTTAACAGTCTGAGTGGAAACAGCTCGGATCCACATTCTAAACATGGCTGTAAGATTTTTCTCTTCTGGCTCTTTGGGTAGTTGTGCTCCAGCAAGCCAAGGCCCTATCTTCCACATCTTTGTGCATGGCTCTCAGCATTCAGACACCCTAGTCTGGGGAAAGCAGTCACCACTCCCTGTAATGGCACAGGGTCCCCACTGGAGGTGATGACAGAGCTGGGGAGACTGGGCAACTATCTTCAAGCCAGCTGGCTGCTGGCTTTCTGGGCCAGGGAGGCCTCAGTGCCCTTGGCTTATGGTGGCCTCTTTCTAAGAGCACCCATCAACCCTATAAACTCAAAGCTCAAGGTGTCTGCTCCTGACTTGCACAAGGTGAAGTGGGCATTAACATCTGAACTCCCCGCCCCAATCCCTGTTGCTCTCTAGTGCCACCTGGCTCTGTAGGCTTTGCCAGCCCCGGTTCTAATTACAACTTGTTTAGTGGCCAGGTCTGTCTGGTGACCGTCACCTCCATAGGGTAGACTGTGTCCTCCAAAGCTCATATAACTCATAGCACATAGTGTGGGCTTAGTAAATGCTAATAGATATTAGATGGCACAAGATAGGTCTGATTATGAGCCTGATCATGGGACACAGGAAAGTCTCTCAGAATACCATTCACCTCTGCGACTGAAGGCTTAGCCGGGGTTGGAGATAAGCTTGGTGTATGCCTGGGGAGAGGCCTGGGTAAGGACACCTTTGAGAGGACAGCAATCAGAGCAGACCTGCATAGGGATAGACATTCTCCTAAGTCCCAGTGGTCCTCCAGAGAAATGACTCTCAACCTTCCCAACGCTGCAACCCTTTAATACAGTTCCTCATGTTATTATGTCCCCACAACCATAAAATTATTTTTGTTGCTACTTCGTAACTGTACTTTTACTACTGTTACAAATTGTATCTTAAATATCTGCGTTTTCCAATGGCCTTAGGTGACCCCTGTGAAAGGGTCATTCGACCTCCAAAAAAGGGTTGCAATCCTTGGGATGAGAACTACTGCTGAAGACCCATCAGAGCCTGTTCAGCTCTGAAACCATGGGTAACTGACCAGAATAGCCACAGTAGGGACTGCTGCTTTCCAGCTGGGGGCCCCAGGATTGTGTAAACATTGTGTACCATTGTGACAGGGTCACAACTACATTTTCTTTTGTTGTTTTGAGACAGAGTCTAGTGTAGCCCAAGTGGTTCCTGAGAGAGCTGAGGCTGAGGAAGACACAGAAGAAACCTGATCCTCCAGCTTCCACCTCCAGAGTAACTGAGATTACAGGTCTTCATGCTTCTAACAATCCTATTTTAGAGGGTGCCTCTGGCATGCTCAGCCTACCCCTTAGCCACTGAGCTACATCCCCAGCACCTGGGACAAGGTATGAACCATCTGGTCCTTATTAGAAGCTCAAGGGATGAAGAGACGTGACTATCTATTGATCTTGTATCTAATAGATGGGACCGAGCACTCTGGTCAATGCCCCAAGCACTGTCAATCATGGCTCTGGGATTCAGGAAGACAAGCCTTTGGAATGGGCTTTGTGCACTATGGAAGGTCTTCTGTTCTCTGGTGGATATACCACTCCTAGTTGTTTATTGGTCCACGGAGAGTACAAGCATGGTCACAGGGCTTGCTCACTGTGGCGTTATCTATGATGGGAATATCTGCCAAGACAACAAGGGAAGTTAATGAGACCAGTACAGAGCTCTTCCAAATCCCTGAAAGTGAAATCAAAGTGTTAATATTGCATGATGTGTAAGTGTGCATGTGTGTGAATGCATGATGTATGTGTGCATGTGTGTGAGTGCATGATGTGTGTGCATGTGTGTGAGTGCATGATGTGTAAGTGTGCATGTGTGTGA
>CAJQZJ010008773.1:15907407-15917631 GCA_907164525.1 Lophiomys imhausi
GGTGGTCCTGCCCCGTGGAACATGGGAGAGGGTGGTGGTCCTGCCCCATGGATTAAACTCTGGGCCAGTGTGGAGATTCTCAGCTAGGTTCTTTCCCTGCTGTTGGTCACGTCAGTTAGTCCACACACTGAAAGGGAAGAGAACGGAGACTTGTCTGAGAATCCGAGCTGCTGAAGCTAGTTTTGTGTTTTCTGGAGGTTACAGATTGCTTGGCATCTTTGTGTCCATTGTTGGCAGCCATCCACCAAGTGTTCAACAGCCAACGTGGCCTGGTCCTGCCTTGTACAGGATGCTGGGCTTGTGGGCAACTCCTCAAGATGTCAGCTGTGAGGAGCGAGAACTGATGGAGTCAGGCTGTAACCCACCATTTAGAGGCTGATCCAGGAGGACCGTCTTGAGATAAAAAGCTACACAGTAAATAATGGTCCAACCTGAGCCACATAAGCAAAATTCTGTCTCGGTTTCCATGAGCAGAGGAGGGAGTGACCATCAATTCAGGTCCATAGCTGTGACACAGAGTAGAAAAGGCGAGGACAAGAGGTTAAAGGATGAGGTGATGCTAAGAGGGAGGGGCTGGGACGTGGTCAGGGAGGGGTCCCTAGGTGAAGCTACAAGGCCTCAAGTGCTAGACCAGAGAGACACAGGGTTTGATTTTGGGGCCAGTGAGTTGTTTCAGATCCTGGAGCTGCAATGAAGAGTCTGTGAACCACGCAGTAGGAAGCAGGAGTGGCCAGTTAGTTTGTGGGATACCGTGAAAAGTGGAAAATGTGGGCCCACGCTCAAATGTTATAAGACATTGAAGGTGTCAGCTCCAGCATGGAGCTAAGCAAAGGCCCAAAGAGACTAGAGCTCTGTGCTTCTCTAGAGCTCAGGGTCTGTGCACCAAGGAGGTCTGGGGTGACCTCAGAGGGATCAGAGAGGGTATGGCAAGTCTTGGTGTCCCCTGCACTAGGTGGGCTTGGGCATGTAGGCTGCGGGTGGTGTACTCACGGCACTCACTTCCTGTGGGCTGGGTACTGCTACTGAGGCTGTGTTAACAACTGCAGGCTTCAGCCAGTCCTCCTGTCTTCCAGCAATACTGCACAGCTTCCACACAAAGCATGGTAAGCAATGAACCCGGGCATGGCTGATTGTTCTACCACTGAGAAACCCCATTATGGAGGTGACATTCTGTGGCTCCTCTATTCTCCAGCACAAAACCAAACGGGGCTCAGGAGTCAAAGGCTTGTTTCTTTTCTTTTTCAAGACTAAGGGCACTTCTTTAAATGCATCTGGTATAATTACAGAAAAACGGCTCAGGGTTTTGTGTTCTGACAGAGCAAACAGCTCGAATGCTATATGGGAAAATTGAGGACATTATCGTAATAATGCCCTGCCAATCACTTGGGCGGGGATGTGACTAGTCACTGGGTAATACTTAGCCAGCTTGCTGAAATGAGGTGAGTATTCCAATCTTCCAAATGGGAATCAGACAAACCACCCTTTCAAAATCCCAATCTTGTTTTCAATGTTTTACTTACAACTTTGAGAGGTAGCTTGTTAAAGTCAGTGAGACCTTCCCCTCTTAAGTATCCCCTAGAGCCGTAAAGTTGAGGTTCTTAGGCTTGTGTTTCAGACTGTCTTCCAAGAAAAGCCTCATTTTGCTTTGGGGCTTGTGAAGTGTAGTCCATAATCTTAGGGTGGGAGATCTTGTCTGAAAATGAGCTAGAACAAAATCTCTGTCCTAGCTGTGCATTAGATCTTAAAAAGTGATTTTTAAAAATTATTTCTTTTTTTATTTGTATGTTTGTTTCTGGTACTGCCTGGGAACACAGAAATGTGAACATTTTAATGAACATTTTAATATTGACTGACCCAGAGCAATCAGGTGAACTCCGTTCTCCCTTCAAAATGATCATGGTTTGTAAATTTTTTAGTGTTCTCTAATCCCAGGAGATGCAGAGATAAAGTCTTGCTATTCGTTCGGTCACTCGCAGGCTTTGCTCCCCTCCATGGTTCTGATGGCTACTAACAAAGGCAGACAAGTTCATTTGGGTCACTCGCTCTCCCAGTCTCCCTGGGAGGCACTGCAAACAGTCTTGATGTAGTTTGTTCTGATCCACTTTCAGTTAACAACAAGAGGTATGACTCACCTTTTCAGTGTTGTAAACAAATGTGTTTAAAACAGGATTGTAAAATTAACAGACATGTTTCTGATTGAAGAGCTAAAAATGTCATGGATAACTCACATTTTGTGTTGTAAACACACATGCCTAAGTGGCATTGAATGGCAACTCCTAGATTCTTGGTTAGAAAGCCATGAAAACAGATTGTAGACTTTATGAGAAGCCTTTGCACCAGTCCTAAAATTTTAGAGGTAAAGGGGTTTATGGCACAGGAGGAAAAAGTACTCACACACAACACAGTGGTGTGATGTAACAGCACACTGGTCAGACAAAGACAGATTTATTTCTAAGCTGTCTTCTTTCTCCTCCAATTCTTTCCTGCTTACTATGATACTATTTCTAGTTTTAGTTACTAAGAAGAAATGACACAGGTATAGAATGGTTACTGTGAATGGGGAACGGCCCATTTTCAATCAGCGGATGGAGAACTTAAATACTAAGAGAGCCTGAGCCTTTCCCACCTAGACCTTCCCTAGCTCTGGAAAAAATAGTCTTTTTGTTTTTCAGCTCCCAGGGTGGGCTGGTCCAGGCTGTGGGGGACAAAGATGTGGGGGAACCTATACACCCTGGATGGTGGGGGCCTCCTACCTGGTACCTAGCCTGTGTTATCTTAAGAGGGACCCACTCTGCGCCCAGATGACACACGTCACACAAGTCATCACTTGTACTTGGGTTCATGACCAATGTGTTGACAGCACATGGCTTTTATATGGTGATGCAGAGCAGCATGCTGCTTGTCTGTGGTTTGAAATATCAGGATACTATCTCATACTGAATATTATACTGAACACAAGGTGACCATTTTGGGCAAGCTGTGGCTGCACATTTTTCTTGTTTTTTTTTTTTAATAATTTATTTTTTATTTCTTCAAGTTACATCCATTTTTCTTGTTTTATTTACACTTGGGCTACTGTACACTCACTGCCACTGTGTGACAGGATTAGGAAGGGTACCTGATTTTGGAACATGTACTTACTTTCACATATCCAGTAGCATTTTCTAATATCTCAGCTGTTTGTCCATTTCCCTCGTGGAGACTCATAAGATTTATTTTATAATTTTAGTTGAACTGTTCACTCCATAATAGTAACTGTACATCATAGGAAACAGTAAGCTTCCACTAGTGGCTTCTGTCATCATGTGGTTTAAAAAGTGACTTTTACACATGTATGTACATGTGTGTTCTAGAAAAGCAAACACCATGAAATATCATTATCTTTCTCTCTAATAAATCAGATAAAGGTATTCTCTTTGTCTGCCCCTCTCCTTCCCTGCTCTTTACTCTCTTCCCCTCTCCTTTTTTAGTGAAAAGGTTAAAGTTCAGATGCTAAGCATGAGCGATCATTCAGCTACATCCTCCGTCCAAGACGTAGTTGGCCTGTCTTCACTTGCTCAGCATCCACTTTGAATAGTAGGTGCATCTTTAGAACCAAGTGCTGTTTCAAGGGAGCACATGGCCTGGGAGCAGTCACTCCATCTCTGGGAGCCGACTCCCTTCACTTCCTTCTTCGCCTGTCCTTGTCTGGGTGGTCTGCTTTTTATCAAGCCAGTGTCAGTGGCTTAATTTATTTCCATAGTTACCTAGTACATTTGAAAGCAGTTGTTTTTCCTTGCAGATCTTCCCTAACTCTGAATGACAAGCAGGAAGCCACAGGGCATGAAAGCTTTCTGAAATCTTCTGGGTTTTTTTTTTTTTTTTTTTTTTTCTCCAGCTTCAGCTGCTTGGTCTGAAGTAGGCTTTGTAGAAAGCAATGACCTTTTCAGCTCATCTTCAGACAGGGAAACCAGCTATTTGGGAAAGGGATCTCCCATCCTAGACATCACTGGCATGGTCAGGGAAGCTCACAAGGGGCTTCTCCCTTTGAAACCAGAAGGAACCAGGCACAGAATGAGAGTGTTCTGCGTGCACAGGGACTCACACACAGTAGGCGTGCTGTCCACACAGGTCCTGGCACACATCTATCCCAAACTCCAGCAGACCCAAGGGGTGGACTTAAGAATTTCATTTCATTTCCTGAGTGCTGAAGAAACTTCCTGTTATAGCAGAGTGAATTTAAGATATTCCTGTTTCTTGACATTCATTTCCTGT
This sequence comes from Lophiomys imhausi, assembly GCA_907164525.1. Classification (NCBI taxonomy): domain Eukaryota; kingdom Metazoa; phylum Chordata; class Mammalia; order Rodentia; family Muridae; genus Lophiomys; species Lophiomys imhausi. The sequence continues at coordinate 15,911,662 of CAJQZJ010008773.1, forward strand.
TGTGCGTTTTATGAGTGTGCAGAGATTATTGAAAGGGAGGTTGGTGACAGGTTGCACTCCACGGGGTCCTTCCTTTTTGTCTGCTCTTTACAGTGTCTGAGGGAACTGTACTATGAAAAGAGAGTCCGTGTTAGTTTTCCTGGCAAAACGGAACAGAGTATCAGTTGTCAGAGGGGCAGCTGGTTAGTTTTCATCAATTTTACCCAAACTAGGGTAAATTTGGAATGGATGTTGCCAAGGTGACTGCTTGGCCACTCTGCCATCAGCCTGGCCAGTGTAGAGTGTGGAGCACATGTGTGTTGTTATTGGGCAAAGAAAGAGAGCACCCGAGCCCAGATGTATGCTCAGCTTTTGGAGCCAACAACTGGCTTTTGTGGTTCCCTCTAGCTTGGCCATTCTGCCACCCACTACTTGCTTTGCTAAAATCCCAGAGGAATTTTAAATAGGCAATAGCTGCAGTATTGGAAAAGGGAACCTAGGTTGAATTGTCTCCGTCAGACTGGTCTGTGGTCATATTTTCTTGACAAATGAGTGATAGTGGGGGACCCAGCTCACTGTGGGTCATGCCACCTCTGGTCCTGGGTTGGATACACAAGCAAGCTGAGCAAGCCATGGGCAGCAAGGCAGTAAGCAGTGTTCCTCCACGGTTCCTGCCTCTGCTCCTGCTTGAGTTCCTGTCTTGGCTTCCCTCAGTGATGTTTCCTCCCAAGCTGCTTTTGATCATGGTGTTACACAGCACCAGGAAGCAAACTAGGGCTTCTCCACTCACTAGTTTTGACAGCAGTATAACACCTATTGTTCTAGCTGTTTTCTGAGGGAGTCAATAAGTGATTTTTAGTCACACTCAACTTGGATTAATTATTCCCTAGTGCTGGGTGGAGAATGACTGTGGTCCGGTATGACTCACAAGGGGTTGATAACGGGCCATTTAGATACTGGCTTGCTGAATCAGATCTCCTCGTCTGGCAATACTCTAATTGGCATGGTATTGAGTTGAGACAAGAGAGAAAACTCAGACAGTTAAGACTAACATCCCTTGAGTCCCTGTCCATTTCAGAGGGATTGTGGAGAGGAAGGAAGGCTGCTGTGTCACCTCTCTGCTTCATGCCCTGGCACAGAACAGCTCTTCTTCTGAGGGGGTTTGTGGTGCAAAGAGCTAAGAGGGTCAGGGTGGAGTCCCGCGAAATGCCCATTCAATCTTCTTTAACTTGGGGCTGAGCACCAGGAATGGATGTTGCCAAGGTGACTGCTTGGCCACTCTGCCAGCAGCCTGGCCAGTGTAGAGTGTGGAGTGCATGTGTGTTGTTGTTGGGCAAGGAAAAGAGAGAGCACCCGAGCCCAGATGTAGGCTCAGCTTTTGGAGCCGACAACTGGCTTTTGTGGTTCCCTCTAGCTTGGCCATTCTGCCACCCACTGCTTGCTTTGCTAAAATCCCAGAGGAATTTTAGACAGGCAATAGCTCAGTGTTGCTAAAAACAAACAAAACAACACAATAGCTCCAAGCTTGGAGAGAAGACCAAGGTCTAGGCACAAAGCCTCGAGGTCTGTAATAAGACTCTGCACTTCCATCCCATCAGCCATTGAGAGTCAATGTCCCTGATACACAACAGGGGCCTGCTGGCAGCACTGGGTATGTGCGGAGAGACCACTCCATGTTGTCCCAGCATCCTGAGGTAGGTTTTTGTTGTTTAAGCAGAAATTTACTCAGATGGAGTTGGGACTCTTGATTTTGATGCAGAAAAGAATTTCAGGATGAGCTGGCATAGAGCAGAATTGGGATTTATTAAGAATTTGTAACACAGATTTAAGCTTAATAGAAAGAGAGGTGATCAGGGAAAAGACGAGTGGGGGATGAGTGTAGGATCCTCCAGAGACTGTTGCACTCAGGTATCTTTACCCTAGCCTCACTACGATTTTGGTAGGTTCTGAAGTAAAGTCGTCAAGAGGTGTTTAGGAACTTGAGACCTTGGTTCCTCAGGTACCCTGGGTAGGGTGAGAGATGATGGGGCAAAACCCTAGCTCACGAGTCTTGCACAGGAAGATATGGTGTTTATACTGTGAACAAAAGTTTGTTGTCTTTTGTGGGTGTGAAGCTCCAGACAATGTCAGTCTTATATCTGGAAAGGGGAAAACTGCTGATTCCACATCCTTGTTTGAGACTCCCTTACATAAAAAGCATCTTCTCTGTGTTAGCAACCTTCAGGGCAGACATTAATTGTGCTGGAACTGACTCTCACCAGGTGAGAGACTTCAGTTGTACTTTGCAATTAAGGGCTTCTTTCCCTTCTCATGTTTCTCTAATCTTCCCTGCATTCCTATCCTGCCTCAGTATACCCACCACCCTGGTGTAGGTCTGTTTCCTTAGCTTCCCTCAGCCCCAGTGTGGGCTACCTGAAAAGTAGGTATATGAATCAGCTACTTTGAGGAATGCAGCGAGAACCTTGGGCCACCAGATTTCTGGTTCCCTGGGTACAGCCACCAGAAAGAGTCTCACAGGCACCCACCCCGCTGCAGGTGTGCCCTGAACGGTGACCTGGGCAACTGGTTAGACTGTAGACTAGGTGTGATATCACTGGTGGTCTAAGGGCCACAGACAAGGGCTGTTGTGTTTTCTCAAATTTGTCTGAAACTATGTGTAAGTCAGCAGAAGGGCCACAGATGTGTAAGTGGTTGCAAGGATGCTCATGGGGGGTACAAGAGCTCTATAAAACAGAGAAGTAGATCCTAGGAGCTCGCTGGCAGGCAGCCTTAGCAGAGATGGTGAGCACTATGTTTTGTGAGAGACTCTGTCTCAAGGGAATACAGCAGAACGTGATAGAACACAACACCTGACATCTTCCTCTGGACCCTCTCTGTGCTTCAGGTTCCCTGGTGGACAGTTGCCTATGGACACCTTTCTATATTCAGGTTCAAGGTGGTAGCCTTTGTCTCTCTGTGGAGACCAAAGGAGACTTGCCGGGGGTGGGGGAGGCATCCAACCAGACATGTGCCTTCCTGACACCACTGAGGAGCCAGAATCCTCAGTGGACATTGGGCCTATCAAGCATCTTGGACTTACACTTTTTGCATAAGGCACAAGGCCTTTCTAGGCTGGCTTCAGTGTGGTCAGCAAAAAGGCAGATTTTAAAATGGTCATTTCTAATACTGCTTAGACACTCTGCTGTTTGTTTCTGTTGCCAGGTGACTCACTTGATGGCCCTTTATCAAAGCTTTTTGACTGCTGATGCCCCTTTGGGAAGTTCTAGCAAATACCACAATAATGATAATAATAATAATAATAATAATAATAATAATGACAGAAATAGGGTCTTTGTCTTTTAGATACATTTGGTGTTACTTGCCAATATTGTGTTAACATTTATTCCAGAGAAATTTCCATTCAGAGTGGCAGCCCATAAGTGTATTCATATTCTAAGACAGTTAAACACAAAAAGGTCACGTAGGAAGCACTGAGTATATGAATTTTCAGGGAAGTCGACAGAACACTTATCCAGCTGATCCCAAACGGATAACGGCTGGAAAATCAATATAAAGCCTTACACAAACAGCCGCCCATCACCAGACCCTCTTGGTGTCTCTGTCTTTCAGAATTGGCTATCCAATTCCCATGTTTGCTGGATTCTGCATTATGTTTACCTCAACAGTTAGTAAGTATCTGCTGTTTGCCCTCTGCATGCGGGTCTTGGAAGGAGCCCTGACTTCTGCGAGCTGGGAATCAGACTAGACCTGAGGGAGGACAGGGTGTACTGGCAGCAGTGCAGAAAGGGAGGGCTTCGTGGAGCAACCCACAACCCCAAGTACAGGCACACCCATGAGTTTAAAGCGGGGGGTTCCAGAATCATACAATGTTGGGAGATCCTGTCTTGTGGGCAAGGGCATGGTCTTGATGTGAGGCCCTGGGACTCTTCTCTTGGCAGTGTTTGCCTTCTCCAGCAGCTATGCCTTCCTGCTGATCGCCAGGTCCCTGCAGGGAATCGGCTCCTCTTGCTCATCCGTGGCTGGTAGGCATGAAGACACCAGTGGGCAGGGAGCCCAGCTGGGCACTTGTGTGGGGGATAATATAGGGACTGGAGGGAAAGGATGGCAGAGGGAGATCTTTGTAAGAATCTACGACTTCCTGTTGGATTCTGCCTGGCCTCAATAAGTGATTAGTCTTATTGGCCCAGGAAGAGTGTTAGCCTGCAGGGGAGGGAGGCATCATAGATGATGTTTTTGGTGCTCCCCAGAGCATGGCACTGACTGGGTCTTCTTCTGTTTAGGGATGGGCATGCTGGCCAGCGTGTATACAGATGATGAAGAGAGGGGTAATGCCATGGGCATTGCTTTGGGGGGCTTGGCCATGGGGGTCTTAGGTAAGTAAGAGTCATTGTGTAGTTGGTACGTGTTTGGCATTGGGTTACAATGGTCCTTGCCCAATTGTCCTGGTCACACTGAGCCCATGTCCACATTCTGGTGAACAGCTCCCCTCCCCCCACCTCCATGGAGCCTTTGGGAAATGGTAAGCAGAGTCTCCTGCAAGGAGAATCTGTATCTGTTCTTCCCTGGCCTCTGTCCCTAAACTTCTTAGGCTCCAATATAAAACACAGGATTGAGTAGAATGGTCTGTTAGATCCTTTCCTCTAGAAAATTCTGAGTTATAATCTGAGACAAACTTCAAGCCTTCTGTATCTGCCATCACACCTCCCCGAGTCCACATCCCAGGCCAGGGGACAGATACTTTCCTGGAAGGAGAGTTAGATCTTTTCCCCATCTTTGACATTTTCTTTTTCTCTGGGGCTTGTGGTTCCCACATCTGGTAGCAAAGACATGGATCTGTAGATTTCATGTTGTCAGCACAGGTCTTTGCCTCCCTCTTTTGCTTCAGGTCCTTGGTCTTTGAGAATGCTTTTGTGGGCTCTTCTCATTTCTTAGGTGAAAATGTACTTAGGGAGAAGTCAACATGATATTAAGTTGAATGTGGGGCGGGCACTCCATATCTTTTAGGGAGCAAAATGTAAGCATCAAATGGGTGGTTCTCCTATGGGGAGAGGTACCCATCTACCATGTCTTGTGGATCTCTCTCTTCCCGTAGTGGGACCCCCCCTTCGGGAGTGTGCTCTATGAGTTTGTGGGGAAGACAGCTCCCTTTCTGGTGCTAGCTGCCTTGGTGCTCTTCGATGGAGGTGAGTGGTTATGGCCTTGGACCCTGTAATGGCATGTGCTTGGGCCATATCTGCTTTCCAAGAAGGGTTATCTGTGTTTTTCTTTTGTAGCTATTCAGCTATTTGTTCTCCAGCCATCCCGGGTGCAACCAGAGGTAAGCAGTTGGGAGGTGTGGCTTGAGAGTGGCCCAGGTGACTCTTTCTAATCTCTGCTTTTGCCTGACAGAGTCAGAAGGGGACACCCCTCACTACACTTCTGAAGGACCCATACATCCTCATCGCTGCAGGTGGGGATCCCGAGTTCTTCAAGTTAAGGGTAGTTCTAAGGGGATGGGTGGAAATACGTAGTCAGAAACATGGGATGTGCTGCACCGTCCTCACTTGTTTCTTGCCCTGGTGTTAAAGGCCATCGCTACCTAGCCTTGAACTTTCTGGAAGGGCTTGCTGGCCTCATCTCAGGCGTCTCAGGTGGGTGTTCTGCCTATAGGAGTAGGGACTGAGAACCGAGTCCTAGAGGACCCCTCTGCGTGCAGAGTGAGAAGTCATGTCTTTGGACTTGGGCTCTAGATGGAGTAAAAGAAAATTCTGGGTCTCTTCCCCAGGGGAGGCAGTTCACTTCCCTGCTGGGCCTGGGCCTCTCTTCCCAGTGCCTAGATACAAGGCTGAGACCAGCAAGTAGCCCTGGTCCCAGTCAGGGAAAGGGCCTGGCTGCCAGCTGCTCTCTGGGCAAGGCTGCAGGTGTGGTTCAACCTTTAGAAGGAAGATTTTATCTATCTATCTATCTATCTATCTATCTATCTATCTATCTATCTATCTATCTATCTATCTA
>CAJQZJ010008773.1:15917641-15944273 GCA_907164525.1 Lophiomys imhausi
CTATCTATCTATCTATCTATCTATCTATCTATCTATCTATCTATCTAATCTATCTATCTACTGTGTTTTGAGACAGGGTTTCTCTGTGTAACAGATCCCTGGCTATCCTGGACTCCATTTGTAGACCAAACTGGCCTCAAACTCAGAGATCCACTTGCCTCTGCCTCCCGAGTGCTGGGATTAAAGGCATGAGCCACCACGCCTGGCCTCTTCTGTACATTTATATTCAGCCTTTTTCAGTGCTCAATTTGGAGGCTGTTGATGTAACTCAGTGAATAGAGCTTGCCTACCACACACAAAACCTGGGGTCACTCCCCAGCACTGCATAAACTGGGCTTGGTGATGCACACCCGTAATCCCAGCTCTAGGTCATCCTTGAGTATATAGGAAAGACCAGCCTGGGCTATGCGAAACTTTGTCTTAGGAAGAGAGAAAGGGGGGGGGAGAGAGAGAGAGAGAGAGAGAGAGAGAGAGAGAGAGAGAGAGAGAGAGAATCAATCAAAGCTCTGGGCTGCTTTTGTTCAATCTTTCCACTGTGGGATTTAGCCAGGGCAGCACACAGGCTAAGGTCTGGGAAGCTAGTGCCCCAAACTCTTCATGCACTGGACTCCACAGGGTGCAAGAAACATCCTAGAGCCAAGGTGAGATGGAAAATAAAGGTATGGGATATGGGAGGGTGGAGATCTAGAAGTGTGACTCCCTGAACCTTGAGCACACATGGGCCAGGCTGTATAGCCTTGGCCCTGCTTCTTTGGACCTCAGTGATGAAAGGAAAAAGTCAAAGATCCACTCGACACTATTAGACCTGCCACAGTTCCTGTGTTCCATGTGGTGGTGGTGGAGGGAGTTGGGAGTGAGGCAAATGGAGGCAGAGTCCAACGTTAAATGTCACCAGGAATGAAATGTGCCCAGCGTCATCATGATTCACAGCTTTAGCAAATTACAGGTTTCACAGAGCCCAACACAGGAAGCTTCTAGAATGGTGGAGGGCCATTCTGTGTGCCTTTCTCCAGATGACTCTCTATTTACAAAGAACTTGGTTAACAGATCAGCGATGAAGATTTGTGTGGGTACGTTATGTGTACATGGCTAGAAGAACACCCGTCCCCAGCACATTCGTACTCAGAGCACCATGACACCTCAGAGATGGTGAAAAATATCCAACCCCATTGCGCAGTGAAACCCAGTCATAGGAGCTTCAGGGTGTTGTGTGTGGTCTGCTAACTGCTGTCTGCCTCACACAGCTCTCTTCTTTACTGAATTGGAAGGCCTTTTCTTTGTTTGCAAAGTGGACAGGTTAAGACAAAAGAGCTTGATGACTCCCTCCAGTTGCAGACTTTATGACTCTGGAGTTGGTTTAAAATTAAAGTAATGCCCCTTGCCATCCCCTTGGATCACTGTTTACCTTTTATCTTATGGAAGTAGGGTCTGTGAGCCAGGGCACATGGGGTCTGTGTTTGGAGTGATTGTGGACACTCGATATGAAGGGACAAGTACACTAACACTCTTCCTCCTATGCAGGCTCCATCTGCTTTGCAAACATGGGGATAGCCATGCTGGAACCTGCCCTGCCCATCTGGATGATGGAGACCATGTGTTCCCGAAAGTGGCAGCTGGGTAAGGACTAGGGTGGGTCCCATCTGTGTGCCTGCCCTGAGAAACCACCCACAGCACGGTGATAAAGCTTACTCCTGTTTGCCTCTCCATGGAGTTGGCGCCTGAAATGGACTCTGGGGTCAGTTTCAGCTCCAATTTTTATCATTCCTGATAGGTGCTTCAAGTGTAAAGGGTGAAGTATGATTAATTATTGAAGAGGGAGAAGAAATATTCACATTAATCTTATTTCAAGATATTATTTTAGAATTGTTACTATTAATATCTTAGTGTCTGTTTCATAAACTATTATTATAGGTACATATGTATAGCATTTGGTTCTCTCTCCAGCTTCAGGCATCTACTGAGATCTTGGGATGCACCTTCCACAGATTCTGGGAGACTTTTATAATTGCATCACACTTCTTTGTTAGGCTGGCATTTATTATTGACATTATTGTGACTGTGAATATTGCCCCCCAGCTGAACTCTGTATTGTACTGTGATCCGTTATCTTTTCCCAATTGACTTTTCCTTGAGTTAGTCATTGCCTTGCTGTTCTCTTTTCTCAGTTTTCATGTAGAATTTATGAGTGTACTCCTTGAGTCTCTGAAAGACATGCATGATCCCCTCAGTGGGCTTATGTCTATCATCTGAGCTGAGCTTTCTGTGGTTTTGCTCATTGTGGATATCTGTCCTACTTCTCCAGTCTAAACATGATACAGTCTCAGCCACATGAGGACTTTCCTCCCCATCATCTGGGCATCTTCTTTGACTCCCTTCCTGTACTGTTCTTTGCTGTGCAGATACTTGAACACACGTGTGTAAGGATACTTGAACACGCGTGTGTATGGATACTTGAACACGTGTGTGTATGCAAGGCAAGAGTCAACGCCTCTGAGATAGAGCTTCTCCTGAACCTGGGGCTTGCTGTCCAGTGAGCCCCAGAGTGTTCCTGTCTCCACCTCCCCAGTGTTGGGAGTGGGTGTGGCCCACTGTCCCTGGCTTTTTATGTGGGTCCTGGTGATTGAATTTAAGTCCCCAAGCTTGGGCACCAAGCACCTATGGTCTGATCCATGATTGCAACTCAGTGACATGTATTTTCAAGCCCTCCCTATCGAAGGGCATAAGAGTTTGATTTGCCACTGACCCACATGGCACAATTCTCATGCTTTCCCTCATGTTTTCCTGTAGGGCACTTTCCCAAAGTGTTTAATAAAACTGTTATAATACCTGGTAGTTTTTTTTTTTCTCACTAACTCAGGTACTGGAATTAAGTAGGTAAGAATGGATCCTCTTTTCATAGATTTAATGTTTAGTGTGTGTGACAGTTCTCACTATGCAACCCAAGCTGGCCTCAGATTCTTGATCCTCCAGGATCATAGGTGTGTACCACACTTGGTTAGTGTGAGGTTCTTGCTGATATTCTCTATTATAAATTTTTGTATTGAGTTGTTTGCCCTTTTTTAACGATTAAGTATTCTTTGCATATCAGGTACTATTTTGCAAATATTGCCCTCACTTTTGCTTTATGAGATGTTTTATCTCTCAGAATATTTAAAATTTTGCTTGTCAGACTCAGCAGGCTTCTGTTTCCATGTCATTGTCTAGCTCAGAAAGGCTGTTTCTTTGCCAAGATCATTTAGAAATTAAATAGGCTGTTTTCCTTTAATGTATTTATGTTTTTTGCCTTAGAATGTTATGTTTGCAAGGAATTAATTTTGCTCTAACTTTGGAACAGTGATGTGATTGTTCTTTTCTGTGTGGTCAGCCATCATCCCAGGGCCTTGGCTCTAGAGGAACCTCTGATTCCCTATCTTCATTTCTATCTGAGTGGCCCAATGTTCTCGGGCCCATTTCTGGACTTTCTCTTTTCTGTCACAGATCTGCCATTGTCTCTGTGCCATGACCCACTCTTGAATCATTGTAGCTTTAAAGTGGTCTGGAAAGCTAGTCCCCATACATATACAGTTTCAGTTAATAATTTATCTGCCTTAGAGACTTTTTATTTTCTTAGTTCCTTAACTCACATGGATATCTTCATATGAAGTTCCTCAGTTCTGACTTCATTATACTTGACTGTGTGTGTGTGTGCGCGCATGCGCGCGCACATGCACATCTGCATATGTATGTTCAAGCCATAGTGCGCTTGAGGTCAGAGGACAACTTGCCTTCATGTAGGTCTATGGAATCAAAATCAGGTCACCAGGCTCGTTAGCATGTATCTTTAGCTACTGAGCCATCTTTCCAGCTCTCGGGTCTGAATTCAGTGGGCATTTTCAATATTCCCAATCTTTCTACAGGTACCTTTATTGCTTGTCAGACATCTATACCTCAAGTCAACCCTAGCCCTTGCTCTGCTTGCCTCAGAATGCTTGTCTCAGCAAAGTACCATCCCCTACAGGCTCTGTACTGATTGCTTGTGTCCGTCCATCAAAAAAGTCCCTAAAAGAGGGACTTCTAGCAGGTGGGAGGCTTCTTTTGGGGAAGGTGATGACCTGGAGGCTGCTCATGCTAATGGTCGCATAGCCTAATATACTGAAAACAACCCAACTGGAAAGGCAAGCCATGGACAACATGTGCTATTTCGTGGAGAAAGGATTCTTGGAGCAAAACTAAGGGCATTTCTTGCATAGAAGTTATAGTTCTGATCTTCCTGGTCAGGACAGAAGAGGAAGCCCAAGAGAGCTTTCAGGTTCCCAGAGAAAGCCACTGCTAGGTGGACTTTCTCCCACTCTTAGTGTAAGCAGTCTGGCAAATGACAGACTATGACACTCCTGTCTTGTGTGCAGAACACAGCTGACCCTTTTGGGAAGTCCCAGCTTCTCCTTCCCTTTGGGCCTTGGCACCCCACATCTCAGGTGTTCTCAGGAGGCACCATTTGTCCACTTGGGGGTCACATGGCTTGGTCAAACACCACACATTTCCTTCATGTCTCAGCTGGGAAGCTTCTCAATGTTGCCAGTGTCTCCACTTAACTGACTCATGACCCCAATTGAATGTGTCCTGGCCACGTGTGGGGCACTTAGGCTGCTCTGCTTGTGTTCTCTCCAGACAGAGCCGGCGGCTTGCTTTTTAAAGTCTTTAAGGTCAACCAGGAGCCCCAGGGCCACATGAGATAGAATTCAGGCTCCCTTGTTGTCAATGAAGGATTATTTCATGCAGGCTTGTCATTTGCCTAGTGTTTAGCTGACCCACACTGTACACTTCTGCCTGAGGCTGTGCCTGCCATTCACTTCAGACACAGGTTTGTCTGTTTTAGAGGGAATCTAATTTTACCTCTTGCCTCAGCTTCAGTGTGAGAGGGAAGATCCTCTTAGTGGTCTCCATAGCTTGGAACTAGTGCCTCCTGCAACCACCAAGACCCTGAACAAAAGGTATTGTGAGGAATATTCTGTCTGGAGCCGTGGCCCTTGTCCTGGAACTGCCCCAGAAATCTGGTCTCTGGTGCCCAAGGAGCTGTGCTGATTCCCTGTCATCTTTGGAGAGAGACTGGAAGTCAGAGCCAAGCAGTCCTATTATCTATGTGAGTGACATGAGATTGTCATCAGGAAGAGGCTGCAGCTTTAGGGAAGGAAGAGATGGCAGATGCTCCTTCCTATGCAGAGGTTTGTTTGAGTCTGTTCCCAGTACCTCCTCTATTACTTGTTGAGCAGGTCCTGAGTTGGAGCTGTTGAGGATGGAATCTTTCTGTTGTTTCCTTTTCACTTCAAGTTCAAAGCCAAATGACTTCTCCTGGACTGCTTGGTGGTTAGGGGCAGAGTTGAGGTTCAGGTCTGTAACTCTGAAAGGGAAACTTAAGCCCTGTGTAACAGCCTCAGGCAAGGCCAGAGACAGACTCTTCTTACTTGTTATTCTGGTAATAATATAGTACATAATAATATAATAAATAATAAATAAAATATTATTTGTTTTGAATGCACTGTGATGATATGGTAGGAGGGTGGGAGGGATATGGGTTTGCCAGGCAGGGAGCCCTTTCTGACCTACTCAGTTGTGACTTCATAGGGCACCCTGTGCGAGCCTTGTAGGAAGACACAGAACAGATAGATTGCTGAAGGTCTCTGGTTTTCAGATGCCAGGACCCGAGCCTGCAGGCTGCTCTTAGGCCAGGGCAATACGGGCCTACCATCCACTCTAGTTCCAGGATCAGCCATTAGGAACATTAGGCTCAGAAGAATCTCCAGGACTCACTGCTACTGTCACCTCAAGCCAAACATCCAGTGTCAGCTTCCTTGGTGTTTCATAGCACAAGCCTTTCCCTGCTTTGTTGCTCAGGGCTAAGGCAGGTTCGTCTGCGTGGTGGATTTTCTGGTGTGGCTGGAGATGAGTGAGGAGCCTGTGGGGACCCCTGTCAAAGTGGGATGCCATGACATTGGATGCTGTGTATAGGCCAGGTGCAACCCAACACTTCTCACTCAGGTGGGGAGAGTCCTAGAATGAACTATCATCCTTTTAGTGGATAGAAATTTATGAGGTATAAAGTCAGCTTCTGCCTGTGACTATCCTGTGGAAACTCTGCAGCACCTATATAGCAAGGCGGCTTTTACTAATTTGTGTTATAGTAATTATACATTTAAATTTATTTTACTGTACTTAGTATCTCTACCTCCCTTCCACCCCTCGTTCCCTTCAACCCCCCCCCAACACTATGCAGGAGAGAAAGAAGGTTAAAGGTGAAAGGGGGTGTAGTTCTCTTTAGGCTACTTCCTGCTGATTAGGGTCGTTTGATTCTTGGGGGTAATACCAGTCTCATTAGAAGTCCAGCAAACCAGCACACCAGGAGACAGCAGCAGGAAGAACAAGCAGCAGTTTGGGGGGGAGCACCAGCAACTGGAAGAGCAGCAACCACTTTCTACCTCGTAGCCCTTTCTCTTCTTTGTAGAGCTTTCTTCTACTTCTCTGTAGAGCCTTTCCTCTTCTTTGTAAAGCCCGTTCTCTTTTACTTCTTGATGGAGCTCCTCCTCTCTTTTTTCTTTGTAGAGCCCCCTTCTCCAGGCTCTGGCTTTTCCCCCTCCAGTGTAGAGCCCCCTTCTCCTGGGGGATGGGCTCTAGCCTTTTATTCCTCTCTCCCAAGTCCTAAGAGTTAAACTTGCTCAGCTGGTTAAGCCACGCCCCTGCTAGCTCAGGAGACCTTTACACCTGTGTCTTAAGCAGCCCACCTGGGATTAAACACAAACATTCTCACAATTGGTTTTAATAAACTCCTACCACACACCTAGAACAGATTGACCTTTATTTAATTCAGAGAGATGCTCCTTTTCTTGCCTTCTGAGCTGGGATTAAAGGCATTCACCATCACACCTGGCTAGAACCTTTTCTTTTCATGGCCAATCATGCTTTGGGGCACCTCCTGCCTGCCCCAATGGAGCTAGGCTATGGGGAACCTGAGGTGGTTTCTGCTTGCTGGGGACTTGCTCTATTGTGGAGAAGGCTAACAGGTTACAGTGGAGAATGGGGAAGTGGGATTTGCGTGGAGCTATGTCACTGAAATCAACCTGGAAAAGCTGTTCACAGTGGTAAGATACAACTGGTCATCCAAACCTTCCATCCCGTCAGGGTGCACAGGATGGGGGCAATGGCGTCTCACAGTGCTTGTTAAGTTTAGGTAACGAGTTGAGTGAACACCTTGTCTCTAATGTGCTGTATTTTTGCTTGAGAATCATGATGGTGTTTGCCACTGTAGAGGCCAAAAAGGCCACTGTGTCTCTCAGTCCTGTGTGAGACAGTAGTGTGCTGCTCACAGGCTTTTCAGGGGTCTGTCTGTGTCCTGCTTGGGCTCTCACTGGAGTCAGGGTGCATCAGGAGTCCTTGGATCCTAGCTGGGCCTTCTGAGCTATCTGCTTTGATTGGAGTCATCAAGGGCTGTCTGTGGGCCAAGTTAAACAGATAATGTGGCTGACAGGCACAGTCAGCGATGATAGACAAGAGGGCCTTTCGGTTTTGTTCACCTTAATAAAATCTTACTCAAAAACTTCACGGAAAAACATATTTCCATGTTTTCTACAGAATATCTCTTCTGACACTGGAACTGCAGTGAGAGTGGCAGCTGCCTTGTCAGATGGGATCTGGTCCCCCGCACAGAACACTTCCTTCAGTTTTCCTGTTTCTCTGACCCCAGGCCCTACGTCAATACATCAGGCCCTTGGGTCCTGCTGTTATTTTTCTCACAATTTGCATTTATGCCCCCATGCCTGATCAAAGGCAAAGTCAAAATGATTTCTATTACTCAGTCCAGCCTGGTCTGCAGAGTGTGGGAAATCTGCCACAGACTTTGTGGGGCCAGTTTTTAATAGTATCTGCTTTGTAGAGTATGAGCAGCTGCAGGTTCAGGATTCTTGCCCACGCCACAGATCAAACACCATCTGATTCTTTCCTTCAAAGACACTTCCATGGTGACATGGCCCATGTTCATTGTCTTTGCTGTAGGCTGGTGTTGTACTGGACACATAGTTGTCGGTAAATGTTTGCTAAATCAGATTATACTGAATGACTGGTCTCCACCCATTGCTAGATGATAGAAACAATTCTACTTCTGGCATGATTCTGTTTTGCGTTTTGATCATAGAACCCACTAACCTGAAATTCCTATTGTGTTAGAGGCTCAGAGCTCTGACAGCTTCTCCCAGATTTAATGGTTTAGTGTCTCGTTCTTAAAAGGACATGATTATGCTTGCCTAGACCAGCACGTGCTGACCATCCACATGGACAGCTAGCATACAGGGAGATGTATGAGAACAAAGTGGCTTTTACTATTTGAGGCCAAGGCTTGGAATCAAGTCTAGTATATCTGGTTTCAAAAAAAAAAAAAATACTGTGCTGGGTGTGGTGGCACACACCTTTAATTCCAGCACTCAGGAGGCAGAGGTGGGCAGATCTTTGTGGGTTGGAGGTCAGTCTGGCCTACAAAGCAAGTTCCAGGATAACCAGTACTGTTACACAGAGAAACCCTGTCTCAAAAACAAAACAAAACAAAACAAAACCAAACTGAAATAAAGAAGCTGAAAAGTAGTCTCTTGTCAAAAGATCATTGTAGTAATAGGCATCAGAACCGAGGTGGGCAGATACCCTTCACACACACATGGCTTACCTCAATGGGCCTTTTGTTCAATGTTGGTCATGTTCAAGGGAACTTCTGCCCTTGTTAGCTGGAAATTGCTCCTGGTGCATTGCCTCCCCTCAGAGAGCATTTAAGTCCTGGACATGAAGTATCTGTCAGTCATAATTTTGCCATGAAAAATGAGCAAGAAGTTTTTTCCTTTTCTTTTCAGATTGGAAGATGTTCAGTTAATTGAGAAAAGCAGGGTGTGGAGCAGCAGGTGTGACAGTCTTGTTGGTGTGACAAAACCTTGTGTGCACACATGCATGTGCATAAGCTTAAAAGGGAAAGTAACTGTGGGATTTGAGTAGTTTCAACTGCTTTCTTTTCATTTGGCCCTAGTTTCTTTTAATTCTTTCAATGGCTGTGCCTTGGGTCAAGAATTGCAGAAGGAGGACACATATATAAACACCCAGGTCACAAGGTGGCATTGCTAGGCTTCTATAGCTGGGAATTGTTCTGCAGGTCCACAAGTAATGCTGCCAGCAGACTCAGATGGAAACAAGATACAGTCACTGATAGAGAAATGGTCTCCATTTCTGGAGCGTCTGGGCACTTGGGGATGGATAAGCCATGTGGGGTCCAGACTGACACCGGATATTAGCTGCTTGGGTGCAGGCCTCAGACTTCATCTCGTCTTCTTGCATCAGCGCCGTGGTGTCTGTGATTATTAGTTTCTTGGCGTGTGACTCCCACAGCACTGATAAGGTATCCTTTTCATAAATCCACAGGCATTGCTTTCTTGCCAGCAAGCATCTCTTATCTCATTGGAACCAATATTTTTGGAATACTTGCACACAAAATGGGAAGGTAAGATTAAATAAAAAGCATTCAATTATTTTGATAGTAACGTGGTTCTTTGGAGAAATTCAGTGTTTCTGTCTTAGCTATTCCAAGTAACTGTTGTGTTTTTCATTGAAGATGTGTCTTGGGAAAAACATCATAAGTGTTCATTTATCGATGTGCCCTTTCTTTGGATAGGTGGCTTTGTGCTCTTCTGGGAATGATAATCGTTGGAATCAGTATTTTATGTGTGAGTAGCATGGCATTTGACAGGAAGTTAGGAGGTGGGGGCTATGGGACCGGAACCCTTGTTTTGAGTGATACTTCCCAGGCAACGCTTTACAGCAGTCTGAGTTTCTCAATATTTGACTTAAGTCCTTCATTTTATTCAGTTTTTAAAAGTCATTTAAAACATATCTGGAAAGACTCCAGTATGCACATTACTTAATTTTAGGTCAGATGTTAAGATCTTTTATCATGTAGTTTACCAAGTTATTTTTCTCACTATTATGTTATTTTTAAAGGTTTATTTTTAAATTTTTTGGGTTTTTTTTCTTAAGGGCTCATTATGTAACCCAAGCTAGCCTAGAACTCATGACAATTCTCTTAGCCTCATTCTTACAAATGCTGAGATTCACAGGCATGAACCACTAAACATTACAGAGCCCTAAATATCTTATGGGAGCTACCACGAGCAGCAGCAAGATGTTACTCCAGAGTAGACATCGAATGGCCATTATCTGCTCAAGTATGGCTGTCTTCTTGGCGTTAAAGCTGAGGGTGGATGAAGCAGTCTTTCAGGGGAGACAAGTAATTACGTTTTCATAGTGACATGCACTGACTGGTTGCCCTGGAGATTGAACCCATGTCGCCATACATGGTAGACACTTGCCACTGAACTACATCCTCAATCTAGGCTTTGGCTTTTAAACATTAGGAGGGTGACCCTCTTTATCTGCTCTCATTTCTTTCAAAAGGGAACAGGCCCATTAAGCTCAGATAAAAGACATTTTTAGGCTTGCTCCATGATGATTAGTCAGTATCTTTTATTTTAGCATATTAACTTCCTCTTCCAGATACCTTTTGCAAAAAATATCTATGGACTCATCGCTCCCAACTTCGGAGTTGGTTTTGCAATTGGTAAGTCACATGGGCCCTGTGCCTCAGTTTGGAGCTGCATTCAGTCTATCGGAGATTCTTTTTGAAGAGTAAACAGATCATAAATACAGAGCCCAGATTTCCAGAAGCTGCAGAGGAGGCTGCTGTGAGATTGGCTCAGGAACAACCCATAGTGCAGGTCCATAAAGATGCTTGCTGGACATCTGATGGTGTCGCAGACGTAAATGCTTCACTGCCATGCTCTAGCAAACACACAAGCTTCATCTCAAATGTAGCACATTCGATTGGGTTCAGACCTGGGAGCAGACCTTCCCAAATGAGACTGGAGACAGACTTCCCAAGTGTCTATTTTATTTTTTTTTATGAGGCTTGGAATAGAAAATGCAGGCTGGTGAGGTGCTACATTGTGCACTGCAGGGATTTTCACAGGCAAAGGAAAAAAGAACTAGAGAAAGCCTGGACTAAGCAGTATGCTTTTGTTTTTCACTTTAAATACTTTGATCATGATAAAATTAAAGTCCAAATCCGTTACAGCACAGTGTCAGGAATTTAGTCATTGAGCAGTACAGTAGAAAGGCTGAATGCGGTATTTTCTGATCCTGGCATCTTACATCTCCGCATGGATCTTCACAATGCCAGTCCTACTGTAATTTGTTCTTCAACACTTTGCTTAATACCCACCTCTTACATTTTGCTCCAGACATTCTTTCCCTGCAGAAGGCTGCACACAAATGATCAGCAAATACTAAAGAAATGAAAACCGTTTCTCTCATCCACCTGCTGCTGTGTGCCAACCTCTAGGCACGTGCTCACAGGCATTAGTTTACTACACTCAGTCACCAAGACTACTTTCAAATCACCCCATTTAGACAGGAAATAGTGCTCAGAAGTTAAGCATGACCATGCTCATCCAGCTAGGATTAGCACCTAGAATCCTGAACACACGTGCTGTTTCTGATCCTGGTCCCTTCCTAGTCATGAGGTCACAGCTGGTCCTACTGGTCTTAGGTGTTGTTGGCTTTAGCCAATAAAGAGCCAAGCTCTCCAGGTTTTAGCTTTCTGAGCAGGAGTAGATGACACTCTCTTACCCGTCTTTGAAGTCTAACATTCCAGCCCTCCTGGGCACTTTTCTGCTTGGCAACTGTCATGTTCTAAGGGCTGGTGTTGGGGGTGGGTGGAAAAGAGGTGGGCTGAGATATACATGTGTCTGACAAGGAAAAGTCATTGAGAAAATTGTGCATCAGGAAGGCCTCGGCTAGTAGGTCAGGTCCCAGTGGCCTGTAATCTAGACCTGGACAACTGCCAGAGAACTGGGTACCTTCCCCTTCCCCAAAGATGATCCATTACAAGAGATGACAAGTTGAGGCCAGGTGGCCTACAAATGATGGCCTAATGAGGACTCAGAATCTTGAATTCCACTCCTCTCTGACCCCTTTAGATGACTCCACAATAAAAGGTTTGCTGTTGGGAGTCTGTCATGGATGAACAAATGGCAATGACAGAAAAAACTGGCAATGTGCTGAGTTTAGGACATAGTCCCTGACATTCAGCCTGTTTCTTGTTCATGTGACTTTTCCATACACTGATCCTTGACTATCCACAGGGATGGTGGACTCCTCCATGATGCCTATCATGGGTTACCTGGTTGACCTGCGGCATGTGTCCGTCTATGGGAGTGTATATGCCATTGCAGATGTGGCCTTTTGTATGGGGTATGCTATTGGTAAGAATGCTGGCTTTAAGACAACCTTTACCTTAATTCAGGACAAATAAAACCTCCTAGATATACAGAAATCTTTACATTTTCTGGCAATAAGACATTTGGAGAAAGTGCTAATTTTCTGTTTCTCCACAGGTCCCTCTGCTGGCGGTGCCATTGCAAAGGCCATCGGCTTTCCTTGGCTCATGACAATTATTGGGATAATTGATATTGGTTTTGCTCCACTCTGCTTTTTTCTTCGAAGTCCACCTGCTAAGGAAGAAAAAATGGTAAGAAAATTGTTTTTGATCATTTTGGTAGGGCCATCTGGATAGTTTCTGCACAGCTCGATTCTAAAATAATTTCTGCTTTCCAATAGAAACCTTCAAACAGAAGCAGTGAGCGTTCCTTTTAGTCACTGACAAGACAGTAACTTCTTTAACTCTTCTTCCACAGTCATTTCTTTCAAGCCTCTTGTTCATGAATTTGAAGAAATTATTTTTGTACATGGATTAGCGTTGTGTAATTCTTGTCAACCAAATACAACCCTGGGATAATCCAATCTAGTTATCTATGGTTCTGGAAGTTCTGGAAAGTTCTCCTGCTTTCCAGGATAGGGTGCCAGTCACTTTACTTCCTATCTTCATGACTAGAAACATGACCATAAGCAAGCCATAAAGAATAGAGTGCTTCCTTTTTGAACAAGTTCAAATTGTTGCTTCTAAATCTGAAGTGGGAGGTCTCCTGCCCTTTCTCGGGTGTTTACCTGACCCAACACAAAAGCTCATTGCTCCTGCTCATAGTCTATTGTGTTGCAATGCCCCAGACTAAAGTACCAGATGGCTGATATTGTTTAGCTGAAAACAGATTGTCTAGACTATGGATGAAGGAGAAGCCCATGGGGAGTGGTAGTCTTGTGTTCAGGGGCAGATCTAAGAGCTTCTTTGTCATGTTCTTTTGGAGTAGATCACAAGTGATTTTTGTAGGTTTTTCCCACTCTCTGATAATGTGGGTTGAACCTAGCTAGCGCTTTGTGTGAGCCAGGCAAAGCACTTTAATATTGAGTTTCACTCCTAGTCCTCTTTATACCTTTAAAAATATTTTATTTTGAGACAAGGTCTCATTAAGTTGCCCAGGCTGTCCTGGAACTTACTCTGTAAGAGACCAGACAGGCCCTGACGTTAGGATCTTCCTGCTTCAGTTTCAGGAGTAGTTGGTATTACAGGCTTGTGCCACTAAGCCCAGCACAGAGCCGAACAGGTCTTAATAGTTTATCATTTCTTGAACTACTCTTTAATGGGTTTCCCAAAATCTGAATTTAAAGACAGATAGATCCAAAATTTAGATTGTGTAACCTGTTTGTCCGAGGCATTTTTCATTTACCTATCTATTTACTGTATCTTAAAAACTCATTGATTCCTGCCCACGACTTTGTGCCTTGAACTAGACAGGATTTGACTAGTGACCTCACAGTTTCTCATGGCTGGGCTCCTAGGAAAAGAGGGGGTGCTGTGGAGCCCCTTCTCTGACCTCCTGCTTCCAGCATGGCTGTGTGCTTCCCTGGTCCACCTCTGTTTGGCTGACCTGAGCCCTCACCCTTCAGAGGTGGATAGAAGACTCTCAGCATAGCACTGGAAAGCTGTCCTTCTGTGGCCATATTATCAATAATTTGATTGAGACTGAATGAAGGTTACTCCCAAGCCATTTTGACCAAAGAAATCAAATTACCAGTAAATGTTTCTGTCACCGAGGAGACTGTAAGACTCTCAGAGTGAAGGGCTGGCATTGGCCTGGGGGCAGCTGCACTGGCTTCCCACACAGGACTATGCGATTCTCAGTTTTCTCCATTGCACTGGGAAATGATAATACCGAGAGTCCCAGCAGTAACACAGTAAATGGGCCACTGTCTCTAATGTCACCCACACACATCCTTCTGCTTTATCTAAAGCACAGACCTACTGTGTTCACTGAACCATCTTTGCTCGTTAAGGCAAGAGCTTCCGTTTGCTACCCAGACTCTACTAGGCAGGCATCCCTCACCAAGACAGCAGACGTTAGTGGCTGCTGTGTTATCTATCTGTGGGTAGCAGCATCAGCTAGCAGAGGAAATGAAAGAGGCCAGAAGACTAGCTCAGGAGATGGTGGAGGTAGGAAGTATCTGTCCAGTCAGCTGCCACAGTGTTTTGAAAAATGATGATAGAAAGTCAGTCTTTCTTCATTTAAACCAGTACTTTAGTTCATTAAAAAAAAAGAAACTGAAGTGTGTGGAGGATACAATCCTGAAAGGCAAAGAATAAATGAATGACAGGTTTCCAGAGTCACTTCACTATAAAATGTCACAATCCTTAACCAGTAACTATTGAGATAAATCATTAAATCTTTTGTTGTTGTTTTTAAAGATTCATTACGTATACAGTGTTGTCTGCATGTATACACCTGCAGGCCAGAAGAGGGCACCAGATCCATTATAGATGGTTATGAGCCACCATGTGGTAGCTGGAAATTGAACTCACCACCATTGGAAGAGCTCTTTTCTCCAGCCCTCATTAAATCTTAAGATGTGAGTTTCTCTGCTTATAACTGATGCCCATAGTTGGAGAGAGGCCGCCTGACTGGTACAGTGGTAACATCTGAGGGTAGCGCCCGGCAGCTGATGCTTGTCCATTGCGCAAGCGGAACAGAGAAGTGGGTGGAAGCCAATAAAGGTGCATGTGGCAGGATGTGTGCTGTTAGGAAGAGACTCCAGCACACACAAGTGCTGAGAGCTGCAAGGTAGTCAGTCACCAAGAGCAGAAGACAAGGCAGCAGGCATTCCACCCAAGCAAAGAATTTCCTCCTGAAGAACTTCCTGGTGACAGGGCAGTCATCCCACTGTTGTGTGAGGGAGAGTGGCCTATGCAATGGTGTTTTGTGGACTATAAGTCACAGCCAACTGTGAACTGGTTGTGAACATTATAGCTTTTCTCCCATTTCTTTTTAAAATACTGTTACTGATAAAGGCAAAGGGGGACATCCTCCTTATTGCTCAGTCTCTGTAAAAGTGTAAGGCACATCAACGCCAACAGGACCATTTGAGGAAAAGTGTTCCCATAAGACAATGACACAGCACCCTGACGTCTCAAAAGATGAAGATGAAAATAGCTGAGTTCTCAGATGATTTTTGCTTTCCAAAGGTTTAAAGAATTAATTTAAAAGCTAGGGCATGCCTTTTAATCTTATTTTCTGTTTCCAAGGCAGGAAAGGAGGAGTTCTGTGGACAGAAGACTCTTTTAAGTATATGGCTTATAATAAGGTCCCTAGTTTAGTCCCCAGTTCAGTGCTGAGGAGCAGTTCAATAGATAGAACTACTTGCCTCAAGAGGATCCAAGTTGAGATCCCCAGCACCCATGTAAATATCAGGCAGGTGTGGTGGCCCACCTATAATCTCAGTAAGGAAGGCAAAGACACAGAATTCCTAGAGCAAGTTGGCTGGCTATACTAGCCAAATTGGCAAGCTCTGGGTTCAGGTGAAGACCCTTCCTCAATATATGTGAAGCACAAAGACACCTGATGTCAGCCTCTGGCCTTTGCATGTACATGTGAGTGCACACACACATCCATACACATGTGAAAGTGTACACACGTGCATGTATACCACCCCATCACTTAAAATGCATTTATAAAGAACTCTTGTTCTTGGGTGTCATGGGCTGGGTACAGATGATGGCCTACCTAGTGACAGATGAAAATATACATGAGGTGTGCACTATAATCTACTTGTAGACACCTGTCACTCTTCTGGGCACTTACATAGTGGAATGCTGTTTTATTTTCTAGTTATATAAAAAAGACTAAACTTTTCTATTGGGATGCATGTCTTCTCAAGTCTGAAACTGGGGTGTCTATTTTCTAAGTGCACTATAATGTTTCACCAGCCCAGTATTGAATTATTACTTTTCTACTTCATTTGGTCCGGTGTTTTTATTAACACCTTAGAGGCCCCAGCTTTGCTCTGTGTTCAGTGATGGGAGCTAAGTATTTAGCAGGAGATCAGCTGTGACTGTGGTGCCAACCCCTCCTCTCTCTAGCTATTCTGCTCCACAGCAGTGTGTGGAGTGCAAGGGTAAATGCCGTCTGCCTCGTGAGCCTCTGGGCAGATATCCTTCATGTACCTGCCTTCACTGGCCCATGCTGTTTGCTTCTCTTTTCATGGCATACTATCAGACTTATTTAACCATGTACAATGGTTTTCTTGTTTTCTGTTTAAGTTAAAACTACTGCTTTGTAAAGCTTTTGGGAGAGGACATGAAGCTAGCTGTAGAAAGCATGGAAATATATTCATGGAAGAAAGCTACCTGAAACACACAGGCTATCAACTGCATTAAGTTCTGATCATTTATGATTTCACGATACACATAGAATTAATTCTGCAGCACACGGCTCTGTGTGTGTGCGTGCATAAAGTGTGCATGTTTGATTGCCCATTCGAGGCCCAAGGACAATTTTGGGTGTTGTTCTTCATGGGCTATCCACCTTGTTTTTGAGTCTCCTGCTGGTCCAGAGCTCACCAAGCAGGCAAATCTGCCTGTTTTACCTTTCCACTGCAGGGCTAACAAGTGCATACCATCATGCCCAAGTTTTTTAGATGTGGCTTCTAAGGATTAAAGCAGGTCCTCATGCTTGCAAGGCAAACATTTTCTTTTATCCATTAAGCTATCTCCCCAATCTCAGCGCAGCTTTGAAAGACAAGGTCTACTATTCAGCCCTAGCTGGTTTAGAACTCTGTGTACATCAGGCTGGCCTCAAACTCAGAAATACATCTGCCTCTGCCTCCTGAGTGCTGAGATGAAAGGTGTGCACTACCATGGCCAGCAACTCCCAGAAAGTTTTTATTGTGTCTACATTCTATGTCCAGTCCTAGAGTTCTTAAGATTACGTATACAAGTGAAATGGTGGATGAATGGAGAGATGGTGATTGTGAATAAAGCAATGATGGCCACTCTTTTCAAAGTGGCCAGGCTGCCTGTGGGTCAAGGCTTGGGGCTGTTATTTCCAACTGGTGTCTCCATTGCCTCCTAATAAGATCTGTGGTAGTTGTGTTGGTTTAGTGTTTTACCTACTGCCCTCCATGTTCTGTGATTTGCTTATTCAAACCTGTCTTCTGCAAATCCTCCCCCCCCTTTCAGGGTTCACCTAAGCTCCCATTTCCTCTGCAGACTTTTGCTAACCCTTAACCTCAAGTGAGTCCTCCATCCATGGCTCTGGGGTACCTGAACAGACCTTTGGAGTTTAGTCCCTGTATTTCCAGCAAGAGCTCCCTCAAACCTCTTCATGGTGTACATGAGGTACATAGCTCCCACCCCTTACAAAATTATTTAACTTTTCTTAAACCTAATTCATCCTTCTTTGAATCACAAAACTCAACCTCTACCTCCAACAGGTGCAATGAAAACATCCTAGAGACCCCCGTAATTCTTGCCTATTACCTGAGACTTTTTGATGAGTGGAGAATGCCAGACCTTCAAGGTCAAGACATGGCAACCTGTCTGAACGACTGTTTAACAGATTATACAGGCTTTCAAGATAGTTACCCTTCACAGCAGTAAGTAAAAGCCATCTTATCTTTATAAAACCAGAAGTTAATATACTTGCATTGTGTTTTCAGGCTATCCTCATGGACCACAACTGCCCCATTCAAACGAAAATGTACACTCAAAATAACGTCCAGTCCTATCCCATCGGTGATGATGAAGAATCTGAAAGTGACTGAGACCCTCTAAAGTCTCCAAATGCTGAACTGTGTACAAGTGTTTCCAGTGAAGCGACTCGTGCAGGGCTGCCTCAGTCACACCATCCACTCCTGGGCAAAGAGTGAGACACCAAAGGTGACACTTTCTTTTCCAAGGTTATGATCGACTGCCAACAGCCTTAGAAAGAAAAAGCAGCTTTTCTAGGGGTTTGTATAAATAGTGTTGAAAACTTTATTTTATGTATTTGATTTTATTAAATGTTATACAATATATTTTGACCAAATAGGTATACTGTAAATGTATATTTGAATTCAAATCAAATATAATTTTTAAACTTACATTCACGAACACTTGGACCAAAAAAAATCTTATATTTTTTCT
Source organism: Lophiomys imhausi (assembly GCA_907164525.1). Classification (NCBI taxonomy): domain Eukaryota; kingdom Metazoa; phylum Chordata; class Mammalia; order Rodentia; family Muridae; genus Lophiomys; species Lophiomys imhausi. The sequence goes on from CAJQZJ010008773.1 coordinate 15,936,045, forward strand.
GAATACTTGGTAATGAGTGTTTAAAGCACACATTATCTGAGACTCTCCAACAAGAAATTAGAAGTCTGAAGAAAAGAATCATTGACTTATGTAGCGACATTGACTGTATTATTTAACTTGTAACTAGTATCAATGCACTTCTGAGTTAAAACCTAGTCATCTCGAATCAGCCATCGTTCAGACTTATTCATAAACCTTTGCTGGCGTTAATTTTCTATTATAATCACCCACCTGGAAAGGGATGGTTGTAAATTCTGGTTTTTGGTGTGTGTGTGTGATATCATTAGCAGCAATCATTAAAGCCAACAAGGGGTAAAAAGTGAATGTTCTGAAAGCAGAGAAAAGAACCCAAATGCTGCTTTCTGAAGACATATACTTGATGGTCTTATCAGCTAAAAATAAAACCTTATGCACTTTATGCACTGTCAAGATGGAGCACGATACAGTTCATCAAACCTTGTTCGTGTTTTGGAAAAGGAAACAAGGCTAACAAGCGCTCTAATGTGAAACATCAGACTATTACACCTTTCACCTGCCTGCAGGTCAGCCAAGTGTTTTCTAGAGGTGTTAGTCTTGAGTTGCCATTATTTTTTAAACTCCTGAAAGTTGTTCATGTAAATGTAGAAATGAATTTCAAACAAAGATGAAGGGATGAATTGATCATGTGTAACACCATTATGTTAAGAAAGATAATAGGGTGGTCAGGACAACCTTCCTTTTCTGAAGCAGGAAAAAAAAACTGCAAATATGTTCATGTTACTGTATAATCTTGTGTGCTGGGTACAGTAATTTTCTAAGCATGACAACACTGATGTATCTTTCTAGTGTGCTAGTTAAAACTGTTAGTATGAGATCACAATCTTCCAGAATACAAACACAGCATGGAATATGTCTCAAATAGTTATGTGTTAATTCTGTAGCTCTGTAACCTAAAAAAACCAAAACACAAAAAACCCCAACCTATCAATTTTGTTAAGCCGAATTGTTTGTGTGGCCTTGGACATGGAGAACTTTAGTATAACAATCCCTCAAACCTTATTGGCTATTCACATGCTTTAGGAAAGTGGCTAATACTTGTTTTTATCCAGCTTTCTGTGGGGCCTTGGTGATTTGAAGTGTGGTGTACTTGAGGGGACAGGCTCCAACTCACTAAGCACTGGACTCACCACTCTGAGAGGCGGCTGAGGAGGAACTTCCACGCAGCTAAAGTAAACACGGAGGGCTTAAACTCCTCAAGGACAGCTTTCCGAGTAACTGGTTAAAAAGGACTTGTGCTTTCCTTGCCTAAATGCCATGTACAGTGATTGATTCCTATGTCATTTATGCTTCTGAAGCTCCAGTAAGAATGGCCAGCAAAGGCATGGCTGTTATCGATCTCCAGGGGGAAAAATAAAGATAAAAGAAAAAAATCCAGAACTATTTAGAGAGCAAAGGATAAATTGTTTCTGAGGGGAAAGTAAAACATTTATTTATATGACTAATATCCTGGGTTCACAAGACTGAAAATAGAGTGTTTAAAAAATACTGTGCATGTACCAGAACAAAGAAGTTATAGTTCTCTGAACGTTTTTTAAAAAGTAGAGGTGGCTTTTGTTTGTACTTGGTAATTCAGACTCATAAAAATCTTAGTGAGGTAGCAATGGACACTCTGCTTTCTTCTGGCTGCCAGTGGAACTGTCCTGGCCGCACTTCAGCTACGTCACTTAATAAAGCTTCCTGAACACTGCTGTGCCTGCCTGTATTCTGTCATCGTCCATTTCTCATCAACACTGTTGGAATAAAATGCATAGACAATGTTTTGGCTGTAGATATCTAATTGACAAGCACTCTCTGTGTTTTCAGGCGCAAGCGAAAGTCACTCCATCCTCTTTGGTTTCTGTTTCCTTTACATGAAATATAACTTGTGAGTTGCCCTGGACTTTAATTGAACAAATTGTTCTCATCGCTGTGAACAGATAATTATCTGATGAAGAGAGCTGATTAATACCTGGTCATTTGACAGAACGGGCTCTAAGAGACCTAGAAATAAGGATCATTTAGAATGGGGTACATGGGTCGTTTCCAGCATTATGGTGGCCTGCTGTTTTACTCAGACCTTAAGGAACATTAAGGAATTAAAAATAAATGAAGGTAATCCCCCCCACCATTATTTGCTTTTTGAGGGGGAAGGTAAGGAAAATCATCACTTCAGTTTAGAAATTGAGATATACATTTTTTTTAAACTGAAGTAATTTCAAAACCTTAGGGGACTTAACATTTTAAAGTCTACTGTTTTACTATTGGAACCAAATACATTCAAAGTATTTAAATGTTTTTTTTTTAGGTTGATTTTACTCTCAAAGTTTCGGGGTGTTCTTAGAATAAGAAAGTATCTATACAATAAGTTTTAGTATTATTGAACGAAGTTTGATTCTAAGAAATACAGTAAAGCTGGACATGGTGGCACATGCTTTTAATCCCAGCACTCCAAAAGAGAGGCAGGTGGATCTATATACTGAGTTCCAGGACAGCCAGATCTATAGAGAAAGACTGTCTCAAAAAACCAACACAATAAATAAAAAAGAAATACAGTATATTATGATTGCAAAATAATGCTAAATTGCTTTTCATTTGCTTAACCCAGTCATTCAATGTAATACCAATGAAGAGAATACACTTTAAATAGTCTAAATTTTCTTTTCTGAGACAGGTCTCTCAATGAATAATCTATTTATTACTATATAGCATTAGAAAAAGTCCATATATCTGTTTGGAAAGGTAATTAGGCAACAGTATTTCAAGTATTTCATATTTTTTTAGTAAAAGTAGATTGTTAGCTTATCTGCATGACTGAATTATACCAGGTAATAATGTGAGAGAAGAGCCAATCACCTTGTTTTTAGATGTCATCAAATGAAGATATTCTTATTTTCCATGGTAGTCTTTATTATTATTTTAGCTATTGATAACATAGCATGGCAGCAAGATTACATGAGTAATGTAATATAATACGACCTTTTAAACTAAGGCCTTATACCTTACTATGCTCTAGGGTATTTGGAATTTCCTCTCCTTTCCTGATCTAAAGTACAGCTGAGATGCCTCTACTGTGTCTCCCAACAGAAAAATATTGTACTACATTAAAGGTGTATTTTGCAGACACCATTAGCAGCACTGCTGAGCTCCCCATGTTTGTGGTTCTACAGAGATAAATACTTTGAAGCATGAGCAGGTTCTCAGAACTAAAGCTTTGCATCATTTCTACGGCTCTCTCAATGCATCAGTGCAGGAGCATGCTTGAGCAGCGCTAAAACTTCCATAAACACAGCAGCCGCTGACAGACACGCCGCCTCCAGGGTAGAAATAGCAAGTTATTGTTTACAAGAGGAAACATGGCCATACATCAGACAGACTGTTTCAAGCATAAGATGTGAAACAACATTTTAGCTTCTGGGATTTGTTGTGGAAAGTCTTTCTATTGTGGTGTTCTTTTTAAATTGTGAGCATGCCTAAATAAACAGTAAAAACAAGTGGGGGTGGGTTTTACACAGGGGTAGCCTTTTCTATAAATCTGGCAAAAGCCAGGTCTGTGTCCTATACTTCACGTAATAACAGGAATGAGAATTAGCTATTGAGTTTAAGACTGGAATAACTTTTCTACACTCAACAATATTTTTCTCATGAAAGTAACACCTTTTATTTTTACAGCTTTTTACTGTTCAAAGCGCTTTTGCAGTTATGCCTCCGCTTTCCTCACAACAATCGTGTGAGGTGGAATAAGTACCTTCGGACATGGGGAAGCTGCACGACCCTTTGTGACCTGCCTATGGCTGCATAGCTCAACTAAGAGCTTGATCTTAAACTCCTCTTGGAGTTGGGCTACAGACTGGGCCAGTCTCTTTACTATTATGGTATGAGTTTTCCGGTAGCCAAAGACCTGTTCCATAAAGTTTTAAGTTGAGTTGGTTTATGTGTTACTGTAGCAGTTACCTGTGAAGGGGAAAAAGGCTTTTCTATTCTAAAGGTGTAACAGGCTCAGACTTTTAAGACATATCAACAGGGGTCAAGCTCACATATTTCTCTCAGTTGTTTGTTACTAGCATCCATTAGATGGGCCCAATACCATACATAGCAGGCCTTTATTTTTAGACAACTATGTATGCTACCCGTTGTTATTTTTTTATCTGTTTTTTTTTTTTTTTAAAACAATGAATGAAGATGGTCTGAACTTCTAAAGTATTCAGAATGACCGGTATTCCTTTAAGGCCACAAAACACCAGACGATATAGTAAACATACTCTGTATAATTGCCCTCCATATCATATACCTACATTACATGTTTTTAAACAAGGCCAGTTATCAATGCCGTCCTTTTCAGAACAAGGCCTGTGAAGTTTCAACTATCCTTGCACATGCTTTACACCCTATGGGAGAACCACAGATGAACAAAATGATCACGAGTGTTCCTAACTTCCATTTAAAAGGAAAGCATCAACATTTGAAACATATTTCAAAATCCTACTGGCTACAGTTCCTCAGTAATGAAATCTTGCTATCCTCTCCACAAAGTTCTTGACCAACTAGATTTTGCATTTATTCTCTATTCAATGCAGCCTCTTCTAGTTAATCACTATAATTTTTACTGTACTTCAACTGCATAAAAGCTTTAAAAATATTACAGAAGCATAAGAATCAAGCAATATATGTAAAAAAATTTTTAAACTAAATCAGCATAACAGATTAAAGCTGTACGGTCTGCTTTCACTTACATTTGGCAACAACAACAGCAGCAGCAACAAAAGCAAAATAAAATGAAACAACACCCACAAACCCCAAAAACAAAACCTCAAGCAAGTACAGCTGATAATCCTGAAAACACAGAAGAAGGAAGATTCAAACCTGTTCCCTCAGTGATTGCTGTTGTCAATTTAGGCATTCAACAAATTTACTCTTATAGCCGTGATGAAATGTGGGAATGAAAATATTTCACAAATCTGGACAGGACCTTACTTAACACTAATTCAAAAACCAGGAAGAAAGAAAAAGTGACAGTGAGATACCATACATACACAAACACAAAAAGTCAGCTTACATAATTAGAAAATATTAAAAATAAATTAATAAAACCCAATTCCCAGCATAAATCCAAAAATATCACAATTATAAGCACAGCCTGAAACAACCAATTTGGTCGGCTGGCCATGTTCCTGTTGGAAAGCTACCTTTTCATTCTTACACAAGCCAGTGACTGCAGAAGCGGGCCACAGTGCACCACGAGAGAACTGAACGTGGCTGTGCCCGTGGCAATCCACATGCATCTATCTTGCCCCCAACCATCTCAAAGTTTAAATAGCTTGCCGGTTACACAGACTCAGACGGGCCAAACAGGTCATCCGAGATGGTGCTGAATGGCTGAGAGTCAATCAGCTGGCTTATCTCACTATCAAGGTCTTCTTCTGGGTCATCTGTGTACTTGTTTGTTTTTTTCGAGTGCTGGTCTAAAGACAGGCTTTCTAAGGTTTCAATATCTTCAATGCCTGCTCTGTAGTGGATCATCAGAAGTGTCAGAGCTTGTAGTCTTTCTCCTGATTTAGCCAATGCAGCGGAAAGAAGTGATTTTTTCCTTGTATCAGTTGTTTCTTTTTCTTCTCTAACAAGGGAATTATTATGTTCCAACTCCTGATCAATTTCATTCTGCAGTTTATCCAACATGAACTCTAGTTTCTGGATCCTTTCTTCTGTTGGCAAGCCTCTATACAGATCACGACCAATTTCCTTAACTGCAATGAAAACACTATCATCCAGCCCTCCTTCTTTTCTCACTAACTTTATTCCTGCACTATTTCCTCGTTTGGAAGGACTGTTTGGACCACAGACCTCTGTGTCACTACCTTCATTGTCTGATGTATTGGGTGTGTGTTTTGGTGACGGTTCTACGAGATCTGTTCCGGGTTCAGAAAGGCGAGTTTTAGAGACTTGACGCAAATTCAGTAAACGAGAGCTAGTGTTAATAATGTGCCTTGTCAGGCCTGCTGTTTTATTGACTGACTTGTTAGCCTCTGTGTCGACACGAGGAGGAAGACCCAAGAGTGCTTCCTGTCCTTCCAGCCTGAGGTTTTTCAGGGTCCGGTCTATTCGCCTCTCAGTTGCTCCACAAAGAGGTGTCTCAGCTAGACACTTTTCCTGACATTTTTTATGACAAATGTAAGCACAGAACATACACTGGGAAGCAGCTTTTGTCCAAACTTTTTTCTTACAGTAATCACACCAAGTTGGATTTTGGAACTGAGTATCTTGGAAACTATGTTTATTTTCTGATAAACTCATCTGTCCCACAAAATGCTCCTCTTTCGGGAGTGAAGAAACTTCTTCAACCAAATGGAGTTCTTTTTCTTTCTCTACATTAGGAACTATGTGGTGGTCTGGTTCTCCTTCCTTCAGATATTTGAAATGAATAGTAATGTCACCAAAACAAAATTTGTCATTGAAGCCCTTTTGCATACTCAGATTGCGTAGGGCAGTTCTAGAGACCATGGCCTTAGGTGCAGGGGGTTCCAGTCTGAATTTGGAAAGGTATTCCATGTTTGATGTAGCTAGGCATCCTAAAGCCACCTCTTCAAGTTTTAAACTGACATGTCCCAAACAGATGAGGCCTCCTAACTTGAAAGGATCTCTGCACCACAGTGCAATGTTCAGGTACCTGTGACAGGCTTCTATGTCAAACAAACAGGAGGCTCTGGTTCTTGACCACTTTCCTGCCTTGTTACGATAAAGAACCTCTGATGATTCCCACATCTGATGGTCATCTGAAGTGTCCTTACTAGGACCAGAACTTTCTGAAGTGAGATCTTTCACTACTTCCTGCTTTGCTGAAGACTGCTTACCTGCTGCCACATCTTCTCCGTGATCCACGCTCTTCACTGGCTTCTCAGCAGGTTTATCTGCAGGAGGAGGAGGAGGGAGGAGCACCTTGTCTGGCTTCTCTACAGTATCGGAGTCTGCCTGAGTTGGGGTGTCAGTGGAAGGTAGGGGCAACCTCACTTGGGGCCGTGGTGGCACAGGTGGTTTCAAAGTGGGTCCTTGGGGTTTGGACACTTGTGCTGCTTCTGTGGCATCTGAAGTTTTTAAAGTTGATGGTTTATTTCCTTCTTTGGGTGGAAGTTTGGATGGTGGTGGGTGGATTCCTGAAACTAATTTACGATTTAAAACTGGGGATATAGTGCCAAGGGGCTTAATAGAAAGTGTTGTTGGAGTGCGTTTGGGACTGTGACTTAATGGTTGTGCCTCCTCTTTGAACTCTGTTTGTACTCTGACATCACTTGCCAAGTCTTCAAATTCAGAATCAAGGTCTCTATTTTCAGCATCCACTGGCAACCCAGCTGCTTCCTCTTCATACCCTGGCTGGCAGGAGCTTGACAAAAGGTTTTCTTCCAGCTGGCCCAAACTGTCCTGCAGCACCACCCCTTGGTTTCCCTGACCAACAGGTCTCTGGTAGTACACCAGGACTCGGTCGCCAGCCTGCTTGATGAGTTTCAACACTTGCAGTGTTGATGTGATTTTCACACCTGGTTTAAGATTCCAAAGGGGAAGCAAAATTACTGCAATGAAACTCACCTACTACCATTACCTTGTGATTACTTAATAAATGGAACAGCAACAAGGAAACTTCAAAAATATTTTCCTTAAATTTTGAGTTAATCAGCGCATGGTGCTGTTACCTAGATATCTCTCTCTCTCTCTCTCACACACACACACACACACACACACAAACCTGAGCAGCTGGCAGTGCCTAGTGGCTTCCCAATCAACCTTGTGTCTCAGTTAAACTGTGGAAGTGAGCAGAGTGAGGCCTATTTAAACAGGTTACTAACAGATAAACCACACTCTAAAATGATGGAAAGGTGACATTTTACTGAAGGAAAATTCTCAACTCCAGGACTTGCAAACAATGATTCACATTTAGAAAGCAAAGTCCAAAATAAATGTAGTAAATAGTACACTGTAAATAAGACACTTTGACAGATCCTGCTGATTAGCCATAAATAATAATCAAATTTTCTAGGAATGAAAGAATAAGAGGCAAGTTACAAGGTGATCACAACACACATCGTCCTATTCTGACTGTAAATCAACTTGCTACTTTTCTCTTAACCCAATTCTGGAGACAGCTGACTCTCTCAGCTGTCAACTGCAACTCAAACTTTTGTTCCCATGGTCTTTGGTGTTCTTATCTTCCACTTCCTGACCACT
>CAJQZJ010008773.1:15952437-15976307 GCA_907164525.1 Lophiomys imhausi
AATTACATTGTCATAGCTTGAAGACAAATATCTAACATATTAATAGTGACTGTCTGAATCCCTGGTGTCCGGAAATACATTACCAGTAAAAGTTTCAAAGGCTGCAATTTCAGTTTAACCTGTTTATAATTTTTTTTGTTTTGTTTTCTTGTTTTTGAGACAGGGCTTCTCTGTGAAACAGCCCTGGCTGTCCTGGGCTCACTCTGTAGACCAGGCTGGCCTCAAAGAGATCTCTGGGAAGAGATTCGCCTGCCTCTGCTTCCCAAGTGCTGGGATTAAAGGTGTGCGCCACCACACCTGGGTGTTTATAAATTTTTATGAAGTAAAATTGCAGAAGTAAATTTTTATGTCCTTGTCTCAATGATGACAATAATTTCTCTCTCAGCCACACCAAGCTCAAATGCCATGGTACTTAAATGGTTAAATGGGTAGATCTGTATAGGATAAAGAATGAATCGTAAATTACATTCTCACATGAACTATACAGACACACATTTTCCTTACCAGAATGATGTTTACCTTTTTAGCAGTTAACTTCCCATGAATATCTGAAAACCCACCAGAATTAGCTTATTCTCCCAAGCCCCAATAGTTATGACATATTGAAGGATAAAGTTTTGAAAGGCAACTATAATGTTAGATGGGATACTTTTGAACTCACTCACCTGGTTTGAATTCTGGCTCACATATTAGTTTTATCAAGTTTGGAAAGTGATTTAGCTCTATAGGACTTACTTGGTTTTTTGTTCTCTCTCTCTCTGAGACAGGTTCTCACTACATACCCTTGGCTGTCCTGGAACTCATTATGTAAATCAAGCTGACCTCAAACTCAGAGATCCACCTGTTTCTGTCTCCAGTGCTAGGACTAAATGGACACACCACCACATCTGGCTTACGGGATTTATTTATAAAGAGAATATATTACTTCATATTTGTTACAACAAAAAATTTTCTGATGCAGAATATTTTGTAAAGAAAAGAGGTTTAAGTAGATGCTTTGGAGGTTCACTGGTATGGTACAGGTCAGCTCTCCTGAGGACTGCATAATAAGTGGTCTTACTTACTATAATAGGAACACGTGAAGAGAAAGCACGTGACATCACGGGAAGCCAGAGTAACTCAGCTGGGCTCCTCATCATATTCTCTAGAGAGCTCCAGGGGTCCGATGAGAGCTCCTTTAGCTTTCTGAAAATAGCTGTGACCCAAGGCTTCCCCCAAGGCTTTCCTGTCTTAAAGATTCTATCGTCTTCTAACACATTAACCTTCACAAGAAACAACCATATCCAAGTCACAGTGGAGAGTCCACCATCTTAGCACACTGGGTTGTTGTCATGATTAAACGAAACTGGGCATAAATGTCAAATATAAATCAGATTATCTCCATAATCTTGCCTCAGAAAGCCTTTTCTTCTGGATGAAAAACAAGTAAGGCCTCTCAAGACAGAATGGTAGTTTGGCCGTCAGATAACTTAGATCTAAAGTACCTGAACGGTAAATTAGGACTACACCCTTCAGTTACAAGGAGACACCAAAGACACAGAAATACAATGAAAACAGAGACCCCCTTATATAAAATCAATGACCTAAGAGATCTACGGAATAAAACAGGTTCAAAAGGCTGTTAAAATAATTCCATCTGTAAAATCAATACAGTTTAGGTTTCTTCTTTTTAAATTTGATGAGAGCCTTTATTAATGCTTTGATTTGAAACAAATTTAAGTTTTATAAAAATATTCTAGTGAAATAAAAAGAAAAACAGGCAAAGGGTAAGGTTGCTATGGAAACAACAGCATGGAATTACTCATGTCCTTTTAAATCCCTCTGTCAAAGAGAAACAGCTCTTAACATTCATCACTGAATCAACCTTCACTTTTACATATTAACACTGTACTCCTGCAAAGTGGTTCATATATTACAAAGTCTGTAATATATAACTTTTTATCTTGAAATAATTTCAGAAATAACAGAAAAGTTACAAATCTTTTTCCTGCCTATCCTTGGCTGTATTTTTACCACATCTCCTTTTGTCTGGCATATTTTTTTCCTGCATCATTACAAAATAAAGGCATGGACATGATTCCCCTTTTCACTAGTTACCTAAGTGTTCCTAACAAGGACAGTCTCTCAAATAAGCCACCTTCCTTATTATAGTAAACCTGCTTATGTTAGAGTCACCACTTGGCTTTCTTATCTTTAAAAATAGTTTTTTAATTTAAACCCATTTTTTGATTTTATTTTATGAATATTTTGCCTGCTAGTATGTATGTATGTGTACCATGTAGATACTTGTTCCTCTCGGGGATCAGAACAGCATGAGCAATATCCACACCTGGACATCTGGAACTGAAGTTAGGGATATTTCTAAGCCACCATGTAGCCACCAGGTGTTGGGAACTGAACCTAGGTTCTCTCCAAGAACAGCCAGTGCTCTTAATCACTCAGTTATCTCTCCAGCCATCTTTCCATCTCTCTTATCTCAAAAACAGTCAAAAAGCACCACTTTCTCTCATGGCCCAAGAAAGTATTTTTCTTGCCCTCCTAACCTTGTTTCAGGAAGAATTTGAAGGTATGGGGTGAGGGACTTGGGCAGATGTGACCCCTCTTCTCTAGAGGTGAGGAGATAAAGTCATCATAGAACCAGAATGGAAGAGTGTGGTTTTGAATCCAGGTCCACTGGATGCCACTTGTGGAGATGACAGAACAGGGTGTATGATATTCTCTGAAGAAGTGCATCTGTGCTGTGATCCCACAGATGGCTGGCTTGACCCTGACTAGAACCCGACAATGGAGAGGTGGAATGTCGCAGATCTATAATCAAAATCTATACATGCTCCAAGCCCCCTTTAGTCAACTGTCTTAGTTTCTATGTCTGCCCTAATATTCTCCTGACTATTACACCAATTTTAAACTTCTCAGGATGTGTCAGTAAGCTTAGTAGAGCTCTAGCCTCAACCAACCCTAACCCTAAGTATACTATAACATCTGGCAGCACTTTTAACACATCCTGAGACATCTATGTCCCATCTCTGTCTCCAACATGTATGTCATTCAGAAAATGAGTTAACTGGTAAAGCAGGAAATCTACAGAAGAAATTTCCCTCCAACTTCTTGTGGTCTACTTGCCTGGTGTTTCCTACCAATATAAACGGTATCTACGCTAATCTATGACTTTCCTTTTTCTTCTATATCTGTAAAAGTTTGTGTAACCACTTCCACGACAGAATATACCATTCAGAGTAACCATGTTTCCTGGTCATGGCCATTTATATTTGATCCAGAATAACTTTTTTTTTCTCGTACTTTTGAAGTAGAATTGTTCCATCAATAGCAAAACAGCATGCCAGCTTAGGGTCTCTCAGTCTGGGTATGCCTCTGGGACCTGTCAATTGGGTATTGCTTTCTCTTTTTTGTGCCTAAGTTTCTTCACGTATAAGATGAAGATGGTAGCATGCCTATTCTCATGGGGCTAACAAATAAGAATTATTAAGGTTAATTCATGCAAAGACTTAAAACTTGACAGCCATCACTCACTGCATAAACCCTGCAGTGCTTTTAACACACTCCCGAGTCATCTGTGACCCAGCTCCGCATCCAGCATCCGTGTGTCACTCAGAACGTGAGTTATCTGGTAAAGCACGATTGTATGAGAAGGTACTACTGTGCTTTGAAAAGGATGCTAGTTCCTGAGAAAGGATGGGTTAAGCTGCTCAGTTTTTCTTGGCTCACAGTGAAGTAAAACTTAAGAAATAGAATCTCAAACTAATGCTTATGTTTGGTGACTATTACCTCAACTTTCTCTCAACAGCTCTTCTTTGCATGTGTTTATGGGTACATGTTTGTGTATGTGCAAGCCAGAGGTCAGTGACTGGTGTCTTCCTCTGTTGTTCATCTTCACCTTACTCTCTGAGACAGGTTCTTTCACTGAATCTGGATCTCACCTGTTCACTCAGAGACAATGTCCTGCCTGTCAGCCCCTCACCAGCCGTGCTGCTGAAGTCGCTGTGAATTCCCACTGATCTTGGCTTTTCCACACTTGCTGTAGAGCAAACTCAGTTCCATGCTTACAGAGCAAGCACTTTACCCACTGGGATGTTCACCAAGTCCTTTCAACACCCATATATTGATCCCTCTCAGGTCTCTGAGGTGGTTGAAGAATAGATAGCTAGAGTCTCATAGTTAAATTTTGAGTTGTTTAGGAATCAAGAGGGTGTTCTGGATCTAAGAAGATATTTTTAAAATTGTGAGGCAAGTTAGTATGAAAGCTGAGTCAGATATAGAACTTTTAACTCATGGAGATGGTTAGATAGTAGAATGTTAAAGTCAGGTGCCAAATACATATGGACTGGACATTGGGAATGTATGCTAAGCCATTTAACTCTCATAATTGTGGCCTATTTATCTCTGTTGTTTTGTATTGTATTTATTGTTATAAGAGAAAGAACCATTTGTTGGACTGAAAGGGGGAGCTGTTGGGGGAAAAAGATATACCTTAAACTAAAAAAAAAAAAAGGTAGAGGATGGGGGTGTTGAGGGGGAAGAGGGTGGAAGGGTGGGACTAGAGGGGGGAGTAGGGAGGGGATTGTGATTGAGATGTAACTTGAAGAAATAAAAAATAAATTATAAAAAAATAAAAAATAAGTAAATTAGAGCTGGGGATGCAGATCACTGTTATCAAGTGATCACTAATCACTTGATCAGTATGTGCAAGGCCCTGGTTTTAATCCCTAACACTGCCAAAATACAAAATGAATTTTAATTTTCACCCCTATATTGTGAAATCACCATTTCTCTTATCCTAGTTGAAAGAAGAGACCTAAAAAGAGAGCATGAAGTCCAAATAAACAGTTCAATTTAAAAGTTCACTGAAAGCTGAATTAATAGGGCTGAAAATATAAATACTATTTTATTTTTTTTATTAGAAAACAAAAGAAACAGCAAATCAAAAGAAAACTTCATTTCTGGACTGTCCTTTGTTCACTTCAAATCTAAGTTGTCCAGCATATCTGCTTTTTCTTATTCCACCTCCTCAAAACTGTCTTTCTGACTTCTCTCTAAAAGTCTTCTACTCCCAGAGATATCCAAAGCAATGCCGATTATATTTTTCATCTCCTTTAATCACCAACCTAGCTTAGATGTTCATTCCCCTCTACTATTTCAAGTTTTTTCCCTTGCTAGGTCACATCCGTGACTATACTCAGATACAGCAAACATATCACTATGATCTACTTCATGCCAGGTGCTGAGCCAGACATCCGCAGATGCACAAGCCCTGACCTCTCTTCAGAGTGGGAGAAGCAGTATCAGCCCGATTTACAGAATAAAAAAGTACTTATAGATGACATGGATTTAGACTTTGACACAGCTCATGATGTGAAAAAGGCCTGGCTAAGATTCAAATCCCACTCTTAAGTCTCCCTGAAAAAGAGAGACTCTGAGCTGCGCTGTGGTAGCGCACACCTTTAATTCTGAGTTGGAGGCCAGCCTGGTCTACAGAGCAAGTTCCAGGACTGCCGGGCTACACAGAGAAACCCTTTCTAAACAAACAGAAACAACCCAAAAAACCTCCAAAACATAAACAAACAAAAAAATAAAGACAGGGATTGTGATTAAAACACTTTTATGCTAAAAGCCTCCAAGGTTCCAATGTCTTCAAAGTAATGGCCACCCTTATCAGAGTCTATGTAAAGTGCTATGCAAAATTGTTAGTTTGAATAATTTTCCTGCATTACCACATTCTTAGTGAACTTGGGTACCTCACTGCATCCCGTTCAATGTACTCAGATATTCTCTCTACGGGGATTTATCTACCTTGTACCTGCCACCCTGAAGTGGTTGGTCTGTGTTCTCTCAAAATCCTAAGGACACGTGAAGCTTCTTTCACTTGCCAGCTCTTTAGCACATTATTTTCCACTTTTCTCCCAAAGAAGGCTACTTCCCTTCACCAGAAGCTCACAGTATTTCTGCTCTGAAACTCTGACATATTCTGAGCAATCCATGATCCACACAGAAATGCTGACCTATTTCTCTTGACAAAAACACCATAAAATGAATTACACCTCATGTTGTTTCTTAGTGTACTAGACTAATTTGAGTTGAAGTAAACAATATTTTAACATGATTTCTTATTCCTTCCCAGAATTTTACAATCATACCACAGTTTAAAAAGCTAAGACAGAGAACTTCATCCTTTATTTTTAACTAAGATGAACTTTTAAGTGTGGAAATGTCATATATAATTTACTATTAGAGCTAAAAGGCATCTATCTGCCTTATCTAAGAAGACAACTAGGAAATGTTACATATAGCTAGAATTTCAGAGTCCCTACTGTATTCTCAGATGTTATCAAGCTGAACTAAACCAAAGTTTTCATAAAACTGACATTTTCAAAAAGAGCTTTATTTGCTTTAATCTTTCTCTTCCTTTTGATAAGATTAAGACTGCAAATGGCAAATGGTTAAGCAGGCACGCCAAAATTCAATCTGCCAGGCATGTGGCTTTAAGTAAACACACCAAAATGCCAAGTCCTAGGCATCTGGCCTAATGTATTTAAAAGTATGTCTCAGTTCAAATTTTCTCACACAAACTTACAGTTTTTCAGAGAGCCCTTTTAAATCCTTTGTAGGGACGGTCAGTGCTATGTAGACAGATCCAGAATGTAGCTTTTTATTCATTATTACCCAACAAGGTTTCTAAAATTCTGCAAAACTAAAAAGGAAGTGAAGATAGTTCAACTTTAAATCATGCCAAGTCATTTATTTCAGCTATGCTGAACTATACTCATGAGGCATTCTTTTGATGTTTTTAGTACTGCCAGAAAAAAATACTAACATCACTAGATACTACATTTGCAAAACAAGATTCTTAGACTGAAAAAAACAACTTTTCACAAAAACAATAATGATTAGTAAATGTCATTTAGTAGACTTCCTAAAAGAGATGGGAACTATTCGGGGAAGGAGAAAGGAGATCAAGGCATGACTAAAAGTCATACTGAAGCCCTGGCGATCTGGAGGAAAACTTGGGAAGGGAACTGGTAGGTTCATGTCCAGACACTTGGGCTTCATCTTCCCAGAATATTTACTGACATACAGAACAAAGCCAATCCAGGTACTTACTGTAATAGAAGATGCTGCTGGAGAAAACAATGATCAAATTATCACACAGAAATGCTCCAGCTGTGACATGTTTGTGTTAGGTAAGGTTTCCCAGAAGAAAGTGACAGCAGAACAGATGACACTGATATGGAAAGTGAAAACTCCTGAATATTTGAAAGCTAGGGCGATCTCCACATGGGAGTAACCAGCTGGTAACAGAAGACCTGAGCTCCAAACAGGTGAAGGATAAAACTCAAACACCAGCGCAAGAAAGAGTCACTATCAACTCGGATTGAAGGATGGAGGTGAGTGGTACTGGGGGTGAGCATCAAGTGAAAACTGGGATGGTGGCTCATCTTGGGAGAAGCACAGGCCATGGAGGACAAACCAGCTGGCAGACAGGTTTAGGGACAGAAGAAAAGAACACTAGTGTTTCTCCAGTCCACTGCCATTTCCCTGAGTGTTCATGTCCGTCAACTACAGCTGAGACCTTGAAATCAGAGCTGACTGAGGTCTGCCCTCCCCAGGAATGGAACAGGAAAAAAGTCCATGAACGAGGACAAGCAAGAGTAAGGCCTGGCAAAGCAGACCTCTGGAGAATGTGTGTGGAAAAGGAGAAGCTCCATTAGCATATGCCACAGCTTTCAACAAAGAACTTCAGGACACTTTAGGAAGGATGCACAATGATCAGACATGTACAGTACAGAATAAGGCCAGGAAGAAGGATTGAGAGCTAGCATGACTACAGCTGAGAATGGAAGGGAAGACGAAAGGGCAAGAAAAAAGACAGGGACCAGGGTTAGCAGGTCCCTTCCTTGGTCATATCAAGGATCCTGTCCTTATCTTTGGAGCAATAAGGAATCACTCAGGGATTTAATCTTTGTCAATCAGATCTTAAAGATCACTAGCATCATCCTTCCTTCCAGAACATTTACTCACTGAATCAAAGAATAGACAGTATAAGAAGCATGTTAATATTTGTGTATCAGCATGTGTGTAGTTTGCGCTGATAAAGACTTTTCAAGCCTTTTGCTAGCACAAATCATCGGCAGCATGAGCTCTCTCTCTATGGCTCCACAGACTGAGTTCTGGTAAACCAGTGATATCTGCATCCACTACTCATCTCTCCATCTTTTCAGTCTATAACACGAGTTTCCCATCCACTTATCTTTACATGGTTATTTCAAGGGGGAAGAGCTGTGGCAAGAGTAGGACTGAAGGAAGCAGCGTCAAGATGAGCATACAAAGGAAGACAGTTGGCAGAGGAAGGAAACACTTCCCTAAGTGGGCACATGCATGAAAACAGCCTAGGACTTACAGATGCCAGGGGGACACGAGCTAGCGAGCCACCTACACAGGGTCCTAAGGCTAATGGCCCGGTGCCTCTGGGCATATGCCTTTTCCCAGATCAGTGGGACACACTTCTGGAATGCCTCACCCACTCCATTTCTATTAACTTAAAAAGAAGTTATCAAGCAGGTTTATGTTCTTAACCAGCTACCTAAAAATCATTCACAATTCTATTCTACTGAAGTGCTTACTGTGGAAGCATGGGGGATTCTGAATTTGACACCCACTGCCCATATTAAAAAGAGAGGGGGAAAAAAGCAAAATAAACAACAACAACAACAAAAAAATCCCACCACACCTGGGCATGACAGCACTTGGATTTTAATCCTAGTGCTGGGGAGGCAGAGACAAGTCAATCCCTGGAGCTCAATGCTCCTTGGCCAAAATGTTAGTTTAGCCTACTCGGTGAGTTCCAGGTCAATGAGAGATCCCATCTGAAAAAAATTGAAGGTGGATAGCCCCAGAATACTAGAGATGGGTCTCTAGCCCCACAAGCAAGCACGCACACACACACACACACACACACACACACACAAATTCCCAATACTATATGATCAGTTCTGCCAATGAGCTGTTAGGTGAAAATCAACCCCTGGAAATAGTGTCCAGAAGAGTATTTAGAGAGGAGACACAGGTAGAGCACTTCCTGCAGAGGCACAGAACCACATAAAGGCAGGAGCCAGTGGCATATGTCTGTAAGCCGAGAGGTGAGAGACAGGGACAGAACAACAGCTCAGCTCGCAGGCAGTTAGCTAATCTAGCATATGCACCAGTGTGAGTTAGGGGCAGGGCGCTGTGGTACATAAGCCTGGACTAGCTAGTTTAAGCTCACCTGAGTGTGCTTTCTCTCTCCTCCCCACATACACCCCAAAACAAAACAAAGAAAAACCTCAAAGGAACATTAAACTGTGGAAGAAAGAGACAGACAAGTGGAGGACAACAAGCTTAAGGCTAGCCTTAGAGAAAGCATATCACAAAATAAAAACCTTTAAAAGGGTAGGAGACAAGCTCAGTGATGGAGTCTCTGTGTAGCATGTGTGACACTCTGGGTTGAATTCCAAATACTAGGCCAGAGAAGCAGGTGCCTTCATTTCAGCCTTCATATTCACTGCAATTAATGACCAAGTTCACTGAATAAATTTTAACATTAAAAATGGATTTAATTTCTTGAGTTCTTTGTAAATTTTGGATATTAGCCCTCAGTCAGATGTGGGGTTGGTGAACATTTTCTCCCAGTCTGTAGGCTGCTGTTTTGTTCAAATGACAGTGTCTTTTGCCTTACAGAAGCTTTTCAGTTTCATGAGGTCCCATTTATTGATTGTTGGTCTTAGAGCCTGAGCTGTTGGTGTTCTGTTCAGGAAGTTGTCACCTGTGCTGATGAGTTTGAGGGTTTTCCCCACTATCTCTTCTAATAGATTTTGTGGATCAGGCCTTATGTTAAGGTCTTTGATCTACCTGGACTTAAGTTTTGTACCAGGTGATAAGTATGGGTCTAATTTCATTCTTTTACAAGTGGACATCCAGTTGGACCAGCACCATTTGTTGAAGATGCTGTCCTTTTTCCATTGTACGGTTTTGGGTTCTTTGTTAAAACTAAAGTGACCACAGGTGCGTGGGTTCATTTCTGGGTCTTCAATTCGATTCCACTGATCCACTGGTCTGTTTCTATACCAGTAGTACCATGTGGTTTTTATTACTATTGCTCTGTAGTACAGAACTCAAGAAATTAAATGCCAAGAAACTAAATAATCCAATCAAAAAATGGGGAACAGAGCTAAACAGAGAATTCACAAAGGAGGAATCCCTAATGGCTGAGAAACACTTGAAGAAATGCTCAGCATCCTTAATCATCAGAGAAATGCAACTCAAGACGACTCTGAGATTCCATCTCACACCTGTCAGAATGGCTAAGATCAAAAGCTCAAAGGACAGCACATGCTGGCCAGGGTGTGGAGAAAGGGGAACCCTCCTCCATTGCTGGTGGACTCAGAAGGATGCACATAGCATCTATTCACTTATAATCGGATTTTAGCCATATAGTACAGGATAACTGTACTATAACCAATGCACCAAAGGGAATAGGAACATAGACTTTGTTTCCTGTCACTGATACACTTTGCCCTAGTGGTGCTGCCCTGTAGGCCCCCAGTGTATGAGGAGGCTCTTGGCCCTCATATGACTGCTGAACTGGGGCAGGGGACTGATATGTAGGGACACTCCACTCCAGAGGAGTGGGATGGAAGGGAGAGGAGGTAGTGGGTGGGAGGGCAGGACTGGGAGGGGTGGAAAGAGGGCACCATGATGGAGATGTAACCTGAAGTAATAAATATTAAACAATGGACTTAAACTGGAAGATTAGATTGTTTCCTAAGACCATCAAGTGATTCAGCATACCATTAATGGCATGAGATTTAATAATCAAATTTCTAATATATCCCAAAGTATCAAATTTTATTTCCTGATGTTTTATATTGCCTTAGAAAATAGTAATTTGCCTTCTTAGAATTATTAAATATACAGAATTTAGTTTACTGGTTATGACACTGCTGTTGACATTTCTAACACTGAGTATAGTTAGTAACCTAAAATTCTTTCTTGAAAACTATCTGTGACATATGCGAAGATCTAAAATAATGTTTCAAAATTAGAAGTCTTGCTAACCTTTGCTATAAAATATTAAACCTGTCTAATCTCATATCTTTGAAAATGAAATAAAGGAAATTGAAAATGGCAGCAGCAATCGCACATTATGAGCAACGCAAAGCGAAGCCAAAATTCAACCAGACAAACAATAATCTTTCTCATTTAGTTATGTATTTCAGCACAAACTCTAAAACTGGCTATTTCATTACTTCAAGAGGCTACTTCAAATTGACTGAAAATGTAAACTTAAAGTTGGGGCAGGAATAATGACCAGGAAGAAAGGGAGAGAGGGAGAGGGAGAGAGATCAAGACTTGCATCTGCCTGTCTGCCTACCCAGGGCTGAAGAAGTGGGTGACTGGAGCAAGTCCGTGCTGTGGAAGGAAGCGTAAGGACTTGAGTTTGGGAGGCCAGCATCCACATAAGTGCTGTGCATGGCCAACCAGGAGCGCAGCTACACGCCTTTAATCCCAGCATTTGGGAGGCAGAGGCGGGGGGATCTCTGTGAGCTCAAGCCTGCCTGGTCTATTCAGAAAGTGCCAGGCCAACCAGGGCTACACAGTGAGACCATGTCAAAGAACCAAAAGTACTTTAAATGAATGTTGGCATGGGTGGCAGTGCTAATCTCTACACCCAGTGCTGGGGTGGAACAGAGAGAGAGAGAGAGAGAGGACCCTTACACACACACCCAGTGCTGGAGACTGGACAGAGAGAGAGAGACAGAGAGAGAGTGAGGGCCCTTACACACACCCAGTGCTAGGATGGGACAGAGAGAGAGAGACAGAGAGAGAGAGAGAGAGAGAGGGCCTTTACTTACACACACAGTGCTGAGGATGGGACGGGGGGGGCCTTACACACACCCAGTGCTGGGGATGGGACAGAGAGAGAGAGAGAGGGCCCTTAGACACACACACAGTCCTGGGGATGGGGGAGAGAGAGAGAGAGAGAGAGAGAGAGAGAGAGAGAGAGAGAGAGAGGGCCTTTACTTACACACCCAGTGCTGGGGATGGGACAGAGTGAGAGAGGGCCCTTACACACACACACACACACACACACACACACACACACACACACACACACTTTTAACTCCATATTCTGCAACGTTCACGATCTTCAACCACTCTTGTTGCTTTCTCATAATCAAGCTCTGTGAATCGAGTCAGCCTGTCCTCCTTTGCCAGTTTAACTTCATTTCTATTTCTTACTCTTAGGTTAAAATTATTCTACTTCTTCCAAGAAAAATTATACCACCCACTTTTAAATTTAAGGATGCTCACAAAGTCAGTAAGGTCTAAAGAGCATCGCTTTCATAATTCTGTTTTCTTCAGAGCAGCTGTGCAGCTAGGCAGGCAGCTATTTTCACTTCTCTGGCTTATTGACGGCTCTCTGTCCTCTGTCCCAGTCTCCCACCATATCACACTTCTAGCTGACAGTAGTCCCACAGGAACAGTATCTATTTTTCTCTTGAATTGTTTCTCCAGCATCAGAAACAGTGCCTAACACAAAGCAACTGTTTATAAAATACTGCTGAGTAAATAAATCCTGTGAACTCACAAACCTTCTGAGGCATTCAGTAAAATTAATTGCTTCCAGGGCCTGGGATAGCTCAGTCAGTAAAGTGTTTGCCTTTTCAGCAGGAGGAGTGTAAGTTAGACTTCCCAGTGCCCCCCCCCCCCTTTACTTTAAGTCAGGCATGGTAGCACAAGAGAGGAGAAAATAAGTGGATCTCTGATCTTGTTGGCCAGTCAATATAACTGACTTGGTGAGCTCCAGGCCAGTGAGAGACCTTGTCTCCAGAGAACGAAGGTAGGCGGTATCTATGGGACCGCACAGAGCTCTGGCTTTTATATGTGCACTCACACACGTGCACTTGCGCATATACACACATTATGGCCTCTGACTCTTTAACTGAAACAATGCTGACATTTTGAAAAGAAAGCAGAATGGACTGCTTCTTATGCATTCTGCCTATTACTAGTTCCAGTGATCTATTTTATTACTGATGCTGCATTGTTAGCAAGAAAGATAACTACTTGTGCTTATAACCAACAATACATCTAGAAATACAGAAATACTAGTAAAGGCATACTTATAGAATAAATCTTACATCAATGTAAAACTACACATTTTACCGTCTTAATAGAACTCCTTTGTTTTTCTTCCCAAACACCACTGCTCAGCTCAAGTGTGCAATGAACATTTGCTTCTCTGTCGTAGGAACCAAAAATGAGTAACCTGCAGGAAAAGAAAACAGGCAAGGGTACTATATCAATTATATACATAAATATTTCCTTTCTGATAACTATAAGGAAAAGTGACACATTACTATTGTAATAACAACAACGAAAGAAGAAACATTTGTTAGGCCCTCTAGTGGAAAAGCCAAGTAAGGCTCAAGTTAGAGGTTTCCTAGGCAGTGGGGTTTTCAGTAGCTGAGTTACACACACAGAAACATGTACACATGAGGTAAAACAATTGGGCAAATATCTCTATGCTGTGTAAGACCGATTTTCAAAACTGACTGTTGGTTTGAAAACCAAAACAAGCTGCAGTGATGCATATAGGGATGTCATCTCCGTAAACTTTAACATGAGAAGGATACTGCAACTGACTGTGAGCACAGACACTGACCTCACCACCTACTGTGAGCGTAGTTATGATGTACTCTACTAGTCTGTGTCCCTCTCTGTTAACTGTAGAACTATCCTTAAAATTAGAAGACAATATACATAAAGCACTTATCAGCACAGTGCTAAAAAGAACATGTTCAATGTTTGTAATTTCTTTCCCTAAAAAAGGAAGGATGTATGCATGGGATGTATGAATGTTTTGCCTGTATGTCTGTCTGTGCATCTCATGGATGCCTGGAGCCAAGCGGGTGACAGATGCACTGGAAGTAGAGCTGCAGACAGGGTTAGGTGCTGGGAATCAAAACAGGGTCCTCTGGAAGAACACCACAGAGCCATCTCTTCACACTGTCTTTCCTTATGCTGAAAACAGAATAAAAGAAACATGTAATCCATGCCTAATATTCAGTTCTATAAAGGATACCAGGTCTAATTCTGAGGTGACATAAACATTTTTATTATTGGAGAAAAGAAAGGGTATTATTCATGTGTCCAACTTCTCTGCTATCTACCGTCCTAATCAGCCCACAGCCTGCCAGTTTGTCTCTAAAGTTAGTGGATAGCTTTAACTATTCATTATTAGCTGTTACTCTATTACTTTATCACTACATAAAGAGCACAGGTAGCAGTGAAATTATGAAAGAAAAACAGAAAAACACACCATGGAAAAACCTGAGAAAATTATGTCCTAAGTTTGGAGACACTGGTCTCCAAGTTATATCACATGTCACAGACTGGGATCATAAACTGAGAATACTGAATAATTTATGAGGGGAGGGGAAGAAAGTCCTTAAATTTAAATATTAAAGAATCTTTAAAAAGACTTTAAACTTACTGCCTATCACCAAAACACATTGCAGTTTTTAGACTGACAAGAATTCTCGCTCCCCAAAGCTCTACTGCCCTCATCTGCTCAGAGAATAAACTGAACTGCCTTGGGCTTCCCCAGCAAGCAGAGAGCTCTGTACCAGCTGGGGCCCAGATCAGCACACAAGAACCAGAGCAGAGGTCTTAGAAATTCTTCCTGATAAGCCGGGTGGTGGTGGAGCACGCCTTTAATCCCAGCACTTGGGAGGGAGAGGCAGGTGGATCTTTGTGAGTTCGAGGCCAGCCTGGTCTACAAAGTGAGTCCAGGACAGCCAGGGCTACACAGAGAAACCCTGTCTCAGAAAACCAAAAAAAAAAAAAAAGAAATTCTTCCTGAAACCATGAGCTGCTGTACATATTTCATAGTGATTTCAAAGTGTTTTAACACAATTTATAACAAAAAATTAACCCAAAACAGTCACATTATTAAATGTGATATATCTATATGAAATATATATAATATATATGTTACAAAACTCAGGAGAAAAAATAAATCTTGCCTTAGACTAAGCTATGTTTCATTATGATATAATGTGTAAGTACCAAAAGAAAAAATAGATTTATAAAATTAGGCCCACAAAAAGGTGCCCTCTAGCTCAGTAGCCAGAGCACTTGCCTAACTAGTACAAGGTCCTGAGATAGGTCCCAGCACAGAGATAAACAAAAACCCCAAGAGAATTAATTATTTTTTATATTTCAAAGGATACCATCAAATAAATGAGACAATTCCCAGAATGGAAGAACATAAATTCAAATGTATTTGATAATGGCCAAGAATTTAGTAAGAACAAAAAATTACAATGAAACAACAAAACATAAAATAACACAATTTAAAACTAGACAAAAGGGGACAGGCTAGAGAGGTAGATCCGAAATAAAGACCATTTGCTGTTCTTGCAGAACACCTGGGTTTGGTTCTCAGCCCCACACAGAGGCTTACAACTATCTACAACTGCAACTTCACGGGATCACGTCCTCTCTGGCCTCCATGGCCACTGCACGGGATCACGTCCTCTCTGGCCTCCATGGCCACTGCATGCCCATGCTGCACTTGCCATTAACCATGAGAATCATACAAACCCAAACCACTTCCAGCCCACTAGACTGGCTCCAATCTTTAAAAAGAACTTTTAAGGCAGCACGAGACATTGGTGGGCTATGGAGAAACTGGGATCTTTATACGTTACTATTAAGATGTAAAATGGTGCAGTCACTTTGGAGAATACTTGTCAGTTGCTTAAAAAGTTAACATATGTCTTAGCAATTCTACTCAAAAGAAATATTATTTAACAACAAAATGAAGTACTCACTTAAGCATTCTGCAATATGGATAAAATATGAAAGGATTCTAAGTCAAAGAAGCCAGTCAGAAAATGAGCACAACTCTACTGATGTAAATGTTTAGAATAAGGAAACTTATAGTCAAAAAGCAGACTCATTATAGGTGGTCACTGTTTTGAACTGAGTTCCTTTACTGGTCCCCAAAAGAACAGACTACTAAACCAAAATGGAGCCACTCCTTTTAGATGTCACATCATCCGGGACAGAGAGAGTGCTCCATGGGTAAGCTGCTTGCTACACAAGCATGAGAATTTGAGTTTGGATTCCCATCACTCACATAAAAAACCAGGGGTGGTGGTATATGCCTATATCACTAGTGCTGGGTGGGAGAAGGGGAGACAAGTGGAACCTGGGGGGCTCACTGGGTCTAGATGAACTGATGAGCTCCACACTGAGTAAGCTGGAGTAATAGAGGAAGACACCCAGCATCCACCCTAACCCCCCACTTTACACAAAGTCACACAATTAAATTAAAACTTTAAGGAAGCATATGAATCCCCAAACAGGCCAGTTTCTCCTGAAAGCAGACTTCAGCCTCTGTCAATCTAACAAGCAAACCCCTTCTGCCTTAACCTTTACAAAAGAGTGACTGGGAGCTGGAGAAAGGGTTCAGAGTTAAGAACACCCACTGCTCTTCCAGAGGACCCAAGTTCATTTTCCAGCACCCACAGCAGGTAACTCCAGCTCCAGAGGACCTAATACATTCTTTGGGTCTCCATGGAGTACTCATTCTCTTCTCTTTCCTCTCCT
The DNA here is from genome assembly GCA_907164525.1 of Lophiomys imhausi. Taxonomy (NCBI): domain Eukaryota; kingdom Metazoa; phylum Chordata; class Mammalia; order Rodentia; family Muridae; genus Lophiomys; species Lophiomys imhausi. The sequence continues at coordinate 15,969,109 of CAJQZJ010008773.1, forward strand.
CTCCCCTTTCCTCCTTTTCCTCTCTGTCTCTCTCTCTCCCTCCCTTGCCCTCCCAACACAAATTAAAAAAAAAAAACCTTTAAAAATAGCCTACTATTAAGATTATATTTGGCTACATCGGTATTGATCTTTGTATACTGACCCAAAATTAAGGGTAACTCTTTTTAAGGTATTGTACCTAGGTAACACTTAAAAATGAAATGTGAAGTTTTGGCCTTTTGCTACCAACTGTCATAAACTGTTTGGGTCAATTAAGAAATGCAAACTAATAGTCATTCAAGCTTGTCATTTTGTTAGGTACTAGGACAGTCTATCACAGTTATTTTCTAAGCTAATCAGAAATCAAGTTGCTAAGAGACAAGCAACATTTGCTTATCCAAATATAAGAGATGGATAGGTGGTCTTCAAAAACCTCAAGAGATCTGCAGAATGTGGCATTCAAAGATGTTTTCTTAACTTAAGATTTTTTTTTTTTATATTGAGACATGTCAGCTCCTGACAGCACCCCCTATTCTACTCCAAGTAGAAGATGAGTATTGAAGAATCTCCAATTGGAGATGGTTGCATTAGTGGCAAGCCTGTCACTTGGCAAGAAAAATCCCTTGCTTCAACTGTAGACAGACTGCTGTCCAAACAGGACAAAAACTTGGAAGCAGGTAAGTCGACAGCCTGGCTCTGCCAAGACAGGGTAGGTAAGTCCTTCATAATTCCTGCTCTACAATTAATGTCTGTCAGAGAAATGGGGCCAAATGGCTGCAGATTGATGCTGTAATGTATGGAGAGAAATTGGGAACTGTCTAGGCAGCCACTGGTTTGTCAAAGCTGAGGGCCCTGCATTTCCTACATAATCAGACATATTTATCCCTCTCAGGTCTCTGAGGTGGTTGAAGAATAGATAGCTAGAGTCTTATAGTTAAATTTTGAGTTGTTTAGGAAATAAGAGGGTGCTCTGGATCTAAGATGATGTTTTTAAAATTGTGATGCAAGTTAGGATGGAAGCTGAGTTGGATATAGAATTTTAAACTCATGGAGATGGTTAGATAGTAGAATGTTAAAGTCAGTTGCCAAATACGTATGGACTGGACATTGGGAATGTATGCTAAACCTTATAACTCATAATTGTGGCCTAATTATTTCTGTTGTTTTGTATTGTATTTGTTGTTATAAGAGAAAGAGCCATTTGTTGGACCGAAAGGGGGAGCTGTTGGGGGAAAAAGATATACCTTAAACTAAAAAAAAAAAAAAGGAAGTGGATGAGGGGTTGAGGGGGAAGAGGGTGGGGATTGAGACTGAGATGTAACTTGAAGAAATAAGAAATAAATTAATTAATTTTAAAAAAGAGTCTGTTAACTGATCAGCTTTTTTCAGTATTGTTGTTTTGTTCCAATTTTACAAAATCCACTGATCAGCTAGTGTTCAGTGGGCATGCTCATACATTTTACAGAATGGAGGGTAATGAATTGCAAATAAAAGCTAACTGTATCTGTAACTAAATTTGGCATTCTTTTGTTTTCTGACAAGTGGTTACTTAAGAGTTAGGAAAGGGCAAAGAGAGGAGAATGAAGAGCAACTATGTAAGGGCATGAAGTTATGAAAGTATACCAAGTACAGTTATAGTGATGGATGTAAAATACACTAGAGACTGAACTGTATATGCTGAATGATAGGCTGCATGCTATGTGGATTGTATCTCAATAGAGCTGCTTTAAAGAAAATAAACAATGGGTAATTATAAAAATAAATAATCACTTTTCTGATACAGGATAAGATGTGTCAAATATTGAGAAGATATGCTCCATTATAATATTGAGATGAGATAAATTTCAATAAGATATAAAATGATCTTTATTTGATATTGATAAGAGTCTATTAAAAGTATAGAAAAAATAAATGCCAAATGAAAATCATTTAAATATTGAAAGATATTACCATAAGTATTTAACATCATTCTTAAAAATGAAAAATTTAATCATAAGAGGTGTGATTTTTCCTGTTCAATGTCTTGGGGAATTCACAAACAAATGCAAAATAGAATTTTAACACGTAAACCAGCCCCTCTTGTAAGCGAATTTTGAAATTCTATATGAGTAGGCTTCCATGAGGAACTAAACATTTTATCACAAATATGTAATGTTATCTAAAAAATAAATTGCTTCTCTTTTCCCTTTATATATTTTTGAAGATAAAATGGGCTTATGTTTATGTGTTCATTCATTTTATAAACTTTATTATAAAAAACACTTGCAAATAAATGAAAAAAAAAAGCACATAGCCTTTCTATTAAATTTTCATCTGGAAACTGCTTTCCCTAATATGTGAAACAAAAACCAGGTAATACAATTTTAAAAGACTTCACTCACATAACTAAACACTTTCATATTCTGCCTTATAAAAAGCAAAATAAGGCAACCACTGGTTCTAGGAGGTTTTCCAGAGTACTGGCATGGCTTGACTCCCCAAGTCTCCTCCATAAAAGCACAAAATGCACCTGGGAAACAGGCACATCAGCAGGGACAGCAAGGCCAAAGAGCAGCGAGTCATGACCCTGAGATGGGTGACAATGTGAGAAATGCTCACAGACAATGAAAACCAACGAGCAGACACAAGTCTGCTGGGACATCGCTATTCTATGGACACCACCAACCAACCTGACCCTAGGTCAGGACTATGGCTGTACAAAAACAGTGGTATAAAGCAAGAAGGAATCGGAAGCTTTAAGAATGTTAAGTAAAAGGAGACAGTGCAAAGCCAGGAGCAGAAGTGATCAGCACAGCACCTCTAACACATCCTCAAGCTCGGATAATGCCAGGAGAACTGCAAACGACTCCAGACTCTCTGTAGTATGTTTTCATAATTATATAATAAAGCAAGCCTGTAACTATTTGAGATCTATTACCAGATTAATAAGCAAATAAATCAAAGTGCTGATGTTGTTGAGAGTCCTGAAATATAAATTGGGGGAAGAGTCAAGGAAAGGAACAATTTCATAAGTATAGACTAGAGCTGGACATATCAGGGACCCCATGGTCTGCAAATTCTTCCTATTTATGTGTGTTACATTTACGAGGTTATGCTATGAGGCACTGTACCCTCAAACTGCGAGTCAGGCTGTCTTTATCAGGTGTTCTATCAGAGCAACAAGAAAAATAACTAACGTAGACAACTGGTACCAGGAAGTGGGGCTGTTGCTGGGACTGTGTGTTCACAGGCCTTTGGGACTGGTTTAAAGGAGGACTGTGGAGGAGTTTGAAACACTGGGTTAGAAAAGCCTTAGAATGTGATAGGCAGAGTTAAATGGGCCATTCTGATAGGAATCTGGAAGACCAGAATAATGAGGAAAATATAGACAGTAGAGGCCCAGATCCCAAAGTTTCAGAAGAGGAACAAGGACTCCATCAGGGACCAGGCGAGAGGTCCTGTGTGTTACATTCTGATAAAGAGTGCAGCTGCATTGTGCAAATATCCTGAGAACTTGAGCCAGGCTGAATTAAAAAATGATGGAGAGATGTGAAGACAAGAGAGCATTTAGGCTGGGTCATGGTTGTTGCTTTCTGTTCTCATCTAAGTCTACAGTGAAAAAGAGCACAGAGTAGAGCAGAAAGTTATAAAAGACATTCAGTTTAGGAAAGAAAACAGTGAGCAAATTTAAAGTTATAGACAAGGCAGGTTCAAAATCAGCTGTACCTAGTTATTACTACCACCATTAAAGAGAGACATTACTCTGTACTGGGACAAGAGGAAAGGTGTCCACCCATCTAAGGCTCTGTCTTGTAAAAACATAAGACAACGTGAAAAGAGTTTAAGGGGATATGCAGTGAAGGGGTTTCTCTGCCTAAGGAACTGTTTCCCCAGGTCAGGTACAAAGGCAGTGGGAACTGTGGTCCAGGGGGATCAGGCTTCATTCCAGCTGAATGTAAAATCTTGCAGTGAGAGCCACATGGCACTGATTTCCCAGGAATGAAGGCTGCAAGATTGGGGGGGGGGGGTTAATAGAACTTGCACCATGGTTCCAGCGAGATGCTGAGACCAGACAGTGTATGGCAGTTAGAGTACCTGCAAAGAGAGCATGACACAAGCTGGGAAGGGGAGTCTAAGCTGCAGCTAGAACTTGGAAGTTGAGATGAGCTTCCGGAATGTTGGAGACGCCACAGCCATAGGTCATGTGCTGAGAGAAGCTGCAGCAAGCAGTGCAGCTGGCTCAAGAGAGGAACTGTGTGTGTCACAGGAAGCAGAGCTCCAAGCACAGAGCTACAGAGCCCTTTGGAGCCCAGACAGGTAAGGAGAGGTCTGACCAAAGCAAGACATACCCAACATGTGTTTAGCACACGCGGCTTAGTGCGCTTGTTTGGGCTTTTCATATTGCCCCTTTGTGTGTGTACCAGGTGAGTGTGAAGGGACTCGTGCTCACGAGGGCTCCTGTGCAGCCCAGAGGGCGGCTTGGGTGGTACCCTCTATTGTTCTCCATCTTCTCGCCTTGAACCTGAAGTTCTGTTTCAGCTGAGCCAAGGAGCCAGCAAGCTCCCAGGATCTGTTTGTCTCTACCCTGGAATCTGGAATGCTGGGGTTACAGGTTCAGGCAGTTATGCCACCTTTTAAGTGGATCCTGAGGATTGAAATTCAGATCTCTTTGTTTGCAGTCATCACAGAAGACAGTTTGACTTTGGACATCTAAACAGTGTTAGAAATGGTGAAGACTAGTGGGACGTTTGAAGTTGGACTGAACACATTTTGCACTGTGACATGAGAGGGGCTTACAGAGATCAGAGGTGGGAAATTTTAGCTTAATGCTAACAAGTAGATTTGTGATATCAATCTTGACTGCTGGATTTGACAGGACTCAGGCTCACATGGAAACAAACCTCTGTCCACATCTGTGTGGGAGTTCCTAAGTTGGGCTAGCTGACATGGGCAGCACCAGTCAATGGGTCAAGGGTCCTGGCCAAGAAGAAACAGAGCTGAGCAGTTTCCTTCATCTCTCTCGGCTTCCCATGTGTGGATGCAAAGCGACCAGTAACTTCACATGCCTGCCACCATGCATCCCTTCCTCACTGTAGTGGTCTGCACCCTCAAACTGTGAACCAAAATAAACCCTTTCTTCCCTAAGTTGTTTTGTCAGGCATTCAGAAACACAGCAACAAGAAAGGTAAGCAATACAGATAGTAAGGAATTACAACTGTTGAGAAAAACTAGAAGTCATGAGGCTACAATTATAAGAAATAAATGGGGGAAAGGGAGGTGACTTGGGAACAGGGAATATCAAAAAGTGTACATTTCTGTATGTGTATTACACTTAACACTGAAAACAAAAAACTTTTAAAGGTGTATTTTTAGAACCCAATAATACAAACACCCTAAAACCTGCTGAGAAAATTCAGGCCTTAGAACAGAACAAATGTGACTCAGTGAAGATCTGACCTGAATTAGCATCCTCCACCTAAAGTGAGCCCAGGCCTTCCTGACTGCACCGTTTGGAGCACAGGGCCCTCCACAACAGGGCTCTACAGCCCTCCCTTTACTGACCATGCTCTTAATTTGTCTCCTAAAGTGTGACTTGTCAATAAAATCAGCCCTCAATATATTCAGCACATCACTCATGTCTTTCACATAACAGTATGACAAATCCCTCTTAGAATTTAGAGCCAGAATAATTTTCTCTTCAACATGTGTAATTTATCAGAGAATATGTGAACCTTAGGAAGATGATGACTACCTTGATTTAGTAATTCTATAATGCATGTTCATCATGTTATATAAGATGAACACATTCTGTCAGTTAAAAAATAAGTTAAATAGCCGGGCAGTGGTGGCGCACGCCTTTAATCCCAGCACTTGGGAGGCAGAGGCAGGCGGATCTTTGCGAGTTCGAGGCCAGCCTGGTCTACAAAGTGAGTCCAGGACAGCCAGGGCTACACAGAGAAACCCTGTCTCGAAAAATCAAAAAAAAAAAAAAAAGTTAAATTAAAAAAAAAAAACTTTGCTGGCAGGTGGATCTCTGTGTCAAGGCCAGCCTAGTCTACAAAGAGAGTCCGGGACAGCCAGATACACAAGAGAAACCCTGTCTCTAAAAACAAACAAATAAACAAACAAACAAACAAAACTAAAAAATTCATTAAGCTTTGTTTGGTATGGGAAAATTGATCTCTATATAGTTGTGTTTTAGTTAATTTATATTCTTAATATAACTACACTTGAGTTTTACAACCATCTGTAACTCTAGTTCCAAGCAGACTGGATGCCCTCTTCTGACTTCTACAGTCACCAGGCACACAAGGTACACACACATACTGCAAACAAACCACCCATACACATAAAAAAATAAATATATCTTAAAAAAAAAAAACCCATCATTTATTTCATTGGGGAATACATTCTCAAAATCTTTTGAAGTATTAGTTTGATTTAAAAAAAACAAAGACAAAAAACTTCATGCTTGAAAAAAATGGGGGGGAGGAGTGGAGGCCCAGGCATGGTGGTGCATATCTTTAATACCAACACTCGGGAGGCAGGCGGATCTGTGAGTTCGAGGCCAGCCTGGTGTACCAAGTGAGCCCATGACAAACAGGGCTCTGTTACACAGAGAAACCCTTGAAAAACCAAAAACCAAAAGCCTTTATGCATGCTTTTAAATCTAAAATTATTTCAAAATAGTTAAAAATGTTTAAGAACTATTCACAAAACAAAACAAAAATTAAAAAAAGAACTATTCACACACAACTTGTTATTTCAAAATGAACAGTTGAAAGAAAAAGTCCTTACAAGAGCCATGACTTGGCCATAGATGACCAGTATCATATTTCATTTCACAGATTAGGAGGAAAATTACTGGAACCCTCTTTTAGTTTTATTTTATTCGTGTGTGTGTGTGTGTGTGTGTGTGTCTGTGTGTGTGTGTGTGTATGTGTGTGTGTGTCTGTGTGTGTGTGTCTGTGTGTGTGTCTGTGTGTGTTGTGTGTCTGTGTGTGTGTGTCTATGTGTGTGTGTGTCTGTGTGTGTGTCTATGTGTGTGTGTGTCTGTGTGTGTCTGTGTGTGTGTCTGTGTGTATGTGTGTGTGTCTCTGTGTGTGTGTGTGTGTGTCTCTGTGTGTGTGTCTGTGTGTGTCTGTGTGTGTGTCTGTGTCTGTGTGTGTGTGTGTGTCTGTGTGTGTGTGTGTCTGTGTGTGTGTGTGTGTGTGTGTGTGTGTGTGTGTGTGTGTGTGTGT
>CAJQZJ010008773.1:15982673-15999708 GCA_907164525.1 Lophiomys imhausi
CGCTGCCTTAGGTACAGCACCCTGAGAGACAGTACTGACAGGCCCTCACTGCCTTAGGTACAGCACCCTGAGAGAAAGTACTGACAGGCCCTCATTGCCCGTTCCCTTCCCCACAGAGCTATGGTTCAATGATGAAGACAGCCTGAGCACACCAGCCTGCCCCTGACAACCCAGTGGTCGGTTCCTAAGATGGGGTTCTACCCAGAGGGAAGCCTACCAATGTTTCCTTTCTACGACTACTTTTAGAACCTTTAGCACAGATACTGTTGTCAGAGAATGGACGGAGTGAGTCAAAACTATCTCTGAATCTCTTCCTAACAAAGTCAATTTGGTGCACAATGAACTATGGAGACTCATCAAAGATGCATGTGCTTTTTAAGGAACATATACCCTAAGACTGTAGACTCCTGAGCTTCCATAGGAGAACCAAGATATAAAAGTGCTCAGAGCCCGGCCCCCAGATGCATTGCAGATGTGGCTGCTGTGTCACATGTGCATCAATAAGTGGCAGAGAGGAGAGAGGCTATGTCTACATTCAGTGTTCTGACCTATGAACATCTGAATGAATAGCAACCTAACATTCCTGGAAAAAAAAAAGCAAGCTGGATACCAAAAACACTTTGGCACCATGGGGTGCCCTGTGATGACTACTAGATGAGTACCAGGTAAGTACCAGACAGGAAACAAGCCAGAAACTAGAAGACCTATGCCTGGCCCTCGATGTGGGAGTTGTGGTGACCCAGCCCTGGGGTGTGAGTGTGGGAGAGCCTGCCTTGCCTTTGGTCTGCTATGTGGTGGTGCTGGCTAGGGAGAAATGCCCTCCACTCCCTTTTGCCCTCACTACCATTGGCCAACAGGAGATCTGGCCCCGATGGGGTCCCAAGAGCAGGAGCGCTGTCCTTGCCCCTCACATACTACAGCACTTGGGAGAGCAGGCCCTGAACCTTGCCTGGGTAGCACACTACAGCTGGTCCTGGATATGGGGGTTGTGGGTGAGCCAGCCCTGAGGGAATGAGTGTGGGAGAGCCAACCCTGCCTTCTGTCTGCTATGTGGTAGTGTTGGCTAGGGAGAGATCCCCTTCCCCTTCCTTTTGCCCTCATCACCATTGACCGACAGGAGATCTGGCCCAGATGGTGGTCACAAGATCAGGAGAACTGTCCCTGTCCCTCACATGCTGCAGCACTCAGGAGAGCAGACCCTGCACCTTTCCATTGTAGAACTGGCCTCTTCTTGCTCTCCAGCATCCATGGGGTAGATTTTGGGGTGGGCCAACTCAAAGCCCTGGTTCTGGACCCTAAACCCCCACTTGCAGGGCCAGTTCTACAACCCAAAACTACAGGATCTCCATGACACAGGACAGTTACAGCATATCTAAAAGAAGTTCCAGTGAGTTTCCAGTATTGACAAAGTAGCAGAAACCAGGGGCCTCACACCAGACCAAGGAGTCACTATAATGAACGCCTGCAAGCAAAATGTGTGGACAAAAGGGAATACTGTGGGACACACTGAGACACACTGCAGCTTCCACAATGAGATTTTATTTTTTATGCTGGGACAGATTGAGAGGGTGGAGGGTGGGTCTGAGGGGAGGTGGGAGATGAGAGGGAACAGGGTGCCTGATGTGAAGTTCACATATTAATTTTTCAAAAAAAAAAAAAAAAAAAAAAGCTCAGAGCATCTCTCCTAGGATCCAACAAATATCAAGCACTGACCAAACAAAGTACTGCTGAAGGAGCCACATTTTAATGTGGTTACTTTGTAGAACAACAATTTATACTTCACAGTACTATCAGAAACTACAAACTCAAACTCAAAAGCTTAACACTGAAAGGAGATACATATTGTACTAGAATAATCTAGACAGTCAGTAGAGAACAAGCAAACAACTAGGCATTCTGGTACACACCTATAAACCTAGCACAAATTTTCAGTTGGAAGTTAGCCTGGACTATGTAATAAGATTCCATTTCAAAGATCACATATGATAAGAAAGTAGACAAGGCAAGAACTGAGAAAGAGGTGCAGGATGGGGAGCTGGGAGAGGGTAAATAAAACCAGACATGTACAAAACTGTCATTTAAGTAAATCTTGTAAAAAAAAAAAAAAAAAAAAAAGGAGTTACAAGCACTGGGGTAGGAGAGACCAGTTACCCAAGAATTACTATAATGTATTAACCTGAAATTTCTAGTTTCCACCAAAAAAAAACTACAAAAAATTCAAAAAATAGGAAAATATGATCCATACAGCATGAAAATGAAAAAAAATTAAAAACTTTATGTGAACATGAACAGACTATAGATGTCATCAATTTAAAGCAGCGATATAATATATTAGAAAAAGACAAAGGGATGGCAAGAAAAGGTATTAGTTAAATCATTTATTTTATAAGGTTAAACAATAAGGACATTACAGAAATCAAAAATAGTTGTTACATTACTCAGGAAAACAGAAGCAACACCATAGGTAAGCGTACGGTTAATGCTCACACTGTACTGTAACTTACCTTTTATAGTAATTCTATGAGACTGGCACTTACTGTATAGATGAGGGATCTGAGACCCAAATAGGTAAATAGCTTTTACCTATTGGTCATAGGAAATGAACACAGAGCCAAGATCTAGAGACTAGCTTTAGAGCCCACTCCCTTAACTACACCACTGAGCAACTGTTAAAAAGAGAAAGTTACAAACGGTCCCTAGACAGTGAGACTTAGGGCAGCCAAGTATGGTTTAGAGCCGTAACTTGGTCATTTTTATAAAATCCTTCTGTTTAAGGTGTGACTCAATGGTAAACTAGGTCTTGGGTTAAATTCTCAGCACCTAACTAACTCCTCTATTCTAGTTGGTTTTTAATTTTTATGCATTAACTAAAATTAAGAAAGATAGGACCAAATGCTAGGGGATGTGAAACTGCTAGAATTGACTTCATTAGAAAATTGTCATTCTCTATTAAATCTGAAAAGACACAGCCTATGATTCAGCAATTGTAGTCCAAGTAGTATCTAACAGAACCTACACAACGTTCATGAAAGGATGTGATGGGGTGGTGTCAAGCATTCTAAATGTTAATTAATTGGTCCTGCTTGCTGTCTCTTACTTACATTGTCTCTGATTGGTTAAATAAATGCTGAGGTATGGAGATTGGGCAAAGATGGAGGTAGGCAGGACTAAGGTGCACAGGTTTCAGAGACAGAGACTATCTTGGGAGAGAAGCCAGAAGCAGAAAGGAGGAGGAACACAAGCCATGGGGTAGATCTGGAACATCGGCATAGCGTGGAGAATGGCAGTCCAAAGGGACGTATGTATATATATGGGGTCATATTTGGTTAACAAAATTATGAGCTAGCTTAGATGGGCTAGGATTGCACAATTCAGGCCAAGGCTTGTTAAAATCCATCCGGTGTCTGTGTGTATTTATAATGGCGGGATTAACACTGCCGACCAATTAATGATAATATAAATATTGGTTAAATCATTTAATTAGCCATTTTTTTCTACAAGGATGTGTGTGAAACTGTTCATAACAACACTAAGCCAACTGTCCATCATGATTCCACTGAGGCATATTTGCATGGTGGAATAGTCTACAGAAAATAAAATGAACAAATTACAGCTATATGCACAAACATTTAACCAGAGAAGCTAACTAAAAAATAAAAATAAATGACATACATAATATGATTCAATTTTTTAAATAAAGTTAAAAATTAGGAAAAAAGTTCACCCCTTCCTGTTGTGACCCAACTGGGGACTCAGGTTGAGGATTGGGTGGGATGAGTTACTCCAGCCTGAGAGTCTTCGGTTTTAGCAGGTCTTCCTAGAGATGTCAGTGGGGTTCAGAGGACCACAGATTGTAGACTAGAGCTGCCGCTCGTGTGTCTGGTCCAAGGGTCAGGTCTGTGGTCATGGTCCCCCCAGATGGCTTCTTCTAGGTGGTCCCCAGGGGCACCTCTGTGCCTCTTGACCCTAAGCTGTAAGCTCTTGTAGTCTGTATCACTCAGGCAGTGCACAAAGGCCAAGAACTCGCTGCTCCCGCACAGGAGCTGTAGATGCTGAAGACAGGGTATCCCGCCGAGAAGGGGCACGATGCATTGGCTCTGACATGAACACCACAACCTGTCTGCTGGGCTTGGACTCAGTGGAGCTCTGCAGCCCTTACCTTAACCACCCGCCTTTCAGCCCACTCTGATCTCACCATTTCAGTGGCACTGCTGATTTTCTTTTGAGTGAATGCTGGGCACTCAGGAAGCCAGGAGGTACCTCTCTATCTGGCAATTGGGGCTGCCGGCCAATCAGACCTGTTGGACACTGTACCAGTACAGGAAGAGCAGCCCTCTGCCCTGTCTGGGCCCAATGTTCTTCCACATGATTGTATATCCAATAGCAGGACCTATATGTCCAACACCTTTCTGGGCAAGCCGAGACATACTTGAGGCTCCCAGACTGCCACTCTACCTGAAGATAAATCGAGGTGGTCCTGCAGATCTCTGGTATGGAATGCTGGCATGGAAGCTGGGTGCTCTGGAGGCTGGTGAGTACCCCTGTCTGGGGTTCGGAGTTACTCACTGGGGAACACTCCTCCATTGCTGGTGAGAGTGCAAACTTCTACAACCACTATGGAAATCAGTCTGGCGATATCTTAAAAAACTTGGAATAGCTCTCCTTCAAGACTCAGCCATAACACTTCTGGGTGTCCATCCAAACGATTCCTCACCAAACCACAAGGACGTCTCCTCATCTATGTTCACAACAGCCTTATCTGTAATAGCTAGAAACTGGAGACAACCCAGATGTCCCTCAACGGAGGAATGGATTAAAAAACTGTGGTACATCTACACAATGGAATACTATTCAGAAACAAGGAAATCATTCAATTTGCAGCCAAATGGATGGAGCTAGAAAAGCTCATCCTGAGTGGGCTAACCCAGACTCAGAAGGAGGCACATGGCATCTACTCACTTATAATTGGATTTCAGCCATACAGTACAGAATAACTATCCTAAAACTAATGCACCAAAAGGACCAGGAACATAGACTTTGTTACCTATTAATGGGACAATTTGCCCTAGGGGTGCTACCATGTAGGCCCCCAGTGCAAGAGGAAGCTCTTAGCCCTCATATGACCGCTGAACTGAGAGGGGCTGATATGTAGGGACACTCCAGATTGGAGGGGTGGGATGGGTGAGATGTGATGGAGATGTAATTTGAAGTAATAAACATTTGAAATAAAAATAGGAAAAAAATAGGACAAAAGGTGTTAAAAATCACAAGTCAAGAGAGTAGTTACTTTTAGGCTAAACAGGATGACTACATGGTATATGCCAGACCTCTTTGTTTTTTAATGTTTGTCTGTATGTGTGCACGTGTGTTCTTCTGTGTAGATGCACACGTGTGTGCATGCCAGGGACATTCTTAGTAAGGCTATCCACCTTCTTTGGCAGTGTCTCCCATCTCCTTGAAGCTTATCAACTATGCTTCACTGGCTGACCAGCAAGCCCTGAAGATCTTCCTGTCCTACCTTCCTTAGCACTGAGATTACAGACTTAACATCATGTCCAGCATTTTTACGTGGGATTAAGGGGCTGAAATCAGGTCCTCTCTCTGATTTTAAGTCTGTTCATCTCGTCAAAATTGAGCTGAACTGTCACAATTACAGACTTCTTATGTAGTGAGTTAAAAATCTTCAATTAGTTTCAGGACAAGAAGCAAGTTTGATTTTTAAATGTGTGTTACTGTGTTACTTTAGTACACTAAGCACCTATAAACATGAACAATTAAGGTTTTATAGCTACAGAAGAAGCTAAGCCTTCTTCTCATACATGGATGGCAGTATCCTTTGTAACATCTAAAATATGTTTTTACTCTAAGATGTGTTTTCAAGATTGTTCTGTAACACCCTGAATGCCAGCTGGTGACATCTCCATCACATGGCAGCAGTAAAACTGTTTGCAAACACTGTGATCTTTAGAAAAGGGTTTACCACAAACCCAGTATAAAAATATGCTGAAGTCTAGAGCTACTCAACTTCAGTCAGCTTGTGTGTTCTTTCCTGGATGACAAATTTACTAGCATTTTCAGCCCAGTAAAAGGCAAACTAATAATTAGAGTTAGTTTTTAAAAGTCACAGCCCTTCAACGCAGAGCATGAATTCTACTTCTAGAAACATACAGGAAAAGGCAAGTGGAGAACTTGCAAAGGAGGCAAGCTACTGTGAAAAGAACACAAAATTTAAAGTGACACAAATAGATGGCACGTTCAACTCCACTATGTAACAAAACGTGATTTCTATAAGGTTTTCATCTCCTATTTCTTGTTCAAAGGGGGGGAGGTTGTACTCTTTATCTGTGAGAAGATTAAGTTTTTTTTTTTTTTTATGCTAGCACCTTCTAAACTGCAAGGCACCATAAATGTTACCTATTATACATAGAATCCTTCAAGTGTCCATGCCACCTCTCATCAGCACCCTTTAAAGTCTGCTCTGTATATACAAAGGACACATGCTCTGCCTTCTACACCCATATAACTGAGATCCCAGTACATGACTGTAAGAAAGCACATTTTCTTTTAAGTGCAACTTTTTCTTACTACATAATAATCAAAAATAATATGAACATTATCAGTCAACACACTGGAGAGATGTTTTAAACCTTAAACATTATCTGGGGTAACCTCATTTTCTCCAGGGAAGCAAAGGCACTGAAAAGTGGCCTGCCTACACAACTCCCTTATTAGAACTATTATCACAACAACTAAGCCTGTCCTACTTCTTATCCAGCTAATATTTATGTGGGAGGAATCATTCTAGGAGCTTTGTCTATATTATTAACTTATTTAACTGTTAAACACACATTTCTTCTTTGTATTTAACTAAAAGCATAGCATGTATCATGTGTAACATTCAATTCAGAGTAACATGAAAATGACAAAAACACTTGCAAATACTGATTCTACACAACACTATATGTGAAAGATGAATGTACAAATATCCCATAATATAAAGGTGAAAATGAGAAACTGAAGAGAACAGAGATACAATGAAGTCTAAAAGCAGAGGTGCACTCACACCCAAGGTCAGTGCTCCTTTCAGAATAAAGCTGTATTTGAACCTACCAACCTGATGATCTTGCCCACTTGAGGTGAAAGATATGTTATTCTAACTCTTAATGGTATTAGCAAAGCCTAAGTTACACTAGAGTGATAACAAAATAATATGTATTCAACCATTAATCTGCTCTTAGGGTAGGTATCTGGGAAGTAGAGAGTAAGACTCAAGAAGGAACAAAACCTAAGGAGAAAATGTAGACATAACTCAGATATCTCTCATTAGATTAATGATTTCGTGTCAGCTTCATTAGAATGAAGAATAGTTCTCTGCTCATAGTTGGCCCTTATTCCCCGCGGATGCATTCTATATTCATTTTAATGCTCATAATTTCTAACTCTGTCTTTCCTCTGAATTCCTTCTCTTAGATTTTCTATAATTTCCACATGGCCTTTCTGGGTTTTTTTTTTTTTTTGGACTTTTAACTCTCCTTATTTTTTTATATTGATACAATGAAAATTACATGGAAGTACACCTTATTAATATATTTGAAAAACTCCTCTTTTTTAACTTAAATTTATTTACTTATTCATTTCACATCATGATCTTAACCCCCTCCCTCCCTTCCTGTGGTCCTACTCTCCCACTAACATTTCCGTAGCCCCCTTCCAATTCTCCTTAGACAAAGGGAGACCCCTGTACCATTGCACCCCAGCATATTTAATCTCATAAAAATTGAGCACTTCCTCTTCCACTGAGGCCATGCACCACAACCCCGTTAAAGGGGAGTGGACAAAAACCAGGCATTCAAGTCCATGTCAGAGACGGCCCCCATTCCACTTGCTAGTGGACCCACATGATGACCAAGCTGCCCATCCGTTACATATATGTAGTGAGGCCTAGAGGTCCAGTTCATGCATGCTCTCTGATTGGTGCTTCAGTCTCTGTGAGCCCCATGGGCCTAGGTTAGATGTCTCTTTTGGTCTTCGCATGGAGTTCTTATCCCCTTGGAGTCTTTCCACACTTTCCTCAATTCTTCCACCAGACACCCAATGCTCTGCCTAATGTTTGGCAGTGAGTCTCAGTCTCCATTTGGATCCTCTGTGCATGCAGGTTCTCAGACAATAGTTATGCTATGCCCCTGTCTGTAAGCATGGCAGAATACCCTTAGTAGTGATAGGGGTTGGCTCTCTCCCTTGGGGTAGTTCTCAGGCTGGGCCTGTCATTGGTTGGACATTCCTTCAATTTCTGGTATATCTTTATCCTTGCACTTCTTATATACAGGGTAACTTTTGGGTTGACATTTTTGTGGGTAGGTTGGTGATCCCCTCCCTCCCGTAGAAGTCCTACCTAACTTGAAGGAGGCCTCTTTCATTCTATAGCTTCCCAGGGGCCTGTCCTGTTCCTGGTCTCCAGCTTGTCTTGGAGATGCCCCCCCTCCCTCCGGTTTCCTATCTTTCTCCCAGTCTCTCACCTCCTGCACCCCCTTTTCCCACAACTGACCTTCTCCTCCTGGAAATAGAAATTAGAGAAACAACAACCTTCATAATAGCTACAAACAATATAAAGTATCTTGGTGTAACTCTAACCAAGCAAGTGAAAAACCTGAATGTCAAAAACTTCAAATCTCTGAAGAAAGAAATTGAAGAAGATATCAGAAAATGGAAAGATCTCCCTTGCTCATGGATCATTTGGATTAACATAGTAAAAATGGCCATCTTACCAAATGCAATCTACAGATACAATGCAATCCCCATTAAAATATCAATATAATTCTTTTACTGACCATGAGAGAACAATCCTCAACTTCATATGGAAAAACAAAAAACCCAGAATAGCTAAAAGAACTTCTGGAGGCATCACCATTTCCGACTTCAAGTTGTACTACAGAACAATAGTAATAAAAACAGCATGGTACTGGAATAAAAACAGATTGGTTGATCAATGGAAGCAGACTGAAGACTGAGAAATAAATCCACACACTTATGGACACTTGATTTTAGACAAAGAAGCCAAAATCATACAATGGAAAAAAGAAGGCATCTTCAACAAATGGTGCTGGTCTAATTGGATGCCTGCATGTAGAAAAATGCAAATATTTATCTCCCTGAACAAAACTCAAGACCAAGTGGATCAAAGACCTCAGCATAAAGCCAGATACACTAAATCTACTAGAAGAGAAAGTGGGAAACAGCCTTGACTTCATTGGCACAGGAGACAACTTCCTGAACAGAACACCAATAGCTCAGGCTCTAAGATCAACAATCAATAAATGGGACCTTATGAAACTGAAAAGCTTCTGCAAGGCAATGGACCTGGCAAGAGAACAAATCGGCAAACTACAGATTGGGAAAAGATCTTTACCAACCCTACATCCGATAGAGGGTTATATCCAAAATATATACAAAACTCTAAAGAAAACACCAACAAACCAAATAATCCAATTAAAAAAATGGGATACAGGGCTGAAGAGATGGCTCAGTGGTTAAGAGCACTGGTTGCTCTTCCAAAGGACCCGGGTTCAAATCCCAGCACCATATGGCAGTTCACAGTTGTCTGTAATTGCCGGGCATGGTGGTGCACGCCTTTAATCCCAGCACTCGGGAGGCAGAGGCAGGTGGATCTCTGTGAGTTCAAGGCCAGGCTGGTCTACAGAGTGAGTTCCAGGACAGCCAGAGCTAAAAGAGAAACCCTGTCTGGAAAAACAAAAAACAAAAACAAACAAACAAAAAAGGGATACAGAGCTAAACCAAGAATTCTCAACAGAAGAGTCTGAGAAGCACTTAAAGAAATGCTCAGCGTCCTTAGTCATTAAGGAAATGCAACTCAAAATGACTCTGAGATTCCATTTCACACATGTCAGAATGGCTAAGATCAAAAACTCGAGGGACGGCGCAACACTCCCCCACTGCTGCTGGGAGTCCAAATGTGTGCAACCTCTTTGGAAATCAATCTGGCAGTTTCCCAGAAAACTGGAAATAGTCTTTGCCAAGACCCAGCTATACCACTCCTGGGCATATACTCAAAAGATGTCTGACCATACCACAAGGACATTTGTTCAACTATGTTCATAACATCTTTCTTCATAATAGTCAGAAACTGGAAACCTAGATGTCCCTCAACCAATGAATGGATAAAACGCAGTACATTTGGAGTATTTCTCAGCTATTTAAAACAAGGAAATCATGACTTTCCCAGGCAAATGGATGCAACTAGAAAAGATCATCCTGAGTGAAGTAATCCAGACCCAGAAAGATACCCATGGGATGTACTCACTCATAAGTGGATCCTAGCCATACAGTACAGGATAACCATGCTACCTACAATCCACTGGTCCAAAGAAGTTAAGCAACTAAGGGCCCAAGGGAGGATAGTTGAACTGCACTCAGAAGGAGAAATAGAATAGCCAGCGGAAGTGGATGAAGAGAGGGAACTGGGTAGGAGAGGGTTTTTTTTTTTTTGTTTATTTTTATAAAGTAGTGTTGTTTACTTGGTCTTAGACTTTGGCTCTAATACTTACTAGGTCTGAGACCTTTTAGGCAAAAAGTTCCTTCAGCTTTTGAGAGCCCCGGTTGCAAAAGACAGCAATAGCACCCATCTTTTACAAGTATTTTAAGAATTAGGTGAGCATTTTTTCATAAAGCATGTGATACAGTGATATGCTCTAGAAATACTTCATATCAAACTTTCTATTGATAGCATGATCTGCTTGTGGTCAATTGTTAATTGGTTGTCCCCTGCCTTTCTTACTATGAGGTGACACTCACATACCCCAAAATGACCTTTGCAACCCTTGCCGCCCCAAAACATCTCTGACTGGCTTTAATAGAATGCTAAGGCCTGTGACTGAGGGCAGCGAGAGAGGTAGGAGGAACTACAGTTCATGAGCTTTTGGGGGAGGAAGAAGATTAGAAGAAAAGCCAGGAGGGGGAAGGTATCAGGAGGAAGAGGAGGAAGGACACACACATGGGTTAGATGGACGATGACAACTCCACGTGGCCTGGACCATCAGCATAGCATGGAGAATAACAGTCCATAGGATGTAGGTAAATATTCTGTGGTTTTATTTGGGGAAATAGAATCAAAAGCTAGCTTAGATGGGTTACAATTGTACTGTCTAGGATAAGGCTTGTTAAAATCCATCAGATGTCTGCATGATTATTCTTAAGTCAAGGGATACTGCCACCGACCTAATAACTTTTTATTTCAACTAGTAATTATTAATTCTACATTATATTAAGGCTGGTCTTTTATGGACATGTCAGAGAGCAAACACCCTTCTCCACCACAATGAAGCATCCACTCATCTTTTACATTCATGACTAGTTCTCTTCCCTCAGCTTTAGATTTCAGGTGGCCGATTTCAGTACCCATAACTAATTGTTTTAAAACTGTACCTTGCATGGTATGTATCAGTTAGTAATTGTAAGAGAACAAATCAACAATAGTATGTCTCCCCATTTTAGTACTTCTAGCCATTAAATTTTATAAACACATTTATAGTTATAAAATGACTTAAGGAAATACACAAGGGATTGTTTTATTCATGGACTTTCCTGGCATGTACTAGTGATGACTCAGAAAATTATTTAATTTCTGTACATCTACAGAGAAAAAAAATACTCCTAAATGGTTTTTATACTAAGAACAAGAATAACAAATACTGTTTTATCCTTTCCTTATCAATTATACCTGTACTCTCTACCTAGGAGTAGTTTTATTTTTCAAACTCTTAATTCTTCATAAATATAATCAAGATTATGTTTAGTATTGGGGATGTAATTCAGTGGTAAATGTTTGCCTAGCATGGACAAGGGTTCCATTCCCAGCCATTAACACAAAAAGCAACAAATCACTCAATGTAGGACTGGCAAGATGGCTCACCAAGTAAAGGCACTTGTTTGTGGTATGACTTTCCTCCATATCAGGAGCCTTGTGTGTGTCTCCTAGAAAAGTTTAAGATTTTCAGCTTTAACAAAACAAAAAAGTTAGCAAATCTACAGCACTATTCCTCTAGACCATGTCACTCTATCACATATTAGAATCAGAGAACACAAAAGTATCATTCGATACACTCCTAGCACTTCTGTAAATAACACTGCATTTTCATGTGTATCCTTCATTCTAGAGACTCATAACTATAGTGAGAATTTTTGGTTTCTTTAAAAAACACAGAAATGCTATGGGAATATCTTTTTGTTTTAATCCCAGGTGTAGGATTATGTGGCTGTTTCACACTGTCCACAGCAGCTATTTGTCTCCTGCTCTGATAAGGGCATGATTTTGTCAGCTTTGGATAGTTTATGTTTGGAATTCTGGGGACTCTTGAGATGGTATAAAAATGCTAGAGCCCAGCTGCTGCTCCCCCTGCTGCTATGATAGCTGGTTACTGGATTATTGTTTGCTTGTTGGAGATATCCTGATGACGAAGATCAAATTCGCCCCAAGAGACTTCATGCCCCTAATCACCAGAAAGTAGTCTAATGATATAGATGCCCCCTTTCCCCTCTAACCTTCTTTCTCTCCTACCTAGTGTTAGGGGGTTGGAAGGGATAAGGGTGGAGAAGTTAGGAGATAAAAGAACACAATAAATAGCCAAAATTATGGCTACACATAACAATGTATGGAACTTAATAAGCCTCATTTTCTCTATAGTTGTAGACTAAAGATAAAACACTCAAATATCTTGTTCGCCATTTCACAATAAATGGCGGTCCTGCCCCTAGAGGCATTGCAGGTGTGGCTTCTATGTCACATGTGCATCAGTAGGTGGCAGAGAGGAGAGTGGCTATGTCTATATTCAGTGTTCTGACCTATGAACATCTGAATGAATAGCAGCCTAACATTCTTGGGAAAAAAAAAATCAAGCTGGAGATCAACACTAATTCAGAGTCATGGGGCCCAGACAGGGAGCTAGCCTGTGACAACCACCAGTCCAGCACCAATAGCGAACAGAAGATCTGGCCCCAGTGGGGTCACATGAGCAGGAGAGATGTCCCTGCACCTCGCCTGGGCAGCACACTACAGCTGGCCTGGGATGTGGATGAGTAAGCCCAGAGGGTGTGAATGCGGGGGAGCCAACCCTGCCTTTTGTCTGCTTTTTGTGTTGTCATTGAGAGAGATCCCCTCCCCTCTCTGATGCCCTTGACACAAGTAGCAGGTGAGAGAGTTGACCCTGATGGACACATGGGAGGAGGAGAGATGGCCCAGTCCCTTGCCTGCTGTAGGTAGCACTCAGGAGAGCAGGCCCTGCACCTTACCTGGGTAGCACAGTAGAATTGACCCTGGATGTGGGGGTCACAGGCCCAGAACCAGGGTTTTGAGTTGGCCCACACCAACATACACTCTATGGAAGAACTGCTGGGGTGCATGAAGAGGTCAATTCCACAGACCCAAAACTACAGGATCTCCATGACACAGGACAATAACATCATATCTGAGAGGAGTCCCAGTGAGGTTCCAGTATTGACAAAGTAGCAGCACCCAGAGGCCTCGTACCAGACCAAGGAGTCATTTTAATGAACATTTGCAAGCAAAAAAAAGTATGGACAAAGTGGAATATTGTGCCACACACCAAGACACACTACAGCCTTCACAATGAAAAAAAAATTTTTTTATGTTGGGAGAAAGGTTTCAAGGGTTAAGGGTGGGTCTGAGGGGAGGTGAAAGATGAGAGGGAACAGGGTGTATGATGTGAAATCCACAAAATAATAAAGCAATAAAAAAAGAAAAAAATGGCATTCAAAACTGCAGCAGATTCATTCTCATTCCTGTATGTCTTGTACTATCAACATGGACCAGTAGTACTAAATAGCAATTAAAAATTAATGTCTATATCCAATATTCATCAAAGGTGACTAAGAAAGGAACAAACAAGATCAGTAGTTCCTTTATATATAGCAAAAAAACCATCAGGTTAAACTAGTGATTTGCAAGCACTTTGTTCTTAGGATCCTCATATGTCTTTCAAATCCTGAGAACTCCAAAGAGATGTTGTTTATGGGGATGATATCCACTAATATTCCCCATGAAATATTAAGGTTACATTCCACTAGCTGTCAGAGTTATGACATCGAAATGTCTCGTGTGACTTCTTGAAAACCCCACAGTAAAGGACTAAATGGAAAAGGCAAACTACATTTTTTTTTTTTATGACTGGGAGTATAGTTTTGACCTGGTAGGACCCCCCTCATAAAGGTCCAAGAGAGCAATGCAAACGGGTGTCACAACTTCATTTTGAAGAGTTAAGTGTTGTGTGTTAGAGTTTATGTGTAGTAGGTATATATGATGGTGGAGGCCAGGTATAGATCAATGTTAGGTGTCTTCTATAAAATTCCACCTTAGTTTCTTTTTTATCTTTTAATGTTATGCTATATGCATTGTTATTTTGTTTGCATGTATGTTTACGCATCATGTGCATGTCTGATGCCTGCAGAGGCCAGAGAGAGCCTGGAACAGATCCCCTAGAACTAGGGTTACAGTAGCTTGTGAGCCGCTATGTGGGTGCTGGGAATCAAGCCCAGGTCCTCTGGAAAAACAGCCAGTGCTCTTAACTGCTGAGCCCATCTCTCCAACCCCTCCACATTATCTTTCCAGACAGATTCTCTCACTAGATCTGGAAGTCACTGATTCAGTAAGGTTGGCTACCCAATGAGTTCTAAGGATCCACCTTTTCTCGGTCTTGTCCACACATCCCACGACCCAGAGCTGGAATTCCAGGTACTTGAAAACCATGCTCAGCTTTTACATACTGGGGGATCCCCAATCAGATCCTCATGCTTGCACTAGACAGGCACTTTATCTAGTTACACTGCTACTAAGTATTAGATTAAAAAAAAAAAAAGACTTCAAAAAAGGGGACTATTTTGATTTAGTTGCTTTACCACAAATTATTTCTAAACTGCACAGTACCCTTGGCAAGGCAGTATTTAAATTTTATTGAATGAACTGAACTCTTGTGGGATTAGGGGTAAAGTGTAGAAAACAACCTAAGGTAAAATTATCCCTGTGGAAAAGGCAGGGATCATAAAGTATCAGTAATGACAGTTTAGTCTCGGCACATTAAGGCGGAAAACAAGCCACACTCCACATAGGAAGGTAGAAAGATTTCAACAGAGCAAGGAAGAGAAAATTAAACTCAAAGGTTATAACCGTGCAGCATTAAGAATTAATAATCTTAAATCAGATTTGGTGGCACATGCTCTTAATCCTAGCCCTTGGGAGGGCAGAAGCAGGTGGCTCTGAGTTCAAGCCGGGCTACACACAAAGAAACTCTTGTCTCGAAAAACCAATAAATAATATTTAATAATATTTCCAAATATTGCAGTGCTAAACTTTACAGAAAATTATATCAGTAACAGTGAAAACAAAAGATTTTCAGTGGCTTCTAAAAATAATCCTCATAAAGCCATATGTATGGACCTTACTCTAGCAACAGGGTAGCTCATAAAACTATGGTCTCAACTGCACTCTGTCCATTTCAGCAAGCCAAAGAGCAAGCTCTATGTGTTGCCAGATGACAAGGTGAACTGCAAACTAATTCACTAAAGAGGCCTAATGTTTACCACACTGACCCTTGGAGCAACATCATCCTTCCTTGACATCGTTCCTAAGTCATAATTGCCTGCTTAACTGGCACATATCTTAGCAATGATAACTGCTCAAGTAAATACATTAAGTACTTGTGTTGGTTTGATGAGAATGGCCACATAGGCTCATATTTTGAATGCTCTGGTTTCTAGTTGGTAGAACTGTTTGGGAAAGATTAGGAGGTGTGACCTTGTTGAAGGAAGTGTGTCCCTGGGTCTTGTTGGGTATCAAGATGTGAGCTCTCAGCTATTGCTTCAGTGCCATGTATGCCATGCTCCGTGCATGATGGTCATGGACTCCAACCCCACGAAACTGCAATCCTTTGGACATGCCATCTTATCGTAGTAATAGAAAAGTAATGAGGACAGTACTAAATGCAAAAGCATTAAAGCCTCCTCCTTTATAAGCACACGTTTTTTGTTTTTGTTTTTCTTTTACTTTTTCAAGACAGGGTTGTTCTGTGTAGCCTTGGATGCCCTGGACTCACTTTGTAGACCAGGCTAGCCTTGAACTCAGAGATCCACCTGCCTCTGCCACCTGAGTGCTGGGATCAAAGGTGTGCACCACCACACCCGGCAATTAGACAGCTGTGAACTGCCATGTAGGAGCTAGGATTTGAACCCTGGTCCTTTGGAAGAGCAGTCAGTGCTCTTAATGGCTGAGCCATCTCTCCAGCCTCCCAAGCACAGCATTTTAAAGTATGCAACAAGAAGAACTAATTATACTGGGGAGAGAAGTTTTCTAGCTCCTTTACTAAGTTAAGCAAATCAGAGCCCAGCTATTTCAGTATCCCACTTACCATAAAACCAGCTTCACTCTTCCTATAATACATAAAAAATTCATGATGCCCAATGTGCTGACTACAGAATAAAGAGAAGCATGTTCTAAAACATTCTGCTGACTACACAAAAAATGGCAATTATGTACTAGACTAATGAAAATAAATGTGTTACTCTACATCAGATTTAAGGGAAAGAAAAATATACAGTTAATACTGACTTTTTAGAAACGTAAGATTGAAAACCAAGGCTTTGGAATGTAGAAAAGGCTGCAAGAACACTTGTGCTTGGTTGTTCATTGTGTGGAAAGGAAAAACCACTACCCAATATGGGGCTAGGACTGACATCAAAGTCCTTATACTAGATTTATAGCTGCAGAACAGTGCCCAGGGAGAAGAGGCAGATATATCTAGAGACTATACAAAGATATTTGCTTATAAATCATCCATCAACAATAATTTTTTTTTCCGCAGACCAAGCCTTGACTTTTATTACTTAAAAAAGTTGCATATTGCCAGGTGTGGTGGTGCACGCCTTTAATCCCAGCACTCAGGAGGCAGAGGCAGAGGCAGAGGCAGAGGCAGAGGCAGAGGCAGAGGCAGAGGCAGAGGCAGAGGCAGAGGCA
>CAJQZJ010008773.1:16031946-16052581 GCA_907164525.1 Lophiomys imhausi
TGTTTTCCTGACTTCAACCTTGTTTTTCAGTCTATTGAGTCTTTCCTGTTTTTCAGTCTATTGAGTCTTTCCTGTTTTCCAGTCTATTAAGTCTTTCCTGTTTTTGCTGACTTCATGCTGATAATGCTCTTCAGGCCCCGAATTAAAAGACAGTATCAGAAACTCCTATATATTTCCTACATCTAATTTATCTAACTCCTACAAATAACAAACAAGTTATGTGCTTAAAAGGGTATTAATATTCTTAGCGTAGGTCCGTGCAGGATGGCTTGGTTTACAGCAGCCCTGGAAGGCAGTCCCTTTCAAAGATTAGTGTCCGTTAGATCTTACTTTGCCAGTTCGTAAGTCCAGTCTATTTCCACCACCAAATGTGGCCGATTTATAAAATCAGTCTGTCCCAACTGCCAACTGAGGGCAACTTTTGCAATCAGCTAAGACTACTTGCCTCCACGGTCTCTTTGGTCCCGGCAAGTCTCAAAGCCAAAGCCTCTCCAGGCGGCTTCTGAACTCTGCTTGCCTCACTCACTTTCCCGGTGCTCTGGGGCCCCAAGACAGACAGAAGCCTTCAAGGAACTCTCAGCAGTTTTCATGCCAGACCTTTGTCTTAGAATATAACAATCTAACTTCTGTTAATGGCATACCTTGCTGTGCTCTTCTTCAGCGTGACTTATCAGTGGGTGAGGGCAGGAGGAAGAGAGAGACCATGTGGAATTCTCTGGCTTATGTATTGCATTATGACAAGATACTTGGCAGTCTCGAGGGTCCATGAGATTTCTCTCGATGTCCAATAGTCCCGTTGCTTCTCACAATAACTGACATCATCTGCGTGACTTGCAAGATTTCTTAGCCATGCCCCTTCAACAGGGCATATTGTCTGGCCACATCCTGGCTTTGTCTATTCTAGCAGGCAAAGGGATGCCAAGCTTTTCCCCATGTGCTGCCAGATGCCAACTCAAACTGCCCACTAATTTCACCAAAGAGACCCAACTTCCACCACATACCTATTCCTGGTGCACATACAACTCATGTGCACCACTATTGATGTGATACTTGCCTTGTTTTTTAGGACTTAGACTTTAATACAATTTCAGGTTCATTATTTTTTCATACTTGTTTTCCCTCAGCTTCTTATGGGACAGTAACACCCTAGCTAATAGAAATTTAAAGGACTTTGTCTTTGATTGAAATGTTTTTGATTGACAAATAGAAATACAGGCCAGTTGGGGCATTATGCAATAGGATGTCAGGGAGGGGGGGGGTCTTCTATTTCTCGGTGTTCATTCACCAGTCAATGAGAATTTGCTGAGTGCATACCTAGTGCTAGTCAGGGAGCTAGCAAGTGAGGGTCATTACCTTGGAAGAGGCATGAAGACATGAAAGGAAATGGCACCAATGAATGCATAATTGCAAGCTATAAAAGGCCATGACAGACAGTGTCTGGGCATGATGAGAGCAATACCATGGGCAACAGCCCCAGGGGCAGGAAGGCTTCTCAAAGAAGGCGCATTTGCCTGAGATCTGAAGGGTGAGTGGGTGTTTCCCTGGGTGAAGGAAGGAGATGGGAAGGAGAAGTTCCAGTCAAAGGAACACTGTATGCAGATAGTCATTGTCATTCAGGCACATAGCCGTGATATGTAAACACATGCCCCTGAAGACCCATGGATCTGTGAAGGATGGGACAGCAGACAGTTGGGCTCTACTAGTAGAAGAGACTTGCGGTTCTCCACCTGCCTCTAATCACATGTAGATCTTTCTAGATGGTTTGAAGAGGTCATGGAATCCTGGGACTGATAGTGTCCCAAGAGCTCTGGTCAACCTTATCCATGTTGCATGAAGAGACTGTTGAAAGAAGCAAACAACCGGAAACAAAAGTAAATCTCATATAATTTTATCTTTTCACTGAGAACGTAAGTGGGAATTTTTGTGCAGAGATGCGCATCTAAGATTTTTCTACTTGATGTCTATCCATCTGAAACCCACTCAGATAAGGTCCCCTAGTCATTCAAGAATGTCATTTGAAGGAAAATGTTTGTCACCCAGGCACAAGGATCAATGTGGAAAAAGCAGTGACCAAGAGTAGGAGGCAGTTGACTTTTTTTCTCCAGGACACCATCTTGGCCATTCTCAGAGGACTATTCCTTTCCCTGTGACCAGGGAGCACAGGACTCATGCGCCACTCTGATGTAAGACTTTTGCTAAGAAGATGGGAACACATACTCCATACAAGACACCGATGACCGAGAAGCAAACCACTCCACTCAAGTCTTGTCCAGAGAACCAATGAGGTTCTGAG
This sequence comes from Lophiomys imhausi, assembly GCA_907164525.1. Classification (NCBI taxonomy): domain Eukaryota; kingdom Metazoa; phylum Chordata; class Mammalia; order Rodentia; family Muridae; genus Lophiomys; species Lophiomys imhausi. The sequence goes on from CAJQZJ010008773.1 coordinate 16,034,240, forward strand.
TTTCAGGAGCAAAGAGGTCTCAAAGGTGGTTGTATCACCTTCAGGTTCACTGCAACCTGAGTGATGACTCGCGAAATGACACCTTTGGGGTTCCTTGTCCAACTTGCAGAGAGCTCTGTTGAAGACGGTTATCCTTCTGTCTGTCCATTTGCCACACTTTTTTTTTTTTAATAGTTTATATAGTCTTGGGGAGGGGCCTCTAAAGTCTTATATCCTTCCGAACCTCTGGCATCTTCCAAGGCCTTATGAGCCTTCCTCCTCCCTCCAGGAGGGGATGTTTCGATTTAGAGGAAATATCCATTCAACACCATCACAACCAGCTTGTCTAAACAAATACTTGCTACCCGTCTGCCTCCCCAACAGGTGCCAATTTCTTTAAGGGACCTGTGTTTTTCAGTTTCTGTTTTGTGCGTAGCATCTGGCACTCACATGCTAAGTAGCCGATAAATATTTATTGAAGGAATAAACACATAGACCTTTTATTGTGTGTGTTCATGTGTGTGCTGATATGCTTATATGTATGTGCAACCATGTGTGGAAACAGAGGTTGATGTCAGCTGTCTTTCTCTATTGCTTTGCCCCTTAGTTTTTGAGAGAGTCTGTCACTGACCCCAGAGCTCACTGCTCTGAGTAGACTGGCTGGTCAGGGAGTTGTGGAGATCAACTATCTCCATTCGCACCCCCCAGCCTCAGCCCCCATGTTCCCTGTCCCCATTTAACCAGCACAGGAATTATAGACGAATGCCACCACACTTGTCTTTTACATGGATATCATAAGGAATCTGATGTCTTTTGAGACAGGTTTTCACTAGGTTGCCCTGGCTGGCCTGGACTAGACATGCTTCAAATTGATGGAGATCTGCCTGCCTTTCCCTCCTGAGTGCTGGGATCAAAGGCATGTGTCTCATATCTTCCATAAGGAAGCAAGGGATCTGAATTCATGACCTCATGCTTGTGGGACAAGCAATTTACTCACTGAGCCATCTGCCCAGCCCCAAAGACCTTATCAATCTGCATTCTATTTTAATCTCTAGAACTTTTGAGGCTGAACCAAGCAGTCTAGAAATATTATTTCTAAATATTTCTAAATCTAAAATGTAATTATTAGATTACAGGCATTTCCCACTACTGTATTTTCCTACTACATTTTTGTGTAGTAGGGTCCAGGAGTGACTTATTGAATAGGTGGTTGTCAGGTCCAAGGGAAACTCCACTTCCCCAAATTCTATGTTAGACAAAAGCCAGTATCCCTCAGGAACTCGAGAAGCCAGTTCCTTTCTACCAAAGGACCATTTCTCTTATCATTGGCAGAAGGACAAATAGCTATCTGTGGTGGCTATTAGCATTCCAAAGTGCATGCTGGCCTCCAGGATCCTGCAGTATCACAAGTACCTCACTCTTTTCAGCACCCCCCAACCTTGCATTTCTCCATCTCCCTCCCACTGGCTACTCATTCTTTTTTTTTTTTTTATAAGTACTTTATTATTTTTTTCTTCAAGTTACATCTCAGTCACAAACCCTTCCCTATTCCCCCTTCCTGTCCCACCCTTCCACCCTCTTCCCCCCTAACAGCTTCCCTTTTCAATCCAACAAATGGTTCTTTCTCTTATAACAGTAAATTCTATACAAAACAGCAGAATTAAATATGCCACATTTATGAGAGTTAAATGGCCCAGTATACCTTCCCAATGTCCAGTTCATACATATTTGGCCCCTGACTTTAACCTTCTACCTTCTAACCATCTCCATGAGTTTCAAGTTCTATAACTGACTTAGCTTTCATACTAACTTGCATCACTATTATAACTAACTTGCATCACTATTATAACCATCTTCTTAGATCTAGAACGCCCTCTTGATTCCTAAACAACTCAAAATTTAGCTATGAGACTCAAGCTGTCTATTCTTCAACCACCTCAGAGAGCTGAGAAGGATAAATATATCTGATTATATAGGAAGTGCAGGGCCTGCAGCTTCCAATACTAAGAAATGACAAACCAGTGACTACCTGGACAGTTCCCATTTTCTCTCCATACATTCCAGCATCAGTCTTCAGCCTTTTGGTCTTGTTTCTCTGACAGACATTTATTGTAGAGCAGGGATTATGAAGGACTAACCTACCCTGTCTTGGCAGAGCTAGGCTGTCGACTTCCCTGCTACCAAGTTTTGTCCTTTTTGGACAGCAGTCTGTCTGCAGTTGAAGCAAGGAGTTTTTACATGCCAAGAGATAGGCTTGCCACTAATTCAACCATCTCACACTGGAGATTCTATGGCTACTCATTCTTAAAACCCTGCCATTTCCACTATGATTTCTCTTTCTTTTACCCCTCCACCCCCCACTCTCTTCATCTTCACTTTTCACTCTCCCCACTTCTCTCCCTCTCCTAATCTCTGCTCTGATCTTGCTCCTCTTGTGGGCAGGTCAATCTGCTGGCCCGTGTTCAGTTACTACTTCCTTTTTCTGGTCTGGACTCTTCCAGATGTGTCTGGAAGTTCTCTCTCTCTCACATATACATTATACATATACATATATATGATAAAAACCTTCCCCTTAAACATACAGTTTATACAGCAATTATTAATGTCTCCGTGCTAATATTCTGGAATTTACATGTGACATTATTTCACTCTTAATGGTATTCTTTTTGAAAGAACACAGCACTGAGGGACAGCATTCGTACCTTTCCAAGATAGTTATTTCAGTGAAACAGTCTCCAATTACCATTCCAGAGAGAATGACCTTTCAATAAAAAGGGGCACAACTTCCACCAGCCCTTGTAGGTTAGGGTACAGGTTCCCCCTCTATCATCATTATTATTGCTATTGTTAATATCTAGGAAATAAAGGTTGCAAATCTTTCAGCAAAGGCAGTTGAGGTCTCATATCTTCTTCTTGCATAATGAGTCCCATCATTAAGACATCTCCAGGGTGGGAGGGGGTAGCAGCTAGCCAAGATGGCCTATAGCATTTTGATAAACAAACATTGCATTTATCAGAGCGGTTCCCATGTGCTTTCTCACCTGTAAGGGCAGGGAGTCCTCCCTAGTCTTAAATATAGTTTTCTCTGAGATAAATCTTTAGGGCTATTAAAAGAAAAAGAATATGTTTGTACTCTGATCCCTAGTTACCTAGGCTAATTCACTGCACTGGGAGGCTTGTCATTGTTAGTAATACACAAATACAAATCAAGGGAAGAAATTGTCTCTGTTAATTGACTTTTGCTTTGCTAATCTAAGACTCACTGGCTTTCCACAGTGCCCCAGCAACTATTTATGCAACATTGGAAGAAGTGAATTTGAAGAAAGCAAAAAGGCATCATAGTTGGGGCTTGAAATTATTTCTGAAGTTTTTGAAGACACACTCCATATTCTCTTGGCTCTCTTTGTAAATTTGGAGATAAAGGACACAAAGAAAAGAGACAGGGAGAGAATCAACCATTGACAGAATAGTGCAAATGTGCTCTCAGGGAATCTTGGATGCCACCCTCCCTGCCCCAAGGTTGGTTAGAAACAATCTCATTAGATTCTGTACTGGGTCCAATTAGGAACTACACTCACTCATCTTCAGAAAGAAAACATGTACGTATTCAGGCAAGGTGGGATACACCTTTAATTTCACCACTCTGGAGGCAGAGGCAGGCAGATCCGTGTGAGTTCCCGGCCAGCCTTGTTTGCATAAAAAATCGTAGGACAGCCAAGGCTACATTGAGAGAACTTTTCTCAACAAACAAAAACAAAGCAAATATGTCCCATAAAAATTGTTCACTAACATCCCTGTGTTTGCTATATGATAAGTTGTTCTCTGTGCTCTCTGCCTATAGAGAAGATGAAGGACTTTGGTCAATTCAGTAACCATGAATGATAGAGTCCAGTGATAGGGTTTCTGTGTAAAAAATTATGACTAATTAAATTGTTTAACCAGTATTTAGGTTATATTTAACCAGACATTATAAATGAATACACAGAGACGCCATGGATTTCTAACAAGCCTTGGTCTGAGTTGTTCATTCCTGGCCCATCTAAGCTAGCTCGCAATTCAATTACCCAACTATGACTCCATATATACATACGTCCCCTTGGACTACCATTCTCCATGATATACCGATGTTCCTGGCCATGTGGAATGAGGTTCCTTTTTCTAACCCATGGTGTGTGCCTCCTTCCTGCTGTTCCTGGCTGGAATGAATTAATCCTCTGTCTATAGCACAGGCTTCCTGCTCTAATCTCAGGAAGTCCCACCTTTCTCTGTCTTTGCCCAATCTCAGGCCTCGGCATTTTATTTAACCAATCAGATTCAATGTAAGTAACAGACAGCAAGCAGGACCAATTAATTAACATTTAGAATGCTTAACACTACCCCAACAATTCCCTCCTTTTGTCTACAAAAAAAGGCTAAATTTTTAACTCATATAGTAAAAACAATAAGAACAAATATGAAACAATCAAGAAAACAATATATAAAAGTTATACACATAATGTTTAGCCTATTTGTATCAGGCAATCTTGAAGAAGAAAAAAATCATCTTATCTATCTTGCTGTGTCTAAAGTTCTGAACCAAAATAATTTCGATCATATCTGTGTCTAAAGTTCTGAACCAAAATAATTTCGATCATATCCTATATTTATAAACCTAAAGATTTTATTTAGACTTGAAAATATCCTTTTAAATCCTAAACAACTCAAGTTCAATTGAAATTTTAAAACTATTATGCCTTCAACCCCATCAAAGACATAAGAAGGGATAAAGTTATTATTTGAGTGAGTAGGAAGCATAGGAGAGCAGCTTCCAAAAAGAAATATGACAGTTTGTTTCCCAGACAGTCCCAAATATCACTTGATATCATTGGAGCATCATCTTCAGCCTTCTGGCTAAGCATTTTTCACAGACTAAATTGTGCAGCAGGAAATAATAAGGATTTTCCCATTCTGTCTCTGCAAAATCAGGATATCGACTTACCTGCATTTAAGCTCTGGTCCATCTTTGGACTGTATATAGTCTGTTGAGAGAGCAGGGGCATTTTTGCTCAATAGGAATTATCTCCTGATGGGAGATTTCTTTTTGAGGAATTATCTCCTGATGGGAGATTTCTTTTTGATGCTCATTGTCTTCTTCCAAGTCAAATGGGAGCTGTCAGGAGCTGACTGTCTTAAGTCAAACAATTCTTAAAATAATAAAAACATCTTTAAATGCCATTTTCTGTATGCCTCTGAGGGTTTTGAAGACATCTATCGATTTATTTATAAATCTATCTATCATCTATCTATCTATCTGTGAACAAGCAAACTGTATATTTTTACCCATTTATTATCTGTTTAATCTAGTATTTGACAAGACCAGGAGCTTGACTGGCCAGTCAACTTGTATTATCCAGACTCCTAAATAGATTGCAATAGCAACCCATAAAAGGATCGGAAGTAAACCTATACTTTTAAATGATTTGTACAGGCACAATACCTTACACAAGAGTTGAAATATACATATTATGTGTCAAAATATAACATTCTATACTAATGAATCAAACTTAATCTTATTTTTGTATCAATATACAAAATTCTATACCAATGTATCAAAAATAACCTTATTTAAAGAATAACAATAATTTTAAGTTTCAGAGCAGATTCAATAATCTATCCTTATATCTTATCATTTCTTTATTATATACGTATATTCCCCCTCTTTTTCTTTTCAAGTCTTTTCCCACTATATAAGAGAGAAAGAAGGATGGAGAAAAGAAAAAGAGATATCCAAGTCTAACTTCCTATACCTTGCTTAACAAGACCATATAACAATTTGTAACCATTACCTCTAAACAATATTTATAACACATCAAATAACCAAAGAATCATCCACCCCACTTTTTGGGAATGGGACATCGCTCTCTTAAAACTTCTTCCTGCTGAATTGGGTCGCAGAAAACCTGTTTAGGGGCCCAAATAAAATGAAAAAAAAAAAAAAGGTTAAGCAAGTAAATTGTAACATTTGTTTTCCAGTCTCTATGTGTTCAGCAATTTGAATGTCCTGAGCAGTTTGTACTTCGAAGCTGGACTTTGGTAAGAGAGTTCAGTTCTAGAGGCTGGGCCATTTCAGCAGGCTGTTTGAAGTTGTTCTGGATGCATATTTTTGAGGAAACAGCTATTGAGACATTCTATGAGGCTGGATCATTTGGGTTACTCTTCTTGTCTTCTTTCGACTCTGGTCCCTTTGTTCTGAAAATATATAATTTCTCACAAGTAACATGTAGTTCTGCAATTACCAAAATGCATTGGATGTGCAGGATGCACAAATCAATGAAGGAATATTTCCTGTTCTTTGAACAGAAGAAAGACATTTGTAAGCCTCCATTCATGCCATAGAAAAAGATGGCATGTAATAGTATTGCATATATGTGCTATATATAATTTATTTTAAATTGAAAATACAGCATAAGACTGTATGAAGTTTAAATCTACAGTTGACATAAATTAAGTAATTGATTAAAACAGGTTTATTCTGTGTTGTTCTGGCTTTTTGTAGATTAGGTTGGCCTCAAACTCAAAAGGAACCAATCTGTCTCTGTCTTTGTCCCCCAAGGTTTGGTGAACAAAGGTATGGATTTATATATTTCTTCTTTCCTTTTCTCCTTTCTTAGGAGATTTAGTTTCTATGTGGCTATATCTATCCTTATTGAGACAGGGTTTCTCTTTGTTGCTTGGGCTGTCTTTATTTGCTCTGTAGAGCTCTGTAGATTAGATTGGCCTAGAACACACAAGGAACCTGATGTTTTTCCTTGTCTCCCAGGTTTTGAGATCAAAGTATGAATTTAAGTAATCGAATTACCCTTATTAAATAATAATATTAATTAAACCATTTTGTATTAGTTTGAATTTCAATTCTCCCATGGAAACTTCATTTTTAAAGAGATTGCTGTAGGATAGCATGATGTGCTATTTTATGTTAGCTTTTATTAACTGTTGGCTGTGGGAGGCATGCAGTTTGCATGTTCTTCCCTAGCCTGACTCTGGGTCCTTACAAGATTAACAGAATATATCTCTTTCTCTCTCTCTCCCTTTTTTTTTTCTGAGACAGGATTTCTCTGTGTATCCTTGTCCTGGACTCACTTTGTAGACCAGGCTGACCTTGAACTCACAGAGATTATCCTGCCTCTGCCTCCAAAGTTCTGGGATTAAAGGTGTGCACCTTCACACCCAGAGATTAACATCTCCTTCAGGGCAAAATGTCTCCTGAAACCAGTTCTCCAGTGGGAGCTCCACAACTAAGGAGACTGGCTTGTGACCCTTTTCTCTTTATGTACATTTAAGATTATGTGCATTTATCCATTAGATCAGTAAGGACATTAGTAAACTTAACATCAAGAAAAAATGTAGTGCCGGGCGGTGGTGGCGCACGCCTTTAATCCCAGCACTTGGGAGGCAGATCTTTGTGAGTTCGAGGCCAGCCTGGTCTACAAAGCGAGTCCAGGACAGCCAGAGATATTCAGAGAAACCCTGTCTCGAAAAACCAAAAAAAAAAAGAAAAAAATGTATCATTTTTAAATTCTAGACTGTTTTTAGCAAGCAGCTTTATCTCCTCAGCAGAGTTCCTGCCCTGCCTTCATTGTTTTAACCAGGCTTTTCTAGAATCCAGAGATCTGTCTGTTTCTTCCTCTAGTGTGATGGGATTAAGGGATTAAGGGCGTGTGCTAGTACCACCCTGCTCAAAGGTTTCACTTAAATCCCAGATTTTGTATCTCTGTAACCCAGAGCGCAACCTTGAACTGTAATGACAATTCGAAATCTGCCCAAAATCTTCAAAATCGCTTATGTTTTAGTAATGCCAAACCAGAAAAATATCTTTTTTACCTCCCAATATAGGGAAATCAAAGATTTCTAAACAAAAATCAAGCAAAGAAACAACATTCCAAAAGCCTTAGCATGTCTAACCATGCCATCCCATGCTGCAATTAAAGTTTTTATTCATTATTCCTTGAAATCTAGTTGCAACTGTATTTCACTGGTGGACCCTTCCCAGAAAGCCCTGAGAAGCACCTCATAGCCAGGGAGCTCTTAGCTCCAGCTGCCATCAATGTTGTCTTATTTATCAAGAAAGGTCTCCCTCTTTCCTTCATTATCATTGTTGGCAATTTAGCATTCCATCTGTAAATTCTTTCCTTTAAGACTATCCTAGTCTGAACTTTCTCAAAAAAGATACACAAAACCAAAACTGTCAGGGTGAAAATCATTTGCATGCTAAGAGGAACAAACTCAACTGGAATCCAAACGTATTGAGGCATTATGAATTCCTCCATTTTTAATTCTGTTCTGAACCTCTGTTTAGAAGGCTGCCAGTTTTTGTTTGTTTGTTTGTTTGTTTGTTTTTTAGTACATAAGGAGAGCTAAGGCCTTAGCTCTCCACCTTTGCTTCAAGGCAACAGCTTTTGTTAAAGTAGCCGCACTTTGAAATGCATTTGGGTTCAGTTCTCCACTCTTTGGCTAGGAAACCAGCTTTCACCCAGGCCTTCTCACTCTCAAAGTATGGATTCTAATTGCCCCATATTGGGCGCCATATGTAAAAAAATATGACTAATTAAATTGTTTAACCAGTATTTAGGTTATATTTAACCAGACATTATAAATGAATACACAGAGACGCCATGGATTTCTAACAAGCCTTGGTCTGAGTTGTGCATTCCTGGCCCATCTAAGCTAGCTCACTATTCAATTACCCAACTATGACTCCATATATACATACGTCCCCTTGGACTGCCATTCTCCACGATATACCGATGTTCCTGGCCATGTGGAATGAGGTTCCTTTTTCTAACCCATGGTGTGTGCCCCCTTCCTGCTGTTCCTGGATGGAATGAATTAATCCTCTGTCTACAGCACAGGCTTCCTGCTCTAATCCCAGGAAGTCCCACCTTTCTCTGTCTTTGCCCAATCTCAGGCCTCGGCATTTTATTTAACTAATCAGATTCAATGTAAGTAACAGACAGCAAACAGGACCAATTAATTAACATTTAGAATGCTTAACACTACCCCAACATTTCTGTGACAGCCATGGCAGTCAAAAGGATTGACTTTTACTTTTATCCACCCCCTCAATCCTGCAACCACTAGTTACCTACAATGAGTCTGGGACCTGGAGATGCAGTTCATGACTGATCTGAACTCTGCAACCTCTTGGACTTTGGTCTGACCTCTGTTCCCCATGACTGTCCTTAGGCCACATGAATAACCTTTGACTCCTCCTTGAAGATGTCAATCAGAATTCCCACAGGAACTGTGCAGAGAGGCAAAGGATGGAGGGTCCCCCCACGTTGCCTGTTCCAAAGCTTGTAGTTCCAGCTGTTAGATTTCAAGAAATTCCTTCACCCCTCTGTTCTTAGTCAGGGCAGATGTTCAACTTCCATCCTGAGTGGTACCCACTGTCTTGTACAGTATTTGAATGTTCTGTCCTCTGCTATTCCTCCTGTGGAGTTGACTGCTCAGAGTAGCTTTGAGTGGAAGACCCTGGGCCAAAGGGCCTCACTGAAGTGAGCATTTAGAAAAGACTCTTTGATTTGTTTCTACAATAGCTGAAGGTTGGAGAAAAATAACTTGGAATGTATTTGGAGTCTAGAGTGACCACAAGCGATGCTAACATCAGTAGCCCAGTCTGTATGTCATGTCACATGTTGACTGTCCACACATGTCACATGTTGACTGTCCACACAGAAGGTGAACATACCTCTGTGGGAGCTTTTCCCAGAGTGACAGGGAGCCAGCTGGGAGCCATTGGCTATGCTGACTTTCTTTGTTTTAGCTATAAAACAAACAAACATTTGCACAGGGCTGAGGATATAGCTCAGCTGGTAAAGTGCTTACAAAGCATTCTATCTGTATGAAACAGGCATTGGTGGCTGCCCAGGTACTCCTAGCACTTAGGAGCAGAGACAAGAAGATCAGAAATTCAAGATCATCCTTGGCTATATAATCAGTTAAAAAGTCAGAGTAGGTGTCTTAGTTACTTTTCTATTGCTGTGCTAAGACACTATGAGCAAAGCAGCTTTTAGAAGAAGTACTTATTGGGGCTTATAGTTCTACCATCATGGCAAGGAGCAGGGCAGCAAGCAGGCCAGCATGGCACTGGAACAGCAACTGAGAGTTTGCATCCTGATCCACAGGCACAAGGCAAGAGAGCTAACTGGGAATGTCAGTGTCATAGGCTTTTGAAACCTCAAAGCCAGTGCACTCCCAGTGACACACCTCTTCCAACAAGGCCACACCTCCTAATCCTTCCCAAACAGTTCCACCAACTGGGGACTGACCATGGAAATTTATGAGCCTGTGAGGGCCATTCTCATTCAGACCACCACAGTGGGTTACTAAGACCCTATCTCAAAAACAAACAAGCTAAAATACTTACACATAATAACAAATAGTCAGACAAGGAAGAGAAGATAGCATAATGAACCTCCATGCATCAATTGTACACATTCAACGGTTATCAAGGCTTAGCTTGGATACATGTTTCGTCCCTTATACATAATCCATATGCAACAAAGTGCATCAACCTGAGGACACCAGATTGGTGACTTTTAAAAATATTTATTGTGTCAAAATAATTTCAAATTTAGAGGAAGCTGCAAAAGTGATACAAATAATTCTCATATCTTTTAGACTAAAATTCCCCCAAATGTTAACAATTTTAACCACACCTGTTATCTCATATTTTATAGACATATAATCATTAACTTTTTTTTTTCTTAACACACAGAGCTATTATTATTCTGGACCCTTTGTAGGTCAATGTGATCTGAGAAAGGTTTATGACCATGTTATTCCAATTGGCCTGAGTTGTACAACACTTTCCGTAGTCTAGAAAGTTCTTTGGTGCTGTTTGCCAAAGGCAACCAGTGTTCTTATTTTTATCACCATAGATTAGTCTTGCCTATTCTTGAACTTGATGTAAATGAAATCATCCCTCACTTTATATTTGCTGAATTATTTTAAAGCAAATCGCAGATTTTAGATTCATCTCTTTGTACCCTGTATCTCTAAAAGTTATGGGCATTTTCTTACATAATCATGATTCTGTTGTGATTACATAAGAAGTCTTCCTCACAGGGAACTTCCCTCTTACAAAGGAACACACCAGATCGAGAAAGAGGAACTGCTTGCTTTTAAGGTCACCCAGGAAGTGTCTTGAGAGAGCAGGCAGTCCCTGGCTGGGCCTGCAGAGCTGTGAGGTCCGTTTATTGTCTGTGGGGGCTTCATATTCAGGCCCCTAGCAGGGTTTTGGCTTTTGAGGAACCGGAAAGACCCCATCTGGTCTGACCCTTTCTTCATCTCTGCTGCACCCCATAGAGTGTTCTGTTGCTCAGCCAAACCAGTGTTTTGGATGGACGCTGCCTGGTGCTTCCAGATTGCTTTTCTACAGACAGAAGAAAGAGCACCCTCAACTCTCAGTGGCCAAACAGATGGAGACAGTAGACCAGTCTTTTGACAGCTTCACACTCAGCATGATCTAGACTTCAGAAGCCTGCTGAGACAATGCGTCTGAATGCAATCTGACAGATGCCGTTAATATTTCAGGTCATATTTGCAGATGAGTTCTAATAATTCAGAAGCCCACAATTGAACAAAAAAGAGGAAAGTAAAACCTCCAACTGAGCTTCTCCTTGGGAAGACAGGGGGAAGAAACTTAAAAGAGTGGGTTGCTCCTTGGAAGCCCATGCTTCCCAGCATTGAACTCCCTTTCAAGGCTCTAGCCAATTCCTATTGATGATGATTCTATTGTCTCAGGAATCCCAAGGGCCGTGCAGCCACTAGGTAAGTCAAAGACGTAAATGCATTCACAAACCAAACCTTATAACTGCCCCAGAGGACAGCGAGATGTCTTTATGGCTTGTTCCCAATATAGCGTTGGTCAGGGTTGTCTGGATGGAAATGGATTTTCAGTAAGATATGTATTTCCTAATTATTTAGGAATAGCTTTTCTGTTCAGCAAATGATGGGTCTGTTGGCTAATATAAGGTTTTCAAGCTGTTTTTCTTTCTAGAGCTAGAGACCAAAGTGAGGACCTCGGGCTCGGGGGACGGCTCAGGCAGTGAAGTGGTCGTTCAATGGGGTGAGGTGAAGTGCACTTGTAATCCTAACACTGGGAGGCACAGACAGACAGATTCCACGGGGCTCACTAGCCAGCCAGCCTCATCTAGGCAGCAAAATTCAGGACAATTAGAGGACCTGTCTCAAGGGAAAAACAAAGGTGGACAGCACCGGAAGATGGACACTGAAAGCTGTCCTCTTTTCCACACACATGTACCTGTACCTGTGTACATACATGTCCACCTTCCCTCTCCACAAATGGACTGTGAGGACTGATCCCCATGGGGCAGGAGACACTGAAGGAGAGTGCTTGAGGCTCCAGCCCCAAGATACAAGATTTCATTTCATCCTATTCTCTCCCTCATGAGGCAGGGACTGTTTCCCCACGTTGCAAATGAAAAACATGAAACTCATAGAAAGTCTGAATTGTTTCTCAAGGTCACCAGGTAAACCCAGCCCCTCTCTCTGTCTGGGTTCTGTTGACCTGTTCCCGGTTTCTTGGCCGTGACTCAGCTGCAGTGTGTCTCTACTTTGACCTCTTCCTCCTAGCCTCTAGACTTCTTTCTTCACTAAAGGCAAGAGGGACTTGCTTGTTCCTGGTAAAGGAGCCAGCAGTGCCTCCTCCTAGGCCCACCCAGCACCAAAGAGACAGAAGGTGCCTCTGTCCCCTCAGAAAGGACTTATAATTCCCCATAGCATGGTGGCATTCAGAGACACAGGGGCCCAGAGAACTGGAGAGTGGCCTTAAAAAAAAAAAAAAGTATTGTATTTCATTTCACAAACACAGTGAAAACAAATTCTGCTAATGGGATCACAAGCTCTGCAGGCCTAGGCAAGCGAGTCTAAAGAAATAGAAAGGATCTTGACACACCTGGAGATTGATTGCAAGTCTGAGACAACGACAGGCACCCAGAAATTAATCAGGAGAGCTGCCTGTTGCTGAGGAGAGGACTGAAGGCAGGGCATGAGGCTGCTGATTTGTGGCCTGATTCTTCTCTATGGCACCCAAGAAGGGGGAAATAACTAGGCAGCTCTCTGTGATTTCAACACCAGAACTTTCCCAAGGAGAGCAAGCTCGGCTGACAGCAAAGGAGGGGCTTCCCCTGGTGCAAGAGTAATACACCGTGGCCCCGTGTAATTCCCTGGAGGAGGCATTGCGCCTTCTGGATCCAAAGAACTCCTTTTTAATCTTGGCCTGGTCTGCCACCAGCAGCTCTAACAGAGCGAGGCTCTCTGGATGCTCGGGTGGATTTGTCACCTTGAGCCCTTCCTGGGCTTCTTATCTTTCGCTTCTGCCAGAGCCTACTGTGGTAAGGAAGCTAGGAATGAGCAAGCTGGGCACCACTGGGGCTTGAAAGATGCTCTGAGGGAAAGAGGGTTGTCTAAGCTACCTGAGCCATGGCACTGGTGTGGCTCACAAGCTCCGGATCTTTCAGGCTCCCACATTTCTATGCAAAGAGATCTGTATGGGGAGCCCACCAGAGACGACCACTCAGACACAGTTATTCCTAACTGAAAGTCTGTCTTCCATCCCGCTGGGACTATGCTCAGGTGTTTGGGACCCAAGTAAAGTGATGAGTGTTTAGGGTAAGGGGGTTTTAAAGACAAAAACCACATCCAGCTGTCTTGCTTGGCAGCTGCAGAGGGAGATTTTGTGCAAACAGTTTACAGAAGCTAAGGAAAGTTAGATGTGGCATCTTGACCTTGGGTTCCTAGAGTTGGGTAGTTTTCCATGGCATTCTTCATCAAGGAGATCAAATGCTAGTTAAACCTCAGCAAGAGGTTTATGGCCTCAGCAAGATACAAGATGGGGCTGGAGAGACGGCTCAGAGATTAAGAACACTAGCAGTTCTTCTAGAGGTCCTGAGTTCAGTTCCCACGTGGTGGCTCACAATCATCTATAATGAGATCTGGTGCCCTCTTCTGGTGTGCCTGCATGTAGGCAGAACTCTGTCTACACACATAAATAAATAAATCTTAAAAACAAACAAACAAAATAAAAACAAAACAAAACAAAAAAAAGAATACAAGATGGAGGAACCCTGTACTATCTTGCCCTGTCACAGATCCATGGACATAAAATCTTCAGGAGACATCTAGAGTCATCATGAACTTGCCTTTGACCTTCAAACTTAGGTTAAGATTGAGTTTTCTGGACTACACCATTGTTGAGGTACATTGTGTAAAGGTGTGTCTCTGTATATTCAATTGTTAGATCTGTACCAGCAGAGAGCTATGGCCTATCACCGGTCTCATTATTTTGTAAATATTTGTTCCTTCCTTACCTGTCCAAGGCAATCTAGACTTGTATCTGATTGGCTTTAATAAAAATCTGATGGTCAATGGCTGGGCAGGGAGGGGAAGATGGAATTTCTGGGAAAGAGGATTTCTGGAAGGAAGAAAGCAAAGGTGGGACATGAACATGAGCAGAGAGGTGAAGAACTAGCCACGTTGCAGATCACCGGCGAGGGCAGCAGGATGGGTTAGATGAGCTAGCTGAGAGTTGGTCCAGCTAAAGGCTTAAGCTTTTAAATGTTAATAAGCCTCTGTCATTATTTATGGGTCTGAGAAGTCTCTCCACATTCCATTGTTATACACATTTTCCCTTCCCTTTGGGTAATTGCTATAAGTCCTAGTCCTCTCTCATTCTCTCTCTGCCCTGGCTCCTTAGAGGCCTCCTGTGAGGTCATCTCCACTTCCTGCTTTGCTTGGCCCTAGGAATAGCTCTGTTTCCCAGAGCCAAAGGCAGAAGTAAAGGTGGAGCCCAAACCTTTCAAAAGGTCCATCCCAAGCCAATGAAAGTGACATGTTTGGAGAAGAACCGGGTTCCTCCTGGAGAAGTGGATAGTAGAGCCTCTGCAGGACAGATGGACTTTGTACTTGCAAAAGTCCCCTTCTAGCATGGAGACGCCTCAGACTCTGGGCTCATGGGGTGACAGCCTGGTGGCACTGAACTTTGCTCAGGGTGTGTTTGTAGTTCTGCAATTTCCTCCTGCAGACCACTATGCAACCAACCTTCCAAGCTTATTCCTTGCAGCAACTTCTGGGTGCAAAGGGCAGAGTCAGGCTGGTCTCCAGGTGAGGGCTAGGACTACAGAGATGTTGTCATCTGGAGGTGAGATGGGTAGGAATTAGCAGGAACACGAGAGGCTAGCTGGTCCATTTCTCCTTCACCACATAATGCTTGAGAGCTCAGAGCGCTCTGCTTGTTTCCATTGATGAAGAGTAAGAACCTCTTAGCATCATGAAACTAATTGAAGAGGGAACGTGGCAAACAAGATGAGCGGCCACCAAACTGCAGGGACCCTAATGGTTAGATTACAACACCTGCCCTTTCTTTGGGGAGGCTCAGACACCCAGGAACAGAACCCAGGCAGGGATAAAATCCTCACACACTCATTCCAAACTAATGCTGCCCACTGGCTCAGAGGTGGGCACCTGACCAGAGCAGAAGCAGCCAGATCTTCCCTATTGACTTTTCAGGTTGGGACCATCTGGAGGTAAGAGGAACAAGTGGATGAGGTAGAAGCTGGGGACTGGCATGTTCTCAACCACATGGGGAAAGCTGAGTGGTGAGTGAAAGCTTCAGGTAGAAGCAATGGAGTCCTTAGTCTCAGTTACTTCTATGGCTCAGCTGCCATTTGTATTTCCATGTTTGGGTCTGAGCTTGTTCAAATTGAATTTCTGTTACTTCAGACCAAAGTATGCTATGTTAGTAAGATTTCCAATGTTGTGACAAAACACCTCAGAAAGTAATCCTAACGGAGAAGATGGCCGCTTTGACCCCATTGTTTTGGGCCTGGATGAGGCAGAATTATAGTGTAGAGTAAAACTGCCAATCTTGAGGTGGCTGGAAAGGAGGGTGGGTGGAGGAGAACTGGATTCCCAATCCTCTCCAGGGCCATACACCAGTGACTCATCTTTCCCCACCTCCAATAGCACCACCAGCTGGGAACCAGCTTTCAACACATGAACTTTAGAGACGGGACTTAAGATCCAACTACAGGGACTGGAGGTATGACTCAGTGGTTAACAGCCATGGGCTGCTCTTCCAGGGGACCCAGGTTAGATTCCTGGCACCCACATGGTGACTCACAAACATCTGTGACTGCAGTTCCAGGGGAACCAATGTCCTCTTCTTGTTTTTTTCACAGGCAGCAGGCACGCAGGCAGGCGAAACTCTCAGGCACATTAAACAGCAACAACCAAACCATACAGCTCTGACTCAGAGTCAGCACCTGGCAGACCAGGAGCTACTTCCCTTCAACCTGGCGGGCTCCACCTGAACTTTAAGAAGGACCTTTGCCTCTGAAGGAAACAGTGTTGAAGGCGTCCAGCCACTTTGAAGCACATGTATTTATATCTTGCCCAGCAAAGGAACAAAGTCCAACTTGGGGTGTTTCTGAAAACCTCCTGTTGCAGCCTTTGGTCTGCTGCTCTTCATCTGACATGCCTGTGCTGGCTTGGGGAGAAGTAGGCTAGGGTACAGGAGCAACCAGGCTTACATGGGGAAGCATAGGCTGGGATGGGGAACAGAGAGTTCAGATGGATGAGCACTGGGCGGGGAGCCCCTTTGTAGTCACATGATGTCAGGTAAACCCCGAGCCTCTCTGGGAGTTTATCTTCTCGTCTATAAAATGGGGAGAATGCTAATACATGACTCATGAATTTATTGGGAGCAAAGCTTTAAATTCAAGTGCAGAGTGAAAGCAGACCTCACAGACTGACAGCTCTTCAGTCATTGGATTCCGGTCAATGCCATTTAATAAGTACTGCTGAGTGGTGACCACATGCTGGTTCTGTTCGGGTATCCTGCAATGAGTAGGACAGATAAGAGTTGTCCTGAGCAATCAACGTGTCTATAGGGACAGGGGATCACCAACAAGTACATCAAGAAGTGTACAATTTAGAAAACCTTGAATGGAGTGAGTCCCAGCACAGAAAAAAACACAGGACAGAGTGGTGTGTGTACTTGAAATGGGGACATTCCTACAAAACGTGGGGCTCTTGGTGTCCATAAGTAGAAGCCTAGAAACTGTATATGTTATTAGTCGTCTTGTGAAGTCCCAAAGAGTTATAATACTTCTGAGTGCCTCTTTCCAATCTCCATATCCTCCTGCCCTACCAACTGGCACCCTCATCCCAGCAGCCCCTGCTGTTTGGCACTTCACGGTTTACAATACACTTTTTGTGCACTCTCATTTGGCATTTATTAAGGCTGGTGAGGCAGGTGCATTAGCTCTGACTTAGACAAGGAAGAGTTAAGTGATTTGATTCGCGTAGCTCTGGGGCTTCTAAGTCCAAGTTAAGGGCGTCTTCTAGAAGGGCACATAACTGGCGAGTTTGTTCCTTATGAACTCACTCCCTTGTTAGCAATGGCCCCATGTGTCCCTGTGAATCTGAGGTCAGAGTGTAAATAACTGTTGGTATCTTGCAAACTGGCAGGGCATAAGTCTGGGCTCTCTGGCCTTGGGTCGCAGGCATGCAAGCTCTCCAAAGGAAGCAGCACTAGTGGCTCTCACCCCCTACTCCTTTCTTCTCTGAACACCCATGCATTCTGGGAGGGAAGCACAAAGCTGCAAGCAGATAACTCTGTGACCACTGGATGTCAGCATTGATCTGTGTTGGATAACTGAAGCTTTGGTGAGATGGGCAGAGCCCACTGCGCCAGGGTTTTAAGTGGATCCAAGCAGAACCACCGTGACCAGAGGCAAAGTGAGCACTAGCTACATATTCTCAACAAACAGTTGGGTTTCTTGGCCTCATCTCTGCAGGCAACAGTCCTTTCCTCTAGCTCTTCAGGACCTGATTGTTAAGAGCACAAGTTATGGTTTGAATATAAAGTGCCATCCACAGGCTCGTGTGTTGAAAGCTTGATCCTCAGCTTGTGGTGATATTTTAGTTTAGGAGCTCATGGAAAGTTCAGGAGTCAGAACTTGACCATCAGAAGTAGGTCACTGGGATTTTCAAGGTTATTCCGGACTTGACTATTTCCTTTCTCTATCTGCTGTCTTCTAGGAGATGAAGAATCTCCTTTGCCACATGCTTTTACTGACATGCTATTCTGCCTACGCACATGAAACTAAACAACCAGGACTTAATTCTCTGGAACTGTGAGCTAAGATGATTTCCCAGGACCCCTTGCCTCTCCTCATGATGTCCGAGATTCCACACTTACTCAGATATCCCCTGACATATGAACCTTGCCTCCTGGGAGTCTTTCTTTCTTTCTTTCTTTCTTTCTTTCTTTCTTTCTTTCTTTCTTTCTTTCTTTCT
>CAJQZJ010008773.1:16063904-16100669 GCA_907164525.1 Lophiomys imhausi
TAGATAGATAGATAGATAGATAGATAGATAGATAGATAGATAGATAGGTGATAGATAGATAATAGATGTCATGGATTGACAAAATGGAGGGATGGATGGGAGGATGAGTTGAATGGATGGAACTGATAGAGAAATAGATATGCTAGATGGATAGAATAGAAAGAATGGTGGATGAATGGAATCCATGGAAGGATAAAATGGTGAAAGAGATGGAGAAAAGCCAGGCATGGTGGCGCACACCTTTAATCCCAGCACTCAGGAAGCAGAGGCAGGCGGATCTTCTGTGAGTTTGAGGCCAGCCTGCTCTACATAGTGAGCTCCAGGACAGCCAGAGCTACATAGAGAGACCCTATTTCTAAAATCTAAAACAACAACAGAAATGGATGGAAAACTAGACAGATGGACAGAGAGATGGGCTGGCATGGAGGGAGAAAGAAGAGTTTCAGGTTGAAGTCCGAAATTCGATAATCGCAGCTGTCACAGCATCTGGTGATTCTATTCAAACAGTCCTTTATTTTTATTTTTTTATTTTTTTACCCATTTGGCCAACTGTACCTTAGCAGTGCAGATCTGCAGGGTAGGCTGTTGCGGAATATTTGATCTCATTGGGAACCCTGAGATTGCAAACTGTAAAAACCTGTTTCTAACTATGGGATGGCTCAGCCTTTGATCCTAGAGCTTTCTGTTTACTGCAAACAAGCACTTGTGGTGTGGATCTGCCCTAGCACACACCTTTGATTCAAGAACTAAATGAAGTTAACCATAGATCAAGAGGCAGAGCAAGAAACCAGCTGATGGATTAAGTGGAAAGGAGGGACATAGAGCTGAGGGTATTTAAGACGGCGTGGAGTAGGTTTTCTGCCTCAGAAGGTTTTTCAAAAGCTCTTCTTCCTTCAAGGCTTCTTCCTGTGGGTTTTCTTCTTCTAAGCTTCTTCTTTTTCTTAGGTTCTTCTGGGCTTTTTCCTCCTGGGGTTTCAGCTGAATAAGAAAGTCAGCTGGGTGAGGGCTACCGAGCGTTTTCCTTCTGGGACGTGCGCTAAGTAGGAAGGCTTTGTACTAGTGGAACAGGAAGAGCAGCTGAGTGCCTCCTCTGCCTCTCTGAGCTAGAAGGCTTTCAACACAGCATCTGGCTCCAGAGATTACAACAATAGGGCCTGTGAACAGTTATTGAAGGCTGTATGACAAGAGCCCCCAGTGTTTCCCCTCTCATTCACCACACACTTCGCTGCTCTCTAATTGACCTTGAATGAGGTGGTGTTTACAGCTGTGATTTAGCAGCCATTGATCTTGGATTGACAAAGCCAGCCGAGCCAGCCACTGCAAAGGAGAATGACAGGAACCAGGACAAAGCACCCCAGGTCTCTAGGCACTCGCCTCCCCACCCCTTTGCTCCACACATACACAGTGTGTGCCTTTAAACAAACAAGCAAGCAATTAATGAAGTGCTGCAGGGCCAGAAGAGGAAGTGGGTCCACCCTTGTCCCAGCAGTATGGCAGACTGGCACAGAAGGCCATGGGGGCATGCCTGGCCTCATTAATTGCATTGGAGGGGTCTGCCCTCCTGCAGCCAGCATCTCAGAGCTGCTGGCTTGGGGATTCAATGGGGAGCTCTTTGCATCTGCTTTTTTTTGTTTGTTTGTTTTGTTTTGTTTTTGTGGTTGTTCCAGTACTTCTCAGTGGCCAGGGGAAGATGGGCAGTCCTGCTGGCTGGGCCTGGCTGAGTGGACTAAGCCAGCTACCTCTGGGGCTTCAGACCACTCATCTGGAAAATGAGGAGGTTGGACGAGAATGGCTCTTTTTCTAAGCTTGTATTTATTTATTTCTTTTCTTAGAATCTGTTCTTGAAATAAAAGCTAGCTAGGTCACTCTCTCCACTACAACGCATTAGGGTGAAGTGAGTGAAAAGGGGGTTGGGAGAGACAGCAAGCTCCTTTTTCTGCCAGGCTGATCCACAGACTGGGAGAAGCTCCCTAGATCCCTGAGCTCATGCAGAACTGTTTGCAAACACTTCCCTATCTCACTCAGTCCTAACTGGGGTTGTCACTCACCAGAAAGACAAATGAAACCTTACATGAATTATGGGGGCAGGGGTGGTGGTTATTTGTTTATATATTTGCTCACAAGGATTCCAAAGGCTGGTGGCCCAGGGTTGGTGGTCCAGCCCCACACACAACCTGGGAGAAGAGGCTCCCTCCTTTTCCCTTCTGTTCTGTCACCCTGAGCCCAGGACTGCCAATTTCAAATTGGGTGCCAGGTGTGGACTGGCTGCTGAGGCTCCAGACATCACATTCCCATTATAGACAAGGAGAGGGAGGAAAGGAAGGGATATGGATTGGCTGCAGAAATCTAATCTCCTCCCTTCTGAAAGTGTTCCAGTCTCCAGCAGACATCTCCTCAGCAAGAACCATGCTGCATGGTGACTTCTGGCTAGAAGAGAAGGCAGAAAAAGGTTTCGTTATTATTTTTTTCAACTGGGGTGTTTTGGCATCCATGATTAAAAAAAACCAAACCAAACCAAACAAACAAACAAACAAAAACCCTAAAACCCAGGGTCTTGCTAAGAAGGATGATGAGAAGAATGGAGAAAGCCCCAGGAGAAGCCACTAAACAACCTAATAACTGTTGAACATTTGCAAAGTACTAGTGACTAGGCTGAGAATTACATTAATGCACATATCATCTCATTTAATTCTTGAAACTGCTCGTTGAAGCAAACATCCACTCCCACTTTTAAGCTCAGGATGTGGAGGTGCAGGGAATTTAAGGAACTTGGCCAAACCCTCAACAAATGAAGAGGCCAACTTTAGTTCAGCTGCTGATGCTGCCGCCAGAACCTTCAGAGGATACTTGGCAGGAGGACTGTGTAGCCTCCAGGATCAGCCGGTGCTGGGAGTGCCGCAGCCCAGGCCAGCTGCTCCTGGCAGGCTCCTCTTCTGCTGTCCTGGTGAAAGGCAGCTCCGGCAGACTGGACCTTGGTGGGCTGGACAGAGTGAAGTGTTTCAGATATGCTTTGGTGGCATTGCGAGGACTTGACATGCAGCAATGATTTATGAGACAAGATTAAAAGAGCTAAATATATACGGGCTGGCACAGTAGGAAGAGCACAGGGGAGGGAGGGGAGGAGGCAGCATGAAAAAGTGAAGCAGAGAACCTGCTGTGTTCCACAAGCCCCAAAGAGGACTACTGACACAGGGAAAAGAAGTCAGAGCCAGTGCTGGGCTCTATGGGTCCGGTGTTCAGAGATTGATGGACCATCAGCTCTGATACAGCAGGGGCTGCTGCCCCAAGGGGTAGAGGAGAGGTTCTCAGGCCTGCCACAGTGACACCCTCCTTTGATCCCTGCAGTCTGGAGGCAGAGGCAGGAGCATTACAAGTTCAAGGCCAGCCTGGCTGGAATAGCAAGACCCCCATTGGAAGCTCAGCAGTGCACACGTGTGACCCCAGTTCTCTGGAGGCAGAGGCAGGAGGATGGCAAGCTGGAGGTTAACCTAGGCATCCATGGGGATGGCTGGTGCCTAACAGTTTCGATGGAAATGTGTCTCCAGGGGACAGAGTGGCTTCTTTAAGTGGAGCTTCACAGCTAGTGTTTGCAACATTCCTTCAGGTCATTCCAACATCATTTCATTTTTCAAATGAGAAACCAGGTTCTCTTGTGACAAGCAACCTCTATACCTTGTTCTCACCAGTAGCTTCCTTCAAAGCAAGAGAAATGGCTAACGTACAAACTGCCAGGTTCTCGGAGGCTTCTGGGGTTTGTGACAGTGGATATGTCGGACAGTCTATCTAATTTCTCCTCTTCATCTCCTGAGAGGGCATCCAACAGACTCTGTCCTCTTAACCAAGCTTCAGGGCAACAACCTTTCTTTCTCTTTCTTTCTTTCTTTCTTTCTTTCTTTCTTTCTTTCTTTCTCTCTCTCTCTCTCTCTCTTTCTTTCCTTCCTTCCTTCTTTCTTTTTTTATGTTTTGTTTGTTTTGTTTTGAGACAGGCTTTCTTTGCTTAGCCCTGGATGTCCTTGAACTCACAGAGATTCACCTGCCTCTGCCTCCCGAGTGCTGGGATTAAAGGCATGGGTCACCACCCGTTTGCAATGGCATTTCTTGCCTCTTCATGATTCCTTTCTTGAATTGAGCAAAATATTTCTCTTTCTCTTTCCTCCTCCTCTTCCTTCTGCATCTCTCCATCCTCCGCCACTTCCTCCCAATCTCTTCATCCTCTTCTCCCCATCTCTTTTCCTCTTGAGCCGGAGAGTGACTCTAGGGCCTCACACATGTGCAACATGAGCCTTCCCACTGAGCTACAGCTCAGCTATTAGCTGTGCAAATGTTTAAACACACAACTAAACTGGTTCTAGGAAGAGCTGGATTGATGGGTAATGAAGTGAACTCCGATCCAAGACCCATCACACAGACCCAGCCAGAATCAGATCCTGAAGTGGGACACAGGGATACCTGGGACAGCAGAGGAAACCTGGCTCCTGATTCAAAAAGCAACACCCTTCTCTTGGGATTGTCACTTCACAGATAGCCAGGAAGTGACTTCTACCTCTTTTGTAAGACCCTGGGTGGCTCTTCTGCCATAAAATTAAAGACACGAAGACCTTTTAATATTTCAAAACTTAAGCCTTATCTGGGCAGACTCTCAACTAGCTCATCTAAGTTAACCTGACCACCTAACCAGCCATGTGGCTAGGTATACCTTCCAGACCTGTAGTCTCCACAGTCCCCTCTGTGTCTCCTGGAGAAAAAAAGCTTCCTCTTTCTTCCCAGAGTTCCTTTCTCCTACCCCAGGAAGTCCCGCCTTCCACTTCTGTTTCTGCCCAGCTGTAGGGTCTGTATCTGTGTATGTGTCTAGGACCTCTTTGTTCCTTTTTCCACATGGCCTTGTTGAATAAGTATCTTTACACTTGATTTTCACTGTTTCTCATTTCTTTAATTAGTTAAGTCTTGTTTGGGTTGCCTACATTCTCCCTCTAGCTGTTCTGGGAGTAATAGCTCAAACAAGAATATTAAAACAGCTAATGAACCATAAGGCCAAAACACATATCTTAAACCCGGTGACCTTCAGTTTTAATCTTACCAGCAATCTTTCCTCAATCATAAGCCTGAATAATGCACCCGAAAGGCACCTTACAGTTTCACTTCAATTTCTTTAAAGGAAATTCTTTAAGATAAGAGAAACAAACAAGCTAGTTAATTTTTACTTAAATTTAATGCTTTGCTTACTTAAACTTTAAAGCTCATCCTGAGTGAGCTAACCCAGACCCAGAAAGATACACATGGTGTGTATTCACTTATAACTGGATATTAGCCATTTAGTACAGGATAACTATCCCACAACCCACAGACCCAAAGAGACAGGGACCTAGCATAACTATCCTATGAGAAACTCCATCCAGCAGCGGACTGAAACAGATGCTGAGATACACAGCTGAACATTAGGTGGAGCTTGGGAATTGTGAACTAACTAACCTAGGCCCCTAGAGGCCTTCAGAGACTGAAATACTAACATATATATATATGTTAGTATATATATATATATATATATATATATATATATATAGAGAGAGAGAGAGAGAGAGAGACTAGACCTCGCTACCCCCACACATATAGACGATAGGCAACTTGATCTTCATGCAGATCCTTTAAGTGAAGTGTGGGGGGCAATCTCTATCATGGACTCTGTTGCCTGTTAGTGGAACACCTTCCCTACCTGGACTTCCATGTTGGGCCCTAGTGCAAGAGGAAGCTCTTAGCCCTCATATGACTGATGAACTGAAGGGGGTTGATATGTGGGGGGCTCCCCTCATCTGAGGAGAAGGAGAGGAAGGAGAGGCATAAGAGGGTGGGAAGTTGGGACTGGATGGGGAAGAGGGAGGGGGTTTCAACTGAGATGTAACTTGAATAAATAAATAAATTTTAAAAACTTTAATCCTACTTATAAATTGCATACTTTGAACAATGTAGCTAAAAACAATGCATTACATAGATTTTAGTGTACTGAGACATTTAAATGTATCTTTTAATGCCTACTCTGGAATCTCCTTTGCCAAATAAACTCCAACTCTGCCTGACATTGACTGGCCCTGAAATTCTTTTCTATGCATAAGTGAAGGTCCTAGCTGCTCCTGAGTAGCCATCTCTAATTCCCAGGGGGAATTTCTCAGGTTTCACAATCTACAAGTTACCTTGTTATTGCTGTCTGGGGAATCTCCATACCCACCTCCTCCACAAGCTTCTAATTCTAACAGGTAGTAACATGCCATCTTCTGCAGAGCCCAGGAATCAGGAACAAAAGCATGGTCTGGCTGAGCCTGGTGGAGCACACCTTTAAGCCCTGCACTCAGGAGCAGAGGCAGACAGATCTCTGTGAGTTCAAGGCCAGCCTGGTCTACAGAGCAAGTCCAGGACAGTCAGGACTTGTTACACAGAGAAACCCTGTCTTGAAAACAACAAACAAACAAACAAACAAACATGGTCTGTTGGTCTGTTGGTAAGGCTGAAGGTCTCACATTCCTTGAGGGTTTGGAAGCCATTATTGAAGGACGAGGGGGAGGGAAGGCAGGAAACTGAATGTGAGGGATGGGGAGGAACAGCTGGCAAGGGCTTCCTCATGGAACTGTAAGAGAGAGCTCTTGATTCCCTGTATATATTTTGCCTACATGTATGTGTAGTGAGGGTGTTGGTTCTCCTGGAACTGGAGTTACAGACAGTTGTGAGTGGTCATGTGGTTCTGGGAGTTGAACCCGGGTCCTTTGCAAGAGCAGCCAGTGCTCTTAACCACTGAGCCACCTCCCAGCCTCTGTTGTCTTGTTTTTTGAGCCAGTGGAAGACTATGCTGGGGATACCTGGCCTGCACTCCTAGGTTCCAGAAGGAGGCTAATGCTGAATCCTCAGCAGGACAGGTGGCAGCTCCAGGACCACAGTCACCCAGTCGCATCCTAGCCTTGGTTGAAGTTCACACCGGCCTCCAGCCTCCGCAGCGATGGGTGGACCAGGGAGGGTAAAAGTTGGTGGTGACTGATTTATGGGCTTATTGTATGGAGATGATCTGGCAGGAGCCGCAGGCCTCCCCTTGAGTCAGGAGTCCTATGCTGGGAGTGCTGCTGAGGTCTTTACCCTTCAGGCTTTGAATGCTTTCATTGCAGGCCCACCCAACAGAAGGAAGGAGTGGGAGGTTATGGGTAAAGAAACATGAAATACAATCACTTCTTCCAGTCTAGGATTGGTTTGTTTTTGTTAAGTGTCTATGCCCCAGCTTCCTTCTTGGAGCTATGTGGTAAGGTGCAAGCAGAGCCATGGGGATGGCCAACTACACACCCACAGATCCTGCCTCAGGTTTCCATGACAGTTACCTTGCCTGCCCTGGGAATGTGAAGTCTTAGCAAACACTTTGGACACTCCTGAACAAAGGACTGCACTGACAGGTTGAGGATTCCGGGCCAGTTCCATCTTCCTGACCTCCCCCTTCTATTGGAGGTTTTCCTTCGGAGACTCCCCTTTCCTCCTGCCAAGGCTACCAGAGGGTCTTATGTCTGGAACCTGGAGCCTGCCTGCAACTCAGGTCAGCTTCAGCCTCAGAGGGAAGAGTCACATTGGCAGGTTCACCAGAGCTTGTGTGTAGGGGAACTGTGTCTGGTTTTGCCGTCAGTAGCCGGACCTGTCCCCTCTCAGCCACCCTGAGTTCCACCCTCCCCTCCAGGGAGAAGCCTGGCTTGGCACAGCAGAGGCAAGCTTGGAGTTATCTCTGGATCTAACTGTTTGAAGAGAAGAGAGGGTGGAGGAAGAAGGGGGAGGTTTGAAACAGAGAGGGTGGATTGAGGGAGGGAGGGATAGGAGGAGTAGAAGTGGGAAGGAAGGGGGATGAGGAGGGAGGAGAAAAAGGGAGAGCTGGGGAGGAGGGATAAAGGAAAGGGAGAAGGGCAT
The DNA here is from genome assembly GCA_907164525.1 of Lophiomys imhausi. NCBI lineage: Eukaryota > Metazoa > Chordata > Mammalia > Rodentia > Muridae > Lophiomys > Lophiomys imhausi. The sequence continues at coordinate 16,071,828 of CAJQZJ010008773.1, forward strand.
TGAACTGAGAAAAAACTGCCCACAGAGGATGGTCTCCCCCATTCCCATGCTTGCTTGTGCTCCACTCCTCAGAGAGGCCTCAGTCTGGGTCCACCCTGACCACCAGGACCTCAGGAGGTGCTTGTGATGTCCTTTTGTTCTTAAGTACCATTGTTCTTACCTTTCAGGCTGGTAATCTGAGGTGTAGTTCAGGTGCCCAAGGCCATGTTGACTAGTAACAGTGGAGACTGGCTTGGATATCTGTTTGTCTGGCTTGTGTTCATACTTTGATCTCTCTCTCTGCCCACTGTGGCTAAAGGACAGAGTCAATGAGCAGACTGGCTCTTCTCCAACCTAGAACAACTGCAGCTTTACAGGAAGATCTTGGGAGGCACCTGGCTTCCAGCGCATTGCAGGCATGGTTGCTCGGGTGCTGGGTGGGACCCAGGCGTTCTGGCCTGCTGAAGAAGACATCTAGGGTCAGCATCCTGGCTTAGCCTACAGCCTCACTGACAGGTTTATTACCAATCCTTTCAGCTTCCAAGATTAGTCACTGCTGAAGTCAGGCTGCACAGAGACAAACACATAGCAAAGCTGTGACCCAGCTACCCGATCTGGAAGAGGCGACCCACCCCAGGCAGAACTGGCACTGGGAACGCAGCAGGCGGAGGTCGGGTGCATTTGTGGTGAGCCACACACTTGTCCTTAATTTTCCTTGTCTTTCCTTTGAAGCACTTATAGTGTAAGAAGCAGATGCCTGCAGCCACCTGAGGCAGCCTAACATACCAAGGGTGTGGGATGTCCTGTCCCCTAGGCCTCCCTTGGGAGCTCAGTCTAAAGCTGGGAGGGGAGAAAGAAATAAAGAATTTAAGGACCTTCTGGTTTTCGGTTCCTGCACAGAGAAAAGGCCAGGCCTGGATCCAAAATAGTTCAACTCAAATTCCTTTTTCTAGCCTGCTCTTTCCCCATACATGGCCTCTGCAAAAACCCAACCTCCTCAAAGTTCCCTAGTTGTGACACATTATTACTAAATACCGTTCAGCACTGTGGTCCTCCTTCTATCTAGGTTTGCAGCAAACCGAGATAGAGTAGCAGTTGGTGGCTCCCCTGCCCAACTGAGCACAGTCAGGATAAATAATACCACGGGGCGGGGGGGGGGGGGGGCCCCTCCTGCTGTCTGAGGCTTCAAAGGTGTGGAACTTCCCTTCCTGCTGGCTGTCCCTGCTGACAACTCACCTCAGGTTTCTGTCCCAGGTTGGAGAAAGGATGGGGAGCTCAGTTAGTAGGAAATGTGTGTGGGGAGCTGGGGAGAAAAACCTCAGGGGAGCCTTAAACTTGCTTGGTTCCTTTGGATCATGGCTTAGCGCACATGGCTCAGGCCCTCAGCTTTCAGTGACTTGTCCTGGATCACATCACTGCTCATTTGCTCAGGGAACCTAGTTGGTGCCCCACACTCCAATCTCTTGCTGGAGTCAGGACACCATGCCAGCCCCTTGCAGCAAATAACAATCATTTCTTGCTCTCTTTGGGGCTTTTGCTTCTAAAATATACAATCCATGTCTTTTACTTCCTTCCTCCCGCCTTTCCCAGCATACACTGATGTTTTATGCAAAAATTTACTCCTGATTTTCTTCTAATTGTAAGGTAGTAAAAGCTGCTGTGATGCCGTTGATAATATGGACTAATAGTTCCCAGCCATGAAGGCAAGGGGAATCATTGGGAGATTTGTGACAGGGCCCATTGTGTCTGTGCAACTGGGGAAGCTTGGGGATCTAGGGGACAGTTGTAGTGTCACATCCAAATTTACATGACACATGAGTGTGCATCACTGTGAGCTTTTCCTGGAGCAGCAATAAAACCCACACTTGGGGTATTAGTTCCGGAGTGTGCTACATTTAAATCCCAACTACGCCACTTACTAATTTTATGATGCAGGCCAATGTGTAAACCTCAGCATCCACAGCTATCAGATGGGAGAGAAGAGTGTCTGCCTCTCAGAGTGCTGGAGTTTAAAAGTATGTCGGTCAGGAATGAGTGTCTGATGACTGATCATCCTAGCTCGGTAGCACATGGTAATGAGTGGGCATTTTGAATGTTCCTGAATCTTGGCCAAGCTATTCATTGCTTCAAGGTTAAGTTTGGTGGGCTCAAGCCCACACAGGCTCAGGACAGAAGACACGGAAGAGAGCCAATGCAATGCCAGTGACTGCCCAAGCACATTTGAAGCCCTTAGGGCACGTTATTGATATGTATTCCATTGGCTAGAACAAGTCTCAAGGCTGAGCCCAGTGGTAGAGACAGGAAAGTGTTTTCAGTCCACAAACAGGACATGGTAAGGGGTGAAAATCAGGACTGTCAATACCATCAGCTGCAGGAGGTGGGGCTCATTCAAAACCACCATTCTGTTTCTGGCAGATGGAGGACCATGATTGCTGATGGGCCCTTGCAGTTTGTGCGGAGCACCTGCCTCTGGCTCATTCTAGGTGACAGTGGACTCTAGGTCTCGGTCCACATTGACGGAATGTCACCCACTTGCCCCTGCTCTTGCTCCTTTTCCTGTCCCTCAGCAGTGCTTCCTCCTGCTCTCTAGTCACAAGCATGCCACTATATTCCCTTGTCCTCTACACTCTGCCTTTAAACTCCTCCCTCCTCATCACAGAACCCTTCTATGTTCATGTCCTACTTTTGTGTGTACATACATACATGTATGCATATGCATAAATAAATTTAAACCTAGATTCTGCCTATGGGAGAAAATGTGATATCTTCTGAGCTTTTATTTCTCTAGCATGATGATCTCCAGTTCATTAATTTTCCCACAAATGTTTTGATCTCAATCTTTGTTGCAGATGGGCAAAGTTTCATCATGCAAATGTGATGCATTTTCTTTCTCATTTCCCCTGTTAATAACCCTCTGGGCTAGCCCCATATCTCAACTATTATGGAGAGTACAGCAGTGAATATGGACAACTATCACCAGCTAGTGACACCACAACTCCATGTGACAAACCAAGGAGGGATTTTCAGCAGCAGGAACTTGGATGTTCATTGCCTGAGATGTGACCAACACTGTGTAGTACTGTACCTTAAAGGGGACATTGACGAGCCCTGTACCCCAGCTGACTTAGTGATGAGATGCTGATCCCACATCACAGTCTCTTTTTCCCTTCCCTGTGTTTTAAGGTGATGCGTATTACCCTGTGAACATTTCTTTAATGGCAGCCTTGCTGGGTCCAATGAAGGCAGGACCTTTGCCTTCGAGAGTCAGCCAATACTGGTGCTTGGAACAGTCTCTACACGTTCATGTGTTGGGTGAGTGAGGGGACAAAGGCACACTGGCTGAATCCACTGGTCGCAAGTGAAATGTGAGACAATACATGCCTTAAAGAGGGTTTTGGAAAGTATGAAAAATGTGGGAGGAATATATGGAGTGTCTTCCACACAGCCTGGCCTGAGTGCACACAGCATGTCTGCCCGTTTATCGCCTGTCTGTCTGTCTATCTATCTATCTATCTATCTATCTATCTATCACCTACCTACTTTCCCTTAATTCCTGGCACCCGGTCTTAAGAATATGGAGTCTAGATGTTTAAAGCACACCTGTACTACCAGCTTCTCTTATCTTTCCAGATCATTCTAGAGTTCCTCAGTGGGCATTTGAGGTTGTATAGAGAGAGCCCTTTACTTAGAATTTCTTTTTCTGGACCCTTCCTATCCTCCTTCATCCCTGTGACTCGGAACATATTGCCAGTGTCTCATTAAAATATTGAAATCTTTCACACCAGATGGCAAAAAGTGGGAGTCAACGACACAGCAAACCAGCCAAGAGCACCATCCCCAGTGGCTCAGAAGAGGTGGTCAGGGCAAAGAAGGCCATAGAGGATGAGGGCTTACAAAAAAATAAAAAAAAAAAGATGGTGAATGCTAAAAGGGATGACATGCCTGCAACCACTCCAGAATAGCCAATGGCAATGTAGGTAACAGCACAGTGGAAGAGCAGGCAGCTGCTGTGACAGGGGTTTCCTATATCCAGGCCTTGTTCCCAAGAATGATCTGTGTCCAGAGTGCCAGGCAGCCATGGCTGCAACAGAAAACCAAATTCTAAGGAATTAGAGAGCATTACTCTGATGAGAATGACCCTGGGAGTGGTTGTGGCAATCCTCACACAGGGGCTCCCAACTAGGGGCAGCTCCCCCACTGAAAAAAAAATACCCCATGGGGGCTGGAGAGATGGCTCAGCAGTTAAGAGCACTGACTGCTCCTGCAGAGGACCAGAGTTCAGTTCCCAGCACCCACTTGGCAGCTCACAACTGCCTGTAACTCCTGTTCCAGGGGATCTGACACCCTCACACAGACATACATGCAATCAAAAGACCAACGTACATAAAATAAAAATGAATTTTAAAAAATTAAAAGTATAAATACCCCATGAATGAGTTGCTAAGAATTTCAAAGATTCCATGAATGGTGCGGGGGGGGGGGGAGTGTCTATAATGTTTGTCTCAAAGAAGCATCTGAATGAGTAATATATTCATTGCTTTTAAAAATTACTCTGTCAAACTACCTGATAAAGCAGCTTAAGAGAGGGAAGATTTAACTGGGACAAAGTTTTAGCCCATCGCAGAGTATACTGGAGATCATGGCCGCAGCCTCTCACGTCATGGTAGTAGCAAGCCTGTGGTGAGACAGTTCAGACAAAACCATAACAAGTAGCTTCACCAGCACAGAGAACAAAGATTTCTAGTCCCCAGAGTCCTGATGGGCGTGTTACCAAAACACTCACAGCTGGGTTGTGCAGTCCTCACCTGGGGCCCCTGCCCGAGGGCCTTCCCAGGGTCTCCTCTGTCTGGCATGAGATTTCTGTGACTGAAGTGTTTTCATGCTGGGTCCCTCTTTTCCCAGCTCAAGTCCTGAGACGATGGTTGACTGGGACTGAATGCTTAGATATGTGAAGACTTGTGATCAGATAACCATTCTGGGTACTTCTTTGAGTATGTTCCACCTAAGATTAGTACTTAAATCAGAGTAAAGCAGATGGCTCCCTCCATGTGGTTTGGCCTGTTCCAGCCCCTTGCAGGACCAAGTGGACCTCAGAGGTTAGCACTCTGGGAAACAAGAAGCAAACTTGTCCCTGGGCAGTGAACTTTGCTGTGACTGGATCTGAAATGTCACCTCTTTTGGGGTCTTTGGATTTGGGGACAACATTCTGGATTTTGTTCTGTGTCCCTCCTGGTATGCTGCTGTGGCTGAGATTTTTGTTAGCTTGACACCAGAAAAAGTCATCTGAGCAGAGGGAACCTCTGTTGAGAAAATGTCCACGGCCTGTGGGAGCATTTTCTTGATTAATGATTGCTGTGGGAGTGCCCAGGTGAGTGGCGCCATCCCTGGGAAGGTGGGCCTGGGGAGTATAAGAAAGCAGGCTGAGAAGCCAGTAAGTAGCACCTCTCCATGGGTTCTGCTTCAGTCCCTGCCTCCAGGATCCTGCCTAGGTCCCATGAGTTCCCGCCTTGACTTCCCTCAGTGACCACTGACATTAGGATGTACAAGCCAAATAAACCCTCTCCTTCACAGGCTGCTTTTGGTCATGGTTTTAAAAAGCTTTTTCTTTTAATTTTTAACATTTATTTATTAATTCAAGTTACATCTCAATCACACCCCCCTCCCTCCACCCCTGCCAGTCCTGCCCTCCCACCCTCTACCCCTATCACTTCCATCCCACTCCTCTGGAGTGGAGTGTCCCTACATAACAGTCCCCCACCCCAGTTCAGCAGTCATATGAGGGTCAAGAACCTCCTCATACACTGGGGGCCTACAAGGCAGCACCATTAGGGCAAAGTGCTGGTCCAACTGGATGTCGACATGTAAAAGAATGAAATTTTTTTGAAAAATGAAACCCCACACTTATCATCTTGTACAAAACTTAAGTCCAAGTGGATCAAAGGCCTTAACATAAGGCCAGACTAAATCTATTAGAAGAGAAAGTGGGGAAAACCCTCGAACTCATCAGCACAGGTGACAACTTCCTGAACAGAACACCAACAGCTCAGGACCTAAGACCAACAATCAATAAATGGGACCTCATGAAACTGAAAAGCTTCTGTAAGGCAAAGGACACTGTCATTCGAACAAAACGGTAGCCTACAGACTGGGAGAAAATCTTCACCAACCCCACATCTGACAGAGGGCTAATATCCAAAATCTACAAAGAACTCAGGAAACTAAATGCCAAGAATCGGCATAGTTTTTATTCATAGCAATTGAAAGTAAACTGAGATAGCAGGTCTCAGGTACCTAACTGGGGTGGCACTGATATTCCTGGGTTCCAGCCAACTGGTCACAGACATTTTTCAGTCCCCTTAATTGTGCAAGGATATGAAATAATTCTCTCTCTTCCTCTCTCTCCTTCTCTTCCTTCCCCTCTTCTTCATTCTCTCCCTCCCTTTCTTCTTTTCTCCCCGCCTCTCTCTCCCATATTTCCTCTTCTGCATTTGTTGCCTCTCCATGATTTTCCAAGCTTAAATATCCCTAAAGAGGGTAAAGTGGTCATTGCCTGAGAGTCCCACCTGAGTCATGGGGAGGAACCCACAGGGGCTGGCGGGGTTTGGTGGTGAAAATTTAGGTTGCTTTTTCCAAGGACTAGAGGTTGAATGTCAGGGCAGCTAATCCATATCCTCGTGGCTCCTGGATCAACTCAGAGAATTAAGTCCAGAATTGAAATGCAGCCACTGCTGCTTCCACAGGCTTTAGCTCTTTTCTTAAGGAAAAGGGAGGCCCAAGACCTGCTTGAGAAGGAGGTTAGGATGGGGGTCTGCTGGGACGCTGGAATCTGCTGCAAGGTGAAAGACGGACTCCCTGCTACTTCAGGGCTTGTTAAGTAATGTATGGTAGCCTGTAGGATGTGGAAGGCAGAGGACTCCTCAGACAGGGTCTCCCATGGCTTCCATTCCCACAGGAAGCCTTCCCCAAAGTCAGGTCTCTGGACTCTTGCCCACACAGCTTCTACCTCCCTTGAGCCTTACCTTGGGTGGCTGCCTGTTTTCTGTCCTTTTATCCCAAGAAGTTCTATGTCCCCAATAGATAAAACATGGGACTCCAGAGCGATCCAGGAGGGAAGGCTGTTATGCAATTTCTCAGCCCAAAGCCAACCCATTTTACCTGGCTCAGGCTAGTTCCTAGGGGCCCAATATATACCAAATCTAGGGGACCCTTCTCCCCATGGGAGGAAGCAGTGGCAGAAAGCAGTTATTCCAAAAGGGCTGTTTAGGCCGAGTCCTAGAACTGACTCTTGTGGCTGTGGGACTCAGGGAGACATTCTGCTTCTGAACGTCTTACCTGATTGTCCATGAGATCAGGAGGACAGCGATACCTGTCTTGGGGGGAGGTTCCAATTAAATTGCTAACACTTAGAATGACTAAAACCACAAGACATGAAGACAGTTATTTAGATTGCCTGTCGAGTAATTGTGATCAATAACAGGCAGGCCCTGCCGCCTCTGCCAAATGAGATAATACGTGTGTGGTTATCTGGAATGGGATGTAAAGAAGTTCTCGGAATTCTCATTCCGTCTTCTTCCCTTAGAGTTGACTGATTGCTGCCAGACTCAGCCTCAATGAAGAAAGCAGTGAGGGTGAGATCAGCAGTGGAGACGGTCAGAAAACATGGCCTTGTCTGAAGGGGCCTCATAGCTGGGGCTGGCCTCACTTGATCTCAGTGTTGGAAGTGAGATCATAGCCCAATGTCAGGCCTGTCACAGTTCTGGGCTCTGCTGGCCCCACCGAGCTGGCTGCCTTTCACGTCATGGTTCCTAGGAAGAAATCACACAGTATGGCCCAATCCCCTGGCCTGGACACAACACAAGCCTAAGGTAAATGCCTGTTTGCTTAAGAGTGAGCACCGTTCTCCCTCCTGACCTGCAGGCCTTCTTTCTTTCCTTCTCTTTTGGATGCCCGACCTACTTGACTGGGCGCCAACCATTATTCTAGGCGTGTCTCTGCCAGTGTTTTCTGACGGCTGAGAAGGCAGATAGTCTTCCTGTCTGTGGGTGGACCTCACCTGTTAAGTGTGCAGAGAAAAAAGACATAGATAGACATGTATTCCCTGGAGTATAAGAGAGAGCCTCCTGTGCTAGCTGCTTTTCTGTTGTTGTGATAAAATACCGTGATCAAGAAAATTAATAGAAGGGAGACTTTATTTGAACTCAAGGTTCCAGAGAGATAACAGGCAGGCATGGCGGCAAGAGGCTGGCATGGCGGGAAGAGGCAGGCATGGCGGCAGAAGCTGGATGCTGAGAGCTGGCATCTTCAAGTGCGGACATGAAGCAGAGAGGGAAATGGAAGAGGGGGAGGTCTTTGATCTCAGAGCCTGCCCAGGGATGTACTTCCTCCAGCAAGGGTGCACCAAAACATCCCCGAACAGCACCGTCAACTGGGGACCAAACGTTCCAATGCCCAAGATTATGGGGGACATTCCTCATCCAAACCACCACACTGCCTTGTGGCCTTTGAGCTTTTGACTCAACTTGAAGACTGTGGGACTTCACCTATACAACCACATAAAGTATTTCCTTATAGTCAGTCTAGTGTTATTCCACACAGAAAATCTCCTGGCTGTTTTTCTGGAGAAGTCTGTGAATCCAGTTCTGAGTTGAAGGTGTCTGGGGTCCTCCTTATAGGCCCATGGCCCTCCTGTCATTTATTCCTTTTGAAAAAGACTCCCTGAAGAAGAGGCTTCTCCAAGAGGCTAGGGCTTCAGAGGGGCCATCATGTTATTTTATTTTAACATTTATTTATTTTTTCCATTAATTTATTTATTCATTCCACATTCTGATTGCAACCCTCTCCCTCCTTTCCTCCCAGTCCCACCCTCACGCCCCCTTCCCTCCCATTCCCCTTTCCCCTTGGGTACCAACGGGACCTGGCACATCTAGTCTAATCAGGACTAAGCACATCCTCTCCCACCAAGGCCAGGCAAGGCGGCCCAGCTAGGGCAAAGGGATCAGAAGGCAGACGACAGAGTCAGAGACAGCTCAGAGGGGCCATCTTTAACACATCCATGCCAGTGATCTTAATACCTGAGTGTACTGGGAGATCTGCTGGTATGTATGGGGCACACTGCATGCCCCTCCCCACTGGCTTCCCTTACCAACAGGGACCCACAAATCTAATAAGGAAAACCCATCAACATGCTTTGACCTGCTACCTGGCGCGAATCTCCTGCAGGAGCAGCAATGGGGCCATTAAGGGAATGATGACCTCAATTCGGAAACAGTGTTTGTTGAGTTGAATCTTCAGCCAGTTCACTCTCCTCGTATGAGTGGAAATTATATTTGGGATTAAGTTTTCACCGCATGGAATGCATTAGTGGGTTTCTGCTTTTTGTCTTTAGACAGAGTACATAACCTTCACTGAGATGGTCTGGGGGGACCAGGACAGCTGGGGTAGCCACAGAAAGCTGGCTGACCCCAGGGGATTAGGGCCAAATACAACCTATTCTACACTGAAAGTAAGCTGATTTGTTTTTTGTTTTTAAATAAGCCTTATTAAAATCTGGCTGTCGCTCATGTAGGATCTGTCGGAGAGCGTCCCTGGGCGGGATATGACTTTCTGGGCTCGGCGGCCAGCAAGGCTGCTTTCAAAGCACCACTCCTTCCTGCTACAGGCCCCAGGAATCTTCCAGAAAGTTTCACTACCCAGGGGTAGAAGCTATACACTCATTGGTGGCTGAGCGTGGGGAGCTGTGGGCCCAATTGTCAAGCTTCAGGAGACATTGTGTGCCTGCTGCTTGACTGCTCCTCTCTCTGCGGATGTCAACCTTTCTGTGACTTCTTGGGGCCATGACCTTTTCCAGCTTGCACACCTTGCCAGTGGGATGACCTTGTCTCACCCCTTCATTCACACCCTCTTCACCAGAGACCCCACCTTCATTTTAAAACAGACCGGCAATATCCACAGGATATTTTGTTTGCTGTCTGAGAGATCTACAAAGTCAGAGCTATTTCTTCCCTATCAGTCTCTCAGAGGTGTGCAGTGGTTTTCCGTGGTGGGTATCATGTGTATTCTGATGGCTGATGGCAAAAATGTGGGGGTGTTCTTTCAATTCTTCGAGAATTTCATTCATTGTATTTTGAGCACATTTACCCCCTCAATCCCCCTTCTTACCACCTTCTCAACCCTCCCATTGCTTTTTACCCAACTTTAAGATTTTTTTTTTCTTCTTTCCCTGTTGAGTTCAGTTTGGGCCAAATACAAGCTAGGATAATGGCCAGGGTGTATTGTCAGATTTTGAAAGAAAAGTTTCAGGATAATATGTCCTATAGTTTTGTCTGCTAAGGGAGGGCTGGGAAGTTGATAGTTGAAAGTCTATTTATAAGCATCCCCTAATGAAACAAGAAACAGAAAGAAACCCCGCACCAACGATGCACAATGAAATAGTTACTCTCAGAGGGTAGGAATGAGAGGGGGAAACCATAGACTCATATGTTCACCAACACAATAACCCAGAAACTATGATTTTTCTATCTATGCAATAAAGTGGGGAGAAAACTAACTTGTTCTGGGGACGACCTGCCATTTTAAGCAATGGGGAATATGCTCTGGGACTCTGTGGGTGAGTCATATTTTTCTAGGGGTCAAACCAGGACATACCACTACCAGACTCTGCCTGCCTCATTCCCAAGAAGTGCCTAATGCTCCACAAGGATGAAAGGTTGGAGGCCAGGTAAGCATGATCCATCCAGTCTCCCAAATCCCTGCCTCTCACATCTCCATCCACCTTAGATGCACAATGGACATGAAGAAACAGGGTTCCAGAAGACTCAGCTGCTACATCCAGCCACCGCCGGCTGCAGCTCCTTCCCTGCTGGCTAGACGTAATCACCTCCCAGACAGTGGGAAACTGATCTTCAGGAATCTGTCCTGGTCCACAGTCCTTATTCTCTCAGAGTACTCCTTGTCTCAGCTGTCCAGCTATGCAAGTGTTAACTGCAGTCAACGGGTCTTAGGAAGCCCAAGGGTTCTTTTTAACCCCTTCTCCGAGTCCAAACAGCTTCCGAGGCACAAAGGTGTGCTTTGCTCTCTTTGGTTTGGAGTGGACTCCTCCTCATTGATCTGGTAGCATCTGAATCGTGGAGTCCTGGAGAGTCTTGCCTAGTGGGAGAAGAGCTGAGTTCTGTCTGGGGAGGTACTTTCATGGGGCTTCAGACATCATTATCATAGTGGCTTCCTCAAATGTATCCCTTAACAGGAGATGGGCCCACCCTAGGAGCTAGTAGCTAGGTAAGTGCCTGACCTGTGACCTCGGCTTGGAGCATTGAAGATGGATTAAGTTTATGTCCCTTAAATGTTTGAAATATATGCTGATATGAGGTGAGGGGTTGGGAGCCTGCCTATCATGGAGTGGGGGTGGCTTCTGAATGCAGCAGAAAAATTCTGTGCTTACAGGAGACCATGGGGCCCTTGGCTTTTTTGTTCCTAATAGACAGGAAACCCATGTAGGACTCCCCTGTTGGGTGATACCGTGAAGACTTGTCGGGTGGAAGTCTTCTTTCTCAGCCCATGCAGAGGGTGACATGGTGTGCCTGCCACTTGGTTCATGTGATCTCCCTAAACCAAACACAGATCTCTGGGTAGCTAGATATGGGATGTTCCCCAAACTCCACACCCTTCTTCTGTGTCTTGAGATGGAGTCTCTTGTAGCCCAGGCTGACCTTAAACTACTATGTTTATGCAGTGCTGGGGCTTCTTGGATGGCAGTAATACTGAGTTCCTGTCTGGATCCCTCTCTTCACCCACTTCCAATGTCCATTTTATTTCCCCTACTTCGGGGGATTCAAGCGTCATCCCCTGAGCCCTCCTTGTTACTTAGTTTCTTTGGGTCTGTGGATTGTAGCATGGTTGTCCTGTACTTAATGGCTAATATCTGCTAATGAGTGAGTAAATACCATGGATGTCTTTTTGGGTCTGCATTAGCTCACTCAGGATGATCTTTTCTGGTTCCATCCACTTGCCTGCAAATTTCATGATGTCCTTGTTTCTGATTGCGTACTGCTGCTTCATTGTCTAGATGCACCACAATTTCTTTATCCATTCCTCAGTTGAGGGACATCTGGGTTGTTTCCAGTTTCTGGCTATTAAAAATAAAGCTGTTATGAACATAGTTGAGGAAAAATAAAAAAAAAACCAGGATAGCGAAAACAGTTCTGTAAAATAAAAGAACTTCTGGAGGTATCACCATCCCTGACTTCAAACTGTACTACAAATCTATAGTAATAAAACCCTCATGGTATTGGCATAAAAACAGATTGGTTAACCAATGGAATCAAATCAAAGACCCAAAAATGAATTCACACACCTATGGACACTTGATCCTTGACAAAAAAGCCAAAACTGACCAATGGAAAAAAGAAAGCATCTTCAACAAATGGTGCTGGTATAACTGGATTTCAGCATGTAGAAGAATGAAAATAGACCCATATTTATTACCCTTTACAAAACTTAGGTTGAAGTGGATCAAAGACCTTAACATAAAACCAGATACACTAAATCTATTAGAAGAGAAAGTAGGGAAAAGCCTTAAACTCATTGGCACAGGTGACAACTTCCTGAACAGAACACCAACAGCTCAGCTCTAAGACCAACAATCAATAAATGGGACCTCATGAAACTGAAAAGCTTCTGTAAGGCAAAAGACACTGTCAATAGAACAAGATGGCAGCCTACAGACTGGGAAAAGATTTTCACTAACCCCATATCAGACAGAGGGCTAATATCCAAAATATATAAGGAACTCAAGAAATTAAATACCAATAAACCAAATAATCCATTGGGAATGTAGGCTATACCTTATAATTTTCATAATTGTGGCCTAATTGTTCCTATTGTTTTGTATTGTATTTATTGTTATAAGAAAAAGAACCTTTTATTGGACTAAAAGGGGGAGCTGCTGAGGGAAAAAAGATAAACCTTAAATCAAAAAAAAAAAAAAGCAAGCAGATAGGAGGGTAAGGGGGAATTGGGTAGGAGGGTGGGACAGGGACGGGGAGAAGGGAGGGGACTATGATTGGGATGTAACTTGAAACTTGAAGAAATAAATAAATGTTTAAAAAATGGGGTATAGAGCAATAAACCAAATAATCCAATTAAAAATTAGGGTATAGAGAATTTACTACAGAGGAATCTCTGATGACTGAGAAACACTTAAAGAAATGCTCAACATCCTTATTCATAAGGGAAAAGCAAATCAAAATGACTCTGAGATTCCATCTCACACCTATCAGAAAGGCTAAGATCAGAAACTCAAGAGATAGCACATACTGGTGAGGATGTAGAGAAAGGGGAACACTCCTCAATTGCTGGTGGGAATGCCAACTTGTACAACCACATTGGAAATCAATCTGATGCTTTCTTTCTTTCTTTCTTTCTTTCTTTCTTTCTTTCTTTTTTTTTTTTTTTGGTTTTTCGAGACGGGGTTTCTCTGTGTATCCTTGACTGTCCTGGACTCACTTTGTAGACCAGGCTGGCCTTGAACTCACAGAGATCCACCTGCCTCTGCCTCCCCAGTGCTGGGATTAAAGACGTGCGCCACCACGCCTGGCTCAATCTGGTGCTTTCTAAGAAAATTGGGAATAGTTCTATCTCAAGACCCAGCTATACCACTCTTTCGCATATACCCCAAGTATGTGTCACTAAATCACAAGGCTCCTGAATCTTAACCCAAATCCTCTTAGCAAGGCGGCCAAGTCTTGCAGCTGAGAGCTTCCACTCAGGGGTCACAATTCAACCCAGAGCCACACTCTCCCCTCATAGGTTTATGCTAGAGCTGCCATGGGCAATGGAGAAGACCCCAAGCTCACACTAGGTCCCACAGCTCTAGCCACTGTGAACCAACAAATCCCATTTCTCCCTAATTTATTAGCTTTGCGTTGATCTACTGCCCTTCAGTGCAAGGCCTGACAGACACTGTTTTCCTACTGACTCTCAGCCAGGTATGCGGTGAGGAGCCTGGCCAGCTGGCAAGGAGCACACCTGGGCCAGGGAGGCTGGTCCGGATGCAGCCAAAGGTTTCCTCTTCAATTTCTCCCTGGCCATGGGGACTTGTCTGGGCGGATGACAGCCTGGTTCTGCAGCTCAGGAGCCCATGGCTACCCACCTCTCTGCCTGGCTCTGTATCTAGTTGCTGCATCCTTTTCAACACTTGTGTGTGTGTGTGTGTGTCTGCATGTGTGTGTGTATGTATGTAAGTGCCTCTACATATGTGTGTGTGCAAGTATAAGTACATATATGTGGGAGCATTTGAAAGCCCGAGGTCAGCCTTGGCTGCTATTCCTCAGGAGCCCACGAGCCATTTAGCTTTGTTTTGCTGTTGTTTGTTTGGAGACAGTGTCTCTCTCAGTTAAGCTAGGCTGGCTGGCTGGAGAACCCCAAGGATCGGCCTGTCTGCCTCCCCAGCGCTGGAATTACAAGTGCACATCATTATGCCTAGATTGTTGCATGGCTTCTGGGGACCAAACCCAGGTCCTGATGCTTGCTGGTCATTGTAGGAGCGGGATCCTGTCGTGCCTCTAGGTTGCATCATTGCTAGGGCTTCTGGGATAGTGTTACAGACCAGGTATTTAACCAACAGGCATTGTTAGTTTGTTTTAGGAGTTTGAAGTACCAGGTCAAGGTCAATAAGACTCCATCCTTTCACAGAATTTGCTGTTGAAGGAGAGTGGGTCCCTTGCCCACCGTGGCCTCTGGAAGCACCTGGCATTTCTTGGCATGCAGAAGCACTGCCTGTCTCTGCCTCATGTGGTGTTCTCTCCCTGTGTGTGTGCCTGACACAAAGTTCCCTTTAGGGAGTCCATCCTGTTCAGCTGGAGTTTTTGCTACTTCAATATGACCTTGTCTCGCCTAATTATGTCTGTTATGATTGTGCATCTGAGTAAGCTTGCTCCGAGGTTCTTTAGCCTCTGAACTTTGAGTCAACTCATAATAAGCCAACCTTTAGCGAGGCCCAGAAGTCTCACCTCCCCCAGGAAGCCCTCTGTATTCCCTGCCCTGCAATTCCTGTCTCTGGGACTCCTTAGTCCTAGATTCAGCATGACTCCTCAGCCTGGCTGATGTGTATTGCCTAAGGCGCTTCATTCTGTAGCATAGCACAGGGAGTTCTTGGCCACAAATGCAGCCCAGAAGAAATTCCCCCATCTGATGTGGCTAATAATGAAGTATGACAACTTGAACTTGGAAGAAGAATGCTGGCCACCTTCAAGGGCCCAGCATATAGTGGGCAGCTGATTTGTACAGGAGTGTGAGCCAAGGTCAAGCCTGGTGTGGCTGAATAAGATGCACAGGGAGGGCACTTTCTGCACATCACACAGGTAGCCCTGGCCCTTGTGCTGAGGGATGCAGAATACCCAACCTCCTGGCTGAATGCATCTGTAACCATCATTTATGCTGAGACCATCTCAGACACTCCTGCGTGTTTCAGGTGTCGAGGGAAGTGGCCCCAAAGAGCCATTCTGGGCTTTGTAAGTTGATGAGGACCCCCCCCCCCACCAGAGGGGGACTCCTTTGGAGCCTGGGTTTTGGAAAATAGAGTTGTCTCTAGAGTTACATAAGATGAACATGGTAAGTCCAAAGCAGAGAATGTCACACTAGCTCACTTGGCTCACAACGTCAGCACGCCCAGAAGACTGAGGCGATCAGAATGTGTGTGTGCGCGTGCATGCGTGTGTATGCAAATATGTGGACAGGGAGTTCCAAGAAGAAGAGTCACTGCATTTTCTTTTCTTTTTTTTTTTTTTTTTTTGGTTTTTCGAGACAGGGTTTCTCTGAATATCTCTGGCTGTCCTGGACTCGCTTTGTAGACCAGGCTGGCCTCGAACTCACAAAGATCCGCCTGCCTCTACCTCCCAAGTGCTGGGATTAAAGGCGTGCGCCACCACCGCCCGGCGTACTGCATTTTCTTAACAACACAAAGCCAAATCAAACTTGACCTTCCCCACAGTGAGAGATTAGACCACCTGTGCTCCAGGATTGTCTGGTCAGGTCATCTTATGCAGCATGGTTGGTGCTTCTGTGGTCACTATCATCCACTTCGTCCCATGAGCCCTTCTGTTATGGTTAATCTTTACTGTCAACCTGATGGAACTTAGAATTAGCATGTAAACACTCTTGTGCCCGAGCCTATGACAGCGTTTCTGTAACTGCTTAACTGAGTAGTGAGGACCCACCTTGAGTGTGGGCAGCACCACCTCATGCTCTGGGATCCTGAACTTAATAAAAGGAAGGCAGCTGGGCATCATCGGCCTCCGCCAATCTCTGCTCCCTGGGTATGGATGTAACATGACCAACCACTTCTAGCTGCTGCTGTCCTGATTTCTCCAGCGTGATATGGACTGCATCTTCAAACTGTGAATCAAACTAAACACCCTAATGTTGTTTTACCAGATATTTTGTAGATTAACTGATTTTGTCACATAACTTGAGAAGATTAACTGAGATACCTCTGCTATCCCAAACTAGCTCAGCATTTGCTTCACTGGTCCTAGGAGCTCTCCTACAGAGAAAGGAAGTGACTGGAACAGGAGCTGAGACCCAGCCTATGCAGAAAGCCTGCTTGGGCAGTCAGACTGACTCCTCCCCTTACTCCCTGGTATTCCTGGAATAGTTGGTTACCCTCTGAGCTCTAGTTGCTTCATCTCTGAAACTGGTTTTGTACAGCACCTGCCTCTCCTGTGAGAACCCCTAAAAGAGCTTAGCACCCTGAAAGTGCTTAGCACCCTGAAAATGCTTAGCACAGAGGCTTTACATGGCAGACGTCCACAGGGCCAAGTTTCCACCACCATCACCTGCACCTGGACTGCTTTTTGTAACTACTCCTGAGAACAGAATGCCTGGCTCAGATGGGCTGTGCAGCAGCTCTACTCACACACTGTGTCCTTGTTGATCACACTCTCCCTAGGGTGAAGACTGACTGAAGGATTAGGTGAATTAATGAATGACAAGTCACATTCCTGAGCCTACAGGTCCAGGGCCATGGTAGCTTGGGAAGGTGAGCCATCCTGTATCCTTGCACTAGGTGGCCCTGCCTTCACTAGAGAGGAGTGAGCATCCTGCTTATTCTTTGGGTGGGGGGGAGGGCTGAGGTTGGAGATAGGGGTGGTGCTCTGGGCTGTCTAAAGCAGCCACGTGGCCACAAGGTGGAGGCATCGGTCATTTTCACCAAGCTGCTGAATTATATCACTCACACTTGTTGTGGTTTTGTGTTAATTTGGAAGGATACAGGAGGGTCACCAAACACACCTGGTATCCTCTGATACCTTGCTACTTATCTAATTGTGTCCTGTGGACTCTTCCAAATTCAGTCTCCATCCAGGCTTCTGGAATCTCCACTTGCTGCTTCACAGGATCTGGGCAGGAGTGTGTGTCATCAAGCACACCAAGAAGCTCCAGCTGGGTCATCCCTGAAGTCCAGCTCTTAGGAGTTTCAAACCATGTATCCAACAGCTGACCAGTGGGGGAGGGTTCCAGGGTAGTTTGGTTCTGCCTCTTCTTGCCCTCTGTGTTCCCTCTCCTCAGCCCCTCATTACCAACCTGGTTCTTCTTATGATGATGATGAGATGCCTCTCTGCTATGGGGGGGGGGAATGGATGGAAATAGTATTCATTTTCATGTTTTCTGAAAGAGCATGTTTCATTCTAGTGAGCTGTTAAGGCAAGTTCTACTGCAAGCTGTTTGTCAGCCCTCTGCTCCAGCCTGGTGAGTGCTAGCCCAGGCCCAGCATGTGTCCTCAGCCTTCTAAAGCAGCCTGCCCCTCCTCCAGCTGTGCAGGCTGGCACACAGGCACACCTGGCCTTCCTTCTTCCTATCTTTACTACTCTGGAGAGAACCGAGACATGTCACCAGTGACAGTAAAATCCGATGACAGCCCAACAACCCCTAAATCTTCCAAATTACCACCTAAGCTTCCTCTAACTCTGTTTCTTGACATGCCCAAACCCAACCTCCCTGGGATCCATAACCAGTATGCAACCCATTGTCTGCACCTCCAGCTGCTTCTGGGAACTCTAGGACTCCAGGGTCCACCTCCTCCTGGGGCACCTTCCCAGAGTAGGTGGAGCTAAGGAGTGGGCTCAGGGTGAGAAAATGAGGACTGGCTTGGAAATCTCCCAAGCCCAGTTCCGTCAAGGCTTCTTCACATTCCACTTGGAAAACCAGCCAATCAATGGAGAACCGAAGTCAATATTCCACAAGTCTCCCAGAGAGGACTGCCAGGTGGCAAAGGGTGCTAACTCCTTTTTCAAACATGAACTCTATGTGAAATTTCAAAGGACAGGCCAGATTGTTCCTGAACAGTAGAAATTAGGCCTCTGTCCCCAAGTTCAAGATGAACAAAACGGTAGGAATGGTGATGTCAACTATGCCAGAGAAGGGGGCATCATGGGAACCTCTCAGCTTAATGATGGCCCAACATCCTGATTGGTTTGCATCCCCAGGATTTGCCAAGAGCTGTGTCAATCCAAGCCCCTAATAATGACTCCTCATTCATCCTGGGTAGAAAATCCACTACCTCCCTCCTGTGTTTTTGTATTTTAAGAGAAAACCATTTTAGTTTAAGTGAGGAGAAGCTCAGCCATATACCCACTCATGCCTCACTTAAGGGTCAGCATGTCCAGGCTCCTCCCGCATTACCAGTTGCACCTTTAATTACACAGCAAAGCAAAGTCAAGAAAAATGAGCCAGGCAGAATACGGATGGATGTGTGGGAGGCTAAATGGTGTTCAGCTCATCTCTGCCCCTCCAGACACAGTCTTTAAAAGAATATGATTACATTTAGTGTGAGTGCCTGTGTGTGTGTGTGCACTTAACAAGGACCATTTACAAAGACTCAGACAGGGTGTGGGGACTTCTAAGGTGTTGCTGGGTGTCTAGAGACAGTAACTCATTGTGGGGCCTGAGGGACAAGGGGAGAGAATTACCTGAATCTTGAAGGAGATTGATTGGTAGGAGGAGAGGTGACCTGAGAGAAGCCCTGACCTTCAGTGGGAGTGGTGGGTGTGGCCGACCTGAGATGAGCCATTCTTACCCTTTGCCCTCCGTCCTTTGCCCTGGCCTCCACTGACCAGACTAGCCAGGAACCTGTAATGCGGTCCACAGGGAGAGGGAGTCTTCAATGTGGTATTCAGTAAAAGGAAAGTGCCCATCATGTGCTGTACAGAGGACAGAGAGCCAATGAAAAGGGTCAAGATTGGATCAGAGCTGGTGAAACCCTTCAGTGGGTAAAGGGGCTCCATGCCAGCAATGAAGACCCAAGTTTCAGCCCATGTCCCAAGTGCTAGAAAGAGAACTGACTTTTGCATGTTGTCCTCAAATTTCCTTGTGCCTGATGTAGCACTGTACACACACATGAATGCACGTACATACACACACATATGAACACACACATGCACACACAAGCACACACGCACAATATACTCACACTCACACACGCATACACACACAGGTACACATATATATGCACACATGCACATGAATGCATGCACATGTGCACATTCACACTATAGTCATTTCTTTTTAAATATTGGATCAGGAGGGCTTGAGAAGAGCTTGGTGGCATCTGAGCTGCTCTTCCATCTGTCCTGCACCCTGCCTGGTTTCCTTATTTTCTTTTCTTGACACTGTAGCTGTTTGGGGGTGGGGCCAAGTGGGAGAACTGTAGGCTGTGCTCTGGAAGTAGAGAATAAGGCCCCAAGCTCCTTTCCCTTCTTTTCTCTCTCCTTTGACCCCATCAGCTGAGCAGTTTTTGTCTACCACTAGCCCTGCCATAACATGCTGCCTCACCATAGGCTCCCAGCGCAAACTAGAAACTACAAAGCTGTGAGCCAAACTAAACTTTTTCTCATTATAACCTAATTATATTAGTTGTTTTGCTATAATAGTAACAAGCTGACTAATGCAATTATCTTATGTTGTGATTTATTATTAAATAGTACTTGGGAATTTCATCTGCTAACTCAGATGGAAGATTTTCAGGACAGAGATAGTATTTATGAGAGTCCTCCATGGTCCTGGGTCCGTCCTCATCCTTTACATAATACGCTGCGGTTTTGTGCTTGTGTCTGTATGCACGTGTACCAGTGAGGTAATGTTGCGATACTAGCTCTGAACCACCAGATCTCAGTGGCCTTATGAAATGAGTGTTTTCTCTTGTTCACACTACCTAGCTAGCAGTCTCAGTCCGTTTTCTGTTGCTATAGTGAATACCTGAGACTGGTAATAAAGGAAAGGCTTTGATTTTACATGGTTCTGGAGGCCAGACATCCAGAAACAGAGCTCCAGTGTTAGCCTGGCTTCTGGACATGGTGGAAGAACAGAGGAGTTCGTATAGCAAAATGGGGGGGGGGGGGGCAAGCACTTTTAGAACCAGCTAGCAGCTAGGTAAATAGCACGCTCGGCACAGTCAGCCTGCCCCTGACTGTAAGAATGGTTCAGGCCTTGCTGAAGGACTTGATTGTCTCCCAGTATCTTCACAATAGCCATCAAATTCTACATGTGGCACAAAGCCTAAAAGAAAATCCTTGGTATTTATCTTGTAGGTACTCTAACTCTCAGGGTCTTGAGAAGCCTTGCACAGTGAGGTCAGAAGGAAGAGGTCTGCCCTACCAATTGAGGTGTACATGACTTCTGAGATGGGCTTGTCAGGGCAACGGCGGTGACAACTTGGGAGGCTGGCAGGGTCCTTACCTGACCAAGAGGATTGAGTAGTTTAGCTCTAGGATCTCCTTGAGGATCATTTTATGGCCTCCCTATTGGCTCTTTCAATAACTCAAATTCTGATGCCACATGCCAGGAGGGAGCGAAAGCAGTCAGAGACCTGGTTGTGGATTCAGGGCCTGCTCAGGGCAGAGAATTAGGGAACTAGAAAGAAGGAAGCAAGAGGCAGCTGCATTTCCTCACCCAGGGACAGCCACCTTCAACTTCTTGCGATCTTCCTGATCCCCTTCAGCTTGCAGTTCCTTCTTCATTGATTTTTTTAAGTTAACATGCCAATCACTAATTCTTTTTTTTTAACTGAACACACGTGTCTTGAGCTCTGCATTGTGAAATCACGGCTGAATACATGGACCACATGCTGTTGTCATGAGCATACAATACCCAAGGCTGTTGTAACAGTCAACAGGCAGAAATAAGAAAACTTCTAAACACGTAGACACCACCGAGCACACCACTGAATCATATATGGGACCGAAGAAGGAATTTCAAAAGAAATGAAAACTGCACAGGATGCTGGGGCTTTTGGCTTTCCTCTAGACACAGTGGGATGCTTTATTCTTCAAGTTCACAGCCCTGTTAGGGCATGTAACAGTTGTATTACATAATGACACTGACTAGGCAAAGTAGATCTTAGTCAGGAGAAAAGGATCCCTGTTAACCATTAATACTGGTTCCAAGGCAGCTTCAAGTAATGGGGAACAAGGTGGAGTTCTCTGAAGAAAGGTACAACATTTTTTATCTTTCTGATGGGACAAAAGCCTGCAAAATTTCAAAGTCTTCTTTGAACCCTGAAGTCATTCCTTAAATATTTAACATAACAGCAGGAAAACAATCACAATTGTTTGTATATGTACTGTGTGTATGTGTGTGTATATCTCTGTCTGTGCATGTGAATGAGTGTGGTCATGTGTGTAGTGGATAACTATCTTTTCCTCCTTATATTTATACTATTTATTACTTCTTTAAGAATTCCATACAGTGTAATTTGATCATATTTATCACTTTGCCTCCTCCTTATTTTTAAGACAAGGTCTCCCAGTGAACCGTGAGCTCACTAATTGGCTAAGCTTGCTGATCAGTGTTCCCCCTTTTAAGCTAAGGTGGCAGATGAGTGCAGCCATGCAGGACTATTTTCCTATGATGATGGGGATCTGACCTCAGGTCCTATCGCTTGCACGGCAAAACTTCACTGATTGCACCATCTCCCCAGGACCAGAAAGTTCACTTCTTTTTAGAGAGGGTAATTGGCCTCTCAGCGATGGTTTTATTCTCGCTTGTCTTTACCCCAGGGCCCCTGGGTCATTTTCCTAATGGCCATGCTCACTTCCAGACTTAGAAACTTCCATGGTCTTCCATATACTTCTTGCACCAGTAGTGCAAGATGCAGAAGCATGTGGGGCTAACATCAGGAGTGCACAATCTATTCTTCAAAAGGCAGAGCAAATCAGGTGTGATGGGTTCTGTCACCTGTAACCCAAGGCCAACAGAGGTCAGGTCCAGCACAGGTGACAGTATGAGACCCTGACCCCGTATCAAACCATAGCATGGAGCCTTAAAGAAGAACAGTCTATGAGACCTGACCCCGTATCAAACCATAGCATGGAGCCTTAAAGAAGAACAGTCTGTCTGTGGCAGTACCTTCATTGTGCAATGGCACCAACAGACTAGAGAACTGAAGGCTCCTTTGCCTACATGTGTCATGGAGAGGTCTAATCTTCATGCACAGAATTAGAGTGCTCTGGAGAGACACCCAGAAATTCAGTCTTTGCTTTTCTGGTCCCAGAAGGCCTAGTAATGTACCCAAGACCATTCCTATGGCTTGATGACCTTTTGGTAGTGCTGGCCTGTCTTTGGTCACATGTGATGTCTAAGTACTTATGAGTTGGTGAGAAGTGTCATTGGTCTCCAATTCCAGTTTCAAGGTGAAGTGTGTGAGTGGGAGGGGTGGTGCCGTTGACACCTGTTGGTTATCTCAATATCCTTTATGGTATTCTTCCCAAAGTGCAAGTTCTTAAGGGTCTATGATAGTCACCTTATGTTCTTCTTTTATTGTGTGTGTATGTGTGTGTGTGTGTGTGTGTGCCTGTAAAGTTCAGAAAAGGGCGTTGGATGCCCTGGGGTTACACGTGATTGTGTAACCTAACCCTAACCTGATATTGCTGCTAGGAACTAAACTCTTGTCCTTTGAAAGAGTAGTTAGTGCCCTGAACCCCTGAGCCATCTCTCCATCCCCTCAGTTGGAGTTGACACTAGTTAACAACACCTAGAAAAAGAATTGAACTTGTTCCTTAGATAAATAGATGGATAGATAGATACAGATACATAATAGATGGACAGACGGACAGACAGACAGACAGACAGATGATTCTGAGGCTAACTCCCAGCTCCAATCTTGTTCCTGGACTTGGGCCTCCTTCTCCCAACTTGGACATTGGCACAGCTGGTACAAAAGCAGCAGCTTGTCTCCAGACGTCGGAAAACCACTGATCCCTCTGTTGGGATCTGCACTAACCCTGTGGGCAAGGCAGTCTGCCAGGCCAGGCCTTAACCTCAAGGAAGTATAACTGAACACGCAGCTGGAGACAGCAGGGTTGCCCTGGCTTATCCCAGCTTGTCATTGTCATGGATGGCACTAAGAAAACAAACAATAACACATTCACTTTCCATTTAAAATGATGGCCCTGGTTCTAAAGAGGCAGAGTTCAAGGCTAGAAGAAGTTGGTAGAGCAGGGGCTGAAAGGTCATCCAGGACTGGAAGCAAGGACATACTGCCCACAGGGGCATTTAGGAACTAAGAGGGCAGAATGGGATGGGAGACCTGGAGGTTCTAAGGGCACACTAGTTCTTCAACCACTGGGACCTGCAGGAGAGGGCAGGAGGCATGTGCTGAGCCTCTCATTGTCTCAGAAAGGGGAGGGGAGAGGAGGGGAGAGGAGAGGAGGGGAAGGAAGGAGCCGGGAGGGCAGGGGAAAGAATACACACCATCTTCATGTCACATAGACACACCCACACAGACATATTCACACTCTCTATAGACACACTTATCCACACTCACACCCCCACACACACTCACACAGACATACCCCCCCACACACAGATACACACACTCACCCCCACACTCACACACTCACAAACCCGCAGATACACACTCACAGACACACTCCACACACACACTCACACCCACACACAGTGCCTCACATCATTTTCAACACCTAACAGCTTGTCTTCAGTTCGGGGCCCAATTTATTTATGGCATCACTGAGGAAATGAAGTGTCTCCCCAATGTCTCCAGCCCTCCATTTTTCTGATGTCTTGGCATCATGGTCCCACCCCACCCTGGAACAGCACTGAAGCCAAAGCAAGTAGGCAGAGAGCACTGGTTCCTCCCCTACAGTCAAATGTAGAGTGTTGCATGCCTGCATGTTTGCAATGACAGGCTCCAGTGAGGGAGCAGCCAAGGGCAACAGCCTAGAAGCCAGGAAGGGAGCCCTTGGAGAAACAGAATTGGCTGGCATTGACTTTGAATTTTCAGCCTCTAAAACTGCAAGGAATTAAGTGCGTGTTGTTTAAGCCACACAACCTGTGGTATTTGTTATGCAGTTGGAGTACAGTAATAGCCAGGACTCTAAAGCTGCCCCAAGAGGCCCTTCCTCCTGATCATCCTTCTGGCTCCATCTCCCTAGCTCCTTCCTCCTAGACACCCCAGTATCCAACACACATTTTTATCCCAGGGCCTTTGCCCTGCTCTCACTGGTAATCACACTCTTTGTGTGTGTGTCTGAGTGAGTGTGCATGTGCGGGTGTGAATGCTTTGGCCAGAGGCTAACCTTGGGCGTTGTTTTCCAGGAACTGCTCATCTTGTTTTTTGAGACAGGCTCTGCCACTGGGACCTGAGGCTCACTAGGCCAACTGGCTGTTGAACACCAGATGCCCTGACACTGCCTCCCCTGACTTGGATTTATAAGCATGTACCACCCCGTCTGACTTTTTATTTTATTTAGGTTCGAGGTTCTGAGGAATCAAACCCAGGTCCCACGCTTACACAATGAGCTGGCTAGTTTTATGTCAGCTTGACACAGGATAGAGTCATTTAAGAGGAGAGAACCACAAATAAGGAAATGCCTCCATAAGATCAGGCTGCAGGCAAGCCCTTGGGACATATTCTTAATCAGTGATTGATGGGAGGGGGCATCTCATTGTGAGTGGTGCATCCCTGGGCTGGTGGCCTTGGGTTCTACAAGAAAGCAGGCTGAGCAAGCCATGGACATTAAGCCAGCAAGCAGCACCCCTCCATAGCTTCTTCATTAGCTCCTGCCTCCAGGTTCCTGTCCACTTTGAGTTCCTGGCTTGGCTTTCCTCAGTGGACTGTGATTCAGGATGTGTGAGCCAAACTAACACTTTCCTCCCCAACTTGCATTTGGTCCTGGTGTTCCGTCTCAGCAATCACACCCTGACTGGACACACAGCAAGCGCTTTGCCGACTGTCCACGTGCCTGCCACTTACATTCTTACTTCCAAAGCAAAGCTTCCTGCTTTCTTCAAGTCTCTGGTTGAAAACCACCTTCTCCGTGAAGCTGACTCTGAAAACTAAATTTCGCTTTGCTTGTGTCACCCGCTATGTCCACCCTCCCTGTCACGTTAATTCAACGTTGAATTTTTCTTCACCCGCTGATCATTTTTTTTTTTCTGCACAACCACGATGCAAGAGAACAGGATATGTGTCTATTTTGTTCAGTAATAAATCCCAAGTGCCTGGGACTAGGGCGCATGCGCAATTTCTTTCTTTTTTTTTTCAAATTTATTTATTGGTTGCTTCAGGTTACATCTCCATCATATTGTCCTCTTTCCCCCCTTCCAAGCCCCACCCTCCCATCCTCTACCCCCTAACCCTTCCATCTTGCTCCTCTGGAGTGGAGTGACCCCACATAACAGTCCCTCGCCCCAGTTCAGACGTCGTATGAGGGCCAAGAGCCTCTTCATACACTGGGGGCCTACAAGGCAGCACCACCAGTGAAAAGTGTCTCATTGCTGGGGAGGGAAAACTAAAAAACAGACCAACAAACCAACAAAAACTAACAACAACAACAAAAAATGAAAGAAAAAAAGATAAAAAAGTCTATGTCCATGTTCCCTTTGGTTTGTTGGTTGTAGTACAGATATCCTGTACTATATAGCTAAAATCCTACTATAAGTGAATAGATGCCATGTGCATCCTTCTGAGTCTGGGTTAGTTCACTCAGGATGAGCTTCTCTAGTTCCATCCATTTGGCTGCAAACTGCATAATTTCATTGTTTCTGATAGCTGAGTAATATTCCATTGTATAGATGTACCACAGTTTTTTTCTTTTTCCTTTATTTTTATTTCTTCAAGTTACATCTCAATCGCAGTCCCACTCCTATACCCCCTCCAGTCCCACCCTCCCACCCTCAACCCCCGATCCTCTTTCCTTTTTTTTTTCTTTTAAGTTTAAGGTATATCTTATTTCCCCCTACAGTTTCCCCTTTCAGTCCAACAAATGGCTCTTTCTCTTATAATAATAAATACAATACAAAAACAACAGAGGTAATTAGGCCACAGTTATGAGGGTTATATAGCTTAGCGTACATTCCCAATGTGGAACAACAAAAAGCCCAGAATAGCTAAATCAATCTTGTACAATAAAAAAGCATCTGGAGGTATTACCATCCCAGATTTCAAGCTGTACTACAGAGCAATAGTTGTAAAAACAGCATGGTATCGGTATAGAAACAGACCAGTAGATCAATGGAATCGAATTGAAGATCCAGAAATAGACCCACACACTTATGGCCACCTAATTTTTGACAAAGAAGCCAAAACGGCACAATGGAAGAAGGACAGCATCTTCAACAAATGGTGCTGGTCCAACTGGATGTCCACTTGTTAGACCCATACTTATCACCTTGTACAAAACTTAAGTGCAAGTGGATCAAACACCTTAGCATAAGGCTGGTCACACTAAATCTACTAGAAGAAAAAGTGGGAGAAACCCTCGAACTAATTGGCACAGGCGACAACTTCCTGAACAGAACACCAACAGCTCAGGACTTGAGATCAACAATCAATAAATGGGACCTCATGAAACTGAAAAGCTTCTGTAAGGCAAAGGACACTGTCATTCGAACAAAACGGCAGCCTACAGACTGGGAGAAAATCTTCACCAACCCCACATCTGACAGAGGGCTAATATCCAAAATCTGCAATTTCTTTTCAATAAATATTTCTTGACTGAGTAGCTGGACCTCATCCCTTGTGAATTAGCTCGTCAGCCAGGAGACCACGTCATCCCAGAATTTCCCAGAAGAGGGCAGCCGAGGAACGTCAGAGATTGCTGAGCGGCGGCGCTTTGAACTCCAGAGTCTTTCAAAGGCAAGATAACAACGCTGGGGAGGAGTGAACTCCCGCCCCACTTACTTCTAAGGCAGGCTTTTGCCCCTAACAAAAGGGTTTGGTGGAGGAGCCCTCTGGGGAGCCGATAAGGCCCCTATCAATGGCACAGGGGATTGTTTACCAAAATTCAGGTGTAAAAATGTGAGAAACTGTTGAATAGAAACAAGGTCAGCCAGTCTCCCACGGTGGGAGGAGGGAGTGGAGACGGCCAGCGAGAGTATCTGCGTCACTCCTCCACAGGACAGAAACATCATTTATCCTCTACTACCCAGCGATAGAACTTAGCCCCTAACTCATTCCGAGCTGTAAAGTCTCTAGTCTCATTCTGAACATTCCAGCAGATGACATTACAAGAACCAGCCCCAGCAACCACCCCGGGTCAGGCAGCTTTCTTCCCTGGTGGTTCTGTTACCCATTCAATCGGGGAATCGAGTTGCAGCAGTAACAAAACCTTCAGAAGCCAAGTTCAAGGTGAATCTGCCTTAGATCAAATTCAGTATTTGAATGTGTCGGGTTGGAGGCATCAAGCTAGGCACTGCTAGAGTGCACCTGAGTCCGTTGACCCAGAATTGGCCAATCAGCAGAGGATGGCGATGTGAACCAGCATTTATTGAGTGAGTACTTCATGTTTGCCAGACATATGCAAGATATATGTCAGTGGGCATAGTCCATGAATTCCCAGAGCAACCAACTCTAAAAGCCGCGATTCTAAGCCGGTGGCTCTCTACCCTTTTGTAATCCTCTTTTTCCAAAAAAATGTTTACATTATGATCCATGACAGTATAAAGATTATTTTATGGTTTAGGGTCACCACAACATGAGAAGGGTTGAAGTATTAGGAAGGTTGAGAACACTGTATAAAGTCTGGGTTCTTTGTTCTCATTTACAGGTGAGAGACATGAGAGAGGTTATTCATCACCAAAAGACCCAGCTCACCCTCAGCTTACCTACCCTCAATCGTGTGAGAGGAAGCATCTACTGAGTGGGTTTGCCATGGATCCTGCAGAACTGAGAGAGCATGTAGTCTAGCTTGGTCTCTGACAGAGGGAGAAACTAAGGTCTAGGGAGTGGATGGGAACTTCCTAGGTTTACACAGAGAACCCTGCCATCCACCTGAGCAGTATGTGCAAGGACAGATCCCGGACTTCCCAGGACTGGCTAGTGGGGTCTACTCAAAAAGGCTTTTTGTTTTTCCCTCCTTGATTCCTGATTCCGGGTATGATG
Source organism: Lophiomys imhausi (assembly GCA_907164525.1). Classification (NCBI taxonomy): domain Eukaryota; kingdom Metazoa; phylum Chordata; class Mammalia; order Rodentia; family Muridae; genus Lophiomys; species Lophiomys imhausi. The sequence continues at coordinate 16,100,194 of CAJQZJ010008773.1, forward strand.
GTGCATGTTTGTAACCCCAGCACTGCAGGGTAGGAGGATCTGGATTCAACGTCATCCTCTCTTGTAAATCATGTGAGGTCTTGCCTACAAAACCAAATCAAAGCTTGATTCCTAGTCTGAATGTGTCTGGAGGGGCTCTTCCATGCACCATGTCACAGAAGCAACAATCGGAGTTGTTTGTTTGTTTGCTGACTGTAGGCTGCTGAGACTCCTGCCTTCTGCAGTTGTAAGTCAGGGTCTGTGCTCAGTTAGCACTATCTACATAAAGATGCAGCCAGGCTACAGAGCCAGGCCCTGGCTCTAGATAAATAAATGAAAAGACAAATGCTTAGAACAAGTGATTGGAGCTCTCGCTGTGAGCCATATTGGATTTTGTAAGTTATGTCACGAAGCACCTTCCATCTCTCATGCTGGTGTCTGTTGTCCCGGTGTAACCGAACTTTTAAATTATTATTTAACACTTATTTATTTATTAC
>CAJQZJ010008773.1:16101069-16116907 GCA_907164525.1 Lophiomys imhausi
GAATTTAGTAATAAATAAATAAGTGTTAAATAATAATTTAAAAGTTCAGTTACACCCTGTGAAGCATCCAATAGCATCAGGTCTCTCTGCTACTTCCAGTTCAAGTCAAATGAAAAGTCAGAGACCTTTGAGCAGCTCAGGAGCTGCTGGAAGACAGCTGTCCACTAGTAGCCAGAAGCCACCCTAGTAAAGTGGGCCTCAGACACCAGAACTGAGCTTCAGGGTCTCCCTAGGCTGCCCCTCTCTACCTTGGTGGGAATAGGGTCCAGAGCCACTTAGAAGGTCAGAGAAGAGGAGCCGGAGAGATGGTTCAGTGCTCATGCAGAGGATCTGAGTTTGGTTCCCAGCACCCATGTTAGGAGGATCACAACCACCTGTAATCACAGCTCCAGGGAGATCAGAGTCCTCCTTCTTCAGCAGCTACCAGCTCTCATATGGACACACACACACACACACACACACACACACACACACACACACACACACTTAAAAAAGTATTAAAAAGTGAGCCGAGCTAAGGTGGAAAGGGTCACTGCCCTGACGTGGATAGAAGCACATCCGGTATGTGCCCCTGACTCGGCTCTGTGTTGCTAGGTCAAGCTTGGCCAGGCTCAATATCTAGACTAGTAGTTTCTACTCTGTGCAAGCCCAGTGCTGTCACCTGTTAGGGAAACTAGAGGAAGAGGTGGTGAGCTCCAGGGCCTTTGTTCTCCCTGAATCCTATAAAAACATAGACACAGAGACACAGAGACTCTTACTCTCTGCCTTGGGCATCCACAGCACACTTGTACCTTCCTGCAAGGTTTTATCTGCAGGAAGATTCTGTTTCCCACTTCCAGTGTGATGAATATCCAGCAAGGCCTGAGGGCATCTAGCCTGCCACTTGTGGTGTGGTCTGAGACTAACATTATGTGCCAGCCAGGCTGAAGACTTTGAGTGTGGGTCATCTGGAATTAGACTAGGAAGGGGTGGGTGGCTGGAAGGTTGGGAAGGTGTGTAGTTCCCATTTTCATTGTCCCCCACACTCACAAACAGCCATGTATGCTAAGGGACATGCAATTCATGCAAGGCCATATTCCTTTATTCTGCCAGTGTCATCCCTGCTTTATCTAACTCGTGGCTTCCCTGGGTGAATCAAGGGAAAAGTGAAAACTGAACCTCTCTAACTCTTGCCTTATTTGAATAGTTTGCTTGCTGCCCAAAGACGAGGGGCCTGTGCATGTGAGAGTCCACCCCTGAATTTCTTCCTCGAGGGGATGTTCAGGTGATCCCTCATCAAAGAAGCCATGAGCTTGTGCTGGGGGACAGGTCAGCTAAGCCCTTCTTTCCTGCACCTAACTTCCAGAGAGGTTGCCTTCAGGCCTCAGGAATCTTTTCAGAGACTTCTAGGGGACAGTCCTGGTCTTCTCGGGTCTCTCTCTGCCTGCCACCAACAGGGTAAGCATGTATGTTAGAAATCCTAGCTACAGTGATAAGCTAGAAATTCTTCTTAAACATATAGTGAGGTCAGATGAAGGGAAAAAACAGAAAACAAAACACAAAACTCCGAAACTGAAATTGGACACAGAATGGCAGCTGTGGATTGAACAGGAAGTGCTGGCCTGGGCTAAATGAAACAGCTGTGACCATTGTTCTGGGCCGAGAGCTGCCTTTGCAAACTCCATGCGAGCCGGACTCCATGCTCAGAAAGCATATGTTAATAATTACAGCACATGAAACCAAGGGCACAGGATTAGGAAAGTGACGAAAAAGAAATAGTACCAGCGGATTTATAGCTGGCTCAGGCAGATCTTCTCAGGTCAGTGGGGAGGGGGTGGGCAAGTTAGCCTGGCCTCGGAGGCCCCCCCCCCACTTCCTATGGAATACAGCCTCTTAGGCTCTCTAGTCATCCTAGAATTGAGACTTTGTTAGATTATTTAACAGTGGCAGGCTAGAGAGGTTGTTCCTAGCTGCCTTTCCAGGAACCCCATGCTTACAGGGTGACAGACAAATGCCTCTGACTACAGAATCCTAGAGATAAAATCCCCAATGTTGTAGTAGGTATAAGTTCAGGCTTTTAAGCATAAGGACTTGAGTTCAAGTCCCCAGCACTCCTATAAAAAATGAGGCATGGTGGCATGTGTCCACATTCCTGGTGTTGGGATGAAGAGACAACCAGATTCTAAGGACTCACCTGCTAGCCATTTTAGCCCAGACAATGAATTCTAGGTTCAGTGAGACACCCTGTTTCAGAAACAAGGCAGAGAGTGGCAGGGGAAGACACTTGACGTCGACCTCTGACCTCCACATAAACACACAGGCAAGAGCACCCACACATGCATACACCTGGCAGAAGACCCCACGTGCCAAACCAGGTCTCTGAACAAGCAGCTGTCCAGGGGAGTGACTGTCTGCAGATGCCTTTGAGGACACTAAGCTACGCAGCTGCTCTCAGAGCTTGGGCAGTTATTGCCAAGTTCATATTTGAAATCCGGGAGCTCTGTGCAGCTGAGGTGGATTCATACTGTCAAGTTAGCCAGCCCCTCCTCTTGCTGTGGAGAGGCTGGGAGGATATGGGAGGATGTGAGGACCTCTACAGAAATCCAGCTAACTTCCTGGCCTAATTACATAAGTAGAAGAAGAGTTTCCACACGTTTGCTAAACGGCACCCCGTGCTTTTTCACGTGAGCTTGGGTTGGAAAACCAAACAAAATGATGCGGTCATGTCCAAAACAAGAACAAAAACAAAACAACCAAAAACACAAAACCCCCCAAAACAAAACTTCCCACCCCACCACCCATCGGAAAAGACGCCTCTCAGAAAACTTCGAAAGAAGGTAGAGAGCATGTGTTTGCCATCTTTCTGCCTGATATGGAAACCATATGCTGAAATACACTAGCAAACACACTTAATATAACACTCTCTTTTATTAAATGTGGTTTTATAAACGCTCTCCCCAGCCAGGGCACCTTTGCCGTGCTGGAGGCTGGAACTTGGCAAAATACTCTTCCCACTGGTACATCTATTGATACACATTTTTTGAAAATGAGTCTCCGGACCCTCGGAAAATAGGCTGGTTCTGATTATTACTGTGAGAGGGAAGGGGCACAGGAGGGCATCTTTTTTCCTCTGATAAATTAAAAGGACTGTAACGGGTGCTTTCTGTAACCTGCGAAAGGGCAGGGCCATCTGCCACTCATTTAGCAGCTCCTTACAGAAGATTTATCTGATTAATTCGGGCAGAAGAGAGAGAATATGGATTTTCCCCTTCTCCAAAAGCACAAACACCCTCACACCCGCACCCATCCATGGGCAGATGTCGCAGGAATGAAAAATGACTGATCGTGTTATTTGAATTGGTGACCGTGGGGGTCTCCGTGGTGGGACTGCTGCTGCCCTGCTGAAGGGAGGGCCTGCTTCTAAACAGTTCACAGGCCCAGGCCTGGTGCCCCTGAGGACTGAGACTGGAGAACAGCACCAGGACACTGGGTTGTTTTGAGGAAGCAGGATCACTTAGTTCCAGGTACCCCCAAGCTCCTAGGACAGGGTTCCTCATTGCAGGGTCTCAAAGACCCCTCAGGGAGGAATTTACTCTTTTTACTGACAGAGGCATTATACACATCCCATCTGCTTTCTCTTCAAAATCTCTTCTCTTTTTCTATTCTTCCTACCACTGAGCTACATCTCAGGCCCTTCTTGCCATTTTTTTAGTGCATATGTGTGTATGCACATGTATGTTTACATGTTGGTGTATGTGCATGTGTACATGTAGAGGCCAGAGATCAACTTTTAGTGTCCTTCCTCAGGTGCTAGTCACCTTGTTTTTGAAACAGTCTGTTACTTGGCCTGGAAGTGATTGATTTGGCTAGGCAAGCCCAGGTGTGTCTCCTACGGGATTCCAAATCCATCAAATTGATGATGAGGGCCTTCACACAGACTTTAGATGGATAACTAACACAGTATGTGGACATCTCAGTGAAGCTCTCTTAAAAGGAACTCCCTACTTTTTGCAGTGAGTGTGACTATGGTAGCAGGCCATGGTGTCACCTGGCAACTGAAGAGTGTTTGTCCCACCCAGAGGCGTTCTGGTGAGGAAAAACACAAAATGGACCAGTGGACCAAACTTAGACTTAGATTCCCTCTAGGTAGAGGGGAAAGGACTTCCTCTCCCGAAGGGTTGTTGAGATGAGAAAGGAGGTAAGTTGAGCTCAGCACTTGGTACAGAGCCTGGCATGTCACAGGCTCTCAGGAGGTGGTAGTGGGCACTGTCAGTATTTTGCTAGAATAATGGAATGGAATGGCCCTGGGGACAATCTGATTGGAAATGGGAAAGCCACTGGAGGTTACTCCCGAAGCTGTGACATCTGCAGATCACCTCTATTGTATCAGCTTAGGTCCTGTATGACAATGAAAATATATTTACACTTCCCCAAAGATGCTTGCATTCACACCTCTCACAAGGCTGTGAACACACTTATGTCAAATAACAACACCATTACTGTCTTTGAACAACCTGAAGTATCCTCAATGACTGGTGGCAGAGAAATTAATTTCCCTGATTCCTGTAAACCACCCATAGGTGCTTCTTGTGATGTCCGTGTAGGAGGGACACTGGGCAGAATCAAGGGCTGACCCTGAATTTCACGCTGCCACTCCTCAGTTATTTCTAAGCACTTCAGTGTTTCCACTTATAAAACAAGGTGGTGATGATGATGGTGGGAGGTATCTCTGAACAGCCTCTAAGCCAAGGACCTCAGCCTTTGACCATGATGCCAGCTTTATCACCAGTCCAGTGAGCTGGGCTGGACATTCTGAATGGTATCTCTTACACACTAGACTTGCTTCTGTTCCAAGGGTTGTGGGTAGAAGCTAGCAGTACACTGGCGAGAGAGAGAGAGAGAGAGAGAGAGAGAGAGAGAGAGAGAGAGAGATTAGGTCCATCCAATTACTGACTCTGTGTGGTTTTGGGTCTCCAGCATCTCTCTTACCCCAAATCCACTTGCACCCATGGATGAGCCCTTGCTTAGAAACAAAGTCTATGGAGATGTGTTCCAGTCGGTATGGGATCATTAGGATAGCCCTTCTCAGGATAGGAAAATTTGGAAGCAGAGACACAGAGAGGAAAACATCATGAGATTAAGTAAAATTGAAGCAGAGGTTGGACCCAGGTTGCCACAGGCCAAGGAACACCACCAACTGCCAGAAGCTAGGAGAGAAGTCCGCAACAGGGTCTCCGGAAGGAACCAGCCTTGCCTTCTATCCAAGGAAGTACCATCCAGTCTTCAGGGCTGGTGAAGATTGTCAGGTGGCAGATATTTTCATGTGAGTTGGAATGGTGATGAATGTGGACACTCCCCGGTGAGGCTACTCGATCCCCCTGACGCTGCCTTCCTTTGCTACGCTTTGAGATGATACCAGCTGGACAAGACGGCAGTTCTCATACGATGACCAGATCTGCCCGAATGACAGTCCAGCAACCAGGCTTGGCCTTTTATAACAGGAAAGCAGAGCATACTAAGTGTTCTTGTTCATCAGTCACACAGCTCTTGAAACACATAAATGTGTGTGTGTGTGTGCGCGCGCGTGCGTGTGCGCGTGCAAACGCCTATGTGTACAAAGCAACTGAACGCATTCTCTGGGAGAGGAAAACCCTTTCTTTTCAAAATACTTTTGGGTAAAACCTCTTCCAAGACCTGTGATTTGTGCTGGGGGGCAATTATATGCTAGACAGAGGAGGTCCACACTCATTGCTGGACACAGACAATACACAGGGACACAAGATGGACCATCTTCCTTTAATAATAGTACTTAACAACCAGGAGCTACTTACATGTCACACAATACGGATTCCTGACTTAGACTCAGACTGGCCAGATCACTGCTCTGCAGGCACATAGATTAGCCACATAGGAAGGGGGACTGAAGCGCTGCACCGTGCCTTGCGTGTCTCAGTGGACATTGCTGTCAGTGTGCTTTGCATGGAATCTTGAGCTCCCTAGACAGCGCTTTAGTTAGGGGTGTATTCTGCCTCTCAGGGCATCTCCCTGGTGACTGATTTTACTGACTTAGGGGTATAAAGTGTCTCCACTGAGTGTATCTGAAGACTTTTGGAATATCTACAGTGTGGGTGGCAATATGGTCAGAGCCAGTAGAGTGTGATAAACAGCACCATGCAGGATCCCTGTACCTCCCAGGTCTTGTCGAGCAGCAATCCCAGAGAATGTGGGTGTGGACTGAGCCCCAAAAAGCTGCAAAGCATAGTGGCCTGGGTGAGGGAGGGTCTATATTCACAGATACTTTCCCAGCCCGTATATCCTCAGCCCTGGAGCGGGGATATCTTAGCAGGCTTGGGTGCCCAGGACTCTGCCATGCAACCCAGGTTGGAGTGTCCTAAACCTTCGAAGAGGCCTGCCCATCCACACAGCCACCTAACGATATGGAAGCAGTCTCAGAGGACCCTGCCCACTTCTGTTCCTTGTTGGAACCACCCGCCTACACCCCCCTACTGCCTTTGATCTTCATCCCACTTGGCTTGGCCTGACTTGGAGGTCTCCTGCTGCGTTGCCCCAGGATAGGTCCCCAGCTCACAAGGTTTCACTGCTTTGCTGTATCTGAGCTCAGATCTGACCTCCTGCTTGCTTCTCCGTGGCAGCAGGAGCCCTCTGAGATCCCCGGGAGGGCTGAGCTGGGGAGAGTTTTGTAGGCTAGGAAATCTAGGTGGATGTACTTTGATGGTCAGTGAAAACTTTCCTCCTTGACCTGGGTTGAGCAATGACAGAGTAACTGTAGATAGTGGTCGGGTATTCAGGATCTGAGTGGGAGACTCTGGTCACCTTCCAGTTGAAGCTGTTTCCTGCCAAAGAGGGCACAGCTAACTTCATTAACCTCTTGGTGACTCAGTCTGCCCATCTTTAAGATGGCAGTGGTAAGAACAGCTTTGTTGTTGGATTGTTGGAGGGCCCAATGACATCACAGTGGTTGTAAGAGCTCCCACCTCTGTGCACAGCTGCAGGGGGTCTGGGAAGCTCTTTGTTGCCTTTAGCACCATGGGTCTCCACCTTCCCTTTTTGGCATTCATCTTTCCTCCCTCCCCTGCCCCTGGCCCAGTTTGGCTCTGATGACCTCCAAGGGACTTCTAAAGCTGTTTACCCCAGCTTCCTGCCCATGCTGTTTGCTGCCTCCAGCTTCTGTTCCCTTCTTTCACTCTTCAGACTCTGTAATCTGACCCTTGTCTGAAGTTCTCTGAGAACTTGGGAATTCTGAGCCTAAATTCAAATGTTAGCCACACTACATCTGAGCTATGGTGTTTCTATTTTCCTATTCATAAAAAAGAAAGGAAACAAACAAAAAGCAGACCATAACTTGCCTTACCTGACAAGAATACTTGATGGCCAGATGAACAGGTGAGCTGTAGATGGTTGTAACCTGGACAACAACTTGCTATTTTTGGACCACCCTGTGACTTCACTTCTTCAGGGTTTAGTTCACATCTTTCATTCCCCTGCAGGGCCTTGTCACCCTGAGCCACCATTGTCTGAATCAGTATTCCATTCAGAGCTAGGCACACACTGTGCTGAAGGTTTCCCTATGTGCTTCACTGGTCGTGATGGATCTCAAGTCTCAGGTGCTGCTTCCTGGGTCTGCCCTCAAAACCCCCTTTCACTGAAGCTGTTCTGTGTTTCCGTATTTCCCATGTATCAGGAACCCACCCAAAGGTGCTGAGGAGCCCTTAGCCAAAGGATAGGAACGGGTATGTGGGTGAATAGCCTGAGGCAGTGTAGGTGGACACGTATGGGCAATGTCCTCTTTAAAGACCTGAGATAGCAGGCATCTGATTCTCATTCTCTCTCTTTCCCACCCTCTTTCTCTCCTTTCTTCCCTTTCTCTCTCTTCCTCAATTGGTCACTTTCTTGGTGTGTGTGTGTGTGTGTGTGTGACAGGATCTTAGGTAGCCCAGGCCAGCCTAAAACTCAAATTTTCTATGTAATTAAGGTTGACCTTGAACTCATGATCCTCTTGTCACCCCCTCCCGAGTTCTGGGATTACAGGCATGTGCCACCATATCAGGTTGAGTGCTGAGGACAGAACTAGGAGAGTATACTATCTAATGAGCTGTTTCCCCAGCCCCTGGGCAGCCATTGTCAGCATATGGCCCAGCTATCACAAACAGGATGGATCCAGAGTTCCTAGAGAAGAGTAGGTTTGGTGCAGAAATGGAAAGGGTAGTTAGGGAAGGGCCTTGTCTGGACCCTGTCACGTGCAGACAATCATATACCTAAAAATATGTGTACTCAGTACACTCCTTCTTTTTGGATGGGCAGGAGGTTGGCATGCTCCCCACACCTAGGTCAGAGCCTGGGCACTTACTGCTGGGGAGTATCAGAAAGTGCTTTCCCAGAGTGAAGTACAGAGGCTGGGATCCCATGGGAGCAGGGTAGGGCAGTGGTGACTGATACAGGTCACGTTCCACACACAGGTACACCCGCAGGTTGTCTGGAACTGAGGCACTGGGTGGAGCAACAGGCCTTGGCCATTTGTGTATCCTGGCATTAGCCCCTCTTCTCTGCCCTAGCTCCTCTTTCCAGGCCACACAACCCTCCAGCTGTGCTGAATTCGAAGTATTTTAATACCTGATGTCTATCTCCGTATGGAGTTTTGTTTTATCATGAGGCCATTTGAAAGGGTTTTTTTTTTTCTTTCCTTTTTCTTCATTTTTTAAAAATCTCTTTGAAACAGATGTCGGTCAAAGCTCCCAGCCCGCATCAAGGGTAGGTTCAAGGCTTTGAGATGGGTCTGAACGTCCCTTTAATATCTCTCCATCTAATACCCAAATATACCTCAAGTCATTACCCCGTTTTCGTAAGACTTTCTGAACCATATGTTTTGGGAACTAATTAGGCATACAATTCAAGCCCTGGGATCAGGTGGCACTCGGCTGAAATATCTTAACCTTTCATGATTATCGTAATTTAGAGAAAATTCAAAACACATTCAGAAATCTTAGAAAATGAAGTAAGTAGGAATTTACTGGCTGACTGCTTTTCTTCATGTCAGGGTCTTTCTTTTCAAGTCCAGCTCAGGTCTCCTGGAAAATTCTCAGGACCCAGGGACTAGGCTTGGCTCCCCCTTCTTTCCTCAGTGGCTTCTCTCGGCTCCCGCCCAGTCATGCCCGGCTCCCAGCCCCGCTGTCCTGTCACCTATCCATGGGCCAGGAGGAAGATTTAAAAAGTGGGCATTGCACTTGAGAGTTTTACCTCCTTTTCTGATAAAGCATAAAATAAGTAGGTGAATAACCCTGTAGTCTGTGTTGTTCAGAGAGATTCACAGCCTAGGCTCACAGACCTGGTTCCCCATTGGCTGCAGGGAGACCATCTCCTCTTTCCGGATTCCAGGCTTATTCTGGAGCTATCTGATGAGATTGGGGTTCTTGGGCATTTGCCTCTGTGTGGTGTGCCTACGAAGGATATCCGAGGACTTACCACAAGTTCTTTGGCCTGATGTCTTTCTTTGATCTGTCTTTCCAGAGCCTCCATTCAAGGTCAGGGCCCCTGTGCACAGTCTCTGCTTTAAGATGCCCCTAGCACAGAGGCCTGGCACGTGACATATGATGCCCAGCTCTCAAAAGTCACTCCCTTTTGATAATTAAACTTTTAGAATAAAGTTTCCAGACAAAGTTCCTGGTCAAATTTGAATGTTTGATAAGTATGCACACGTACTTTTGTAACTCTAAGTGTGTTCTAAGTATGGAACAGGACACAGTTACTCTCAACAACTGCTGCTTATGACCCAAAATTTCAGGTTAACTGGGAATCTTGCATTTTATTTGTTAGATCTTGCAGACAAATTTCAAGATACAATCTAATGGAGACAGTAATTTTGGAGGTTGCCATCAGGGAGCCAAATTGCATCAGATGGGTGATATTGTCCTCAGACCTCAATGCAACTCCACGAAGTAGGGTCTGTGAGTGAGCCGAAACTCAGGGATGTCATGTGACTCCCCTAAGGTTGCCTAGTTTCACGGCTAGCCCAGCTTTGCTGGACTTCAAAGGCTGGACCCCTTCGACGCTACTCCAGTGCCAAGCTGATGGTTATCTGTCCTGAGTTCTCATTTTCTTAGCTTTCTCTGACTCCTTTCAGCTTCTTCTCCATTTTTTCCACAAATGTTCAAGGAGAGATTCACTCCCGTCAGATCAATGTCACTGCTGTAATGAAAACCACCACCCAAACCCACGGAGGACGAGGTCTGTGGAGCCCTAATGAGAATGGTTCCGATTATGTAGAAAGCAACCTCGTGGTTATTCTAATGTTACAAGTAAATATAAAACATTTAGAAATACTTGGCCTGGCTCTTTTTTTTCAAGTACAGATGTCTGACTCCCTGCCAGCTTGTTATTAAAAATGCTATGGTGGTTGGGTACAAAGATCACTGTAGAAATAAAGCTGATGCACCCTGGACACTTGTTTTGACTTTGCAGAGAGGCTGGTGGTGATGAGGTCAGAACACACAGTGGCTGAGTGACTCTCATTGGGGACCCCAATATTCATAACTTGCAGTGGCCCTGCATTGACCCCTGAGCCCCAAATTGTGTCCCTCTACCTCCAGCCTCAGCTGCTGCCATTCTCCAAGGGATCTTCTGAATGACCCTGTGTTTGCACTTGCCAGACTCTTGCTTAGGGGGCTTGTCCGCTGTTCTTGGTCTGGCTGGCATGTCTTCCTCCTCCTGCATCCAGTCACTCCTGTTGCACATCTGTGCCTGATTCTTTTATTTCCTGTAACTCTCTGACACCCTCTTGTTCACTTCATGTCTTCCCACCAGAAGGTAAGAGACCCCAACATTGTGTCCATCTGCCTTGTCTATCAACACCAGGGCAATATGAAGTGGATACGAGCTGCTAAATGAACATTTACTGAACAAGTAACCCATCGGAGCACAAGATGTCCTGCATTCTTCATCCCTTCTGAGGCCAAAAGGAAGAGGAACAACCTCTACAAGTTGCACCCCTCACCGAGAACTCCCTAAACAGGAGAATCCTTATGCTCTGTGAAATTTCTGGGAGTGTGCTCTGAACAGCAGCAAGGGACACCTCATTGCAACACCACTTCCCTGGTGAAGAGAATAATCATGAAACAGAAGGTGTAGGGGTCACACACACCAACATGACCCTGACGAGCTTCCTGCTGCAGGTGGGTGTGCGGTAAGACGTGCGGGAGGACGTTGCTCAACAGTCCGCTCTTTAGAACATCTGAGGCTCTTGAAGGCTTCACTCTCCCTTCCCTGATTCCCACTTGGGCCTCTCTGGGAAGCTGCCTGCCATTTGTCCTCTGCGCTTTGGGTGCACACCTTCCCTGTCCTGCCTACACCCTTCCCTGTGCTGCCCCTTGCAACCCTCCCCTGTCAGTCACCACCCGGCCTGAAGCAGAGGTCACAGCCTGCCACTTCCAGCCCTGCTTTGGCTCCTTCTCCCACCTTGGAACTCTCTTGCTCTTTGTCCTTATTACCTTCCACATAAGTGATTTTTGAGACCCTTTCAGGACAGGCTCTGGGTTCATTTCTGTGAAAAACTCATTCTCTACCATATAGTTCTTTTTGTTGACGATACTGATTGGGACACACAATCTCAGAGCCCCAGGTCTTTAGCTCTGAGCCTAACTGCTGCAGTGTCATTTGCTATAGGTGACAAAGCTGATGCCTTCCCTCCCCCAGCACAGGAAGAAACAACGAGGTTACTGGATCAGGCATTCTATCATGTGTGTGTGTGTGAGAGAGAGGGGGGGGCGGGGGGACGGGGACAAGTGCCACCCTACCTGTGTGGAGGACAGAGAACAACCTGCAGGCATGGGTTCCCTCCTTCCATCACACAGGCTCTGAGGATGAGTTCAGATCACCCTTACTCACTGAGCCATTTCTCTAGCCCCACTTTGTGTTTGGAGACATGGTACTTCTTTGTAACTGGAGAAGTAGAACAGGCAGATTGGCTAGCAAGCTCCAGGCATCAGATGGTCTCTGTCCCTCAGCTCTGCTGTATACCACCTTGTCTGGCTCTTTGCGTGGGCTCCAGGGGGTGAGTGCAGGTCTCCCTACTCAAATACTTCAGCAGCTGCACATCTCCCCAGGTTCTGGCTTAGGCATCTGAGTTGGTGTCTTCAGGATCCCACACTCTATACACTCCGAGAACGGCTCTTTCCCTGCTTTGTTAAGACATTTCCCTGTTGGGTGGACAAAACCCCAAAACAACGGAGTTCCTGGACTTTCTGTGCGCACATCTCCCCTTCCCAACTTGTCTGAATGTTTTATTCCAAACACAGTCCAAAAAAAAATTCCTCTAAAAATTCAATTGCTAACACTGAGTTGGACAACCAGAGATCTGAATGGAAACACATACGTGTTTTTGCCACGTAGATGCCATCGTTTGTCTATATGAACATATATTAATATTTACCTCAAGTGGATCACAATCACAGCATGCCTCTCACACAGGGTCCAAAGCCACTTGGAAAAGTTTCAGCAAGTTCTGGAAAACTGCACACATCTGAAGCCAAGGGTTCTCTCTTTCTGTATGATCTAGGAGACTCAGAAGTGTTCTGCAGTCAACATGGCTTGAACCTGAAACCTGGGACATGCAGCATCACTGAAGCCATGGGCTAAATTTAAACACTCCTCTGTGTGCAGAATCCGGACCATTTTTTGGAGTCACACACATGTCTTCGGTGAGATAGAACTGCTGCTAATCTTTCTAAGGCTACCATCTCAAATGGTTAGTTTCGGGACCACGTCATATTTTCAACAACTAATGGCTGACAAAGAGAGAACTCATAAAAAAAAAAAAATCCACCAGCGTCCTCATGGAGGACCAAAGAGAGAACTCATAAAACCAAAAATCCACCAGCCTCCTCATGGAGGACCAAAGAGAGAACTCATAAAACCAAAAATCCACCAGCCTCCTCATGGAGGACAGCAGGAAGCACTCCATCACTGGGAAGTGACACTAATGTATTCTATTAGATTTGCTTATCATGTTAAAGAGCATATTAAAAGGAAATGTTTGGAAACAGGATGCCATGCTGTGGGGTGATGGATGGAGAATTCCTAATTTGGAAAAAATGTGCCAAGAGGACATGATTGATGTGAGTGACCTACTTTATTTTATAAGAAAGTATGAGTTGCCTCAGGCCCATCAGTACACATATTTGGAAAAAGTTGTTTTTTTTCCACATTAAGTTTTTATTAACATTTTCAAAAGAGCAAAAACACCATAGAAGGATGTAAGTCTCAACTTGTCAATGCAGATGTGTTTGTAGTCACTTGCTTGCTGGAAGCGTTTCTCAGTGAGGCATGTTTCTTGCTAAGAGAACACCTGACTAAGAGAAATATGACACCCCTTCCCCTGATAAAACTGACAAGGAGGGGGCATTATTTATTTATTTATTTTACTTAAAGCTCAGACAGATCTTCTGGTACTTATACATAGTGAGATCCTGGAGTGATTTACGTCTCCCCGGGGCTCAGACACCTGCTGCCAGCAAAGATTGAGGCTGACTTAATCATTTTAGTTCAACCTTAGACCTCAGAGCCCAGAGCTGAGGATCCCTTTGTGAAACAGGTCTCAGGCTGGAGATTCGGGGCTCCACAGTCTATTCCTGGCGGCGGATGACCAGAACACAGCTTGTGGTAGACAGAACAACTGCTACTGGAAGAAGGCAGAGTCTCAAGAAAAAAAATACCCATATGAAAAAATGAAGAAGAGATGCTCTCCACGTTTCTCAAGGGCTATTTGTCCGCTTGTCGTGAGCGCCCAAGATTGCTGGATTCGTTGAGTCCCAGAAATTCCACTTGCAGAAAACTTCTTGTGAAGAAATAACTTATGAAGAGACACAAAGATAAAGCTACTAAAATGTTCACTATGTAATTATTTACAATGTACAAGGATGGACCAGTCTAAATATCTGACATTAAGGCCTTGCTTAAATAAATACAGATGCTTAATGTAGACTACATGAAAAAAAAATAATGTTAAGGATAAAACAAAGATTTATAACACACAAAGTGGGAAAGGTAGACAAGAAGATATTGTGTGTATTATGTTGCTCTCTGAAAACTATATATGCTGCAATACATATATGTATTTATAATTAAATATATTTAATTAAAATTCTCTCTCAGTTTTTCCAGACAGGGTTTTTCTATGTAGCCATGGTTGTCCTGAAACTCACTCTGTAGACCAGTCAAGCCTCAAAGTCAGAGATCTGCCTCATCCTCCTGAGTGCTGGGATTAAAGGCGTGTTCCACCCCTGACTGGTTAAAATTCTCCTTTTAACTAAAATCAGGTATGTGTTTGAGGAAGGTCATCCAAACTTTCAGAGGAAGTGTTTCCAAAGCATGGGATTTTACAGGTGCCTCTTCCTTCCTTCTGTAATGCTTCATTTCCTGCACAGACACACTTTGGTAATAAGTGAAGCCACTATTAGGTGCACATGGGAGAGCTGGGGCTGCTTAATTCATAGCAGTTCTAGAACACACAAGGATCACTGGACACAAGTTAGTTTCTTCATGTACTAGAATCAACAACTTAGAAATACAGAATGGAAAACCATTCCATTCACCAGAACAAAAGCAAAGCATATATCATCATCAGAACCGAAAATACAATGACTCGTTCATTCCTTAAATATCCAAGACCTGCTTAGAGCCAAAGAATAAGTGTACCAAAATCTAAATGATTTATATGCTTCTGGTTGGGATGCTTGATCATTGTAAATGCTACAACTCTCTCCCAAATTAGTTTATACAATTTACATTATTCCAACATAGTTTATGACTAACTGGCATGTTGATTCTAAAAATTATCTCAGAGAATAGACACATGAGAACAGACAATTTTTCTAAAATGAAGAATGAGATGAAACTGTCCTAGTTGATTTTAAAAATATATATTACAAAATGAAAGTAACTAGTAGATAATACTGTGTGAATAGCAGATATGTCAACAAGTAAAATGGAGCATAGAATAAAATCCTGTATGTCTGTACAATAAAATATGAAATCCAGAATGAGGTAGAGGTTGCTTTCTTACAAGAGAAAAAGGTTAGATGGTATCAATATGGTGTTGGAATAACTGTTTACTTGTTTGAATTTTTAAAAAAGTGTTTATTTTTTGCTTCATGACACATTCACAGACCAAAAAAAAAACAAAAAAAAACCTCCAAGTACATTAAAGGTGAATACCTTACTTAAGGATATGAAATGTACAGAACAGGCTATGGAATAAAATAAATCCAGAACCTGAGAGTGAGGACTGAAGAAAGACAGACCTCAAACTCCACAGCAGGAAAACACTTTTGCTTGTGAAGTACTTAAATATTTGGAGTGGAGAAGACACACACGATGGGAGAAATGCAACCTTTATGACAAATGGTAGGTGAAAAAAAATGTGTTGTATTTATTTTTGAAACAGGGTCTCAGTGTGCAGCTCTGGCTGATCTGGAACTTACTGTGCACACCAGGCTGGTCTAGAACCCACAGAGACATCCACCTACTTCCCAAGTGCTGAGATTAGAGGAGTGTGCCACTATTCCTGGCCATATAAAATGGTTCTTATTTTAAGAGGCTTTACTTCTATGTCTATTTGCAACTGTGAGTGTGCGTGTGAGTGAGCGTATGTGTATGTGTGAATGAATGTGAGTGTGTGTATGTGAGTATGTGAGTGTGTACCTGAGTATGTGAATGAGTGTGTGTGTATGAATGTGAGTATGTGTGTGTGAGTATGTGAGTATGTGTGTGAGTATGTGTGAGTGTGTGTGTGAGTACGTGTGTGTGAATGCGTGTATGTATGTGAGTATGTGTGTGAGTATGTGTGAGT
>CAJQZJ010008773.1:16117307-16154796 GCA_907164525.1 Lophiomys imhausi
GGAAAAAAAAATATATATGGGTTGGAGTTAGAGATTTTTTTCTTTCTCCATTCCTTGTCTCTCTCTTTAAAAAATATTTTGTTTATATTGTTAGAAATTTAAGATTCTGTTTATTGATACATGTTTAAAAATATTTTGTATATAACAGAAATTAAGCTTATTGATAAGAATTTAAAATCATTTTGTTTGCATGTCTTTTGATTGTCAAAAGATGTAAATACAACTATGTATTGTAAGTGCGTTAAGGTTATTTTAACTCTTGCTATAATGTACATTGAAGAAAATTCAAAGTTATTGTTTATGTATTGCACATAGACAACTTATTTACATTGTATATGTAGTTATGCTTGTAGATTTATTTTTTATTTTACAAGAAAGGGGATATGAAGGGGCTGATAGGTTAATATAAGTTAGATTTAGTGCATACCTAAGTTTCTGATACAGTCTTTTAATTCGGGGCATGAAGATCAACTTTGCTGTGAGCAATTAGCTTATCAGCTTATGGATGAAGTCAGGTGAAATGAGGGGAGTCTCTTTGGACTGAAAAACAAGGTTGAAGCCAGGTGAAACAAGGAAAGACTTTATGACCTGGCATTGCTTTCAACTGCTAAGTGGGCAGAGCCCAAATTAAGCTGAAGCAGGTGGAACAAGGAGTGATCCTATTTAAGGACAAGTGGATGACGCCAGAGAGGCGCGTGCGTGCTAAGGGCCCCCGATATGAGAGAGCTCCGAGAGTCCTGCTGGAGAAAGTTCTGGTAGACCAATGGCCAGATCTCCCTGAGGCAGAAGGAAGCTGGTGAGCAGAGAAAGCCTCGGCAAGACAGCAAAAGGCCAAGGACTAAACCCTGTGGCTCAGCTTTTGCCTAGAGGGGTTTGACCTGTCCGAACAGTGGCCTGAACGGAACTGTGGCCAGCTTTAAAGACTGAGGCAGAACGGCAGAGTTGCTGATACGAAGGAAGTAAGGTGGCCTACAGACGCTGAGGTCTCCCGGAGAGAAGAAAGCCTCAAGCCTTATTTAAAGTGAGACTTCGATAGCCAATTTACCCTGACGAACCTGCGTCTGAGCTATTCCAGAAAAAGGACTGCTAAGTGCGTTAAAGAGTCTACCCCCGAGACTGGTTTCCTGACGACTGAGGACCTGCCCCAGAGACTGTATCATTCTAAAAGGGTATGAAAGTAGTTGTTATGATTATCAATAGGTTTAGTGGATAGGTTAAAGGGGTTGTAGGAATTTATAGGATTAATAGTTAAGAAATTGTTGGTGTTTGTTATAAGTGAATTTAGTAATAAAAAAGAGTTAAATAAATAATAATTTAAAAGTTCGGTTTCACCTGTCTCTACCTCCTAATTGCTTGGATTACAGTGTTCATCACTACAACCAGCTTACACGATGCTAAGGACCTAATCCAGGGCATCATGAATGCTAGGCAGGAGCTCTCCCAGCTATACAGCATCCCCAAAACCTCATATATTATTTTCATAATAAAAACATTATATAAACATGATAAATTTGTCTAGAAATGTAGGGTGACATTTTTAGAGTGGCTAGCATAGAAGACCCAGAGCTGGGTCTCCTGATGCTCAGGCTCCTGGAGTCCCCTAAGAGTCTGTTCTTCCTACTGAGAAGCCCAGAAGGCCACAGCATAGCTACCCCACCAAAGGAAGCCCAGTGCCCTGAAAAACCATCCCTGGAACACCTCACATAGCTGACTGTTGGTCTTCAGGGTTCAGGGGGATATAGGAGGACATGTCTCTCTGAAATTACAACAGCATTCACTTATAGTTCAATGTGTCTTATACTTGACTTTTCTGCAAGTAACTTCAGTTGTCTTCAGCATTTTTTTCTGAGCAAAGAACACTTGCAATTTCTAATATTTCCATTTTGTAGAAGGGGAAACTGAGTCTCTGCTAATTGAGCATTTGCCAGGTCACATGGCTGGAAGATAAAGAGAAGTTGGAGCAGGCCCTGCTACAACTCCATTTCCTCTTCTGTATGAACATGTCCATCCAGTCCACAGATGCAAGCTGACCTATCTGAGCCCGACCAAGAGGATTGTGGTGTCTTCTTCCACAGTCTGGGATGACTTCTGGCTCCAACTCCTCACCCTTGCCTCTTGAAGACAAGCCTGGCCAGGCCAATTCTCTGGTGGTCCTGGAGGTTTGAAGATTCTCCATGGATGGGTACTGTCCTCCCCGGGAATCTTCCACACACTGGTCAGTCAGCTGGACGTTTCTTTGTGTTCCCATACTCCTCTAGGGGCTCTGTACACAGAAGGTGCTCATATGACAGTTTGCTCCAGTGGACTGGCCAGAGAGACCTGGAGCCCTTCTCTAGTCCTCTTGGAGCTCATGCAGACCTCAGGCCATTTCTGTTCCCACCAGGGCTCCTTTCCCCCTTTTGCATTATAAGTGTGACGTAGTCTTTAAAGACTTGAAGACATTGGCATGGCAAGGAGCACTGCCAGGTTTTCTCACTAAGACACTGAAGGTCAGAAGCCAAATGTGATAGGTAATATTAATTATCAACCTGATGGGATCTAGAATCACAAACTTCTTGGCATATCTTCAAGGGAGTTTGTGTCTGGCTAAATTGAGGTGGAAAGACCTAACCACGGGTTGCAACCTCCCATAGGGCCCAATACTAAGTGAGAGGAGAAAGCTAGCTGACCAGCATGGTCTCTGTCTGCTTCCTGATTGTCCCAGTGCCTTCCCAGGTTGATGGGCTGTACCCTTGACTGTGAATCAGAATAAATAATTTCCTCTTTGAGGAGCATTTGCCAAACATTTTGTCATAGCCATGAGAAAGGAAAGTAATGTATGAGAAGATCCAGAAGCCGATTGTAGGCGAGCGTGGAGGAGCACAACCATGCTTCGGTTCTAGGTGCACCTTCATCAGTCCATGGCAGATGCCCAGGGTTGAATATATGGATGGTGACATCCTTCTATAATTTCTCCATAGTTGGAACCAGAAGTGTAGGACTAGAAATGACCTTACAGACCACACTGTCCAATGCCATCTCTCAGAAACTTGGAAACAGTAACTGTTTGCCCAAGGTTTCAGAGACCATGCATTAGCACAGGTTGTATGAGCTGGCTTGGCATTGGTTAAGAACCAGGGGAACCCAAGGGACCACCACCCCTCACCCTAGAACCCCCACATTGCCTCTTCCAGCTCAGTCATCCCTGGGAGAGGCTGATGCTCTTATAATGAAGTCATATCTATCACAAAGATCCTTGAGGCTACTTAGCTGAGAAATAATTACATGTATCTCAGAACTGGGAGAGCAAGGGTTTCTATCCAACAATCCATGATGCTCTTAAAAAAAAAAAGAGTTTCACTATAAACTGCAGCTGGGGTGTGGAGAGGCAAGATTTTCAAGCCAGGATGCCATGTTCTAACTCCTCCTTTTATGTCTTGGCACCGTCTCATCTGTATGTCTATATCACAGTGTGGACATATTAAAGCAACATTAAAGGAGATTAAAAGAGGGACAACTGCCATCTATAATCGTATTTCTGTAACTAAACTGGTCACATGCCTGTGCCTCCTTGTTTAACTGCACGGGCAGGGCATGAATGTGTTCTCATTGTCAGCAATTAAACAATCGAGAAGTACATGGCGTCACCAGGAAAAGCGCCCAGTTCACAGTGGGCTCTCCAGGTCCCTTTTCCTGTCTGAGAGCCACTCTGCTGCCAGCTTAGTGCAAATGTCTCCAGAAAGTTTCTCCAAGTTTCTATGTAGGTCTGTGTGTGTGCAACTGGACACACAGGCACACAGACTTGCCATATTGTGTATTATTCTAGAATAGTGGTCCTCAACCTTCCTAATGCTGCAGCCCTTTAATACAGTTCCTCCTGTTGTGGTGACCCCCAACCATAACATTATTTTCGTTGCTACTTCATAACTGTAATTTTGGTACTGTTATGAATCGTAATGTAAATATCTGCATTTTCAGATGGTCTTAGGTAAGCCCTGAGAAAGGGTCATTCAGCCCCCAAGTTGAGACTGCTGTTCTAGAATTTGCTTTTTCCTCCCTTGGTGTGTCAAAGATCTCCCCTTGATTCTGCCGAAAGCCATTTCCATTTTCCGTAGTAAGGAAGCATTTCCCCCCAAGGCAAACCTCCTATTAATGGGCATGTAAGTTGTCTCTACTTTTTCAATATTTGAAGCAGTGACTGAATAGTGTCCTGAGCTTTCTGTTTCTCTCCCACAGCCAGTCCTTTATGGTGCCAGCCGACTGATGGGTTGCAGAATGTCATCAAGAGATTTCTCCTATTACGTCTCCAGTGCCCAGAACAGTGCCTCACATGGCATTTTTATGCAGGAAGTATTTGAGAATAAATAATTGACCATAAGAGAGAGATGTAGTTGCAAATTATTTTTTTACAGTTAATGCTTGTCAAAGGCCCACACTTTACAAAGGCATTTTGACTTCCTAATCATAGTCAGTCTCCAGAACTACTTCATGAGTTCCTGAAGAACTGTGGCCTAAAGTCAGGGGTTGGGAGGCAAAGGTCAAGGTTCTAATCCTTGTCCTGAGACTTTTGGTGTCTGTCTTTGAGGAGTCTAAAGCTTTATGGAGTGTGAACTATTGTTATTGTTTTCTTTAAATATTTATTACTATTGTTTTGTGTGTGTGTATGTGTATGTACATACTACAGTGCCCATGTAGATATCAGAGGACAAGCTTGGTTCTTGCCTTGTTTGAAACAGGGTTTCTCTAGGTGTTTTCCACTATGCTACATATTCCAAGATACCTGACCTGTGAGCTTCCTGTGGGTTCTCCTGTGTCTGCACCCCATGCTCCTATAGGAGTGCTGGGCTTAGAGATAGGGACCACTGATCCAGCTCTATACCGGCTGTTCCAAGGATTCAAACTCATGTCATCAGTTTTATGCAGCAGGGGCTTTTATGAGATAAGCCATCTCCCTGGTCCCAGTCCCAATTTTTAAATATGCACAAATATCAAGTGAACACACAAGCACACACCTTCCCTGGAAAAGGCTCATGATATCTAAATGTTACCGTGCATGCCAAAAACTCAATAAAAAAAATTGATCCTATCTGTTCCTTGTACCACATGTCCTTTCTATCTGCTTAGGGTCAGTCACCTACACACTTGCTAAGTTTTGCAGCCTCTGAGACACCTCCCTGTTTTCCTTAAAGAATCTCCCAATGGTCTGGCCTTCCTTCAACTTCAGGAGTTTCTTGGAAAGGCCACAGAAGCATATGCTTGCTATGTATCATTCAAATATAATAGTGGCAGCGTTCTTCTGAGTAATTTCTGTTTGGACACTGATCCCATTGAGTAACGGTTAGCTGTCTAGTTCCCCAGCTAGCTCTTGATGGCCAGCACTATGATTGACTAAATTTGTTAATTGCAGGTCAACTGCAAATTTCCTCGTAAATGGTACATGTTCCTTTGGTGGAGTGAAAATGACCTAAAACTGCAAATATCTGAGTTTTAAGTGATCCCATGCTTCTGTGTCTCTGAGGGTTCAAGGCCTCTTAATCCACTATGTCCTGAGACGGTGCCCCTGGCCACCCTGTTAGCTTCACCGCTTGTGGCTCTCAAGGGGGATTGGCTGTTTCTTTCTTCCTAAGGGTCTGTGCCTTTGCTCAGCTAGACCCACCTCAGGCAGACTTCCCATGGCCTTTGTATTTTTTTCCTTTTGCCCTTTGTAGCAGCATTTTCCCTGATATTGCCTTTTGAAATCATGCAAAAAATAAAAACAGTCAGCACACCGGGGCAGCGGTGATGGAGAAGGTAAGACTGCTGGAGAACAGATCAAGGTGACATCTTCCACCTGTAAGGTTGCCTTGTGCTTGCTGTGCACCGGGTGAGTTTCCTCTGCTAGACAGCATGCTCCTCAAAGGTTCTGTCATGGGAGTTCTCATTCTTGAATTCAAATGCCAGCCAATGCCTGTCACATACAGACACATTGGGGGCGGGGCAGTGGAGGAACGCTGCTTTCAGTTTTTTTTTTTTTCATAGTTTCTGCTACTCAGTATACTTAGGCTCTTATTATGCTAAAAATTCTGTCTTTTATAAGGAGACATTTAATGGGCCTGTGGTGGATTCCTAACCACTTCATAACTTTGCTTTTAATGAAAGACAACATTGCGAATGCCAGGTACTGACTAGAAAGAAGTATCTGGAATCTCTGAAAGTTAAGCCCTTCTTCTGTCTTCCTCCTGGACTTCACTTGGATTCTTTATGGAGAAGTGCAGCATGGGTGAAGGGTTGGGGGAGGACACCAAAGGAGGTGGAGTCTGGCAACTGGCAGGGGATTCCCCCTCTGAAGCTCACCTGGCTGCCCACCCTCTCTGTAACTGCAAAGGTGGGGTAGCTTATCGTCACATCTATGTTTGTTGCTTCTTTAATCTTCCAGCATGTTCTTTTGCTCTAGTGTTTGTCTAATATCCTTTTCTTCTGCCAAGGTGTAAAAGGTCTGCAGTAAAATCCTGTGAAGTCTTAAGTATGATGAGTTTTTGTAACTGCACACATCTGTTACCATCCGGAAGGAATCGAGTTAGAAAGCACGTCCATGTCCCTGGAGAGTTTCCTCTTGGTTCTTTTGGTCAATCCTAGTTCTGTTGCACCAACAGACTTTGCTGGGTATGAACTTCATGTAAGCAGAATGATGTGTCCCTTTCACTTCCTTCCTTTTATTCACTAGAACAATAGCAAAATATGTAGACATAATCTATTTTATTTTCCAAAATGTCAGAAGTTAACCCCAAATATAGGGCAGTGGTGACTTCTGGGTAGGGGGAGTTTCAAGGACTGTTAATTATTTCTTTACCCAGTCTTATTTAATATAAAAACTGCCCATCTAGTTTTATAATAACAGTGGAAAATAAAGCTTGCAGGGCTATGGTTCTATGAAGCAATGAAGCACACCAGCCTGTGGTCAGATAGCTCTCTGTTTCCTGTTGTCATTCTTGATTTGGTCTTCAAACATGGAACAGATTGACCAACAGAACCCTCCTACCTCAAACTCTTTACTTGGGAAAAAATTACACACGTGTATGTTTTAAGATCTTGATTGTGCATTTGAGTTTTAGTGTGAATCAAATGGTAGCAGAGAAAAATATGCAGGTGTACATCACACTGACAAACTTCTCTGTAGATCACCTGGTGGCAGGTAAGAGACAATTTCCTCTCCTGTGTTCTCATATTTCTGCAATACAGAGCTGTGTGAATGGAGGAGCAAAGAGAAAGGCATAAATACTCTACTCAAGACATGAAGAAGGAAAAACAGCTTTGTGGTTCCTTGGCAGAATGGGAAGCCCATCTCCATTGCCTAAACAGTCCCATATGTGGTAACCACCAAAACTGGGGGGCTAGACAGAGGCTGCACGATGACTCCAGGGCTGTGTGTAGACTATCTAGACCGTGGGCAAGATGACAACCTCGTTGAGCCTGTCTCTTCCTCTCAAAAATGGGGTGACAATGGCTAGTTGGAAAGATGGTAAAAGTGGCACATGCTATTCATGTACCAACAGCTTACTGGCTCCTCTGGACCAGTAAGTGCTCTGGTGAAGAGATAGGATTCAGGCTCTGTATCTTAGGATCACTGTCTTTGAGGGGGAGCCATGAATTTGAAGCATGTTTTCTTTCTTTACTCCATGTTTATAGGCTTTTAGTTTCTTAGTTTCTTATTGTGGAAACCGGGACATTTTGTTAGTGAATAGAGGTGGGGAGAAACAGGAAAAGCCATTGGAGCTGTAAAGAGCTGGGTGGAATTTTCAACTCACTGATTTATAACTGTGTGTGTCACAGAGGCCAGCATGCCCACCAGAGCCTCAGTTTTTCATGTGGAAAATGGGAGAAGCCTCCAAGGGCTTTGATTATTGCTTCAGTGTATGTCTGTGTGTATTTTGTGTTTAGTATAGCAGCTGAGATAAGAGCCATCATTGATAGGAGTGAATTACCTCTCATCTGAGATGCCCCAGCAAGGAGGAGAAATGAAGCTGACTCTGCCGTATGGTCCCAGCACACCTGAGCAGATGCCCTGTAAACCAGGGTCATGGGGCTCAGAACAAGGGGCTTTGATGCTTACACAATCAGAATGGAGTTTTCCACTATGCTGGATGTAGACAAGATGGATCACCTGGACTGAGAAAATGGGCCACATACGCCTGAAGCCATCTGGGGGAGAGCTGCAGCCACATGGTTGGCACTATAGAGCACTCCTCATCTGGAAGGCATGTTCAGAGGCTCCAAAGCAAGCAGACCCAAAGTTGGCTGTTTTGTTTTTAGCAACAAGAGGTCACAATCTTCTCTCTTCCCCCAGTCATTTCGGCACACACCTATGGGCCTCTTTAGGTTCTCTTTCATGTCCACAGAAACCTTTCCCCAAATCTCCGATGCAGGCTCAGGGCCTCTCTGATTCCTGGGTTTTGCTAGACACTAGAGCTGAAGCCAACTAACTGGTCTGGACTTTAGCCAAATTCACTGTTTCCTGGTACAAAATGCTTGCAACAGGTAACCATTATGGTGAGGGTGTATTTTTTAAAGAAAAACAAGTCTACTAACACAGCCCCTCCCACCCACTGGCTCTTTGGTGAGGGTCTTCATCTTCTCTTCACACCCTAATTTCTCATGGCAATACCTAGGCCTCTGAACTACCATTTTGTTGCTTATACTGTAACTTTGGGGCCTTTGTCATGCTAGATGCCTCACTGGTAGGACCTGATTACCTCTCCTGATGCCCAGCTCAATCCTTTTGCGAGTTCTGATCTTTTACAGGGATCCACCCACATTTGAAATCCCTACTTATTTTCCTTAGGCCCACCTGGCCAGGCCCTTGCAGAGAGGGTGCTGCCTGGGGTGGGGGTGGGGATAGTTGGGGGGGAATAGAGGTTGGGGGTAGGGCAACTGCATGTCCAACTCATGGTTTTAGCCTTCAATCACTATGAAAAGCAGGCTGGAGTTGGAAAGCTTTGCAGTCAGTCCACAACTGGCAATACTGGCTTGTGGTCTAGAGGGCTGTAGGAATGCAGTGGAACCCGGCCCCTCCAGAATCTCCCACAGCTTGGAACCCAGCGATTTGTTGCCTGGAGCTGGAAACTGAAGTGAGCGGCCTTCCCCGTTCAGCTGAGCACACGCTTCACATAGCTGTTCCCAGAACCAAACCAACTCCTACAGTCTCAGCCAGTAGACAAGGCTACCACTCAGAGGGGGGTATTTGAAGACCAAAGGGGCCTTGCTGTTCTTCACTGCCAGGTCCTCTTCCTGGAAACACAATTGGACCCCAAGGCATTTTATAGCTGGTTTCAAAGCAGTTTCCATTAGGACTTTGTAAATTTAGATTTTAAAAAACTCCAGCAAATACGTGCTTATAGGGAGAGTAAAGGCTACATACATACACAGACGTAAATACATAGAGCAGGCAAATATAGCACAACAACGAATACATATAATGCATTAATAAATATTAGATAATTAATGTAACTATAAATTAACAGGAGCTAGAAGCGGTAAATTAAACAACACTCGGTGAAAATCGATACAAATTATATAATAAACACTGTATAATGCAGACAAAATAAGCTGTAGATTTTGTGCACGAAATACAACGACCTATTCTGAAATACACAAAGTGCGTGGGAGTTTTATACCTGCAGCTTGGGAAAGGGGGAAAAGAAGCCACCTCTAGATCCCGCTGTGCACGCTGCGACCTCAACCCTCAACCCTTCACCTATCCTCACTCCCCAGGGCTCATCCTGTCTTCAAGGTGGATAAAAACATTCCCCTAAAGATCAGTTTCCTGTTGGGATAACGGAATTGCAGTTTTTCTTAAAAGGGTCAGAGTCTAACTCGGGGGAGAACGCAAATTTCATAAATGACACGGGAGGGCACATTAAACATGGTTAGTGTAAGCCCACTTGGTCCCTACAGCATACGCCTGAGTGCTCTATCTCGGAAACGCAAAACAATTTAACTTGCTGATTGCCAACGTAGACATTTACAGTCAATTTAAACTTTGAAATGAATCTTCATTTGCAAGATCTGAATGCTGGAGAGGCCTTTCGACTCAGCCTTTCAACTCAGTTGTTTGGAAAGGCAGTTTCAAGATCTATGGATAGGTCGAAGGAGATTCAAAGCAAAGTAAAACGCCCAGTTAGAAAAATTATATTAAGGGCTCCCTCATGAGTACAGCCATTTATTAGGTACTACAGGCATTTAGTCTTAACACTTCAACAGAAAGTTATCCGAAAGGAGGAAACAGCGTCCGATAGGGCTTGCAACCTGAAACACTGGGAATTACTTTCTCCGGAGTCATCCAGGTCTGGAACCTCAAGATCTACTGAAAGCTGGGTGTGCGTATGCAAAAGCTCTTTTCTTTTCTTTTTTCTTTCTTTTTTTTTTTTTCAACGGGAACGCCCGCAAGCTTCGGGCTGCCGCGGGGAGATCGCGGTGCGCTGCCCGACTGACTCTGGAGTCTGAGGTCGCAGCGCGCTGCGGACCGCACCCCAGCAGCACGATCGAGGAGCGTTTGTTTGCAATCACTAACTCTCGGTGGCTGGTTCTCTTTGAGCGCCCTGCGGCGGACAGAGTGTTAGACCAGCCCTGTAGTCTGCAGCTCTCACCTCAGAGTCAATATTATCTCAGATGGGCACAATAGACAGGAATGAAAAGCTAATATTGAACCAATGCGGTCCCCGCTCGCGCTGCGGCGATGCCACCCTTTGTTGCGCAGCCCCGGGCGAGCTGCTCGGCGGCCCAGCTAAGCGGAAGGTTGTGGCGGTCGGGGCCCTCTTCGGCGCTTGGGGGCGGGGGTGTGTGTTCACCGCGGGCCAGAGAGGCTCTTGCGGGGGCTGCAGCAGCCGCGGCACCCTCACAGGCTCTTCAGCACCCACCCCTACTCCCCGGCGGCCTCTCCTACAACGGCCGGAGGCTTTTTTGTGAAGACCGGCGCCGAGTGCAACTCGCTCGCTCGGACTGTTGCACACAGGAAAACCAGGCCTAGTGAGTTCAGTTTGTGATGTACCAGGGTCCCTGACCATGGGCAGCTTGGGCACCCAGACCCAGAGTCATGAGCCCTAGAAAGAAGCGGTAAGGCTTCCTGCCAAAAAGTAGAGAGCTGTTGGCAAGGGGTAGACACAGGGAGAGAGTGTTTTCAGGGTATGGGTATCCCGCTGGAGGCACCTTCCCGCTGTGCTGGCCCACCACGGGTAGGCGGAACTAGAGCGCCAAGAAAGCTCCAGCTCTCCTTTTTTGCTTCATGGTCAGCTGTGACCACTAGAAGAAGAGGTTTCAAGACCCATTTGATTCTCCAACGGGAAAGACGTGGGGAAACCACACCGGCAAAAGGGCCGCTCCTCCTCTGCTCTGCAGAGGCCCTTGGCCACATCCTTGGCTCCTAACTCCTAGTGTTTGAGAGCTCTGGGTTGGGAATGCGGCTTTCGGGACAGATGGTGGGCCAGTGCAAGCAATCAAGCGCTAGAATTACAACAGACATGAGACTGCACGAATAGGTCCCATGGCTTGGATCAGTGTGGGTGACCCATATGAGGGTGGGGACTCTTTGCTGACCTTTCAAGTTGGCGGGACTGTGCTCTCTGGAGACTGGGTGGGAAATAGATTGGGCTGCCCAGGGATCCTCACGGACTAACCACTGGATCTATAGTTAGGAGATGGAAAGGCGTCACAGTGAGCAACTGTCCAACCTCTCTGGCCCTCGGTTTTCTCACCTGGAAATTGGGCATCTTGCCTTCACCACACTTTGAAAAGTTCATTGACTCGTGGGCGGGAAAGGACACCCTTAAAGCCCAAACTCCACACAGGAGAGGGGCTGTTAGCATTTCCCAAGTTTTCTGGCATTCTCCCCAGCTTTCAAGGAGAGACCAAAAGAAAGGGCCTGACATTTCTTTCCCCCCCTCAAATGGCTGTGAACCCCTGTCTAGGCCCAGCTGTCTACTCCAGAAAAGTATGGAATTATCAGAGAGAGAGAGAGAGAGACAGAGAGAGAGAGAGAGAGAGAGACAGAGAGAGAGAGACAGAGAGAGAGAGAGAGAGAGAGAGAGAGAGAGAGAGAGGCAGCAGCAGCAGCTCCGGAAAACCTGGAGAGGCCATTTCAATGCTTGGAGGTGGAGATCCACACTCCTCTGAGGGGTTCTGGTCAAAGGCAGTTGGGAACGAAGTTGTCAGAGACCCCAGGGAGGTGCCAGAAAGACCCCTCCTTCTCCTCCATACCCTGGACCTATTGTGTGTTGGAGGAGCAGGTCTGGGGTGGCTGGAGGGGGTGCCACAGTTCTACCACCCAGGAGTGCCTGGAGACAGAGCCGTTTCATGTCCTGCTAGGCAGTCACCTGGGCAAGCCTGTCCATGTCCCCTGCCTCCTATGTCTGCGTATGTGAGAATATCTGTTTCCCTTGCCTTCCCTGCCGTTATCATCTCTCATTTGAAGGCAGCTGATGGAGAAACGGTAACACCCCTCCCCTCTTGATTAGTTTTTTGTTTTCAATAATGAGTCACCAGGACTGTGTGTGCTGAGGGTTGACGAGATTCAGCGATGACGATAAAGCCCAAAGATCCTGATGTGTCTCTCAAATAGTGTGGAGTTCTGGACCAAAACGTTGGTTTCCAGAGATCCAGAACGTCGCAGGCTGTCCCTGACACCGCTTCTTTTCTGCAGTCACCCAGCGCGACAGAAGCCCGGATCCCGGAGAGACTCTCTCTCCAGAGTGTGGTGCCACCCGCAAGTCTGTACTTTGAACAATAATGCTGAGGGCAGTGCTCCAGGGCCCTCAGCATACCATCCGGGTTTCCAGAAAATTCTATGCGTATTTTACCGCTTCACTTCAAGAGAAGAGCTCGGTTGCTCCCTGAAAGATGAAATCTCTGAGTCTGGTGGCAGGGCGGGTCACCATAGCCCCATCACTGCCGCCCAGAGTCATGTCTTGTGGGTTAGGGGTGATCTCACCACCTGCGCAAGAATCAAGGACTCTCCCCGCAACTCGGGCTGTACCCTCCCTGCCGCAAGGGGCGCACTTGTAGGAGAGCTACATACCCCAGTTCTTCCAGCCCCATTCAGTCAGAGTTCCTACAGCCTCATTCTCTACACCACATTGGTTAGGCAATGATACCTGGGTCCTTAGGCACGGAGGTGTGGTCACCTTTGCGCAGTAACTGGCTATCTCCCTGGCTTAGATGTTCCAGTGGCCAAGTCCTTGACAGAGCAGGACTCCCACCCACTCCTCCCTGGTCCCCTTTACAGGAAAGCCTGGCTCCTAGAGAAGGGGAAATTCCAGCGAGGATGAACTCCGGGGCTGAGCTGGATGGAAACAGGTGGGACGCAAGGTCCAGCCACCCTCTCTTTCGCCGTGAGCCACCCCAGAGGTCCTCCTCTGCTTTGGGCAGTGGTCAGAGCCGAGCGCTGCTGCAACCCTTTGCACTCTCGGCGAACTCAGAGGGCGTCGCGCCCGCTGGCGTCGCTCGCCACTAGGCGCCGCTGCGCACACGCGGATCGCGGCCCTGGGCCGCCTAGCCTGCTCGGGGAGAGAACTCTGGGGAGGACGCCAGAAAGGGATTTACCGGTGATAATTTAAAAAAATGTTTTTAAGGTCTTAATTCTCCTTTTTCGTTTTCCCACAGCAGGCCCTAGCTTTCAGAGGCTAGAGGGACTGGGATCACAGTTACAGAGGTGGAGAGACTTCACAGCCAGAGCTACGTTGGTCCTTCTAAGGACATCTTCCACAAGCCTGAGGGTCACTGGTACACAGTGGGACTCACCACTCTGGGGCACTACAGGGTCCCAGCACCAGACCAACAACGGCGAAAGTGTAAATAACAGTAAAGGTGAGCCAAGCTCACCTACTCCAACGACCTCTGAGGTGCTTATTCGGCCTTTTTTGATAACCACACAGGCACCTCTACCTGCTAGAGCTGCACGATGCCACCCACCCACCCCAGACACTTCTGGGTTAGTAACCACGAAGGCCAGGCAGAGGTGAGGGGCCTTTCAGAAAACTCACAGCAGATGATTATCCTCAGAAATCTCTACCCTGTGATACCGCTAGAGATTCAAGAACCCAGGCTGCTCTTGCCCCCAGCACCTCCTGAGGGAAGTTCATGGCCTTTGGGGGTGGGGGGGCGAGAGACTCGGGGAGCAGGGCGAAAGTGAAGTTAGTGTGAATGCTTTTTTTTTTTTAACAACTTTATTGTTCAGTCTGTGATGCCCTTGCTGGGGGCAGATAATAGCAGCAGCATCCATGAGAAGAGCTGGCTTTCATTAACGTTCATTATGTGCTAGACACTGTCTGAACAGTTTGCTTCGCTTATCTCTTGCAACAATCCCAAATGCTACTGTACTATTATTTATTCCCATTTGGAGGGAGAGAAAAAAAAAGAGGCATAGAGGGTAGCTAGCTTGTCCAAGGTCACACAGTGAACATTTGAATGCAACAAGGGTGGGGGGAAGTTTTTTTTTAGGTATGATTACAAATATTAAAATTCGCACTTTGTAATGTACAGTTTTCAAAACGGGCTATGTAATTGCCTTCACTTTGATAAAGAACTGTTTGGTCATACTGCCACCCAGATACTCAGTGACCCCTGCTAGTGTCTGCTTCCTAGACACACAGGTTGTATTTTTCCATACGACAAAATGAGGTCAGGAGAGACTTGATGTATTGACTCCAGCCATTCAGTAAGAGACAAATGTATTATTAGAATTTTCACATGTGTCTTCTAGTCC
Organism: Lophiomys imhausi; assembly: GCA_907164525.1. NCBI lineage: Eukaryota > Metazoa > Chordata > Mammalia > Rodentia > Muridae > Lophiomys > Lophiomys imhausi. The sequence continues at coordinate 16,132,018 of CAJQZJ010008773.1, forward strand.
TCTCTCTCCAAAACCCATGGTGTCCAACCCTCAGTGACTTGGGGTGCACACTGGGTAAAAGAATCAGCCCAACTGTGAAGCCTGAAGACAAGAGTGTTCCCACCTATGAGCTCTGGGTCCCAAGCTGGACTTCAGAGCCCAGAGCCCTGGTGCGCCTCTGCTGGCCAGTGTGGTTAATGAGTTACTCTCTAGTTAATTACTCCACCGCAGAGAAGGGCCAGATCCTTCCCCAGGCACCTCTGGCTGGGAGCTTGAATTATCATGGATTACTTGGCATCTAGGGCTTCAGCACCCAGCCTGACTCACCGGAAACCTGCTTTTCTTCTTCAGTGAAGATAGGGTGGGGATGGCACAGAGCCCCCTAGGGTTCAGGTTCTTGAGCCAGAGAGCTGAATGCTCTGGGTTCCTTCAAAATTCAGGGGCCAAATCTGATGCTTATGAGCATTGGTCACCTAGAGCCCACCTTGGATGGGCAATCCTTGTGGTAGAAGGGCAGTTTACATGAGGCTGGAGGCTTGCTCAAGATACCATGAAATTGGTGAAATGTCCCCGAGGGCCCTTGTCTGAAACTAGGTGTTCACTCCCTCAGGACATCTCCCCAGTACACCCTGGCAACAAGGGTTTATGTCCCCAGTACACCCTGGCACAAAGGGTTGAAGGGTAAGACAAATTCCAACTATACCTCAAACACTCAAGGCCAAACATTTTAAACCCATAATATGGGGGTCTCAATCAAATCTCTCAGACAGGCCTAGATTCTTTGGCCCTCAAAGTCAATGGCTGTGATATCCTCCGCCAAGCTCTCTAATAACTCTGGGGGAAGGTAGAAGCACCACACTTGGTCCCACCGCCTGACCCAAAGCTTTTAGTGAGTAGAGTTTGGAGTCACAGTGTTTCAGGCTTATTTGGGAGGCCTAGCCCCACCTTCTTGCCCTCCTCCAGAGGATCTTCAGTGTGACCAAGTAGGAGTGTTTGTTTCGGGCTTCAGAAGCCCCCACTTGACCCCTAGCTCCTCTAAAACATGCTAGGCCAGGCACAGCACAAGATTTCTGCCCTTCACTGGGCTGGCCTCTATTCCCACAGCCTACATGAAAGAAACTAGGGAGGTTTAGATTTCTCAGCTACACTTGGGGGAAGGCTCAGGCCTGAGGAGAGCGTGGCCTCAAATGCATGCTCTGCCGGATCTAACGCCTACAATCTTTGGGCTTGCCCTCCCTCTCCACTCCCCAAAAAGGGACACGGAATCAAGGGCCATCTGGAGTAGAAGGTGAAAATGGGCCACGACTGGTGGTGCAAAGGTCTGAGGCAAGGGCAAATTTATACCATTGTGAGAGCAAAGCTGAGGCCCGTGCCTATCTACTGGGCTGGCTGTGTGGGTTTGCACATGCTTGAATACCATGGGGGCATTCAAAGTGAAGGGCAGCAACATTAGCTCCATGGCCTCCCAATTAATTTGTCAGGAGCCTCGACAGACAACACCACAAACTCTTTTCTCCCATTCTACCTAGGGGCCCCTGAGTTTCTGCCTTCTCAGGTGAGCACTACATAAGAAACAAACACAACCTAAACAACAGCAGATGAAAAAGGGGGAGGGGAACAGGAGAGATGGCAAAGAACCCACTATGGCCGGACTTCCTGGAGTGTCCTAAGGCCCAGACCTGTGGTGTGGTACAATCAGGTGGCTTTCACACTCCCTTTAGAGGACCTCACATCTCTCTTCTCCAGATCTACTTTCCCTGGGTCTCAGGCAACCTAGCCATCAAACACAGACATTTTATCCCTCTTAAGATAAATGGCTTCGACCTAGGATTTAAAGGATGCCAGAATTTTTTTTAATCATTAATTGTAAACGTGCAAAATACCTGCTGGTACTTTAGAAGAATGTAATTGGCAAAGGGTGTGGGGGGAGGCGGCTGATGAATAGATAATAGATCTTTAACCACCAATAAACAGAGAGCAGCGCCAGCAGGCAGGGGTGGGGGGGGATGTGATCATAATTATGCCGCAGCGTGAGCCAATGGGGACGAAAGAAGTCGGCCCTAAAATCATCCCAAAACCAAAGGCAAGCTCGAAAATGCGGACAGGGCCTAGGACCGGAGACCAGATCCTAAGTGCTTAGTTGCGAAACCTGGGTTTGCAGAGCCACCCAGCCCAGCCCCGGGACGACAGATGTCAGAATAAAAATAGGTACACTAATAATAGCAATAATGGTAACGATGTCAACGCTACTAATTACAACGGAACGATAATACAATCACCAATGCAGCTTCCGACCTAAGATTTAAGACTCTTTCCCCAAATATCCTCACATATCCCAGAAAGAATTGTTTTTGGGAAGGAAGTGAGCACCCTCCAGACAGGAAACGCAGACACTCAGGGTGCGAGCTGGAAGCTCACCTCAACCGTACAGGCTCAGTTCATCCCTCAGGTTTCCACTTGCAAACGAACCAGCCGGGTGAAAACTGCGAACGCGTGGACCCTGAAACCTCGAAGCTATGCTTGGTTGGAGGGGTGGAAGGACCGCCCCCCGTCGCGCGCCGAGGAAACCTCGGGAGTTTTGCTGGGGGTGGGGATTGGTATGAGTGAAGCCGGTTAGCCCTCGCCCGGAACCAGTCCCCGCCCGCTTACCCTCGCCGGGCTCCCGAAGCCATCTCAGTGACCCGGACGCGGGCCTGCAGGGGACAGCAGTGGAGAAACTCAGGGCGTGAAGAAATTTGCGCGTCCGTCGGGTGCTCAGTTAGTTCTATCAGCTCCCGCGCCCGCAGGCTTAGGATCCAGGGTTCGCAGCACAGGGAGCGCGAGCCGGAGACTCTGCAGGGACCCGGGTGTCCCGGAGGGAGTGGTGTCGGTGTAGTAAGAGGCGGTGGCTGAGGGGGAGGAGGTGGGGGAAAGAGGAGGAGGAAGAGGAGGAGGAGGAGAAGAACGAGGAAGAGGAGGAGAAGAGGGAAGCGGAGGAGGCGAAAGAGGAGGAGAGAAGCCGCAGCCGGCAACGGCGGAGCGAGGGAGCTAGCCCGGAGCGCAGGGCGAAGATACCGAGAGGTTGGCGGCCGGGCGGGCAGCTGGAGGCACGGCCGGGGCAGCAGCGCCGACTCCGTTCCATTCTGGGCCGGGATCCAGGCCTCCGGGTTCCCAGGCGCTCACCTCCCTCTGACGCACTTTAAAGAGTCTCCCCCCCTTCCACCTCAGGGCGAGTAATAGCGACCAATCATCAAGCCATTTACCAGGCTTCGGAGGAAGCTGTTTATGTGATCCCCGCACTAATTAGGCTCATGAACTAACAAATCGTTTGCACTACTAGTGAAGAAGCGAACACTTCCATGGATTGTCCTTGGACTTAGGGCGCCCTGCCCGCCTTTTGCAAAGGAGAGAAAACTTTTTTTTGCCTCTCCCGAGAACCCCCCCTTCCCTGACTCTAACTCCAACCCCCCCCCCGCCACCTCGCTCAAAAAAAAAAATTACCCCAATCCACTCCTGCAAATTCTTCTGGAAGGATTTTTCCCCCCTCTCTCCAGGTTGGGCGCGTTTGGTGCAAGATTCTCGGGATCTTCGGCTTTGCCTCTCCTCCCCCCTCCCTCTCCCTTCCTTTTTCCTTTCCTTTCTTTCTCCTTCCCTTTCCTTTCCTTACCCCCCCCCCCCCCCCCACCCCAAACAAACGAGTCCCCAATTCTCGTCGGTCCTCGCCGCGGGCAGCGGGCGGCGGAGGCAGCGCGCCGCGGTCGCCGGGAGCAGGGAGCCCAGGGCGCCCGCTCCGCGGCACAGCATGTTTCAGCCGGCGCCCAAGCGCTGCTTCACCATCGAGTCGCTGGTAGCCAAGGACAGTCCCCTGCCTGCCTCACGCTCCGAGGATCCCATCCGTCCAGCGGCGCTCAGCTACGCCAATTCCAGCCCCATAAATCCGTTCCTCAACGGCTTTCACTCGGCCGCCGCGGCCGCCGCCGCGGGCAGGAGCGTCTACTCCAACCCGGACTTGGTGTTCGCCGAGGCGGTCTCTCACCCGCCCAACCCCGCCGTGCCGGTGCACCCGGTGCCGCCGCCGCACGCCCTGGCCGCCCACCCCCTGCCCTCCTCGCACTCGCCACACCCCCTCTTCGCCTCGCAGCAGCGGGACCCGTCCACCTTCTACCCCTGGCTCATCCACCGCTACCGATATCTGGGTCATCGCTTCCAAGGTACGTGCCACGTCGCGGAACAGAAACGCGCCGCTCGGGCTGCCTCCTTCCCTGCGCCTGGCCTGCTCCGGGTGGGCGCTCCCCAGGCCTGGGCGGAGGTCAGCCCGCGTTCTTGGTTCCGAAACCGGGCAGCTGGGGGGGGGTCCGAGTGGAGTTGGCCCCCAGTCTCTGAAGCCGAGACTCGTTTGGGTTACGGACTTGCCCACCCATTGACCTTTTTGGAAAGGGGGAGCAAACGAGGTGTCCCGTGGTACTCGCCAGAGGTCGGGCTAGCTGGGACAAGAAGCTGGGCGGCGAAGTCCGCGGTCAGGAAGCCTAGAGCCCGCGAGGTCCCCAGAATCCTGTTTCCTTGGACCGTGCTCCCGGCCGGTCTACCTTTCAGGGACTTGGACCGGGCCACATGGCCAGGTTCACTGGACTGTTCAACTCTTCTCTACATCCACTCCACGCCCCTCCAGCCCAGCCGCGACATCTAGGTCTTCAACCCCTTTATGGAGGCAAGGGGTCCTTGGAAACCTCAGAGCAAACTGTTTTCTTCCTCCCACTCTGGAGGCCCAGGGAGGGGCGGGAACAGAGCGAGTGGAAACCTCCGGAGCTCCACTGGCTCTCTCCGAGACCAGTTTAATTGGGGCACCCGTTGGATGCGTCGGGAAGGCAGGTTCTGTGTGGTTTCTGTTCGGTTGTTGTTGTTTTTTTTTTCCTGAGGGAAAGAAGGAAGGAAGGAAGGAAGGAAGGAAGGAAAGAAAGAAAGAAAGAAAGAAAGAAAGAAAGAACGATTTAAGGAAAAGAGAAAACCTTATCGAGAGAAGGCCCGACAAGAGAAGATTTGTTTGGGTTTCTTCATTTTTTCCAATTTACTAATTTTGTTTGCTTCTGGGTAGGGGTTGGTAGGAAAGTTAAAACTTTAGGAAAAGGGTTCAAATTAGTTTGCCGACTGGAGTCCTTAAAAGACCCACGTCTGGCGGGGCGAGACCGATGATAAAGAGGGGTTTGTCCATTCCAATTTGATAACACTTTGCATTCCTGTCAGAGCGCAGAATCGGGTAGACACCACCTCACCATTATATACATATATTTTAAAAATGATAAATACTCCCCAAACAAAAACGAGCAAAATCCCCAAACGAAAGCAAAACACCGTTCCCCTAAGTCCAGTTCTGAATTTGCCTCCATTCCCGCTGGGACTACCAGCTAATTTTTTATTGTTTGGGTTTTTGGTAAATAGATTCACTCCCTTTAATACAAGAAGCCGAAACACCCAATCTTGCTTTCAAAGTTCAGAGCCCAGCTTCCCCATTCCGTGCCAGTCACGTTCTTGGTCGCCTTGCCACATTGTGGACAGCCTGGATTTTCGCGGCCACGGACCATCGCTGCGAATAGCTGCAACTCGGTCACCTCGAGGCTCCAGTCCCTTCGCTCTCCTCTCCTAGCTTTCTGCAACCAGGACCCCCAGAACCGGATACTCTGGAGACAGCAGCCATAGAAACTGGGCATAATCGCCTGGAGATTTCTGTCTCGGGCCCGGCTGCAACGGCCGGCCTCCGCAATTTCCCAGAGAAATAGCAAGACCAAAAATAGATTAAAATAATAATAGTAATAATAATAATTAATAATAATAAAAGAATCTTGAATAAATCTGAGAGAAAACTATGGGTAGCGCCTGCTGTTCTTTCTACTTTTGTGTTAAATTTTTTAAATAGGCTAGAAAGTAGGGAACCTATTATTATTATTGTTTTTGGATGGTGGGCACCAATCTCCCAGTCTGTGCTCTGTCTTTCCATCTTCTACCCACCCCTCTCCCCGTCATGAGGTATTCCGACCTGCGATGCCTGGGCAGTTACGGAGCCTGGGTCCTCCGCCAAGATTCGAAGCCTGAGGACTGGCTCCCCAGAGACAACTGCTAGCTGGGAACAGCTCAGGTTGGAAGCCCCAGGCCGGGGTCTGGTGGCTGGGCCGGTGTTCCTTTCAAAAGCTCAAGGAGAGCTACCCGTTCCAGAGGGTCTGGCGCTGCTGACTAGGCAGAGGCCCAGGGAGCTACCCTGGGCCAGCCCGGCTCCAGAGAAGCTTGTGAGTCAGGCTTGGGAGGCCCCCTAATGGTATTTCTGCTGTGCCCCCCTGCAGGGAACGACACAAGCCCTGAGAGTTTCCTTTTGCACAACGCTCTGGCCCGAAAGCCGAAGCGGATTCGAACCGCCTTCTCACCGTCCCAGCTTTTAAGGCTGGAGCACGCCTTTGAGAAGAATCACTACGTGGTGGGAGCTGAAAGGAAGCAGCTGGCGCATAGTCTCAGCCTTACGGAAACTCAGGTGAGTGTGGCCCAGCAGCAGGGTAACCCATCCAGACCCCGGCAGTCGGCGGCCAGCACACTCATCAGTGCGGAGCTCCGACAGGGCTCCAGGAGTTTATTTCCCCTTCGGAGCTCTGGTTACTAACTTTCCAGGTGCTCGGCTTCGTTGGAGCTGTGTGAGCTGGTTCTTGTGCTCGCTGACCAGGCCCCCCGCAACTCCAAGCTAAGCCACCTTTGTACTTTTATTCAGAGTTTTAGTGAGAATCACAGAGACTCAACTGGGGTCCGAGATGCGGCTAATTGGAGCAGGGTGTTCTGGTGGTTGGGCTCAAGGCTGGAGAGGGCAGGGAATGGTTTAGATAAGTGTTCTGAAAGACTCCAGCCTCCCCCCCACCCCTCACCGATTATTAGCCTTCAGGGATTGCCAGGGAGTTAGGAGCTGGAGGCCATTCGAGCCGGGCGATCCTGAAAACTAGAAGCTTTGCAGAGAGAGCTAGCTTTAGGGCACGCGGCCTTCCTGCGCAGCAGAGTTGGCGGGCGGGAGGACGGCCTGGCTTGGGTTAGTCTCAAGGCAGGGAGGGGGTTTCGGTCTACAGTAGGCGCTACTGTACTCCAGGCAGGGTCAAAGTTCCCAGTTTCAGGGAAGAGTAAAGCAGTAACTTTCCCCCCCCCTGAGAGTCTCAAATTGAGGTTTTCATTTTTAAAAAGTCCCCCCACCATCACCACGGGGGAAAAATTAACGGAGAGGGCCTCGCGGGTTTGTGCAAGGCGGGCTCAAGGCAAGGCCCACCTGATCTCTCCTGGATAGCCGAGGCAGCGGTGGTCTTTGTTCACCTGGCTGCCCACACTGCCTGGAGTCTTTGTGTGCGTGTCAAGCCCGGAGCACACCGACTCGCGCTTTGGGCAAACGCGGAGGGTGGAGGCGATGAACTGTCCTCCCACTTAATTACCAAACTCAAAGCAAATTAAACTCAGCCTTGTCCCTGCTCTGCTTTTTCATGGGGCACTTTGGGGGACAAGAGCATTGGGGAGAACAAGTTGGACTCTGTGGCAGTCTTAAAACTGGGAGTGCAGTGACACCTCAGGAACCCAAGGGACTCTGACTGGGCTTGACAGCTGCTGGCTGTGGGAGGGGAGGGGTGCAGTCGCTGCTGTTTTCTTCATCTGTACCACACTGCTGGACAAACTTGGGCAGCGCTGCTGAATGGATGACCCACCATCCAACTTCCCCGGGGAGGGGGGTCGTTGATGGCGACTGACTCCAACCCCACTGCCCCCTAGACTCCTAGCTGCAAGCTCTGGGAAGGCCACACTACCAGACCCTCTCTGGAGGCTGAAGCTGATCCTGCCCTGTCTGGGGACCAGACAGGAGCTGAGGAAAGAGGCCGCTCTTCTCCTGTTCGGTTTCCTTTACTCTATCTTTTCTGTGTCTCAAGTCTCCCCGAAGCTTCAGTTTGACCCGGCCCTGAGTGAGGCCTGTAAAGTCGCTGTCCACTTGGCTACCTCTAAGCCCACTTTAGTCCTGCTTACCTGCCTGTGTCCCCCAGCAAGGCTCCAGGCCAGCCAAACCCCCTTCCTCCTTGGCCTGGCAGAGGAGGCGCTATATTTAGGCAACTCCAGACTGGTAGAAAATAGAAAGCCCATTAGGCCTGGCAGACACTGAGGGATTTTCTTCACTCAGTGGCTGGGCAAGCAAGAAATATACTTTTTTTTTCTCTTTATATTTTCCTTACTATTTTTACAAAGTTTTTCATGCTTTGCAAAAAGTTTTTGCTCTTGGTGGGTATGTGTGTGGGAGAAAGGCTCCAATGAGAGTACTATGGCCCTTGGAGAAAGGTCCCTTGGTAGAGTTTGGAACGACAGAGGACTAGACTTCCCTAGAGGGGGCCTGCTCTCGGAAGGGAGGCTGTGGAGTGGTCAGCCCTTAGGATGTGTGTCTGGGGGGCTGGTGTCAGGCCTGGGCAGCAAAGGCCTCTGATATTTGCTAGGAGGTCACTGTGAAACATCTAACAATACTTGTTTGCCTCTCCCGGCAGGTAAAAGTATGGTTTCAGAACCGGAGAACGAAATTCAAAAGACAAAAGCTAGAGGAAGAAGGCTCAGATTCTCAACAGAAGAAAAAAGGGACACACCACATTAACCGATGGAGAATTGCTACCAAGCAGGCGAGTCCCGAGGAAATAGATGTGACCTCAGACGATTAAAAGTACAAACCTAATCCCACAGAAATGGACGGCATGGAGCAAAAGAGACAGGGAGAGGAGGGGAAGAAGGGAAAAAAAACCCTACAAAACAAAACCAAACCGCACACACATTCACCGAGAAAGGGAGAGAGGGAGCCAGAGCAGCGGCTCAGCTCGCAGCAGACTTTGGACAAGGGCACTGGACCGGGCATAGGACTCCGCACACAGGATGGCAGAGGACGGAGGCCCCTTCATCAACATGCAATCCTCGTCTAAAGGGGCAGCTGAGTGAGTGAGAGAGACAGAGACTGGGAGGGAGAAGAGAAAGGAGAGAGAGAGAGAGGAGAGAGAGAGAGAGAGAGAGAGAGAGAGAGAGAATGATGTAGTCCTTGTGAGGCAAAGGCACATTCTGACAAGGAGAGCTGTCAGTCAAATGCCAAACCAGGGAAACAAGACGATTGGCAGGTATTCCGCTTATTGAAGTCCATTTAGAAACGATGATGATTTTTGAAAAAAAAAAAAAGGCACAGGACTTTTAATTTTGCACTTCACAGTGTTCCCCTCATCTCTGATTAGAAATATACAAAATTCCATGTCTAGCCCCACCCCACACCTGTTTCAAAAACTTGAATTGCATGTAGCAGTTGTTGGGCGAATGGTGTCTAAAAAATGAATTGTAATTTTATTCTTCTTTTAAAGACAGGTTCTGTGTATTTTTATTTTATTTTTCTGAGAAATGTGCAGTCTGTAAAAACACTTTTTGATACCTTTTATTGTCAAAGTGATTGTGAACGCTAAATGAAGTAGGCTGGCAGATAGTGGTCCTCTTACGGAGAAATGAGGGAGCAGGATGGCGATGGAGGGCGAGGGAGGGTGCCCCTGAGAAGAATCAGAACTTATGCTGGGGCTAAAACAACAACAGCTATAACAATAACAACAAAAACCTAAATTAATTCTACTTCTTGGATATTTCCTTTTCTAACACTCTCAGACTTTAAGCCAGCAAGCCAGCTTTTTCTTTCAGTGGTTGGAGAAATTGACAGCCTCCAGCTACTCAACTTAACGGCCATTCAGAACTTTAAATCTGTCTATTGCAAAAGTGGAAGGAAGGAGTGTAGTTAATGGGGTGATGGTGGCGTGGCCAAGGACATGGGAGTTTTCAAGCACTGAGTTTCTCTTCCAAGACCTTAGACTTGCTAAGAGGGTGACAAATGCTTCCTTAGTGTCTTCTATACCAGAATGTAAATATTTTTGTGTTCTGTGTTAATTTGTTAGAATTCTAACACACTATATACTTCCAAGAAGTATGTCAATGTCAATATTTTGTCAATAAAGATTTATCAATATGCCCTCAGAGTAGTTGTCTTGGGAAACTGAAGTGGATCTTTACAAAAGTAACTCTCTAATTCGAATGTGGGCCTTCTCCAACTAGGTGAGGGAGAGAGAGAGAGAGAGAGAGAGAGAGAGAGAGAGAGACCCTAATTCCCCACCCACAAAAGAGTCAGACTGATGGCTTTGGGGGCATTCATTTTTTAAAGTGATGTGACCAGAGGAGACAGCCAAACCAGGAAAGGGAAAGCAGAGGGGTAACTTTGCTGAAGGAGTTTAGTTTCAACTTCAAGAAAACAAAACAAAAACAAAAACAAAAACAAACAAACAAAAAAACCAAAAAACCTTCTCTTTACCTCTGCTTTCTTTTTTCTTTTTCTTTTTTAAGTTTAGAGTGTAGTTGTAAATTGAAGAATATTCTCCCAGAAAAATTCTTAGGATCGGAGTTCTGGAGTTTCTAACTTCGTTTCTGACTTCAAACCCCTTAAGGACACACTTACGTGCCAATCTCCTCTTCCAGGCTTCTTTCCCTCTTTCCTCTCCTCTCTCTTTTTGCTCTAATCTGTCAAAAGTGATGGGGATGAGCCCAAAGGCCCCAGAAGCCATAGAAGGCAAGCTTTCTGAGAAACCTTCCACTCTTAATTTTAACATTAAAGAAAAAGTTGTAACCATTCTCAAAGAAAACTTCACTCTTTCCCCCCTCCCCCTTCTGGGGGTATGAGGTTGTTTTTGCATGCTTCATTTGCTTCCTATCCCGATGGGCTGCATTAATCAGTTTTATTTCCATTGATAGAGAAACCTCGTCTGTTCTGTTCGAGCTACAAAGCGTCCTGTGAGCTTTTGTGAAAGTGCAAATCAGTTTAAGCAATTATCATACCAGGAATATGAAGGGACAAGAGGAGGCCTTGCCCAGTGGTCCTCCTTTAATCTCTTAATCCACGGATCCAGGGGGGCTGCCTGGACATAATTTAGGACAATCTCCCCCACCCTTTACACCGTGATAAGGCCAAGTTACAATGCAGGGCAAAAATACAAGCTTTGTTAACATCCTGCCTTGAAAAGTTAAGATTAGACATTCCGTGCACGTGTGGGGACTATAGGGCACTACGGAATCTTTTCTTTCTGTTTTCCTCCCCTCCTCTAAAGTAGAATTCATTCTCTGTTTCTTTCCCTCTTTTTTTTCCCCCTATATCTCTGTTTGACAGCCTTCTCCCCTTGGTCTTGGTCCCTGGGTAGACTTGGTTGCTCATACTTTGTGCTCACAAAGATCCTTCCTCGGAAAGAAGTTTGTATTATGGGTGCCGCTGGCAGAGGGGTTTCAGGAAGACTTGCACTTGTCCTCCACAGGGACAGGTGCATCTCGGGAATTCCACAGTGGGACTGACCACCAATGGCTGTTAGTTCTACCGAGCGCTTGCAGTTGCCGCTCCTCATCGGTTCACTAGAAGAAGGGCAGGCTACCTGTTCATTCTGCACACCTTCCCAAACCTGGAATGGCTGGAATATAGAATATAGTCTCGTTACAATTGAGGCTGACCCTTCATAAAAAACCTCTCATCTTGATTAAAAAGCTTTCTGCAGTAACCATATACTTAAATTTAAGCACACGATAAGGGGAGTGGTGAAGATTTTTTTTTTCCTAAATGCCCTATGCAGTGTGACAGCAATAAAATCATCAGAGAATACTATTAGCTTTGAAGGGAAAAAACCTAAAAGCTTTATTACAAACCAAGCTTTGAAAATAGGGGGGATTAGGCGGCTGAAAGGGTCCCACAATGGTACGAAGAAAAGGTTTCATGCTAATGAGGTTAATGCCCTTTGTATCTCGGGCCTCCACATCTTCATTACGCGCTATCTCCGGCTGCACCGAGCGGCTCAGAGAGCCGCAATCCACTCCAACGCCCCCTTCCCGGCCCAAAGAAGGATTTGATAGCCGCTCTGTTCAAACTAGATAATTATATCTTTTCAAGTCGGAATTAAGATAAAGAAAGTGAAGCAGAGGCGGCTCGCCTTGATCCACTGCAAACAAATTTGGCGCACTTTCGAGTCCTTCCCCCGCCTCAAAAAGGCAGGACAGTCAGCTTATTAACCGCTCGTTTGCTTTATTAATTCATCTATTTAAAGTGGCAGGATTAGAGTGTCTAATGTGGGCGCGGGCTGCCGTGGCGCTGAGGAATATAAATATTTGCGAGATGCCATCCCACGATGCCTATCTGGGCGTAGGGCTGGGGCAGGGTGAGCGGGCGCATGTGCTTCCTGTCCTGTCCCCTTTGCTGTGCACTCGGGCTTGGTTATAGCCCGCGGGAACCTTGTGCCCACTCGTGTTCCGTAGATGCCAGGCCTGGATGCTCCTGGGCAAGACTCGCGATGTGTCTGGTGGGCAGGGCTGTGCTTTCTTTCCTTCCAGAGCACAGACTACTGTATGCTGGTTGCCCCGCGTCTTGCCTGTGACTTATAGGCTATATAAGTTGATAACATATTTTCAGGGCTTCCCCCCACCTCTTGCGTTTCTCTGTGCCAAAAGGATGTTCAGGAGTCCCAGGTTTTCAGTTTCCTTTTTTCCTAATAGGGTCAAGTGGAAGCGGGCCAGGGTTACATTCTCCTGCGTTACACCTGAGCTGAGTGTTTTTCTTCCTTCGAACCCATATCTTCCTTCCCGAAGCAACCAAAATCATCTGGTGCTGGCAGAAACCTTGGATTTACAGAAGTCACCGTTCTTAGCTAACGTTCTGGGTGTGTGGAGTTCCAGCTCCCTGGGACTATGCTTCTGGCAGCCGAACCGAGCCGGAGCGGGCGCGTTGGCTGAGGTCCGGAACCTGCCGGGCCACTTTTGTAGTAGGGGCGGATTGTAGCCACCGGAGAGGCAAGCCAAGCCGGCCGGGGAGAATGGGGGCTCTGGCCTGAGCGCAGCTTGGGAAACCTCCTCTCCTCCCGGTCCCGCCTCGAGTCTCTGGAAACAAAGTCCTGGACACACTGGCAGGTTGGGGAGGGATTCTGGAGGTTCAGAGGCCTGGCTTTGGGCTCCGCTCTGTGGTGGTAAGACAGGGGCCAGACTGGGCTGTCCATAAGTGGGCAGTGGCCAGTCGATATATGTATGAGTGGGTTAGCCTGGAGGTCTGAGATAGTATGTTTGCAATAGGTATGTGTCTCGGTCTACTATACAGCTGTGTTTGTGGATTATGGAAACTCAATTGACCATTCTCGTCTAGGACTCTAAGTCTATTTGTATCAGTGCTGATTGTTTGATTTAGTCAGAAGCTGAGGAGGTTAGAATTCCCTGCATAGATTGGGCCAAGGTGTCCGGCTTTCCTGTGCCTCTTGATTGTTTTGAGTTAGGACAAGAACTTGCAGTCATAGGGTCGCGAATGAAGAGCTTGTTAAGGTGTGTGAACACATAGCTTCTTAGATTTGTGCACTAAGTCGGGTGCACAAGATGTCCGTGGATCCTGTTCGTTTGCATTTTAGAGGATGGTATGGTTTATGTGACTTGTGTAGACACTTCTTCCTGTTTGAGTGTCTGTGTGTGTGTGTGTGGGGGGGGTTCCTTTCCTTTGATGAACATCCATGCCCAGCAGTTAGAGGTGCATTTTTGTATCTTGGGGTCTACATATGAGAACGGTGGAGGGTTGGGTTGGGGTGTTGTTCTCGAAGAGCACCACCATCTCCCGGAGTTTGGTAAATAGCAGCCGGTTTTTGTAACTGCGCATCTTTTTCTAGGCCGGTCTCTATTATTTCCACAATCAGCACTTGATTTATTTGGGTGCCGCCTTGGAGCAGCCGCGGGCAGGGTCGAGGATGCCGGCCTTCAGCGCTGGGCCACCACGCCGGGGATGCAGAGCCCGGATGCAAAGTCTGAGGCTCAGCCCCACCCACCCCGATTTATTTTCTCCAGCCAGCCCCTTAGCGAGGGGGAAGTGGGAGTTTTGAGAACCCTCTGACCCCAGCAGTGACCCAGCTCCGGGAGGCAGCTTCTCCAGGCGCGACCCTGTGCGCCAGGAAACCCGAAGCGGTGCCACGCTTGAAAGCGAAAGGTCCATTCATCAGCCGCGCCCCAGCCTCTAATTGGCCTTTTGTTCATTAGAGCCTGTGGCCCAGCAGGGGAGCTTGGGAGGGCCAGCACTGCAAGTCGGGGTTCCGGGTGCGGGCTGGGGGCCTGTGCCTGTGCCGGGGCTGAGGTCTCCATAAGGGCAAAAGCCGTCGCGCTCCTCCGAGGGGGCGCCAGAGCGCGCCTAAGATCACAAGCACGTGCAAAAATGCGCTCCTGGAGGCTGGTGTCCAAGAGCTGGGGCCTAGTCCTGGGGCTGCGGAAGCTCTGGCTTCCCCTCCTTGTTCCTTCCTGGTTCCCCTGCAAACCGAGCTGTCCCCTCGCACCCTAGAGGCCTCAGCTCTGCAATTCAGCCGCTCCCGAGTCTCCAGCCCTGCTGCAGCCCATGGGGCTGAGTAGAACTCACACTTGCTTTTCTTCATGCTTCCAGTTTCATCGCCCTGGCTTGCTACTCACCGCAGCAGAGACTTTGCACTCCTCTCCCTAGGCACCAACCTATACTCTCCTGTCGTGGAGCCCGCATCCCTCTTCACTGAGAGGGAGGGTAACTGGAGAGAAATTTTGACATAAGCCCGGGAGGTGGGAGTCGCCCCACTCACCAGGGATCAGATGGGGAAGGAAAACTGGGTCTCTATCACTTCAAATTCCTTATCTGTATCCAAGTCAACCCACCTATCTCCCATCCCAAGCATAATTTCCAAGCTAAACCTGAGCCCCTCCCCCAACTCCACCCTTGCTGTCCCCCTGCAAGCTTGCCAGAGGAGTCCTAGAGAGAGCATGAGGCTTCTCAGAATACACCCAAGGACCAAGACGCACCTGAGGGACCCCAGTAGCGCCTAGGCAGGAGGTGGGGTCGCTTTTGGAAAATGAGCCACAGGACCTGGAGGTTGACTGACTGTCAGCAATCTCCCAGATCTCAGTCACTGAATCGAATATATATATATAGGACCTGGGGCTGCTCCTGTCCCCAGCAACCCCCTGGTCCTATATATAGCTTGGATCTCCATAGCCCCGACTGGACCCTGACGTCAGGAAGAACTTGATCTTGCCTGCTTCGCGCCTGCTTCTGAAACTGATCCTTGAAATGAGAGAACAGACTCTACACAATTCCCATGGCCTTGACATAAGGTACAGCGATAAATATACACCACTAATGAGCAATTACCATATAATCACCTTCCAATTAGCTCGCATAATGATGAATTAAACATTCTAGCAGGCGGGATTAGGTTTCTTACTTTGTATATTATTTACGAAGGCTATAGCTTCTGTAAAGAACCAAATATCAAATTAGATGGGAAATTTTCAATTTGGGGTAATTAGGTATTCAGGCCAATGGTTGTGTTCTGGTCATTTGTCAAGTGAGGCTTCCTGCAAGATACTGACCAGTTCCTTGGTCGTTTATTTGTCGTTTTCCACTCTCTTTCTTTAGGTTGTAATTTCCTTTCTTCCTCCCTTTACCACCTTGGCCCTTAGGGTGGAAGACTACATGGCTGGAGATCCCAGGGCCAGGCACCACAAGCGACCTTACTCTAAAGGGCGCGGATTGTAATACACAGTCGCTTTCAGCGACTGTCCCTGGGGTGGGGGGGTGGCTGTGCGCTCTGATCCCTGATTCTGTTTCTCTGCAGCCCAGGATGGACGCCCCGGGGGGGGGCCCTCTCCGCTGTGGGAGCTATCAGGGAACAAACTCTGCCGCTGCAGAGCGCAGGCCGCTGTGGCTGCCGCCCCAAGGAAGGCTTCCCGAGGCGAAAGGCGCGTGGCCGGGCCTTCCTAGGGTCCCTTAAGGACCTCCAAGCACTCCTTTCCTACTTGTACTCGCCTTTCCAACCCCTGGTACAGGGAGGGAAAGGGGGGTGGAAATAAGGAAAGAAACAACAAACCTAGCCCCGCCCGCAGCCACCTCTCCTGTTCGGAAATGAATTTGGGCAAGAGATTACTTCCTAATCTGATCTAGCGCTGCTGACATTTGGGAAGAAGATGAAAATGGCAGCTCAATTTCATTGTGAAACGGGGTCACTTCGTGGGGCTCTACTCCCCAGAGAAGGACTCCCCTCCTTCTTCTCAAACTAGAGGAAGAGGAAGAGCCAGAGAAGGAACTGGAGGAGTGAGGGAGCCGCTAGACTGGTGGCCTGGCGGCCATTCAATGGTGGGATAGTAGTAGGCAGGCAGTCTGGGCAGACTTCCTCTGTGCATCACTATCTGCCTGTGGGGACCTGCTTGTGCAGGGTGGAGAGGTGCTGGCTCTCACTCTGGACTAAAGTGGGGAGCCTGTTTCTTACAGAGAGTGCTCATGGGAGGCCAGGAAGTTTCTGGCTTCCCCAGGAAGGTCAATTAAAGTGCAATGTGCCCAGGGCCTTTACTGTTCTTCCCCTGTGCTCCCTGGGTAAGTAGGTCCTACTTAGAAAGGGTGAACCCTGTGGTAGGTAACCTGTCCGAAAATTGGCTCATGGAACAGCAGGGTCCTAGGAAGTAGAACTTCCTCTAGTAGAGCTTTCTTTATCTCCCAGACAAGTACATTCATTGCAGACTGAAAGCTGATCATGGCCTGTTCTTGGTCACCAAGGAGGCCCCACAATGTCTAGCCTCTGCCTTCAAGCCTGACTGCCAAGCAGTGGTCTGTCTCATCCTGGATAAGGCAAGAGGGAGCTGATGGAGTGTGTTGCTTGAGGACCCGTCTGTTCCCTAAATTCTGTGATCAAGGAAGGACTCTTGGAGGTCTAGGTACTTCTGAGGACCCCCCACCTCCATGGGGTGCCAACCCTGGGGTAGTGGCAGTATCTTCAGTGCAGGTCAAGGAAGAGTAGACACTCTGTGTCTGGCCCTCTCAGAAGTGAGTTGGATAACAAGAGCTCTATGCCTGAGTGTGCTCTATGTGCCTTGCATGCTGCTGGCTGAATATGCATATGTATTTGTACCTGAATATGCTGGTATGGCATGGAACACTGAGCATGTGGAACACATGCTACATGTATGAGCTTGTATATGGTCCTGGAGGACAGGGTTCATGTTATCTGTATGGTGTGTGTGAGCAGCTTAGAAACAGTTACCCTTTCTTTTGGGTGGATGACTGTCTTGCGGCCCTACTAAGTGACTGGGTTTCAGAGAAGTCCGACCCCTGCTCCTTGGTTATGCTTCTCACACAGTGCACAACTGGAACTGCAAGGGGTGTCTGTGTTGGGTGTGGTGTCCCAGTGGGTTCTTTGCTTACTGGGATGCAGCTCTCTCCTGAGAAGTCCCTTCCCCATTGGTACATACCTAGCTGAGGACTGTTCCTTACAGTTTTCACAGGAGGGATGTTCTAAATTGGAGCTGCTGCCACCAACTGTAACCCTCAGAGTTCCTGAACATCATGTGACAGCTGAGTCACTGGGCGTGCATGCATCCAGGAATAATTAGAAGTGAGTGTTTTGAACATATTGGGGGACATAGGTGTGATGATGCGATGGGTCATGATTTAGCATGCATGTGGGAGCCTCAGTGAGGTTCATGGGGTATACTAGCTTCTCACACTACACAGTGCTCCCTTCAGCAGAGACAGCCTGTCTCTGAGGGGCTCACCTCAAACCCTCCTTGCTTCCCTCTTCCTCATTCTAAATGACTGCAGTTATGCACTTCCATGAAATCCAGAAGTGGTGTGTAATGCTGTAGCTCACTTGAAGTGGCAGGCTGCTGCTTTGTTAGGTAAACGACGCCACTGTGATTCAGATGGTGAATTCCTACTTGTTGTACAAGAACAGCACAGAGGAGGCTTAGATACTACAAGAGTGGGTGGGGATGGCAAGGGGGCGGTCCAGTGCTGAAGTTTAAGGACAACCAGAGCACTTTGAAGATCCCTGTTCTCCTCCCAAACTCTCTGCCACCCCACAATGTGCCTTCCCCAAATCTCGGATTTTCACAGCAGGAAGGGACAGTTATCTATGTAGAATATAGAGGGTGGTAGAGGAGTCTGTTCATTTCCATAGGAGCCCATGTATGATGCAGGCACATAACTTGATCCTATAGTTCCATCAGGTCTCTGTGTACAGGCCTTGAAGACAGAGTTCAATTCCTGCTCCCTGGAAGGGAGCAGGTGGGCTAGGATTCTCTGTGAACATCCAGGCCCATGCTACTCTCACAACCACGTCTCCTTTCCTGGCTCCTAAACTGCAAATAGCCATTGCTTCTGGTCAAAGCGTTTACTGGAAATCAGGATTTTATGTTATCAGTTCTGTTTCCATCTCAATTCGTTCCATGGGTCCTATGGCACCCTACTCATAGACTGGATTGTTGTCTTTATCTAGAGTGGAACAATGGGGTGACAGAACATTTCTCAGGGACAACAGAGCCTTGAAGCTAGGAAAGCTGCTGTGCTCAGGAAGGGTGGCCACACCTGCCTTTCCAGGCTCTGGGCATCCCTCCCTTGTTCCTTTCCTTCCTTAAACAATACCTAACATTCCTGAAGCTACGTAAATGTCTACTGGTAGGGAGTTGGTAAAGCATTTATGCCAAGATGGGTGTTTTGCATCCGTCAAAAGAGTAATTCATAATCAGAGTTCTAGAATGGGAGGATATTCTACTTACTTTTCTGCTGCCGTGGCAAATACTTCAACGAAAAGTAATATATGAGAAGAAAAGGGTTTATTTAGCTTATAATTCCAGGTTATAGTCCATGACAGCGGGTAAGTCAAGGAGGAACTCAACAGCCAGACACTTTACATCCACAGTTAAGAGGGAAGAGAATAAATCCATGGATTCTTGCTTGCATGCTTTCTAGCTTTCTCCACCTTTGTATTGCTCAGGTCCCAGCCTAGGGGGCAGCACCACCCACAATAAGCCGGGTCTTCCCATCAATTAACAGTTAAGACAATCACTTACATGCTGGTCCACAGGCCAACTTGATTTAGATAATTCCTCATTAAGACTTTTCTTCCCAAGTGATTGTAGTTTGTGCCAAGTTGACGGTTAAAACAACCGGCACAAAGAGTGCCTAGGATATGTCTCTGTTAACTGAAAATTGTAAAAGGACTATGCATTCACCATTGTCAGTATAGGAGAAATTATACACGAGGTGTGTGTATTTACTGGCACTTGCCCTGAATCTTTCTGGAAGGACACAGAGGGAATTAGTGGAGGTACACTGACAATCTGTTTTGAATGCAGAAGAACTTGGTTTCCCATCTTCCTCAGCCCCTCCCTACCTCAAGATGCAGATCTGCACCTCCTGAAAGCTAACATCTCCTTCACCATGGGGTGTTTCCCTAATGGAGCCTCAAGGTCCTGGTAAGTGATGAGTGAATCTAGTTCTTTTGTCTCTTTCCCATGAACTGCTCAATCATGTGATTAGCAAGGGGTGTGGCCAGCCTAGCTTTCTTCTCTAAGAAGGATTCCCACAAAAGGCGCCCCCAACTGGCTGTGATGGGGTGTCATCCAGTCTTCAGTTTTGAAAAGTTCAGAACCTCACAAAGTTCTCTTCTGAAAAAGCTCTGAGTGTGGTGGTTTGAATAGGACTGTCCTCCATAGGTTCATATATTTTAATTCTTGGTTCCTAGTTGGTGGAACTGTTTTGGAAAGATTAGATGTGACCTTGTTGGAGGTGGTGTGTCCCTGGGGTGGGCTTTGAGGTTTTCAAAGCCCACTCCATTTCTCACTGTTCTCTCTCTCTCTCTCTCTCTCTCTCTCTCTCTCTCCCTTTCCCTTTTCTCAAATTCTCTCTCGTTCTCTCTGTCTGGTGGTTGCTGTCTCGTCTCCACATGTGAGCTCCAGCACCATGCCTGCCTGCCTGCTGCCATGCTCCCCGTCATGATGGTCCTGGCCTCTAACCCTCTGGAACCATGAGCCCCAAATTAAAGGCCTTCTTATATAAATTGCCATCATCATGGTGTCTTATCACAGTAACAGAAAAGTAACTATGACAGAGTTTTAGGATTTTCACTGAAGTTGAAACAGGTGACATGGTGGTTATTGAAAGCATCGTCCAACTGTCTGCTCTTTTCGATTATTACAGAAAAATCCCCATCACTGTAAACAGCGACTATACAAACAGTGCAATACACTATGCTATGAGTTGAACCTGTCCTCTCTTTTATTTATAGACCAAAGCTCTAACTTCTGCTAGCTCAGAATGGGACCTTATTTGGAGACAGTGTCTTTGTGTTAAAATGCAGTCATTAAAGTGACTATTTATGGGTATGATTCAGTGGGTAAAAGATTTAGCATACAAGTGTTTGACATGCAAGCATGAGGATAGGAGTTCAGATCCCCAGAACCCACATCAAAGCCAAAAAAAAAAAAAAAATCATAGCAGCCAGCCTCTAATCCTAGGGCATGGGCCACAGTGACAGAAGACATCTAGAGCAAGCTGGCTAGCCAGAGTAGCCAGAACAGCAAATTCAGGATATAAGCAAGAGGCCGTGTTTCAATATATAAGGCAAAGAGTGTCCTAGGAAAGCACCCAGCATCAACCTTGGTCCTCTACATGCATGCATATACACATGTACAGAGGTGTGTGCCCCATACATATGACTGCACACTGAACACACATGCATATGTGAAGAAGGTGACAGATGACTTTATAAACGAGGAAACATGGCTTCTGGACACAGATTAGCAGTAGAGCATTTGCCTGGTGTGTATGAAGCTCTGGGCTCCATCTCCAGCACTGTGGTAGTGGGAGAAAAGGAAAGGGGAAGTAATACAGGCACAGTGCAAAGAGGATGGGAAGATATGGATATGTATCTGTAAGTCGAGACCTGGAAGAGACCCTTCCTTCAGCTGGACCAGTCCCATTGGCACCTTGACCTTAGAGGGTAACCTCTAGAATAACACTTTTAGGATGCATCTGTAGCAGGACTATCTTCAAAGTCTAGGCATAACACTGTGATTCCTTAACAGTTCTTCCTGTGAGGTCACGTGAGTTCTGTGAATGACACATCAGAGTGGTGACCCATCGGTATCCAGCCTGGGCTCTGGAATCTTCTCAAAATCCAGCTTCCACTCTCTTTGAACATGGAACTCCCCAACTGTGGACTCTAACAAGGCTCTTCCATGCTGGAAGAGTGAGGCTCCCCATTTCTTCCCTCTTTATCCATCAACTGCTCTTTCCCAGAAGGGTCAGCCTAGTGATGGAACAAGAACGTTGAGTCCCACTTCACCAAATAGCCTCGGAAAATTTCAGGGACATTGCTTAAGGCAGCAAATACTGTTCAGAACTAGAATCAACACGCTGGACAGGGAGAAGGCACAAACAGATCCGGAGAGAAGATCTATTGTACAAATCTGGAAACATCAGGAATATTATAAAGATAATTCTTAGCAGAAAGAACAATGCTAGAGTGTAACAACACGTACTTTTAAGCTCTACCACAAAGCCATAATGACAAAAACAACATGTTTCTACCACAAAAACAAGCACGTAGACCAATGGAGTAAATGACCCAGAAATAAACTCACACAGTTACAGCCACCTAACTTAAAAATATTAAAATTTTTGTTTTGTTTTGTATGTGAGTATTTTGCCTGTATGTATGCCTACGAAACACTGGCATGTCTGGTGTACTCAGAGGCCAGAAGAGGGCATCAGATTCCTAGAACGAGTGCTATAGACAGTTGTGATGTAGTTGCTGGGAATGAAACCCAAGCTCTTTGGAAGAGCAGCCCATGCCCTTGACCACTGAGCCATCCTTCCAGCCCCAGGAGCCACATTATTTTTGAAAAAAATCTGTCAAAACCATACATTGAGGAAGGGCCTCTTCAACAGACAGTGTCGGGGAAACTGGCACACACAGAATGAAGGAGAGTAGATCTGTGTAGGCCACTGCACAGACACCAGACAAGATGGGCCGAAGACCCAAATGTAAGACCCAAAACTTCAAAATTTCTAGAGGAAAACTCATAAAATACTTCAAGATACTGGCAAAAGTAAGAACTTTCTGACCAGGACTTCAATAATCCCAAGAGTTGACAAGTGTGATTACATAAAATTAAGAATTCTGTAAAGTCAAGGAAACAATCACTGGAATGAAGAGACAGCCTCTCCACCACCAATGTATTAGACAGAGGATTAGTACCCAGAATATATAAAGAATTACAAAAATTAATAAGCAGTAAACTTCACACAAATCATCCAGTTAATAAATGGGCTCTTGAACAGGATGAACGATTCTCAAAAGAGGAAATACAAGTGACAAATAAATACTTGAAAAAAATGTTCTACATCCTTCACCATCTGTGAAATTTGAATTAAAAATGCTTTGTGATTCCATGTCACTCCAGTCAGAATGGCTATGAACAAGAATAAGGCTGTAGCAACAAATGCTGTCAAGGCTGAAGGAAGAGAAACATTTACTTAATTATGGTGGTAATATAAATATAAGCATATACAACTGTTATGGAAAACAGCACAAAATATGGAAAATGACCAAAAAACCTCCTGCAAATAGAATGACCTAGTATATGATTATAGTGCATATCACAAAGGCACTTGTAAACTCCTGTTTACTGGTCCATTATAAACAATAGTCAGAACATAGAGCCAGTGTGTGTGTGAGTGTGAGTGTGTGTGTGTGAGAGTGTGAGTGTGTGTGTGTGAGTGCGAGTGTGTGTGTGTGAGTGTGAGTGTGTGTGTGTGAGTGTGAGTGTGTGTGTGAGTGTGAGTGTGTGTGTGAGTGTGAGTGTGTGCGTGTGTGTGAGTGTGTGCGTATATGTGTGTGTGAGTGTGTGCGTATATGTGTGTGTGAGTGTGTGTGTATATGTGTGTGTGTGAGTGTGTGCGTATATGTGTGTGTG
>CAJQZJ010008773.1:16161688-16236195 GCA_907164525.1 Lophiomys imhausi
GTGTGTGTGTGTGTGTGTGTGTGTGTGTGTGTGTGTGTGTGTGTGTGCACTCACCACAGTGCTCATGTGGGCATGTGGGCTCATGATGGTCAACTTCTGAGAGTCCTTTCACCTCCTGAGTACTAGGGATGGAACTCAGGTTGTTTGGGGTAACAGCATGTGCTTTTATCCAGCTTGTGTTACATTTTATAATGCCTTGTAGTACTGGGGCTAGGAAAAAAATATTTTTATTTTATGTTTATTTATTACTTCAAGTTACATCTCCATCACAGTGTCCTCTTTTCCCCCTCCCAGTCCCACCCTCCCACCCTCTACCCCCTATCCCCTCCATGTCACTCCTCTGGAGTGGAGTGTCCCTACATAACAGTCCCCCACCCCAGTTCAGCAGTCATATGAGGTCCAAGAGCCTCCTCATACACTGGGGGCCTACAAGGCAGCACCACTAGGGCAAAGTGTCTCATTGACAGGAAACAAAGTCTATGTTCCTGTTCCCTTTGGTGTGTTGGTTGTAGTATAGTTATCCTGTACTATATGGCTAAAATCCGATAATAAGTGAATAGATATCATGTGCATCCTTCTGGGTCTGGGTTAGCTCACTCAGGATGAGCTTCTCTAGTTCCATCCATTTGGCTGCAAATTGCATGATTTCGTTGTTTCTGGTAGGCTGAGTAGTATTCCATTGTGTAGATGTACCACCGTTTTTTAATCCATTCCTTGGTTGAGGGACATTTGGATTGTTTCCAGTTTCTAGCTATTACAAATAAGGCTGCTATGAACATAGATGAGGAAATGTCCTTGTGGTTTGGTGAGGAATGATTTGGATGTGTACCCAGAAGTGGTATGGCTGGGTCTTGAGGTAAAGCTATTCCAAGTTTTCTAAGATATTGCCAGACTGATTCAATAGTGATTGCACAAGCCTGCATTCCCATAAGCAATGGAGGAGTGTTCCCCTTTCTCCACATCCTCACCAGCATGTGCTGTCATTTGAGTTTTTGATCTTAGCCGTTCTGACAGGTGTGAGATGGAATCTCAAAGTTGTTTTGAATTGCATTTCTCTGATGATTAAGGATGATGTCCACTTTCTCCATATCTCTTCAACATAGTACTTGAAGTCCTAGCCAGAGCAATAAGACAACTAAAGGAGATCAAGGGGATATGAATTGGAAAGGAAGAAGTCAAATTATCCCTATTTGTAGACGATATGATAGTATATATGTGACCCCAAAAATTCCACCAGAGAACCAATACAACTGATAAACACCTTCAGCAAAGTGGCTGGATGCAAAATTAACAAAAAAAAAAAAAATCAGAAGCCCTTCTTTATACAAAAGGTAAATGGACTGAGAAAGAAATTAGGGAAACAACACCTTTCACAATAGCCACAAACAATATAAAATGCCTGGGGGTAACACTAACCAAGCAAGTGAAAGACCTGTATGACAAGAACTTCAAGTCCTTCAAGAAAGAAATTGAAGAGTACTTCAGAAGATGGGAAGATTTCCCATGCTCATGGATTGGTAGGATCAATATAATAAAAATGGCCATTCTACCAAAGCATTATCAATACAATTCCTATCAAAATGCAACCACAATTTTTTATAGACCTGGAAAAATGCAACTCTCAACTTCATTATGGAATAACAAAAAACCCGGAATAGCTAAATCAATCCTGTACAATAAAAACAAAATCTGGAGGTATCACCATCCCAGATTTCAAGCTGTACTACAGAGCAATAGTAATAAAAACACTATGGTACTGATATAGAAACAGATCAGTTGATCAATGGAATTGAATTGAAGACCCAAAAATGAACTCACATACCTATGGTCACTTAATTTTGACAAAGAAGCCAAAACCGTACAATGGAAAAAGGACAGTATCTTCAACAAATGGTGCTGGTCTAACTGGATGTCCACATGTAAAGGAATGCTAATACACCCATACTTATCACCTTGCACAAAACTTAAGTCCAAGTGGATCAAAGACATTAACATAAGGCCTGACACACTAAATCTGATAGAAGAGAAAGTGGGGGAAATCCTTGAACTCATTGGCACTGGTGACAACTTCCTGAACAGAACACTAATAGCTCAGGACCTAAGACCAACAATCAATAAATGGGACCTCATGAAACTGAAAAGCTTCTATAACGCAAAGGACACTGTCATTAGAACAAAACAGCAGCCTACAGATTGGGAAAAGATCTTCACCAACTCCATATCTGACAGAGGGCTAATATCCATAATTTACAAAGAATTCAAGAAATAAAATGCCAAGAAACCAAATAATCCAATCAAAAAATGGGGAACAGAGTTAAACCAATAATTCACAAAGGAGGAATTGCTAATGGCTGAGAGACACTTGGGGCTAGGCAAATCTTAATCCTCTATGCTAGTTTTCTACCTCCCCAGTTAAAACCCCATGGTATTGCATATATGTTTCACCTCATGCCCATCCTCCAGGCTATGTGGAGTTTTGATCCATCCAACCCATGGTGGCTGTCCTCCCTCTTTCCTGTGATCCTTTTCCCTCTCAAAAGCCTGCACCTCAGGTCTGCCTACCTCTCTTTTGCCTACTCTAGGCTACAGGCAACTTTTATACAACCAATCAGAGATGACTTAGAGGCAAGAGTTACAAAAGTCATTTGGTGTCACTAGACTTTATAGGAGCCAGTAAATAACATTAAATTCATAGCAATCTAGGAAACCCACAACAGTTCCCCCTTTCTGTCTAATAAAAAGGCATTAAAATCTATATACAATAAAAACAAATATGAAACAATCAGGAAAACTGTATACAAAAGTTATATACATAATTTTTAGCCTATTTTTATCAGGTAACCTTGAAGAAAAAAAATCTTCTATCTTATCTTAGTGAGTCAAATTTCTGAACCTAAATCATTTTCTATCATACCTTGTATCTATCAGTCTAAAAACATCTCCTAGATACTACACAACTGAGCTTAATATAAGTCTATAGCTATCTAGGCTTCAACCCCATCAGAGACTTGAGAAGGGATAAAATGAGACACTTTTCACTGGTGGTACTGCCTCATTGACCCCCAATGAATGAAGAGGCTCTCGGCCCTCATACGACCTCTTAACTGAGATGAGGGACTGTTATATAAGGACACCCCACCCCAGAGAAATGGGATGGAAGGGTTAGGGAGTAAAGAAAAAAAATGAAATGTGATGTTTCGGCCTTTTACTACTAATTGCCATAAACTGTTTAGGATAATTAAGAAATGCAAACTAATAGTTATGCAAGCCGGTCATTTTGTTAGGTACTATGACAGCCTATTATAGTTATTTTCTAAGCTAATCAGAAATAAAGCTGCTAAGAGACAAGCAACATCTGCTTATCCTAATATAAGAGATAGATAGGGCCTCTTCAAAAACCTCAAGAGATCTGCAGAATACGGCATTCAAAGATGTTTTTGTAACTTTAGATTTTTTTTATATCGAGACATATCAACTCCTGACAGCACCCCCTATTCTACTCCAAGTAGAAGATGAGCATCGAAGAATCTCCAGTGGGAGATGATTGAATTAGTCGCAAGCCTATATCTTGGTAGGAAAAGCCCCTTGCTCCAACTGTAGACAGAATGCTGTCCAAAAAGGACAAAACCTGGAAGCAGGTAAGTCGACAGCCTAGCTCTGCCAAGACAGGGTAAGCAAATCCTTCATAACCCCTGCTCTACAATCAATGTCTGTCAGAGAAACGGGGCCAAATGACTAAAGATCGATGCTGTAATGTATGGAGAGAAAATGGGAACTGTCCAGGCAGCCACTGGTATGTCATTTCTTAGTTTTGGAAGCTGCAGGCCCTGTACTTCCTATAAAATCAGATATATTTATCCCTGTCAGGTCTCTGAGGTGGTTGAAGAACAGATAGCTAGAGTCTCATAATTAAATTTTGAGTTGTTTAGGAGTCAAGAGAGTGTTATAGATCTAGGATGATGCTTTTAAAATTGTGTTGCAAGTTAGTATGAATGTTGAGTTAGATATAGAACTTTAAACTCATGGCGATGGTTAGATAGTAGAATGTTAAAGTCAGGTACCAAATACATATGGAGTGGACATTGGGAATGTATGCTAAGCCATATAACCCTCATAACTGTGGCCTAATTACCTCTGTTGTTTTGTATTGTATCTATTATTATAAGAGAAAGAGCCATTTGTTGGACTGAAAGGGGAAACTGTAGGGGGAAATAAGATATGACTTAAACTTAAAAAAAGGGAAGAGGATGGAGGGTTGAGGGTGGGAGGGTGGGACTGGAGGGGGGAATAGGGAGGGGACTGCGATTGAGATGTAACTTGAAGAAATAAAAAATAAAGAAAAAAATTATATCTGAGTATGCAGGAAGTGCAGGCAAGCAGCTTACAAAAATGAAAAAGAAAGACAGATAGTTTGCTGCCTGGACAGACCCAAATATCTCTTGAAAACATTGGAGCATCAACTTCAGCCTTCTGGCCAAGCATATCTCTCAGACACAATTGTGCAGCAAAAAGTAAGAAGGATTTTCCCATCCTGTCTTTGCAGAATCCGGCCATTGACTTACCTACATTGAGCTCTGGTCCGTCTTTGGAATGTATATAGTCTGTTGAGAGAGCAGGGGCGTTTATGCCCAGTAGGAATTATCTCATGATGGAGATTTTTTTGATGCTCATTGTCTCCATCCAAGTCAAATGGGAGCTACCAGGATCTGAGTGTCTTAAGTCAAAGAAATCTGAAAATAATAAAAACATCCTTAAATGCCATTTTCTGTATGTCTCTGAAGGTTTTGAAGACATCTATTATTTATTTATTTATTTACAAATCTATCTATTCAATGTCTAAAAAGTCAAACTGTATATTTTTAGTCATTTACTATCTGTTCAACCTAGGAAGCATATTTTTTTGTGATAAATTAAGACTACTATTTGACATGACCATGAACTTGACTGGCCAGGCATCAACCTGCATTACCCAGTCTCCTAAAATGG
Organism: Lophiomys imhausi; assembly: GCA_907164525.1. Lineage (NCBI taxonomy): Eukaryota > Metazoa > Chordata > Mammalia > Rodentia > Muridae > Lophiomys > Lophiomys imhausi. The sequence goes on from CAJQZJ010008773.1 coordinate 16,166,675, forward strand.
ATTACAATAGCAGCCCATAAAAGGATTGGGAATAAACCCTGTGCTTTTAAATGAGTTTTATAGGCATAATACCTTGAGTTAAAATATGCATATATGTGTGCATCAAAATAACCTTAAATCTGTGTCAATATATAAAATTCTATACCAATGAATAAAAAATTAGTCTTATTTAGAGAACAGCAATAGCTCTAAGTTGCAGAGCAGATTCAATAATCTACCCCTATATCTTATCATTCTTATATTATGTATGCATAACTCTTTCTTGTTCCCTGCTCATCGTCAGTCAGTCCTTGTTGTGGGCAGCAAATACTGTCCATGAAGGTTGAGCAGATCAAGACCCTGCTTTAGGGAGCTATGTGGAACTAGAAAGCACAAACTAGCTCCAGTTGAGCCTGAACTAGACAGACTTCTCCTGGGACAGCTACAGTTCCAAGGTGCCATGGCTCTTTTTAGTGGAGGTGGTGATACCAGAGCTGTGTATCAGAGCTGAGACATGTAGAGGAACTCTAGCAGAAAAAATAGAGTGTGTGGCCAGCACACAGGGGCCAGGGAGGGACCTGCTCACACTCCTCTGATGATGTTCCCAGGGCTTGCTCTGATGAACCACCATGCACTTTGGGGCCAGTGGGGTGCAGAGAAAGGATAGGATGATCCTTCTCTCCAAATGCTCTTGACAGGCTGGGTGAGGATCTAAGCAAGCCACACAGAGCATGCTGTCAAGTTGGTGATGAAATGTAGCTTGGCCTTATAGCAGCAATTCTCAATCTATAGGTCAAACCCTTAACAATGGCCACATATCAGATATCCTGCATATCAGATATTTCATTACAGTTCAGAATAATAGCAAAACTACAGTTATGAAGTAGCAAAGAAATAATTTTATGGTTGGGGGTCACCACAACATGAAGATTTCAGCATTAGAAAGGCTGAGAACCACTGCTTTATAGTATAGGCAGGTTACAAATGATATGCCAGCAGAGGGTAGGGAAGACTTCCTGGAGAAAGTGGATCTCAAGCTCTGGTCCCAGCATGCTCTTGGGTCAGCATGTCGTCTCTTGTGCCCTGGAATCCCAGGCATGCTACAGAGGGGTGTTATTCACAGGGAATAACTTGGGGCTGTGCCTATGGATGGTGTGTTTAAGGTCCACTACCTGGTGTGATCCTGAATCTGTACATGTACTCTTAACAAAGAAAACTGTTGCACATGATCTTCCTGAAGATACCAGTATCCCCAAGTTAGAATGCTTGCTAGAAGGTTCCTGAGCCCTCCCTACTCCCAGCACTCCACCTGAAATCCATCAGAATGCTGTGAAGTAGTGGGGGCTTCAAAAGGCAAGGCTCTGGGTAAGCAAGGTAGAAGATGGGCTCGCATAGAGATGACAGCCAGGAAGGACCTGTGTCCTGTGAAGTCTTCTGCTCTGTAATTTTCAGAGACCCAGATAAGAAGTCATGGGCAATGCCCCAGGTATTGGCCACTTTGAAAGACTTGACACAGAGGGTCCTTCTTACTCATAGGACCTAGGTGCCAACTATCCAACTATAGAGGCTTTTGTCCCTCTGTACATGAATGGAAAAAACCCCTGCCTTGTCTTGGGGATTCCATTTGGTTTTGATTTTCTTGTGCCATAGTGACAGATGCTACTACCCACAGAAGATAAGGGTGAGGTAGCCCATTCTTCTCCCATGAAGGCCTTGGCTTCGCTGTGCTGGGTCCCTGCCTTCTGACCTGTGGAGCCTGACATTCTGAGGTCATCGGCTCACACAGGAGGTGGAGTGAGGCTTTGCTGTTGCATAGGTGGTCCCTACAGCTTCTATGGAGAAGCAGTCTAACATGGATTCTCTGGTTCAAGGCTGCCCCCTGCTAGGCTCTGGCTCCACCTACCTGGGCTCTGAGTTCCCTTCTCTAGGGAAGCTCTGAAGCTCTGAAGACCTGCCCAGGATCAATTTTCTCATTCTATTTTTCCAGGTCAAGACATTTAATTTTTTTAAATTTGGCATTTAAAATAATGGGTTTTATTATGTAATTTTCATACATATATATCATTGTGCTGTGGTCATATTCCCCCTCCTTAACCTCTCCTTCCCTCCTGCTAGTCTTCTATTAGAATAGTAGAAGACTCATGTTGTGGTGACCCTCACCCATAAAATTATTGTCTTGCTATTTTCATAACTGTAATTTTGCTACTGTTATGAACTGTAATGTAAATATCTGTGTTTTATGATGGTGTTGGATGATCTCTGAGAAAAGGTTGTTGGATCCTCAAAGGGGTCGCGACCCACAGGTTGAGAAACAGTGTTCTAGAGCTTCCCCTCTGACTAATCTGGCATGAGAAAAGCATACATATTTTATTTCTCTGGTCCGGATTATTTTGCTGAGCATAATAGTCTTGAGTTATATCCATTTCCCCAGGTCAAGACACCAGGTAGTTAAGAGTCGAAGGGATAGTCCGACTCTAACAATTTGTAGATGGGGAAGCCGAGGCCCACAGCAGGTAGGGACCTGCTTGGTTACCCACTTTGTTGGAGGCAGAAGGGTTATAAATAAGTGTGTGGATTCTGATGGCAGAGAGATAAGGTTTGGAGGCTCTCAGGCTCTGAGGCCTGCCTCTGCTCTTTGATGGCTGTGTGACCTTGGACTGGGAAAACAATGAGGATTGAGATATAGGATCTGTAGTATTTGCTCCTGCCCCCGGCACAAATGAGGCCCAGAACTCAATAGGTACAGCCATTGTTTGTTTGTTTGTTTTTTGCCTTTTAAGACTTTAAAAAAACTTACTTATTTGTGTGTATGTGTACATGCACCTGTGTGCAGCTGAGGTCAGAAGAGGACACCAGTTCCCTTGCAGCTACACCGATTCCCTTGCAGCTACAGTTGTCTTTGTATGGCACCCACCTTGCTATGTGGGTGCTGGTATTGGAACTCCTACACTTGTAATTGCATATTGAGTCATCTCTCAGCTTAAGCTACTGCCGTTCTTGCAGCTGCTACTGTCAGTAAACCCTGGTTTTGCTGCATTTCAGTTAGTTTATAGTGACTTACTTTTCCCTGCTTCAGTGATGTTTCTAGTGGAAGTCAAGTGTAGACTATGGGGAGGGAGCACTGAGGAGGCTGTGTGCTAACTTTTCACCATGGCTGGAGATAAACAGTAAGAGGCTTCCTCAGACCAGTGCACAGGAAGGCAGGGCTTCAGTCAGGGGATGGTGCTTCCTGTGAGTTGCAGCATGTGTCACCAGCTAGCACCCAGCAGTTGTCTTTAAGACACCCGTATCGAATGAATGAATGAATAAATGAATGAATGGATGATAGAATATTTGCTCTTGTTGGATTCCCTAGATCCAGGCCCTGGGTCTCTTCACCTATACCAGGAGTATCATGTGCCCCTTGGGCTCAAGGAGGGTGTGTGCATTTGACACATAGTAGGTAGTCAGAAAAGATGTCAGCAAGCCTCTTCTTCCTGCATAAACTGCCTACTTTGGAGGGAACGTCGTCTGTGGTGTCTCTCATGGTGCTTTTGGGTGTATGCATGCTCAAGTGTGTGTGTGTGTGTGTGTGTGTGTGTGTGTGTGTGTGTGTGTGTGCTTGCACCTGTAGAGGCCAGAGGTTGAAGTCAGAATGTCTTTCTCAATTGGTTTTGAGGCAGGATCTGAATTTGAGCCTGAAACTTGATGTTTTGGGGAGGCTGGAAGGCCATCAGGCTCTGGAGATCTACTTGTCTCTGCTCTCTAAGACACAAGCAGCCACACCTATCTTTTTCTGTGGATGCTGACATATCCCCAGTCCCTCTTGTGCTTTTGACAGGCAGGAGTACTGCTACTCTCATGGCGCAGGCAAGGACACTGAGGCTGGCAGGGAGGTGAGGGCCTTTCTGAGAGGCCATCAACAGAGCCCAGGGCCTTGGGCCAGGTCTTCTGGCACCTGGGCTGACACTTGCACTATTTCCAGTTTAGTGGGCTGATAAAATTAAACAGCTCAGGGGTCTCTCAGCCCCCCTTCGCTGGCCCTGGTAATCAGCTGAACTCACATATTTTTGAGATGCAAAAGTCCCCACAGTTGCTGGTGCTTTGGGTCTCTACTCCAGGGATACATACTACCAGACTCCAAGGAAAAGGATGGGAAAGAGAGCTAGGCTGGGGTCCTTTCCAGGCTAGCATCTCTGCAGATGAGCTGATTTCCTCTGAGCACGTCTGGACAAACAGCCTTCTCCACCTGGCCTCTCCATCAGTCCCCTGGTGATTAGGGCTTAATGAGCTGGCTGCAGAGAGCTGGGGGCTGGGGTGAGAGTTGCCTGTGGAATGCACCTCGGCTGTGGCTGGGGCCTTGCATTCTGTGTTTGGGGCCAATGTGGTCCTTGTATATCTATTTGGAAGCAGCAAGTCCCTCCAGAGCATTTTATCAGGGTATTTTGAATTAGGAGTTTAGCAGTGCATGGTGCAGAAGGAAAAGCCTGGGAGGGGAGCTACTAAATGAAGTTGGCAAGGGAGAGCATCCGGGGGAGAAGGGAGGAAATCCCAGGCTAAGTGAGGGAACAGGACTTGATGATGTTGGTGACAGCAGGCTGCATCTTCCAGGACAGGATGCCTCTTAGGTTTCCAAAACACTTCCACCACATTATTCTACTTAAGTCACATAGCAGCCCTGAGAGCTGGAGAGAGTTTTCTTGTCTCACTGTTTTGGAGAAAGGTCCAGAGAAGTGCATAGATTTGTTCAGGGTTGCAACATAGAGAACAGGCTGGGATCCCAGGTCCAGGCAGCTGTTCATTCCTTTCCTGACTCCACGGTGTCCCTCAAAAGGCCTGTGCACTTTCTTTGAGGTGCAGTAGTAGTTGCTCAAATACTTCTTCCCAGTTCCGTGTGAGTGACTTCCTCTACCTCCATGGCTACCCCACTTTTCTGACTCTTTTCCTGTGGCTGGAAGATAGAACTTCCCAGCCTGGCATTGAGCTGCTGGAGTCATGTGATCCACACAAGGCGGTGATGGGAGCTCAAGGCTTCCTTATTTGATGTCTGGAGCTGTCAGAGGTCCCTGCTCATGGGTCTGAAGAGATAGCTCAGTTCAAGGGCCTAGGCAAGCTTGAGGACCTGGGTTTGACCTTTAGCACCCACAATGAAAAAGATAGCATGATGGTCCATGCTTGTAACCACAGTGCTGGGGACACAAGAGGATCCCTGGAGACCACTGGGCAACCAGCACAGCCAAACTGATTATTCCTAGGTCTTACTGAAAGACTCTGTGTCAAAAAACACACAGTGAGGAGGAGGGTAGCAAGATGGTTCAGTGTGTGAGGGTGACTGCTGCCAAGACTGTCAGTCTGAGTTTGATTATTAGGTGAGGCTAGGGATATGATTCAGTGGATAAAGTACTTGCCGCACAAGTTTCCTAGAACCCACAGAAAGCAGGGCACAGTAGTGTGTGTCTATAACCTCAGAGTTCCTGCTATGGAAACCCAAAAACTCATGGGAAAACTAGCTGTCAGAATTGCAGTATGATTTAGGTAAGGGAAGCTCAAGGGCCAGATCACTTGGAATATGCAGTCGTGAACAAGAAGAGACCTTGTCTGAAATGGAGTGGAGGATGAGGGTCCACTCCCTAGCTTGTCATCTAATTTTCTCATGTGAGCTGAGGCTTCCTCCAGTCACAAACATAAACATGTGTATGCATGTGTGTGCACACACCATGGTTTCAGGAAAGAGGCTAGGGAGACAGAGGGGGAGGAAGGGAGAGAAGCCCCCATGCTTCCACTGATAGGAAGGACAAACCCAGAGTTGTGACTGGGGTTTAGCACTCTTAAGACTTTCAGTGAGATATACCAGGCCACCTGAAAGTGTCCCCTTGCTGAGTTTCTGGGTCTTTCCTATCTTGCTTCCTCCTGGTCTCCTTGCTGGTCTCCCCCTGGAAGCTCCTGTCTAAGAAGCTACTAGGAAATAAATCCCCATGTTCAGGTCTGCTTCAGACACCCCAGACAGGGAAGGGCTTGAGGATCATGAAGGTGACAGTGGGGGAGGAGATGCTCCTCTGCACAGGAGTAGGGGTGAGTGTGGAAGCTGCGGCTGAGCAGGAGTGGGAGAGAGATCTCTTGAGACCTTGCTAGATTTGTGAGAACACCTCAGACTCACAGATGATGGCAATGTCTTCTGAAGGACACAGTCTAGGATGGCAGTGAACCTTTGGGCAGGACTACAGACATGCTAGGTAGGACATTGTCCAAGGATGGACAGATATCTATTAGAGGATACCATTTTATTTATATTTACATTTTCTGGGTCAAATCACCTTACCCGAGTTACTGTTCAGCAGTAAAAGTATAGTTACATGGAAAGCTGTGTTACACTAGTTTAAAACTGGGTAAGATGTTGATTCATACAGTTCAACTCAGTGTGACTTTGGCTTCACAGAGTTAATGGTTTGTCCCCACATGCTGAATGACTAAATGTTGGAGGATCACTGGTGACACAGCAAAGGATGTCACTCAGGATGTGCTGTCTTCTATCCACACTCCAGAATGTGTGTTTGTCATTCACTTTTGTGGTCTGTGCATCCCGTGTCTTATCTGCAGAAGAATGAAGACAACTCAGAAACAGCCATGGGATCCATAGTGGCTACACTCTAGGACCCGAACTGACCCTGTCTCATCCCAGGGGGTGTCCTTAGGAACACGACTTATGAAAGAGTGAGGGAAGCAGGGCTGAGAAGAGGGAGGCATCGGACCTCAGGACAGTCGTAACTGAGGCCACAGATGACTCCAGGGGACCCTTGGAGATGAGGAGGCCCTTCAGATGTTGTGAATGGAGCCTAGAAGGCTGAGTCTTTGCGCTTCATGTCTAGAACACTGGCTACTTCAGGGAAGTGTGTGACCTTGGACAGGCAATTCTTCCAAACCAAGGCCTTCAGAAGGATTTGGGACTGGGTCTGGGCTGGGCAGTACAAGCACATTAGGTATTGGCCAGCTGCCTGTTGACCTTCACCTTCTGGCATGTTCTTATCCCTGCTTTGTCCAGCCTTCCTGCACACAAGTCATAGACAGGAAGGGCATGTGGCTCTCAATTTCATTTCCATCAGCAGAGATTTCCCAAGGACTTCCTGAACACTAGCCCTTTCAGGTACCAGCAGGGGGGGAATCTTTGCTGTCTGTTCAGTCCACTTTCTCAGTGGCCACCACATCTCAGAGGTGACATCCCATCACTGCTGTCACTCTGTGGTATCACCTGCTTGGCCCTGGCTTGTGCTTGTCAGTTTCTGGGGGTGTAAGAGCTTCCATCATGGCCCCTATGAGGGGCAGAATTTGCTTTTCTGATCAGGAAGGTGGGAACAATGGACACTCACAGCCGTCAGGCTTTGGCACAGGGAGATTTATACCTGGGCCTTGCTATAGGCTGTCTACAGCCTATATGGCCAGCATGAGTTGGCTCTGGGGACTGCAAGTAACTTCTGTCCCTATGAGTCCACACTTAGATCCCAAGGGTGTTGATATGCCCAGAGACACAGATGATCGCCTGGGCCCATTTGATCATTTGGCTCAGTGGGTGGAATATCAGCGTGGAAGGATCTTCTTTTATCTATCCCATGGCGTGTCTTCCCTGTTTATTCCTGGATTTCCTCCGGCCTTCTTCCCATGATGCTCTCTATCTCTCTAAAAAGCCCACGAACCTTAGTCCTGCCTACCTCTGTCTTTGCCCAGTCTTCAGGCCTCCGCATTTATTTAACCAATCAGAGACAAAGTAAGTAACACACAGCAAGCAGGACCAATCAACAATTAGAAGGCTTACTACCACCCCATCATTTCCCTTCTTTTGTCTAATAAAAAGGCTAAAAATTTTTAAACTCATATAGTAGCCTATTCGTATCAGGCAATCTTGAAGAAGAAAAAAAAATCATCTATCTTGGTGTGATTAAAGTTCTGAACCTAAATAATTTCTATCATGTACTATATTAGACTGACCAGCTAGGGATGTGGCTTCACTGAAAGACAACAGAGTGGACAACTCTCATTATCGGGGCCAATGTACTGACCACCCTCCTCTTTTGTGGGGTCTGCACTGGGTTTGTTCCTGCTCACGTGCCTCAAAACCCCTTCCATGTGGTGGCTCATAGCCACTTTCACCCATGATCCTCCTGGTAGCCCTCAAGGTCAGAGGTTAGTTGTGGGGATGCAATGGTGGGCCCTATACAGACAAGTTATCCAAACCTGGGAAATGTAAAGACTATCTTGAGGTTGCACTGACTGGAACAGGGCAGCACAGCAAGGCGTAAACTCTGCCTCCTGACTCAGTCTAGTGCATTTTCTTCTGTTTTTCACAGATGGAAAATCATGAATATTCTAGAGCATATCAACAGTTAAGCTGTATGGAAGGCTGCATGCCTGAACTTGTCATTTTAATTCAGAAATATTAACTTTAAAAATTCTGTCAACTAATACACGTTCCCACATTAGTTTTCACACAACACTGGATGAGAAATGACACTGATCAGAGGTGGCCCCTCCCTGACCCACTTGTCCTCCTCAGACTCAGCCATAACCCAGGTGAACATGGACAGGAAGGAAGAGGAAATACCTCAGCCCAAGGTGTTTGAGATCAACAACTTCTTTAGTCGAGATGACAGAAGTATTTACGACAGGAAATCCTTGGCAAAGACAGTCTAATGGTTCCCTGAGACAGCAATAAAGGCCCTTTAGCCTGGAGCACTGGACTTCTGAGGCTGGGCTGCCAGCATCTGACTGGGCGCTTGCTTACACATTCCTATGAGGGGCAGAATTTGCTTTTCTGATCAGGAAGGTGGGAACAATGGACACCCACAGCCGTCAGGCTTTGGCACAAGGGAGATTTATACCTGGGCCTTGCTATAGGCTGGCCTCTCTGCTCCAGGATGGAACAGCTGTTGCGTTTGATTAGCTTTCAAGAAAGACAAAGATGCCATCGGCTAGACACACCCACCCGTCTGCTTCTCTACCCCAGCAGTCTTGGTGAAGTGACTTTCTTGTTTGCTTCCAGCCTAGGGTTAGAGTGTGAACAGCTTGAATGAACATTTTAGGACTTGCCTATTTGGCAGTTAAAGAAAACACTCATGCCTTTCTCCCAATGCCATTCAGTAAGTCTGGAGTGGGAGTGTTTTTATGATTAGGTAAGTTTTGGAAGTAGCAGGTGTGGGTAGGAGCATCTCCAACTACACTGGGCATGGGATTCAGCTGCAGGTGGTACTGGAGGCGGAACCCAGGCCTTCATGCATGCTAGGCAAACATTCTTCTACCACTGGGCTCTATCTCAGCCCTCATTTGGATGCGGAAATGACGCTTTATAGGCAGCTGTGAAATGACTGTAGTAAAGTGTTCACACGGAAGATCTGTAGTCCTGTTTGGAATGTGGTATGTTTCCTCATGCCATGAGCCCCTCTGGCCCACCTAACAGGTAGTCTTTTCTTCTTAAGACAAGGGAGACAAACTCAAGGAAGAGACAAGGTCAAGCAAGCTTGACACATGCTTCTCTGCTTCACTGGGCAGGTACATAAACCTTCTCAAGAGTCACGAGGACTTGTAGGCAGGACAAGATAACATTGGCAGGTGGGGTAATAGAGCCTCACCTAAGAGTGTTTGCATGGGGGAATGTCTGAAAGGTCAAGAGATAGTCTCAGCATTGAAATCAGCCCTTATTAGCCCTTCTCCAAACAGTCTTCTAAGTAGCAGAGGGAGTGATTCCTACCAGGGGAGACTCAAAGAAAACCAGAGAAAAACCCTCCAAGGGAAGAGTGAAATTTGAACATCCATGGCAGCCAAGTCTGGCTCTCAATTATGTCTAGATTGCCTTTGGAAAAGAAAGGGAGCAGAAGATAGCTTATTCTATAGGCATTGTGGTGGATAGCAGGATACACAGGTTGGGAAACAGAGAGGAACTGCCTGTGGTCCCTATCCCATGCAGGCCTCCCACTGCCAGAGGCTGGTCCAACCTGGGGAGGAGATCCTGATATGTGTAAAGGTCGGAATTTAGTTGTGAATACACAGTTTTTGCTGAAATAAGACTGTGCTGGGCTTGACCAGAGACTACAGGTTGTTGGAGGGTGATCAGAAAGGTTGTGGAAGCACCTGGGACTTTTATTCCCAGGAGAGACAAAGTACAATCCACAGATCTGCTAAGATGATTGGGGGTTAGGAGGAGGGATGCTGGAGAGCATTTTTCAGTAGGATATTACATAAGTATACTGACATTAATATATGGAGATGCTCTTCTATGGCTATGCATGTATGTCACAAACTTCCGTTAGTACAGGTAGACACGGACATAGCCTTATAGGCCATGGATGTATCCAGATAGAGACTATCTTTTTTGAGAGCAATTACTGCACATATTCTTGGCCAGACATTTCTACATACTTGAGTTTAATCTTTAAAACAGATAGATTCCATTCCTGTTTTGTACAAGTTTCTAAGTTCCAGGTCTCTTAATGACCACAGAGGCCTGAAGATTGATTAACTCTTGTGTCTATATATAGAGGCCTCATCTCCCAGTCAGCCATAGGTTGATGTGACATTCTATTGTGACTGATTGATACGTCCTCGGCCCAGGTAAACGGTCCCACTAATCACCCCTTCTGAACTTGGTTGGGTCTTAGGCGAGGAACACCAAACCACATGGCTGTACACAAGAGAGGGTGTCTGAGCGTTCAGGAACTTGGAGACCCCAATAGTGTGTTCATGGAATGAGCCAAAGGCCTGTAGTCTGGCTGTCTGATAAAATAAGCCAGGGCTTCAGGGTATATAACGTTCATTTTTCCCTCACTTCCTGTCTTTCCTGAACTCTGTTGTGTGGTCAAGAGAACTCCTCTATCCCTGTGACAGTCTCCTTCTAGGACCATCCACACATGGCCACACATCCTGTACCATTTGACACCATGTTAGGCATCTAACTCCTGCACCTGTAAGGAGCTGTGGGGAAAAGCTGACTGTCAGTGTGCACGTGTGTTTCACTAAATGCTTTGACTTCTTTAAGTAAACGACTCCTAGTCACTGTTTTCATCCCTGGGAAAGAACAACTCAAAGAAGGAGGAGGCCAAGAACTTTGGTTTTGTCTTTTACTGTTTCGGAGCGCGTGGTCTGTCATGAGAGAGAAGGCATGGCTGACAGAGCAACCTGAGTCATGGTGGCCAGAGTGTGGAGAAAGGGAAAAGAGGATAAGATACAGCCCCCAAGAACATACACCTAGTACTGTATTTCCCTCAATAGGCTCCACCTCCTAATTTTTACCCTCTCATGATAATGCCACCATGCTATGCATCCTTCAAAGGAGTAATTTATTCTCTGGGCCAGAGCCCTCCTGTTCCATGTCCCTGGAAGTCAGAGGTACCTCCAGACCAGTGCTTTACTAACCTCCTAAGCATTTCTTCACCTAGTCAACTGGACAGATAACCACTGGATTCTGTTATGTGGTGGGAGACAGAGACAAGTGAATTCCTGGGCGGTCTCCAACCATCTAACTTCTCATATATAGAGGCAAACAACAAAAGGGGACACACACACACACACACACACACACACACACACACACACACAAATAGCCACTACAGTGCTCTATATTTTCCAATGGCAAGTTATGTTGCTAATTCCAGTAGCGTACATTTGAAACCAGCACCACCTAAATGTAGTGGAAATCGTGTTGCATGTGAAATCAATAGCCAATCAGCAGGCCTGAGCTTGGAGACATAGAAAGTGTGAGGTGGGCAGGTGGAGAGGTGTTACCCCTGCTATAAAGGAAGAAACACGGTGTCCAGAGCTCTGACCTGACCCGAGAAAGATCTACCGTAAGCAGGGATCTCATTCAGCAGAATCAAGAAGGGGCAGTTCTTCTCTACTGAAGGATAGGATTCTTTCTATCCTCTTGCCTCACCAGCAGAGACGAACTCATAAGCAAACGCCCAGAGCCAGGCATCTGGCCACGAAGCCTCTGAAGCATCCTCTAGGGTAATAAGTAATTAGCAGCGTGCTCTTTACTAAAAGGAGCAGAGGATGCGTGGCTTCCTGAACAAAGTGACTGATACAGACTGGCACTTACAGTGGGCTCTGTTCAAGTGGGGAAGCAATTACAACAAATGTTCTTCAGATCTCAAGGGTCCTCCATACCAGGTGACCAGCCATCTGTGCAGTTTAGGAGCTGACCAGGAAAGTAGGAACCCTGCCAGTTACCCAGAACAGAGGGGACATAAGACAGGAACTTTGTTACATGGGTGGTGTGGAGGAGCCCAGCAAGCAAACAAAGTCACTTCTGTGAGGAGGTCGAGCCAAGGCAGGAAGCAGTACCTACCTACTGGGACTAGTGAAGGGAAGAGAAGAGAGGATACTGCTCTGGAACCAGGCAGGGCTGCCCCGTGGGAACCGACGCTGAAGATGACTTCCATGAAAAGCAGTGCCTCAGGCAGACAGGTAGGAGAACTCTGACTTATTTCTGCCAACATCCCCATCTTTCCCGCGTGTCTCCCCTTGGCTGATGCAGCTCAGAGGGTGGTTCCTGATGTGATTCAGAGCAGGGCAGAGTGTAAAAGGATCTGGGAACAGAGAGGCCCGATTCCGGCACAGGACCAGGCACAGAACAGCACGTTACACGGCTCCTAAGACCAGCACAGGTCCGCAGAGCCCATAAAGCCAAGGAGATTTATCGTCGATCGTCACTAGCGCCATTTAGGAAAATGGGACCACATGCCAAGAGGTCCCCGAGTTCAAAGACTGTTATGACAATTCTGTGAGGGAAATGGTCCCCTATGATGCAGGAAGAGACAGATGGATAGGTGTTATGTAACTTGTGTAAGGTCTCAGCCGCTCAATGGCAAAGTTTGAGATAGAGGTCAGTCCTCTTTGTTTTTGTTTGTTTGTTTGTTCTGTATGTGTGTGTGTGTGTGTGTGTGTGTGTGTGTGTGTGTGTGTGTGTGTTCATGTGCATGTCTGCTACAGCACCTCTGGACAGGTCAGAGGACAACTTGTGAGAGTTGTTTCTGTCTTTCTACCATGGTGGGATCTGGGTAGATGGGGATCAAAGGCAGGTAAGGCAGGTTTGGTGGCATTCCACCCTCCAAGGCTTTCACTGGCCTTGGAAACATTGCTCAGAAGTAGCTCCTCTTGGGTTGTGGGGAGGAAGACCATGGCAATTTCAGAATATCTTGCAAATTGATCATAGTTTGTGGGTGCAATTGTAATCATGGTAGCTAACTTGTGAAATGTCTAGAATTCTCAACTCATGAATTGGTGTAGCAAATTCTACTCATTTTCAATAAATTCTTTTACTGATATCATCAGATCTCAAACTAGTGGCCACATTAGGTGTTGTTTTTGCCATGCACCTAAGTTAGGCAGATCCCTCTTGTCAGTCCAACTAAGTCCTAGTTTCCAAAGCGGGAACTTGCTGGGAATGGAAACCCAACTTCAACAATGCTCATTCCACAGTCTTGTTTGTTCATGGTTGTGCACGGGAATATCATTATCTTTTCCATTTTATTTCCCTGATGGTAATGCTGAATACCTTTTCATAATCATACTGTTTAGTAGCCCTCTTTTATGAAATGTCTATTTGAATCTTTTGTTCATTTTCCCCTTTGCATTCTCTTCTTATTGAACCACAAAAGTTCTTCATATATTCTAAAGTACATTTAAAATTATTTTACTTATTTTCACGTGTATGAGTATTTTGCCTGCATGTGTATATATGAATCCACTTCATGCTGAGTGCCCTCAAAGGTCAGAGGAGGAAGTCTCTGGAACTGGAGTTATGGATGGTTGTAAACCACTATGTGGGTGGTGGGAACTGACTCTGAGTCTTCTTCAAGAACAAGTGTTCTTAACTGCTGAACCATCTCTTTAGCCCCTGAATATACATTTGGGTCACATATATATGGATATACATATACACATATATGACCCAAATATAAATAATATAATCTATTATTATTATTATTATTATTATTAATTATTTATTCTTTTCTCTTCTGGAATAAAGCATCAGAGAGACAGTGTGTTTTGATCAGAGCATCAACTTAAGAGCACATTTAGTGACAATTCAACTATTTTTATTAATAGACTCTTTAGAAGAAAGAGATTTTAAATTATTATTATTGATGTTATATGAGACACACTCCCCATGTAGCTCTGATTGGTCTTAAACTTGAGATTCATCTGCTTTAGTCTTCCTGGTACTGAGATTATAGGCATGCCCTCACCGATGATTCTGTTCTACTGGCGGCCAACTCCAGGGCTTTGCACATTGCTACTCTGCCACCGAGCTACACTCCTTTCCTAATTTTAATGGTCACATGTAGATTTATGATTTACTTAGAGCTTATGGTTTCGGCATATTGTATTATGGGTCAAGATTTCCTTTAAGATTTTCTTTGCTGCTTAATCATTGTATGTAGCAATGACTTCCTAAGGCCAGATTCCCCTCCACAGTGCCCATGCTTCCATCTCATTAGCTCTTTGTTCTTTAAACAGTTTTGATTCTACTTTCATATAATGTGTAAATGTGTGATTTTTGAGATAGAGTCTCATTATGTAGCCCTGGCTGGACTGTAATTGCAATGTAGACTGGGCTGGCTTTGAACTCACAGAGATCCACCTGGCTCTGCTTTCCCGGTGCTAGGATTAAAGGCTTAGATCACGGTTCCTGGACTGTTTGGTTTTTGAAACAAAGTTTCCTTGGGTAGTTCAATTGGCCTCAAGCTTGAAATCTCCTATTTCAGCTACCTATATGCTGAAATAAAAAATATGTGCCAACCGTAGGTATGGAGAATGATGTCTCCTCCACCCCCAGGGTGTGAGAGCAGGAGACCTGGCCCATCCACTCAGAGACTAGCACTTGGGAGAGTGGGCCCTGTGCCTTGGTTGGGCAGCACAGTGGAGCTGGCTCTGGAGGCTCGGGAGCAGGAGAGCTGGCCCTGACTCCTGCCAGTGGCAGCACTGGGTGGCCTAGCCAGAGCAGGGCTGGAGAGCTCACTCTGGTGGTGCAGATAAGGGTGATCTCGCTCACTGACCAGCTCAGCTACAACCCAGGCCCAGATCCAGTGCTTTGAGTTGGCCCTAACCCCCAAATTTATATCATCTGTGAGCAGTTGGGATGTGTGAAAGGGTCAGTCCTGCTGATCCAAAGCTGCAGGATCTCCATGACACAGGGCAACAACATGGTATCCTGGAGGAATCCCCATGAAGATCCAATATTGATGGTGTCACAGAAGCCAGAGATCTCGAACCAGACCAATGACTCATTGCAATGAATATTTGCAAGTGAAGATGTGTGGACAGAGGGATATACTGTGGGACACACTGTGACATACTACAGCTTCCACAATGAGATGTTTTCTATGCTTTGTTTGTTCGTGAGTTTTTTATTTTGGGGGAAGAGGTTGCAAGGGGAAAGGGCAGATATGAGGGGATGTGTGAGACTGGGGTGCATGAGGTGGAACTCACAAAGATTCAATAAAAAGCTAAAAAAAAATATGTGATAACATGTCTGGCCATAAGATTCATGTAAAAGAACAGATGGGTGGGACCTGAGCAGATGGCTCAGTTGGCAAAGTGTTTGCTAGGCCAGCTTGAGGGCCTGAGTTTGATCCTCCAGGGCTCATGTCATAGTGGGGCATGGGAGAGGATTCCTGTGATTGCAGTGCTGGGGGGATAAGGTGGGAGAATCCCAGGGGCCCGCTGGCCAGCTAGTCAAATCAGTGAGCTCTGGGCTCAATGAGAGACCTTGTCTCAAAAGCATAAGATAGAGAACAATCGAAGAAGACATCTGATGTTGGCTTATGGCCTCCATGCAAATGTGAGCATGTGTGTGGACACACACATGCACACGCACACGCACACATGCGTGCACACTCATACCTACATATGTAAACACCTACTCACACACCAAGCTGATGGATGTCTACTTGTTCCATCATCATTTGTCTCCTCTGGACTTGCCTTTCCTGATATTAATTGGCTGTTACGTATATGACTATTTTTGACTCTGTGTCTGTTCTTACACTAATATCACACCAGTTATGTATGTGACTATTTTTGGACTCTGTGTCTATTCTTACACTAATATCACACCACTTTACTTTAGCTTCTGTGTAAACCATATATACACGTGGCTTATATATTTAGTTAGACAATAAGAAATTAAGTAAATATGGCTTGGCTATATTTTTTATAGTCAAAATTATTTTGTCTGTCTAACATCTTCTCTACATCAGCTTTAATCATCGACGTTTAAATTTCTAAAAAAAAGGCAGTTGAGAGTTTTATTAGAATTGCATTAAATCCAAAAATTGGGGGAAATCAACACTATAAGCACTCTGAACCCTTCAGCTGTGAACATAGCACATCCCTCAAGTTAGTTAATTTCTTTCAGAAGTTCTTGATTTCCTTTGGTAATGCTTCAAACATTCCAACCCAGCAGTCACATGCATTTGAAAATTTATATTCTTAACTAGTCTTGTTTTGTGGTGCTATAACAAATAAAATGGATTCTAAATTTAATTTTGAAATGTTTACTGCTAATTCCAATTGATATTTTATTTTGCTTGTGTATGAGTGTTTTGCCTGAATGTTTATCTGCACACCACTTGTATGCCTAGTGCCTGGGGAGGCCAGAAGAGGGTGTCATCCCCTGGAAATGGAGTTACAGACAGGTGTGAGCTGCCATGTGGGTGCCAGGAATTGAACCTGGGTCTTCTAGAAGAGCAGTCAGTGCTCCTAACCACTGAACATCTCTCTGGCCCCCACCCTGCCGTTGGTTTTTATGTATTAACTTTGTATCTGTGAATTCTCTAGATGATTTACTTTCTAGATGTTTTGTGGATTAATTAGGCCTCTCTGTGAAGGCATTGATACTGTCTACAGAGACCATTTTCATTTTTCTTTATGTCCTTTTTTCCCTTTTATTGTTTAACTATATAAGTTGGGTTCTCTAACACAATATTGAATAGAAATGCTGAAAAAAGCCACCTTTTCCCTTTTCCCTCATATCAGGGGGGAAAGTTCAACCACCTCTAAGTACATGTGGTATTTGATGTGTGATTTTCTTGGACAATTTCATATGTTGGGGATGGTCTCTCTACTGCTTTTTTTTTCTGGCAGGTTCTTACTTTTCAAAATAGCTGTATATTGGACTTTGTGAAATGTTTTTTCCCCCTGCATATATGAATTGCTTGTATGATTTCTCTCCTTTATTCTTTTAATGTAGCAAATTCTATTGATTTTCACATTTTATACGAGTCTTGTAATCCTGCTTAGATTGTATTGTATTTGTTAATATTTATTACTAGCTGGGTGTAGAGCTCAGTGGTAGAGCTCTTGCCTGGCATGTGTAAGGCCCTGGCTTTGATCCTCAGAACCACACAGAGAAAAAAATATTGTATGCATTCATGTGAGTATGTGTGTTCACATGTGAGTGGAAACATACGTGTTAGGGAGTGTGTATTTGTGTGGAGGGGGCAAGGATGATGCCAGGAATCTTTTTTAGATTGTCCTTTAACCTAATTCTTTGAGGCAGGATCTCAGTCACATCCAGGGTCCACCCGTCTTGTTCTGGAGGAGTCCCCGTCTGAGCCACAGGCCGTCTGTGCTCTGGCCTGTCCAACAGTGTTTTAATGCCTAACCTGTCTCCCCAGGCCCAGGATTTGTTTTTTAGAATGAACAGTATTTGTTTTTCAGGGTCTGGTGGCACAGCCCTGTAATCTAGTTATTCTGGAGCCAGTGAAGGAGGAGTACACGCTCACAGTTTGTCTGGGTTTACAGAGGTATGTCAAGGCCAACATGGGCATCTTAAGGAGATTGTGTCTCAAGATTAAAAAGAATGTGCTAAAGGTTTGGGGGTGTATCCCAGTGGCAGAGCACTTGCTTGTTTGTGTGGTACTCGGAGCTCCACCCCTAGAAGAGTAACATACACACTCACATATACACACACTCACATATACTCACATACATATACACTCACATACATATGTACACACATACATTCATATACATTCCCACTCATATACATACATTTACATATACACACTCAAATACATTCACACTCACATACATAAACACTTGCATAAACAAATTCACATATGCACACGCACATACACTCCTACATTTACATACATACGTACACTCACATAACCCACACTCACATATATTCACACTCATATATATTCACACTCACATACACACATTCACATACATACACACTCATATAACACTCACATACTCACATATACGCATTCATATACACACTCACATACATTCACACTCATACATATACATTCATATACACACACTCACATAACACTCATACACACATACATACATACTCACATACACACACAGAATATTTTCTTTTATACTCATGAGAGATATTGGCTTGTTTGTAGTCTCAGGGTTAATTTTGTATTAACTTTCTTTGTTAGAATTTTCCAACATATTCCTCTCAGTCTGCAATATTCTCTAGCAGAACTTGTGTTTATGGGTTCAATTTCCTATGACTTTTAAAAATGTATTTTAATGTTATGTGTATGAGTGTTTTGCCTGTATGTCTGTGCATGATTGTGTGTGCAGCACCCATGTGGGTGCCGGGAATCAGGTCCAGGTCATCTGGAAGAGCAGGAGGTGGTTTTAAACTCTAAACTATTTCTCAAGTCTCATGAATTTAATTTCTCAAATTAATAAAAGGCTGACATAGAAATTAAATATTTTCTTTAGTTTCGAAAGCTTTTTGTATGTTCAGAAACATTTCCATTTCATGTATGTTGTTGAATTTAGAGGCATGAAGAATATACAATTTCCTCATTATTATTTTCGTACCTACAGGATCTGGGTTATTTCTTCTGTCATTTGTCCCCACAATTGTTTCCTTTTCTTTTTCTTCATTTAATGTAGCTAGAGGGTTCATCAATTTTGATAATATTTGGATTGAACAACTCTTTATTTCACTGCTTTCTACTACTATTTATTTGTTTTATTGATTTCTACTCCTACATCTATTTTTTGTTTTTTTTTAGTTTTGAGATTATTTAGTTCTTCTATAAATCAGAAGCTTATAAATGACTAATTTGCTGATGTTCCTTTTCTAATATATGTATGTATCAACATTGTGAAATTTCTTTAAAAGCTGTTTCAACTGTATGTTATATTGATTTAGTTTTGTTTTGGTTTTTTGAGACAGGGTTTCTCTGTGTATCCTTGTCTGTCCTGGACACACTCTGTAGACCAGGCTGGCCTCGAACTCACAGAGATCCGCCTGCCTCTGTCTCCTGAGTGCTGGGATTAAAGGCGTGCGCCACCACCGCCCAGCAATTACAAACAGCTGTGAACTGCCATGAGGGTGCTGGGATTTGAACCCTGATCCTTTGGAAGAGCAGCCAGTGCTCTTAATTGCAGGGCCATCTCTCCAGCCCCCTGATTTTCATATGCTAAAAACATCATTTGGTTTGACTTTTTGTTTTTTCTGATCCATGGACTTTTTAAAAACGTGCTATTTAATTTTAATTAGTTGGAAAATTTCTGGGTATCTGCTGTATTTTAGTTTAATTTCATTTCAGTAGAAGGACATGCTTTATAATTTTTAATCTTTTCAACTTTTTGAGATTTTTTTGATGACCTTGGATATGGTACACCTTTATTTGGTGTGTGAATTTTTGTGTAAGTATCTCTCCCTCCCCGCTTCCCACCTATGTGTGAGTGCGTGTGTGTTTCTGTGTGTGTGTGTGTGAGTCTGTGTGTCTGTGTGTGTGACTGTGTGTGTGAGTGTGTGTGTGTGTGTGTGTGGTGTGTGTAGAAGTGAGGTCAACACTGGGTATCTTTCTCTGTCACTCTCCACTTTAATTTTGGGACAGGACACTTCACTTCCCTGAATCTAGAGCTCGCCATTTCAGCGAGATTGGCAGCCAGCAAGCTGCAGGAATCCTCCCGCCTCTGCGTTTCCCGTGCTGAGATTGTAGGTGTGCATTGCAGTGCCTGTTTCTTTATTTTATTTTATTTTAACCAGTGCGAGGGATCTAAACTCAGGTCCTCGTGCTCACACACAAGTGCCTTACCGGATGAACAGAGTGTCCAGTTGTTGGGTGTACTCTACAAATACTGACTATTTCCACCTGCTTGCTAAGTTTGCTCAGAATTCTATATTATCAATGATTTTACTTTTTTTGGTTTTTCTTTTTTTTAATGTTTATTTATTACTTCAAGTTACATCTCTATCACAGTGTCCTCTTTCCACCCCTCCCAGTCCTGCCCTCCCACCCTCTACCCCCCATCCCTTCCATCCCACTCCTCTGGAGTGGAGTGTCCCTACATAACAGTCCCCTTCTCCAGTTCAGCAGTCATATGAGGGCCAAGAGCCTCCTCATATACTGGGGGCCTACAAGGCAGCACCACTAGGGCAAAGTGTCTCATTGACAGGTAACAAAGTCTATGTTCATGTTCCCTTTGGTACGTTGGTTGTAGTATAGTTATCCTGTACTATATGGCTAAAATCCGATTATAAGTGAATAGATGCCATGTGCATCCTTCTGAGTCTGGGTTAGCTCACTCAGGATGAGCTTTTCTGGTTCCATCCATTTGCTGCAAATTGCATGATTTCGTTGTTTCTGATGGCTGAGTAGTATTCCATTGTGTAGATGTACCATAGATTTTTTTTTATCCATTCCTTGGTTGAGGGACATCTGGATTGTTTCCAGTTTCTAGTTATTAAAAATAAGGCTGCTATGAAAATAGATGAGGAAACTTCCTTGTGGTTTGGTGAGGAATCATTTGGTGCCCAACATGCTTAATCTAATAGAAGAGAAAGTAGGGAAAAGCCTCGAACTCATTGGCACAGGTCACAAGTTCCTGAACAGAACACCGATAGTTCAGGCTCTAAGACCAACAATTAATAAATGGGACCTCATAAAACTGAAAAGCTTCTGTAAGGCAAAGGACACTGCCATTTGAACAAAACAGCAACCTACAGATTGGGAAAAAATCTTCACCAACCCCACATCTGACAGAGGGCTAATATCCATAATTTACAAAGAACTCAAGAAATAAAATGCCAAGAAACCAAATAATCCAATCAAAAAATGGGGAATGGAGCTAAACTGAGAATTCACAAAGGAGAAATTTCTAATGGCCGAGAGACTCTTGAAGAACTGCTCAGCATCCTTAATCATCAGAGAAATGCAACTCAAGACGACTCTGAGCTTCCATCTCATACCTGTCAGAATGGCTAAGATCAAAAACTCAAATGACAGCATATGCTGGCCAGGATGTGGAGAAAGGGGAACCCTACTCCATTGCTGGTGGGAGTGCAGGCTTGTGCAACCACTATGGAGGTCAGTCTGGCGATATCATAGAAAACTTGGAATATCCCTACCTCAAGACCAAGCCATTGTTTTTTGTTTTTTCAAGACAGGGTTTTCCTGTGTAGCCCTGGCTGTCCTGGACTCACTTTGTAGCCCAGACTGGCCTCGAACTCACTGAAATCCACCTGCCTCTGCTTCCCCAGTGCTGAGATTAAAGGTGTTGTGCCACCATGCCCAGCTTGATTTTACTCATCTTATTAGTGAATAGGAAGTATGTTAAAATTACCAACTATAATTATGATTTTTCCTTATTTCCTTTTAGTTCTGCCAGCTTTGGTTTATGTGATAAGAAGTTGTATGTAGTAGGTGCATACTCATTTAGGAATACCATTTACCTAACTTTATTATTATCACAGTCTTCTTTATACATGAACAAATGTGCTTAATTTTGATAATGACACCCTAGCTTTATTATGTTACTGTTGTCATAATGTACATTTCCATTATTTTTCTTTTGGTGCTAGTATTGTACCTAAAACCACCCATACACTAAACAAATTTTTTATTTTGTGCTTTACCTATACTCCAAGTCTTCCATCTGTTGACTTCAAGTATATTCATATATTTACACTTAAATGTATTTCTAGGACAAAATAGTGTTGGTTTTATTTTGTTTTAAAGCACCTTTCCTTAGTTGGTGAAATGATTTGATTATTCCATTTATAATTGACATAATGATGATATAGTTGAGTTTATATCTGACATCTTTTTATTTATTTCCTTATATTGTGTATTTATGTTCCTTATGATTTTTTTAATTAGTGGAAGTTATTTTAGTATCTTGTTTGTATCCCTTCTCTCTCTCTCTCTCTCTCTCTCTCTCTCTCCACACACACACACATTTATATGTTTTTCCATTCACAAGTGACCACACAATGCATCTTTAGTTCTGATCACAGTCTACTCTAAAGCAGTACATCATGTCTATATATCTTACTAATCTTATAACTGAATATTTCATTTCCTCTCCTGCCATCTGCTGTATATCTTACCTGGACATACATTGTAAACCTTCAAATATGGAGCCATAATTTTTCTTAGTTAATTATATTTTAAAGAAATTAAAAATGAGAAAATGTATTTTATATTAATCCCTATATTTACTGTGTCTGTCCCACCTCATTCCATCATGCAGGTCTGAATTTGTCCTGTTTCTTCAGCTTGAAGGAATTTTAAAATAATTTTTTGGTAATGTAGATCTGTGAGCTATAAATTTTCTTAACCACCCCTTTTTGTTTGAGAACATGAGGATGTCTTCATGTGGTCTTCTCTTTTTAAAGAAGATCTTTACTGAATATAAATTTATACCTTGATAGTTTATTTACCATAGAACATCCACCAACCAACTATTTATCTATCTACTTATGTCACTCAATATAGTTATTTATATTTATCCACCTGTCAGTCAGCTGTTTCCATCCATCCATCCATCCATCCATCCATCCATCCATCCATCCAATCTATCTTTCTTATCTATTATCTATTTATATTACTTTTTGCTATGGAAGGCATTACCACGTTTTCCACTATCTTGCATTTTTCTTGTGAAGAATTAAAGCCCTTTGTTTTTCTCTACTTTGTATGTTTTTTGATTCTCTACTTTGTTTCTTTTTCTTTATTTATTTGATTTCAGCAATTTGATTATGAGGTGTTATAGGATCCTTTTATTTACTGTTACCATTTGGGATTCATTGCAATTTCTTGGCTCTGTAGACAACTTTACATAAAATCTGTAATGATTCCAGGCATCACTTCTTCATGTACTCCGACCCTCTCGGGTTGGATGTTCCAATTACTTGTGTGATAGGTTTCTCTGCAGAGCATGTCATATCAGCTTCTGTTTCCAGCCTCCTACCTTCCATCTCTTTGTGTGTCAGGTGAAGTGGTTTCTTGAGTTCTGCCTTCACGTTCCATGACTTTCCTTCTGTTACTTCTTCACATCAACCAGTGTGCTTGTCATTTTAAATATTATATATATATATTTTATTTTAAAGGTTTCATTTGGTTCTAGTCTCTGTGTGTCTTTTCTAACTATGCCTATATTTTCTTTTAGATTTCTGGGGCCATTTTGTAATTGCTTTAAAGTTCTTGTCTGCTAATACTATCATTAAGACTTTAGTGGCTCTATTTGTATTGGCTTATTTTTTCCTAGTTATAGGTGGCATTTTATTGCTTCTTTTTGACTGTAATGTTTGATAGAATGTAAGACATATGTTTATTATACTGTTCGATTGTTGTTATTTTGTCTTCTAGAAAGTGTTGCATTTTATTTTTTGGTTGGTTTATGTACTTGGAGCAATAAGAGTGCTATCATGTTGTTTTTAGTTTGTTAGGGTGTATCAAGAGTAGCTTAAATATAGCCTTGGAGTTTTTTAGCATTTTCTATCTCCCTAGAACATCCTGGATATTGAAGGGCATCTATCCAGTCTGGTTAGTTAGCACTTGAACATCTCTTGGTTCTCTGGAAATGCCGACAGTTTTCTAGCCCTGCAAATTCTTTGCCTGGCTGTGTGAAGTCTAATTTTACACATGCCCCATTTAGTATTCATACAAAACTTGTGGCATGGCTGCGGCATCTTCTGGGACTGTTCTCTGTGTGGTTCTTTCTTTTCTAGAATTCTGTTTCTGAAGTGTTAACTATCCTAATCTCCAAACCTGAGTCTTTCCCTAGCTCAGCTACAATGAAAACATGTTTGCCCCACACTCTAAGTACTCTTCAGAGCATATAAATCTTTTGCCTTTTAAGGAGTGTCAGAAAGTCTGGAGCTGGAGAGAGGGCTCTGCAGTTAAGAGCAGTTGCTGCTCTTGTAGAGGACCAGAGAGAGTTCAGTTCCCAGCCCTGAAGCTGGGCTGCTCACAATTACCTATGAGTGCAGATCCAGGGAGTCCAATGCCTTGTTCTGGCCTCCAAGGGCATCTGTGCAGATGCATAAATGCATGTGCACGCGCGCGCACACACACATACACACACACCTGTCACCTTAGTGTGAGAAAACAATTATTTCAATCCAGCTAATTGTCTATGGAGGGAAGATTATCTCATTATGGCCAAGAGCTAGAGGCCTATTTTAAAACACCTGTGTAGTATTTCACTGCATATGTTCTGTAGTAGATTTAACTTTCTCATCATTGACGGGCATTTATAGCATTTCCAATCTTTTCTTATAGAAACAGAGCTGTGGTGTTGGTCATGTTTCTTGATCAATTTCATCTATGTTTGAGCGTGTTTTCAGAAGCAATTCTCAAGAGTGTAGAAGGGGACAAACGCCATGTTCATTTTCGTTATCCTTTGCATTTGTAAAATTTATTTATTTCGTGTGTTGTGTGTGTTGTGTGTGTATGTGTGTTTGTTGTGTATTATGTGGTGTGTGTGTGGTGTATGTGTTATGTATGTTGTGTGTACCACAGCATTCATGTAGAGATCAGAGGACAGCATGAGAGAGTTCTCTCCTATCATGTGGTTTCAGGGCTTGAACTCAGGTCATCAGGCTTAGTGGCAGAGGCCTTTCTTGGCTGAGCCATTATGCTGACCCCTGCATTTGCAATTTGCACGTGGCCTTCCTAGATCATTTAAAAAATACTTTTGCCAACAATGTGAGTGAATGTCTTTTACACTTTTGGGAGCTTCTGATCTTCTATATCTGGTGAATAATTATCATTTATGTTTTTATACATGAAGATGGGCAATTGTTCATGTATTTAAGGGCCATTAATATTCCATTTTCTGTCCAATGCCCATTATAACTTCTTATTTACCTATTATTATTTCTTTTTCTGAGACAGAATCTTGTTATGTAGCTGATCTGGCCTGGAAGATACAGTCCTCCTGTCCACACCTCTACAGTATGGGTGTTACACATATGTACTATATCACACATGGCTTCTCTACTCTTCACAATGATAAAAGCTAAACACAAAACATAGCACACAAAAAAAGGTAGATATTCTCTTTTAGGTCATTGCATGGTGAAAATTTAAAGCAAAATCACTCAGTGCAAGTGACACCAGCAAACAAACCATCAGAGAAGGAGAACCCGCGGCAGCTCTTCAAACATTAGAGCAGAAAGCCGACTTGAGGAAAGTGAAGGAGAGCTCGCGTAGGTGTGCCAGGATTAGTCCAGATGCAAACACCCTGTGAACACCCGGGGTGTGGCCTACCCACATGTGTGAAGCAGACCTACTAGACTGGAAAAATTCCCATTTGAGTCCACAGTGTGCAGGAAGTGCCAATCCAGAGTCAGGCGGAGAGGACAGCACTCTGCTTGCTGGAAAGGGAGGGTTTCCTCCTGGGGTGCTGGTGAGAACTTACCACTGGCTTCCGTCCTTGGCTTTTGGAGCGATGAAATGAATTGGAACTCTGCCGGAGAAGAGACATGAGACTAGAGTGTGTGCTGCATGAAGGAGAGGACGGGGACTACCACAAGCTGCAGAGAAGATTCAAACTCTTCCTGAGTCAAATTCTCACACAAGGGAAGACCTACATGTCCTGTGGGAGAACACATTCTGACTGATCCACAAACAGAGCAGAGAAGCAAACCCCACATCACGGTAAGGAGCCTAAAGGAGAACATTCCAGAAGAGGAGTCCAAAGATGACAAATGCTTCCTCACTGGTGAATGTCTGATGATAGTAATGGTCAGCTGTAGGTGGTACTATATCATGCCACAAGAAGGGTTTGCAACAGCCTGTGGCTACTTGGACTAGCTGGACAGCCAGGTCCCTTAGAACATGAACGTTCTCGGCTTCTTACACTCTCACTGTGGACCGAGAAGACTAGGACTTTCAAGGGATGAAGTGACTGAGAAGTGATATACATTTCAGCTCAGAACTTATCTGGACAGTCACCATGGAGTTTGGCTGAATGGACCTTCTTCTGTGCACTGTCTCTGAGGGGAGGTGTGTGACTATTCTGGATACAGCTATAATCCAAGTTCTGGAGAGCTGGGTTTGAATTTGGGTCCCACCATCCTCATTATTCTGTTTTAATTTTCGCAGCTTCAAACAATCATCATTGTGAATTGTCCCATATTTGCCTCACCAGCCCTGGAACTCCCTGATCCTTAAGACTCTTGTAGAATTTAACATTGGCACCCAGTTCTGCCCATTTTCATCAGGGTCAGCTCTGTGAGCACCAGGGCCAAAACCTACCGTGGTTCACAGCTCTGGAACTTCTGAGGCAGTGCCTGGTTTTCAGCAGGTGCATATGAAAAGTGTCTTGTTTCTATCACCCCTGATCCCCAGTTCCTGGGCCATGGGGAGGCTCCTTGAGTTAGCAGATAGAACCCCTCTTTACACGTGTTAAAAGAGGCAATAAATCAATAACGGTATCCAGCGAGATGAAGAGGAGATCAGGCAGTCGGCTCTGTCCAGGCGGTTGAAATCCACGTGTTTCCTGAGGAAGTCACCTTGAGTAGCCTTCTGCATTAACTGTTAGATGTTTAAGTATAAAAGCACACCATGCACACGAGTCTCTGTCAGATGCGGAGCCCAGCCAGTGGTCCTGCTCCAGCCATGGGGTCCCTGGCAACCAACCATGATGAGAAGCGTTAAACAGACATAGTTGGATCTTCCTATTCTGCTATTTGCAGTCCTGTCCAGGTTGGAGTAATGGGACAGGCGAGGGGGGAATGGAAAGGTGAGGGGGCTGTGGTGGCAGATTAGGACATTGGAAGGAATGTTTCCCTTCTGGCTAGGAATCCTCCGCACTTACACCTGGTCATAATTTCCCCATGAACAGGAGGGAGGTTCTTTGACTCTGGGTTTTCATATGTCATTTGTTTTGACTAGTGATGTTTCCCAGATGGGAAGTGAGTGGAAGGTGAATGTCCCTGGGCTTTCTCTCTAGTGTCAATGTCATTGTCCTGACAGGTACGTGCCTCAGATCACCACTGCCCATTCCAAGTAAACCACAGATGGAGACAGAGGGAGAAAGTCCACCCCAGCTGAAGCTAAAACACAACAGAATCCCCGTTCCTCCACAGGCCTTCCAACAAGAGCGGTGAATATGATGGTATGGGGCTGTTTGTTATACAGCATTGTGCTTTAACCGCTGACTGATACAGAGGTGAAAGCTGGCATATGTAGGGGAACCACGGCGATATGTTCTCAGGTTTCTGTCCACACCTGACAGTTTCAGCTAGTTGCTTCTTCATCTCTCTGGCTGCCCGGTGCTCTTCAACCCCACTGGGACTTATGAAAACTTATCCTGCCCCCTGTATAACCCTTTCTGAGTTCATGTCCTTATGATGATGACATTCAATAATGCCTTAGTGTGGCCCTTTTCCAGGTTGACTCTTGGCTTGGGAGTGTCCCCTGTCTTGGTTATCACTTTCATCTACAACAAACCAAGCAGACTGAGAAGGTGGGCATGTTCCCCTTCTTGCTATCATCATCTCTATAGGCTGGGATCTCTCACACTGTAACATTGGTCCAGACAGGCACTGGAGGGCAGGTGTTGGGCGGGCTCATTTCAGCGTGGTGGGATTTTGGCGCTGATGTGGGAGACTCACTACCCATGGACCATCTCTAGTCCTGAGATGCCAGCTTATTGGTGTCTGTGTTCATTGCCCTTGCAGTGCAGTGCAGACACTGGATGCAGTGGACTCAGTGGTCCTCTGGATGCTAGATGCTCCGTTCCTTACCTCAGGAACCCCACAGAAGAAACTCTCTTGGGACAGTGGTCTGCAAGTATAGATAGAACAGAGTGATCAGAAATGCTTAGCTTTGCTTAAAGGCTGCTGGCAGCTTCTCTGGACTGGACTTCACGGAACTCAGAACCTGGGTGCCACCTCTACATAAACCTGCCCTTTACCTTTCTTCCCTGGGGCCTCTTGGAACTTCTATTTCCCTAAGTACTCCCCTGAGTGGGAATAACCAAAGAGAACTCAGGTGGAGTCTTAGAGGATAGGGAGGTCTCAGAAACCTTCTCAGTAAGCATCCTAACTGGAAAATCTCCTTAGTAGGGGAGGTGTGCAGCAGTAAATGTCATGCCATGTGACAAAGGTTGTCCTGAGTAGTCAACTTTCCAGATCCTGGAATGTTTTCATTCAAATTCCAACTCTTTGTTTCTAAAGATTTCTTTATTTTTATTTTTAAATGATGTATATGGTTGTGTATCTGTATATTGGTGTGTGCAAGCCCAAAAGAGGGTATCAAACAATCCAGAGGTGGAGTTATGTGTAGGTGTGAGTTATATGAAATGAGTTTGGGATCTGAAATCGGGTCTTCTTTTTTTTTAAATATTTATTTATTACTTCAGGTTACATCTCCATCACAGTGCCCTCTTTCCACCCCTCCCAGTCCCGCCCTCCCACCCTCTACCCCCTAACCCTTCCATCCCACTCCTCTGGAGTGGAGTGTCCCTACATATCAGTCCCCCACACCAGTTCAGCAGTCATATGAGGGCCAAGAGCCTCCTCATACACTGGGGGCCTAAAAGGCAGTAACACTAGGGCAAAGTGTCTCATCAACAAAGTCTATGTTCCTGTTTCTTTGGGTGTATTGGTTGTACAATAGTTATCCTGTACTATATGGCTAAAATCCATTTATAAATGAATAGATGCCATGTGCATCATTCTTAGTCTGGGTTAGCTCACTCAGGATGAGCTTCTCTAGTTCCATCCATTTGGCTGCAAATTGCATGATTTCGTTGTTTCTGATGGCTGAGCAGTATTCCATTGTGTAGATGTACCACAGGTTTTTTTTTTTTTATCCTTCCCTTGGTTGAGGAACATCTGGGTTGTTTCCAGTTTCTAGCTATTACAAATAAGGCTGCTATGAACACAGATGAGAAAAATTCCTTGTCATTTGGTGAGGAATCATTTGGATGTATACCCAGAAGTGGTATGGCTGGGTCTTGAGGTAGAGCTATTCCAAGTTCTCTAAGATATCACCAGACTGATTTCCATAGTGGTTGTACAAGTTTGCACTCCCACCAGCAATGGAGGAGTGTTCCCCTTTCTCCACAACTTCACCAGCATGTGCTGTCATTTGAGTTTTTGATCTTAACCATTCTGATAGGTGTGAGATGGAATCTCAGAGTTGTTTTGAGTTGTATTTCTCTGATGATTAAGGATGCTGAGCATTTCTTCAAGTGTCTCTCAGCCATTAGGGATTCTTCCTTTATGAATTCTCAGTTTAGCTCTGTTCCCCATTTTTTTTTTTTGATTGGATTATTTGGTTTCTTGGCATTTAATTTCTTGAGTTCTTTGTAAATTATGGATATTAGCCCTCTGTCAGATGTGGGGTTGGTGAAGATATTTTTCCCAATCTGTAGGCTGCCGTTTTGTTTGAATGACAGTATCTTTTGCCTTACAGAAAGAAGGTTTTCAGTTTTATGAGGTCCCATTTATTGATTGTTGGTCTTAGAGCCTGAGCTGTTGGTGTTCTGTTCAGGAAGTTGACATTTGTGCTGATGAGTTTGAGGGTTTTCCTCACTTTCTCTTCTATTAGATTTAGTGTGTCAGGCCTTATGTTAAGGTCTTTGATCCACTTGGACTTAAGTTTTGTGCAAGGTGAAAAGTATGGGTCTAATTTCATTCTTTTACATGTGGACATCCAGTTAGACCAGCACCATTTGTTGAAGATGCTGTCCTTTTCCATTGTGTGGTTTTGGCTTCTTTGTCAAAAATTAAGTGACCATAGGTGTGTGGGTTCATTTCTGGGTCTTCAATTCGATTCCACTTATCCAGTGGTCTGTTTCTATACCAGTACCATGCTGTTTTTATTACTCTATTGCTCTGTAGGACAGCTTGAAATCTGGGATGGTGATACCTCCAGATTTTTTTTTTAATTGTACAGGATTGATTTAGCTATTTTGGGTTTTTTTTTGTTATTCCATATGAAGTTGAGAATTGCTTTTTACAGGTCTGTAAAGAATTGTGGTGGTATTTTGATAGGAATTGCATTGAATCTGTATATTGCTTTTAGCAGGATGGCCATTTTTATTATGTTGATCCTACCTATCTATGAGCATGGGAGATCCTTCCATCTTCTGATGGCCTCTTCAATTTCTTTCTTCAAGGACTTGAAGTTCTTGTTATGCAGGTCTTTCACTTGCTTGGTTAGAGTTACCTCCAGGTATTTTATACTGTTTGTGGCTATTGTGAAGGGTGTTGTTTCCCTGATTCCTTTCTCAGCCCATTTATTTGTTGTGTAAAGAAGGGCTTCTGTGAAATTGGGTCTTCTGCAAGAGCAGCAAGAGCTCTTACTCATGGAGTCATTTCTCCAGACTCTAAGCTTCGATTCTTAAAATATATTTTTAGCAGAACTATTTAAAATGTGTTATTAGGGCTGGAATGATGGTCCAGAAGTTAAGGACACTTGTTCTTGCAGAGGACCTGGGTCCAGTTTCCAGCACCCACACAATCTGTGACTCTAGGAGATCTGATGCTTTCTTCTGAACTCTGCAGACACCAGGGATGCATGTAATGGACATATATACATGCAGGCAAAGTGCTCGTATGTAGTAAATAAAGTAAGTAAATCTAAAAATAAATTTAATTGCTACCATATTATTTCACTTATAATAGGATACAACAGAACACAGTCTTTGGCAGTAGTAAACAAAAGCTCAGTCGTTCAATTTTGCCAACGAAGACTCAGGAGCCAGATGCTGGGGGGACCAGTGAGCTCACAGAGGCGGAGGAAGCACCCAGCTGACCCTCCCTCCTCAACCAACTTCCCAGACAGAATCCCTGTCTTCCCACTCTGTTTCAAACAACCTCCTTCAAAGTGAATGTCCCTCCCTTCTACTTCCTATGTGTCTCCCTATTTGTCCTCCTGACTTCCTCTTACTCTCTATGCTTTTTTTTCCCGTTAATAATCCTATGTTCACTTCCTGTCAGCTGGTTGCTTGCTCCACCTCTTGAACCGTGGTTGACTTTATTTAATCCTGTTTACAATATTCAAACAGAAGGCTCTTAAATTAAAGGTGTGTGCTAAGGCTCAGCCATACCACAACCAGAAACAGGGTTTTCCATAAATAACACAATCTTGGGGTTCACAGTGTGATCAAACATCATGCAACAGGCCCAAGGCCTGAAGTCTGTGTGATGGACAGCTGTTCCATGTGACCCCAGTGACCACAGGTTCATGTGGCTGGTGTTTGCTGAGTTGCAGGGATCCTCAGCTCTACTTTGCATTACTTTCCTTTTTCTTGTCTATTGTTATGGCTGGTTGCCCTTGGGCTTTCCCTTCAATATGCTATTTGTAATCACATTAATTTACTTTCTGGTAAGTTGTAAATCAAACAGCTGCTTGTTCTGGTGGTTTTGCCATTCACCTAGTGAACATTATGTATGCTCTCCTGCACCTGGTGGGGGTGGGGATGCCAATGCCACACAGAGCCTTGCCCTGAAGGAGCCTACATTTCAGGCTGATGACCAGACACAAACACTCAGAAAGGATCATGAGAGAGCCTGATTTTGAGAAGACACCCTAAAGTTATCCATGTGTGAGTTGTGACTCTGAGGGTTGAAGAATTCTTTTATAAGGGTTGCCTAAGACCATCAGAAAAATCAGATATTTGCACTGTGACTCATGACAGTAGCAAAAGTACAGCTATGAAGTGGCATTGAAAATGATTTTATGGTTGGGGGTCACCCCAGCATCACGAGCTGTATTAAAGGTTCAAAGCATTAGGAAGGTTGAGAACAACCACTCCTCTAGCAGATCATTTGGAACCAAATAAGAATCTAGAAAGTCATGCTGTCCAACTTGGGCATGCCAGGAACTCACAACTGGAGTGAGCTGGAGGTGGCTGGGAGACGTACGCGTTGCTGAGGTGAAGTTACTTACAAAAGCAGGTAGCAAGGCTAGATGGGACTGTTCTAGCATCAGCCCTTCCCTCTCTGCACTCCCTCTCAGGCTCACCTGTTCCTGTTCAATATAGTCGAACGCCTGGAGATCAAATTTGTGAGTTAGCAGTCCATCCAGGTGGATTGTCCTGTCTGCTGCCCTGTCAGGAATTGGTCATTGGGAGTCCATTTCATATGTAGGCTGCCATGTATTGAGACCCAAGATGGCAGGTTGTAACTGAGGAACCATATATATGTGGTTTGAATCCCATTTTTCCTCTTCCTGAATGTTTTTGAATTTAGTAATATAATGCTTTTTCAGTAGCAAATGCCTTTACACTGTTCAAATTCCAAGCTATAACTTAATTTTTGTTGTTGTTATTTTTGGGTGGGTGCAGTGGATATGTTGGGCATCTGACCTTGGACTTCACACTTGTCAGGCAAGCATTGTACCACTAAACTACCACTTCATCCTCCACATTTTAATTCTTTTTTTTTTTTTTTTTTGAGATAGAGTCTCACTAAGCTTCTTAGGCTGTTCCTAAACCCACTCTAGACAAGACTGGCTTTGAACTTGAGATTTTTTTCTGCCCCAACCTCCTAAGTGGCTAGGACTATAGGCCTGCACCATTAGGTTAGGCTCTGATGAAATGTGATTTTTTTTCCTCAGCTGCCCAGACCTCTCTGCCTAGGAGGCACCTGTAAAAGGGGTCACTGTGCTTGTGTCTTAGAGATACCACAGGGATTAAAATGTATAAGCAACCAAATATCCATATGGGTTTCACCAGGAATTAGAACATACAGCAAATGCCATCTTTCATTCTTATTTTCTCCAGTGTTATGGCCAGAGACTAGTTTTTCTGTAAGTTTTCAAGCTAGAATCAGCTTGGGGATATTTCCTTTTTCTTTTTTAAAAGTAGAATATCTTGTATCTCTCATTACTAGGAGTCTTAGCTAGGGTCACCTCTGTTGATTCCTGGGGACTCCCATTGTATCAGGTTTCTACCTTGTCCCTGAAATGACCCTCCATTCCAGTTATTTCTCCCAGTACTCTCTCCCCCCACCAATGATCCCTTTTCTTCCCATCCCCACCTGATCCCAGTCCTCCTGGTAATATCTATTCTATTTCCCCTTCTCAGGGAGATTCATGTGCCCCCCTTGATTCCTCTTTGTTACTTATCCTCTCTGGGTCTGTGGATTTAGCACGATTATCCTTTACTTCAGAGCTAATATCCACTTATAAGTGAGTACACAGAATCAGTTAACCTGAACACATAGGTGCACACAGAGACTGAACTGACAATCAGGGAGCCTTCATGAGTCTGACCTAGGCCCACTGCATACATGTTACAGTTGTGTAGCTTGATCTTCAGGTGGGGCTCCTAACAGTGGGAATGGGGGATGTCTTTGACTCTTTTGCCTGTGCTTGGGACCCTTTCCTCACACTGGGTTTCCTTGTCCAGCCTTGATATGAGTGGAGGTGCCTAGTCTTACTGCCATTTGATATGCCATGTTTGGTTGATATTCCTGGGAAGCCTGTCCTTTTCTGAAGGAAATAGAGGAAGAGAGGGTCTGGGGGAGAAGGGAGGTGGGGGGAGGAATTGGGAGGAGAGGAGGGAGGGGAAATGCATTTGGGATGTAACATATGAAAGAAGAATTTTTTAAAAAGTAGAATACTTTTTTTATTTAAATACTTCATTATTTTTTTTCTTCAAGTTACATCTCAGTCACAAACCCCTCCCTATTCCCCCTTCCTAACCCGCCCTTCCACCCTCTTCCCCCCAGAAGTTTCCCCTTTCAGTCCAACAGATGGTTCCTTCTCTTATAACAGTAAATATTATGCAAAACAATAGATATAAATATGCCACATTTATGAGAGTTAAATGGCCCAGTATACCTTCCCAATGTCCAGTTTATACATATTTGGCCTCTGACTTTAACATTCTACTATCCAACCATCTCCATGAGTTTAAAGGTCTATATCTGACTCAACATTCATACTAACTTGCAACACACTTTTAAGAGTATCTTCTTAGATCTATAACACCCTCTTGATTCCTAAACAGTTCAAAATTTAACTATGAGACTCTAGCTGTCTATTCTTCAACCACCTCAGAGACCTGAGAGGGATAAATATATCTGCTTATATAGGAAGTGCAGGGCCTGCAGCTTCCAAAACTAAGAAAGAACATACCAATGACTGCCTGGACAGTTCCCATTTTCTCTCCATACATTCCAGCATCAATCTTCAGCCTTTGGGTCCTGTTTCTCTGACAGACATTTGTTGTAGAGCAGGGATTATGAAGGACTTACCTACCCTGTCTTGGCAGAGTTAGGCTGTCGACTTCCCTGCTACCAAGTTTTGTCCTTTTTGGACAGCAGTCTGTCTGCAGTTGGTGCAAGGGGTTTTTTCATGCCAAGAGATAGGCATGCCACTAATTCAACCATCTTACAGTGGAGATTCTTCGATGCTTATCTTCTACTTGGAGTAGAATAGGTGCTGTCAGGAGCTGATATGTCTCGATATCAAAAAAGAAAAAGAAAATCTTAATTTAAGATTACATCTTTGAATGCCATATTCTGCAGATCTCTTGGGGTTTTTGAAGATGCCCTATCCATCTCTTGTATTTAGATAAGCAAATGTTGCTTGTCTCTTAGCAACTTGATTACTGGGTAGTTTAGAGAATATCTGTGATAGACTGTCATAGTAGCTAACAAAGTGACATGTTTGCATGACTAGGAGTTTGTTTTACTTAACTATCCTAGACCGTTTTAGACGGTTGGTATCAAGAGGCCAGAGCTTCACATTTTAATTTTAAGTATCTCTAGGTATGATACCATTAGGAAGCGTTACCTTTAATTTTGTATCAATATACAAAGATCTATTCAATTGTGGTTAAATATACTCTTAATTATGTATCAATATACAAAGATCAATGCCTATGTAGCCCAATACAATCTTAATATTATGTCCATATACAAGGGTCAATACCATTGTGGCCAGTAGAATACTTTTTTAAAAAGTATTTTTATTTTTTCATTTACAATTTTATTCAAGTAAATAATATATCTTGGTCATATATATCTCCAGTTCCCCATCCCACTCCCCTCAGAGACTCCCAACTAATTTTTCCACTCTCCTATTTTATTTTTGTAAACCAATGGGTTCAGTTAGTGCTGTCTGTTGGAATATTGCCTGACTCACATGTTTCATTACAGCTGCATGGTATTCTACTGTATGGAAGAACATTTACACACACACACACTCACACACACTCAGGCACACACACACTCAGTCACACACACACTCACACACATTCAGGCACACTCAGGCACACACACTCACTCACACGCACACTCAGTCACACACACACTCACACATACTCAGACACACACACACTCACACACACTCAGGCACACTCAGGCACACACACTCACACACACACACACACTCAGGCACACTCAGGCACACACACTCACACACACACTCAGGCACACATACACACACTCACACACACTCAGGCACACACACTCATGCACACACACTCATACACACTCAAGCACACACACATACACACATTCACACACACTCAGGCACACACACTCACACACACTCAGACACACACACACTCACACACACTCAGGCATACACACATGCAAACTTACACACACACTCACACACACTCAGTCAACACACACACTCACACACACATCATACCTGTGTATATACATCATATATACCTAGCCAGGCTCATCAGAGTTGCCCAAATAGGAGTTCTCATACAACACCTGCAAAAGTTCTCCCTGTTGCTCATCATGGTAAGAGCTTCCTTTTTGGTAGGGGCCTGTAGTCATAGAAGGCTAGCTGCAGGACTGGAGAGGTAGCTCAGTGGTCAAGGACTTGTGCCCCTCCAGAGGGCCTGGGTTTGCTTCCCAGCACTCACAAAGCAGGTCACAACTACCGGTAACTCCAGCAGAGACAGGTCCCTATCTGAACACACATAGCACATGTTTGTGCACTCAGGCACACACACGTAAACACACAAATCTTAAAAAAAAAGTCTGACCACAGCCCTTAGAGAGCCATTATGCTAACTGTGACTGAGACCAACTCTGGGGAAATGCCCTTTGAGGGGGCGGGGGCAGCATCTGCAAGATCACCTAGAAGAGGAGCTGCTGTTATAGACTGAGGAGCTGGTGTTATAAACTGTTGGTCTCCAGGCACACCCGGTGGCCTCACAGCCAGGAAGTGGCTCTCCATGTTCGATTCTGCAGTATTAAGACTGCGTCCTTCAATTGAAGAATGGATAAAAAAGCTGTGGTACATCTACACAATGGAATACTATTCAGCCATCAGAAACAAGGAAATCATGAAATTTGCAGCCAAATGGATGGAGCTAGAGAAGCTCATCCTGAGTTAGCTAACCCAGACCCAGAAGGATACACATGGCATCTATTCACTTATAGTCAGATATTAGCCATATAATACAGGATAACTATACTACAACCAACACACCAAAGGGAGCATGAACATAGACTTTGTTTCCTGTCAATGAGACACTTTGCCCTAGTGGTGCTGCCTTGTAGGCCCCCAGTGTATGAGGAGGCTCTTGGCCCTCATATGACTGCTGAACTGGGGTGGGGACTGTTATGTAGGGACACCCCACTCCAGAGGAGTGGGATGGAAGGGATAGGGGGTAGAGGGTGGGAGGGTGGAATGAAAGGGGTGGAAAGAGGGCACTGTGATGGAGATGTAACCTGAAGTAATAAATAAATATTAAAAAAAAGAATAAAAAAAAAAGACTGGCTGTGCTTAGCAGATCTGAAGTCTGGCGGGTGGTGGGGTGGCTTATGGCTAAACCTCTTATTGATAATCCCATCCTTGTGATGGGTAGGGTGGATTCTGGAGTGGCTCATCCTCCCTCACAGGGTGACAAGGCCTTTCTATAAGTCAGCTGTTGTCAGGCATTGACATTTTTGTGATTGTCTAATGAGGTCAACCCCAGAGGAGTCATCGGCAGAGGAGGCATTTGAGGCAGAACTGTTGGTTCTTTGGCCAAGAGTGAACCCAGTACACGACAGCAATTCATTGGGGAGGTCAGTCAACATGGAGGGAAACTGAGGCCATTTTAAATTAGCATATGAGTTGGCAGGAATGGAAGGGGTGGGGGGATCTTTGTCCATGACATACAGTCAGGAATGATCAAGATTTTTGGTATCACACAGACCTATGTCTAAAATACCAGGATCAGCATGTCTTCAAGTAAGTGACAACCTCTGCAGGTCTCAGCTTCTCATCTATCCAGTAGGAACAGTAGGGGCACTAGCAAGTACCTTGCAGGGTTTTGGGGATGCTAAGGAAGGATGTGAATCCCCACATAGCAAGCCAAGCAAGACCTACTTGCACTTCCCCCCTCCTTCCACACAAAGACAAAACTCAGATACCTTCAAATCTCCTCTTAGTGTGAAGTAAACACATCTCACTCAAAGGCTTTGTAACTGTGCAGCTGGTGTGTCTGGAAGGGAACCCCGAAAGCCCCTCAAGTCTGTCAGTTAGATGTGTACATAGATCTGCAAACAGAGGTTGGGTGGAGAATGACTTCCCAATTCTAACCACAGACTTGCTCTAGGTGGCCTTCCCTCAGCCTCTCCACCCACCTTTTTATTTCAAATGATTTATTTCATGGCCAACAATAAAAGTGAGCCAATGCTTAATTGTCTTTCTATAAAATACGCAAAGTATTACACTATCGGGGCTCATTAGCTAAAACAGAACCACTGCTTAGAAATCCATAAGGTGATACTTGCTAATGAACGATGCAAATGATTCTCCTAACTGCTCAAAGAGTAATAACAGACAGCTGAAGCAAACAAGTTTCCAGCCCCCAGGGGGCAGGGGGACTCTGGATCATAATTAGATGGGGGCAGAACAACCGTTTGTGTTTGTGTACGCCTGTGCTTTCCTTTGTCCCCAGGTCTGCAGAAGTGGGAAACGTTCTGCCTGACTCCGATTTTGGGGAAGGATCCTTCCCAGTCTGATAGAAATAATCACTAGGGGTCCTGGGAGTCCAGGTTCTGTCCCCCAACATAGATGCCTTGTGGGCAGAGTGCTGGCGGCAATAGTTCCCCCGAGAACAGAGCTTATGTTGATTGTCTTTATCCGTCTCATAGTTCTGAAATAGCACACAGAGCAAATGTTGGGTGTGACAGGTGAGTATTTTCAGTCACTGCTGTGTTAAAATCAACCTGGCTCTTGGAATAGTACTTCTTTGGAAAATTAAATATAGAGCGATCGTTGGACAGAACGATTCATTTCTGGGTATGCATTCCCCTTGCTCTCCAAAACAAACCTGGAGTAGAGACTTGAGCAGATAGTCATGTCCTCATGTTTACAACAGTGTTAAGTACACAAGCCAACAGGTAAAAACAACTCAAATGTCCAACACTCCCAAAAAGGGAATATCACTCAGCCTGAAAGAAAGAAAATTCTAATACACAAAACAACACAGATGAAGCTCGGAGCCATTATGCTAATTGCACTGTGGTTATGTATAAGGGGCTCCCTTGTTCTAAGAAAACTGAAATACCGAGACATACCAGGAGATAAACGGTCAAGAAGGGGCTACCTTCTGCCCGTGTTTCAGAGATGAGCAATCAAACATATACGTACAGATGTTTGTATACGTGAGAAAGGAAACATGAGAGTGTGAAATGCTCTTTTTTTGAGAAGTTGGGATGTGGGAGAGTGAATGAAAATTCTTTGTGTCAGTCAACATGGAGGGAAACTGAGGCCATTTCAAATTAGTATATGGGTTGGCAGGAATGGAAGGGGAGTAGCACACTCCCCTTCACATGAGTGAGGTGTGAGTATATAGGTCTCAGGTGTCCTTCCTCAAGTGGTGGTCCACCTGTTGTTATGTTTTTGAGACAGGGTCTCCTACTGGTCTGGAATTCACTAAGTAGGCTGGGCTGGAAGGCCAGAGAGTCTGGGGACCTGCAGACCATGTCTCACCAGAGCTGGAATCACAGCCAGGCCCCACCCACCACACTCTGATTTTGGAAGTTCTTTCTCCTGCTCTTGAAATGAGCATAAAGTAATTGCACATACCACACTATCATTTCTCTAACTGCTGGTGTTATTTAATTCAGTTCTTTTTCCAGGCCTCTGTGGAAGGTTGGGTGGCAGATATGGATATTCACCCCATTTTAAAGCTGAGAAAATGGAGGCTTAGAAAGATGAAGTCAATTGCTCTGACCCCAGCAATCCTTGGCGGCAGCATTGCAGCTCAGGGGGTGCCCATTCCTTCCACTCCAGATCAAATGCATTGTCACCAACACTCTGGGATATGTATCAGGTACTAAGTCCTTCTCACTCAGGCTTTACTGAGATCCTCTGAAGCAGCTATTATCATCTTGGATTTACAGAATTGGGGCATGAATGTTTAGGAGGCTGAAACAATGGATCATAATCCTGGTGAGGAAATGACAGAGCCAGGATTTCAAATAAGGTCTCCTTGAGGCCAGACTATGCATTGTTCTGTGCCATGTCTAGGTGTGGACCAGTCAGAGCACTTGGCTAACGGGCGTGCTGCTTCTCTTGAGGGAAATTCTTCCATTACAACCACAGTCCCTCTGCCAGGGTAAGAGGCAAATGCTAAGATGTGCCACAAGTATGGTTAGAAAATCTGGAGACTCCTGGGGAAAGGGCCGTAGAGACACCCAGCCCAGGACCTGAGGATTCTGTTGTCCTCACAGTGCTTTCTGCTTGGCGCTCACCACTCTTGGTAGAGGTGGGCTTGGAAGGGGACCCCCTACCCCCAGAAGCAGTTTCGATTGTGAGCTCAGAAGCCTGGATTCAGAGGCTCTCAGCAGCGTCCACAGGATGTATCTACAGCCCACAGGCTCCTCTCTTGGAGGACTGACTGTGACCAGATTGCTTGCTGCTCATAGTTTGGCAAGGTAGCTCGATCATGAGTTAGATACAAAAATATTCAGGGAAGTCAGTGACTCAGGATTGAGGAGTCAGAGGGGACACACTCCGTGCAGTGTGGTCTGAGTGGCTGCTCTGATCCTGGAGGAAAAGGCGGAGGGAAATTCGTTCACTGTCACTTGGGTCTTGTGTGGATTAAATATGCATTGGATCTTAGCCGTATAGCACAGGATAACTATTCTACAACCAGAGCTCCAAAGGGAACAGGAACATAGACTTTGTTTCCTTTCCATGAGACACTTTGCCCTAGTGGTGCTGCCCTGTAGGCCCCCAGTGTATGAAGAGGCTCTTGGCCCTCATATGACTGCTGAAGTGGGGCAGGGGACTGATATGTAGAGACACTCCACTCGGGAGGAGTAGGATAGGAGGGAGAGGGGGTAGAGGATGGGAGGGCGGGAACTAGGAGGGATGGAAAGAGGACACTGTGATGGAAATGTAAAGTGAAGTAATAAATAAATAAATTAATTAAAAATAGCAAGTATAACATACATGAAAAAAAATACATATGATGCCAGCTCACAAGGCAGGGTGATTTTTTTTTTTTTTTTGTGTCTGTGTGCTTGTGTTGGGAGGCCAGATGTCACATCATGTATCTTTTTCTCAATTACTCTCCACTTTAAATTTTGAGATAGTCACTCATTGAACCCAGAACTTTCTGATTCAGCTAGACTGACTGGCCGCTAAGCCCAGGGATCCTTCTGTCTCTGCCTCCTCACTAGTGGGATTACAAGTATATGTGACTTTTATTTTATTTTATTATTTATATGCATGCTTGGACAGCTCTTCATCCTTGCATGGCAAACACTTTACCAGCTGAGGAATCTCCCTAGGTGATGTTTCTGAGGTCATGCTGGTTGGAGCTGAAGGCAGTTAGCATTCATTGCCCACATATCAGCTGCAGGATATGGAGCTAGGGAAGCCTCGTGGGTTTTAATTCACTACCTATGCGGTCTCCTGGTCTCCCTGATGTTAAAGTAATTCCAGAAATCCTTCCCTCCATTGCCTAAGCTGATTGCTTATAGCCCCTTCGTACATGTTCCTTAAACATCTTTGAGTATAACTCACAGTAAGAAGAATATTTTGCAATATGACCTGGAAGACAAATACATCTACTCATTATCCCAAACTCACATGTGTATGCCCACAATTTGCATGTGAGCACACAGTCACTCACACAAGCACAATCATATGAGCGTCCAGGATTCTACAGGAAGCAGAATTCCTGGAAATGGTCCTGTATAGCGCTTTCAACAAAGGATCACACAGAACCGGGGTGGATGAAGGAGACAGACAGTGGCTGTGTGGACACTCACAGTCTCACAGTAATTGTCACCTTAAGGTAGAAGAGACAAGATGACAAAGGAATTTTCCAGGGCTCACAGAGGGTTGGAGCCCCATTGGGGGCTCTAGGTGGGAACTGTGGCCCCATGGGTTCAGCCTGTGTCAGAGGTGTAGTGCTGAGGCTAGAAGAAACAGAAGGAAATGACCTTATGACTTCACACAGGGCTACCCCTGAGTCAAACTCTGCTAGAAAAACAGCCAATGAGCTACCACTCTGAGAGGTTGCCAGTCTGTAGCAGTCAGAGCAGCCTAGGACAGGTGGGAACAGGTGCTGATGGGTGTGGCGAGCCACCTGGACAGTTAGTGCATACATGGGTTAGACCCTGTTCACCCACATGCTGGCACACACAGCACACAGACTGGGAGTGCCGGATAAAGCATGACTTTGCTCCTGAGAGTGTGGTCCTCCATCAGAACGAAGGTGGGCTGGGTGGCTGAAGTAGCCTTGCATGTGTCTCTGCACACACATGCAAGACTGAAATAAAACATCCTAAAACAATAAATCTGTGCTTTTTGCATTGATCTAGTTACTCGAACCCCACCCCATGCACCCCTCCCCATCCCTCCTCACCCTTCCTATCCATTCTTCACTTTGCCAGGGGAGACACGCAGGAAGAGGGTGCTGACAGCAGGATCTGGGTGTAGAGGAGGGTCCAGCAAGGCCCTGGGGTGGGGACAGATTCTGCTCTACACTTCAATCCTTTGGCTTTATTTCGCTATCTGTCCAAAGCTGACCGTCACCTCTCATCCCTGTCTCTGGGGTCCATGACCTCCTCACAATCCCAAGCTACCATTTAGTTCAGCAGTATTGGAGTCACAACGGTAGCTGGAGTTGCCACCAGCTGCATCTCAGCAGAGGACAGGATGTCACATCTGCTGCACTTTGCCTAGGAGTTTGGTTTTGGAGTCCCACCTTAAGACTTCTCTCCTAGAAAGACATCCCTGGCCATCCTTGTCTGCCCCTGTGCTCAGGGGGTCTTCCCAGCCTTCAGTGCATCCCTAGCTCAGCCTTTTCAACATTTTGAAATTCTTTCTGAGCTTAGAAGGTCCTTGGATGACACAGAGATGCTTGGGAGCAGGGCCTGGCTGGTTCATCTCCCCGCCCTGATCCCCAACAAGGAACTGTGCGTCTGGGAGTACTGACAGCATTCATGTGAATTGAGTGGGGGTGTGGATCTCTTAGATGCCGTTTTCCAACTTCCTGTGTCTTGCAGGCTTGTGGTAAGCTTATGACCTTTGCAAAAGGCTACTTAGTTAAATGAAAGCCAAATGCAAGCCCAGATCAGATCCTGCATTGACTAATTTTATGTCAGTTTGACACAAGGTAAAGTCATCTGAGAGGAGGGAGTGTCAATTAAGAAAATACTTATAGAGTAAGATCAAGCAAGTCTTGTAGGGCATTTCTCAACTAGTGATTGATGTGGGAGGTCCCAGACCATGGTGAATGGTGCCATCATCCCTGGACTGATGGTCCTGCGTGCATTTAGAAAGCAGGCTGAACAAGCCATGGGCAGCACGTCAATGAGCAGCAACTCCTCCGTGGCTTCTGCCTCTTCTCCTCCCTCCAGGTTCTGCTTAGTTTGAGTTGTTGTCTTGACTTTCTTCAGTGATGAATGGTGTTGTGGAAAGGTAAGCCAAGTAAACCCTTCCCTTTGCCGGTTGCTTTTAGTCATGGTGTTTCACCACAGCAATAGTAACTTTAAGTATGTGCGCATGGGCGCACCACACATAACCACACATGTGCAGTCGTGTGCATGTCACAGTGCTCATGTGGAGGTCGGAAAGCAGCCTCAGGTGTTGTCCCTTAATTTGTAGCGCACTTGAGATGGAGTCTCCTGACATCTCTGGGCTAGCTTCCAGGATTCCAGCTCCTTTCTCATCACAGGAACGTTGGGATTACAGACACGGGCTACTGCGTCGACGTTATGTGAGTTCTGGGGATTTGAACTTAGGTCCTCATTCCTGTGCTCAAGTGTTTCATTTACTGAACCATCTCTCCACCCCTTCCAGAATTTTCCCAGTGTGTGCAAAGTTCTGAGCCCCGTGGCTTCACCACATGGTTAGTTCCTATGGGGTCAAGAGGTTGTCAGTTCTGCCTTTGAAAACAGTACAAGCACTTTCTTTGGAAGCTTCTGAGACCAAGCAACATGGTCCCCAGATCTATATATATATATATATGAAAAATATATTTTGCAAGAGACTTGACAATGAGACTTGCTGTTTATTCACTCACTAAATAGACCAATTAGTGAGTAGACAATATATTTGCTCCTCTGCCAGGGCCACAGTCAGCTGGATAGAAGGAAGGAGGGAAGCTGGATGTTTTTTCAAGTGTACAGAGAAATAAACTCCTCTCCTTCTCTGGCTGAGCGTTTGGGGAGCAGAGTTTTCCCTGTGGCCACCAAGCCCATCCTAGGGGCTATGGCCCTCCCTCTGCCAGTACACAGATGTGTGTTTTACTCTCTGGCATGACAACGTACTAGGGAAATACAGACAGAAAGCCCCAGAGAGCACCATAAAACGACATAAACATGCCTTTGTCTAAAAGATGCAAATGATCACCAAGGCCTGAAGATCTCCCTGCTGCCTCCTTCTTGGGGAAACAGCGTTCAGTTCCACGAGCAAAAGTGTGCACCACCATACAAAGGCAGCCATGTCTCTGAGCTCACAGAAAAAGCCTGGTGATGTAACTTGATTGTGTTGACAAATTAGCCTAATGAGAATACTTTCCCACTAAGAATTCATTAAGCAAAAATGTGCAAAGATGGTATTTGCTGCCTGTTAACCCTTAATTGGCTCAACACCAAAACACTTAATCGTGACATGTGTCACCAAAGTCCCTAATGTAGTTAATCACTGTTAGACTTACAAAATTATACATCTTAAATGATGATCTGTAATTAAAAATTATATGGGATTATCTTTAGCCCATCCTTTCAAGTGAGCAACTTTGGCACGCTTGAGAAAATGGTGGCAAAGTCAGGGGTGGAAAGAGGTAGCTTTTGTGTGCCACCAAACTTGTGCCTATGGAAAACAGGAGAACAAGAGGGAAGTCTTTCTTCAGGAGGTGCCAAACATTTCACAGTGTACAGCAGAAAGTGCTGAACCAAACCAGAAGAGAGGCCCTGCTGTTTAACTGCTGTGTGTTTTGGGGTAGGTTACTTCTTTCTAAGACCCAGGGTCATGGTTAGGAGGTTGAGAAGAGCTGAATTAGGTTGGATTTGGGGAAGTTTTATATTTATAAACATGCATTTCTCTATTTTTGCTGGTTCACTTCAAATGGGTGTGACAGGAAATGGATGACCAGTTTCTCGCTCTGCATCTATTCAACATAGACTCCAAAATGTGCTAAGGAGCCTAACTAAAGTACTAGTAACAACAAGAAAG
The DNA here is from genome assembly GCA_907164525.1 of Lophiomys imhausi. Taxonomy (NCBI): domain Eukaryota; kingdom Metazoa; phylum Chordata; class Mammalia; order Rodentia; family Muridae; genus Lophiomys; species Lophiomys imhausi. The sequence continues at coordinate 16,211,521 of CAJQZJ010008773.1, forward strand.
AAGGGGACAATTAGATTTGCCTTTTGAAAACTCATGGGCATAAGCTTCTAATTGCCTTGCTCTTCTGTGGTGGTCCCATAGGTAGGGAGGAGACTTTTCATCCTAACTGATAAGCCCCATAAAGAAGAAAAGGAATGCTTCCTGTAAGTTAAAAAATACATTCTGGAGATGTACTAATCAGTCTTCCTCCATCTACACCCTGTATGATCCATTTCAAACTTCAATCCAAATTATAGTAGGATTTGGGCTCCCAGGTGACCTGTCATCATGTACACAGTTTTAATGATCTATATTCTGAGGTGCTAGAACAGTGGTCTCCCCCAAGAGACCTGGAAGTCTCTGAGGTATGAGTTTAAAAAACACAGCTGGTAGCATGACTTGAAGCCCCAGAGGGGTTGAATGGAGAAGTAGAGAAGGGGGAGATAAGCAGGTGACCACAAGGAAGCCTGTGGCACGAGCCACTGCAGGAAAGAAGTGTTGAGAAAGAAATAAGTCCAGAGGGAGTGGAGGCAGCCATGGTGCTCAACTTGGTGCTTGCCTCTCATTGTGACTACAAATCAGGACCAAACAGCACCAGGATGTCTGGGTGGGGCTCCTCTCATGGGAAGTTAGTGACATGTCCTTCCCTCATTATTTACTGGACGAATCTTGTGGGCAAGTGGCATGCTGAGCCCCATAGACTCATGTCAGATGGCCACGGAGCCTTCCAGTTACCTCCTCCTCCCTCCACTGCTGACATTCATCAGAGCTGATAAATGGTGGCTGGGTGTCACTAAGGCCTGTTCTCCACGAGGGAGGCTCCAGGCATGTGCCCCTCTATTGCCTGGGTCTTGTTGTGTATTGGACTACCCTCCCAATCAACTAAGGGCTTCACAGCTCTTGAGATTACATTGTCCTGGACTGACTTGTGAGGGACAGTCTACCACTGTGACTGGGCCACCCACTGTTGCCAGTTCCATCCCCCTCATTAGAGGGATGCTGCATAAGAGACCACTAGGTAACACAAAACATCCTTTTGACTTAATGAGCTTCCAGGATGCTGGGGAGAGATAGTGATGCCCATGAACCGCACACAGTATGCCTGCTGTACCAGGTAGCTGAGAGAAAACTTATGTGGGAAAAGCAGAAGAAAATCTTTCCTAAATACCAGTCCTTCCTCCCACTCTGAAGAAACTGCACATCCAAGAACGATAAAGGCGAAACACAGAGCTTCTGCTGCAGAAGCAAGAGAAGGGGACATGCAGAGATCATCAAAATGGCCACTTACTCCATAAATACATGGTTTGTTACGCACCGGAGCACTAAAACACTAAGATCCATCAGCCTTTCCCACCAAGCACAGTCCTTGTAATCATAAATACACATGCATTGTTCTTTTCACTTGCTGTGTAGTATTGGAAATAGGAAGCAATTGCCTGGTGTGGCTCCCCCACATTTTGTAGAGCAATCCCCTACAGATGGACACAAATTGCTTCCTCTTTTTCATGGTCATAAATAAAGTGTGAATGTGTTTTTTATATACACATAATAGTTTCTCTTCCAAGAAGGAGAATTTTTCCTGACAGCTTAGAAATCACTTAAGGTGCTTGGGTTTGAGTCAGGAAGCAGTCACCAGGAAGGATGAAATAGAGTGATGCACTCTCACAGGGAAACTGGGATCACACAGGGTTAGAAAATGTGAACCATGGTTTCAAAAAGATGGAGACATGAGACAAAAGGATTCTGGAGTGAGGAGGGGCTGAAGTGAAGCAGGCCATTCCTCTAAGTGATACAAGGATGTTGGTATCTTTTTCCTGGATTTGCTAGGGTGGCTTCAAGGGTCTAGTTGGTAAAGATATTGCTTTGTGGGAGGTAAGTGGGCAAGAACAACTCACACAGGTGCTCCGAGGTAATGGTGGGCCCAAGTCTTGCTTCTTAGAGGGCTCTTGAGTTTATACCTGCTTCTGAGGGGCTCCTATGCAACGATTTTTCCTCCTCTCAGTCTAGTCATTTAGGGAGTTCCTTTTTGGGCTGTCACCTCTGTAGCCTAACTGCTTCACAGAGATGGAAGTCATGCCTGTCACTTCATGTCACTTGATCATACCTTTGCTGTAAGCTTATCAGAGAAGGCCTTTGACTGACTCCTAAACTACTCTGAGGTCATGGGGGGTTACCTTTCCAGGTAGGTGCGAGAAGCCTGGGATGGGTGCATAGCTTTAGCGAATATCCTTCTTGTACTGGGGTGAGGACATCACTCCTAATGTTATTCTTGCCATGATCACTTCATGTCAGGAGACATCTAGCGGTATCTCCAACTTTTCCCCAGTTTCCCTTTGTGCCTAAGGTCTGTCTCCCAACCTCTTGTTGGACTCACAGAGTGGGTCTAAGAGTTTTCATGTCTTCCTATTGGATGAAGACCTATTCTGTGGGAATGAGGGAATAGGTAGGAAGACTTCTAACATCTTCGTGTAGCTACTGGGATTCTCAGTTCAAGCTTTGCAGCCGTGGAGGATCAACCCTCTGTGGCTTCCAGAAGGGGATTGGAGTGGTGAAGAAGAGAAGCAAACTGAAAGTAGCCATGCTTTACTGATGCTGAATGTTGCTGGGGAACTCCCTCCATTACCAGCAAGAATGTAAAATGCAGAAACCAAGCCCTAGCCAAGCAACTGAGCCAAAGGCTGTGAGCCAGAGGCAGCACTCAGCTGTGGGGGTGAGTGACGAGAAGTGGCGCTGTGGGCAGGTGGGCTAGGAAGAATTCCAGAAGGTTCAGTGACTACATTGCAAAGACACACCAGAAGTCCTAGCCCTGCCTCCTCCTTTCCTTCAAGAGCCTGATTAATGAAGGCAACTTTTGTCAGGTGAATGAGTAATTAAAAGAGCAGAGCACCTAACCTCTGAGGCCCTTAGGAATTCCAGGTCAAAAATAGTGGTCTGGTCCTCAGAGACAGCTAATGCCATAGCAACAGGAGAAAAGCCTCCAGGAAGACACCTCTGCAGTGCCTGGGACAGCTTCGAGCCATACCTAAGACTGGCTGTGTGTGCTCTAGAGAAAGCACCCAGTCTCTCTGAACCCGTGGGTTTTATTTATTTATTTTTAATGTGGAAGGTGTGATGCTAGCCTAGGATGTGGAAGGAACAGCCATGGGTACAATGAACAGAAAGCCTGGTGCAAGGGACTCAAGGGCATTATACTCAGAACATCCTGGTTGAGGCTTCTCTCCAAATTCTTCCTTCTCTAGGCCTGGAAAGTTGGCTCTGCAATTAAGAACATTTATAACTCTTGTAGAGGAGCCAGGTGTGTGTCCCAGCAATCACGTTGTCGCTCACAATCATCTGTATCTTCTTCTGATTTCAGTGGGTACCAGATATGTATGTGGTACACATGCACACATGTAGGCAAAACACTCATACATATAACAAAACAATATTTAAAAAAAGTTCTTTCTCTGTGACTCCCCAAAGTCCCACCTGAGGCCCCACTTTTCTCTGCCTTGTTAACCTTGTAGGTGGCAGGTGCTGACACTCCCGTAGGTCTGTCTATGCTGGGGTCACTATAGGACATCATGAAGGACATCTGAACTCACCACCTTGTTCCACCAAATAGTTTCTCTTCCTTCCCTATCCTTTCAGAAGCACATTAGGTGGCATTTTTTTTTTTCTGAAACCAGGAGAACAAGTATTGAGCTTCCCTAACACCTTTCCTCCTATGCTAAGAACCAAACGATGCTCTTGGTCTAACACTGACAAAAAAAAAAATCACACAGTGGTTTGGCCAAAGGCATTTCCGTGGCAGGGAGTTCATCAGCTAGTCTGTAACCACCAATCACGGATCTCTAGTGTTTGGGAGGCAGCCACAGTTCTCCCCCTCCTGCTGCTCCTCCCCCCTTCTCTTCCTCATCCTTTCTCTTCTTCCTCTTTTTCTTCTTTCTCCTCTCCCTCCTCTCCCCTTCTTCAAAATTATCATAGTCTATTTTATTGGAAGATATAACCTGATTTTGTCTTTGAGAACCCAAGCACACGGGTTAACTCAGGGTGGAGCGATCCAGCATATAGGCTGCCATCTAGGTGCAGTGAGACTTGGGGTGAAAAGCAATGGTTGATCCAAAGAATCTCTCCTGGGAATGAATTCATAGATGATGCAGCTCACTGACATCCTTTCTGCTAATTTTTCTTGCCACACGCAGATGCTGTTAAATGCTTTGGTCAATAGCTGTAGTGCATCTGCGATGTGATGGCATCTCAAAATGGATTCACAGGCCATGTGAATTAGGCAAATGTGGAAAAGTAGTCACTGACTCCTTAAGCTGAAGCTGTGAGCTCCTGACCAGTTACATCTAGGCACACAGTTAAAGCTCTGTCAAATTACTTTCCGATTCATGTTGCCATAATTTTTTGTCTTATATAAGGAGGAGCTCTATTTCTTTAAAGATAACAACCTGGGACTTCCGGGTAAAACAGCAGACTAGAAGCCACCTCTAGGTGGCTTCATGTGAAAGAGATCAGGATAAAAAGTTCTATTCCCATGAAGGAAGGAACTGAAAAGAGAAATAGGTCTCAACGAAGTCTTCAAAGAGAAGGGATGACACCATCCAGCCAGTAGATGCAGCTATAAGGGACGGGGAAGTAAGCTGGCCTACAGACGGCTGAGGTCTCCCAGAGAGAAGAAAGCCTCAAGCCTTATGTAAGGTGAAACTGCCATAGCCAATTTACCCTGACGGATCTACGTCTGAGATATTCCAGAAAAAAAGACTGCTAAGTGCATTAAAGAGTCTACCCCAGAGACTGTGTTCCTGATGACTGAGGACCTGCCCCAGAGACTGTATCTTTCTAAAAGGTTATGAAAATAGTTGTAATATTCAATAGGTTTAGTGGGTACGTAATAGGGGTTGTAGGCATTTGTAGGGTTAGTTAAGTGTTTATATTTGTTAAAGTGACTATAGCTACTAATAAGTAAGTGTTTATTAAGTTTTAAAAGTTGGGTTTCAGAGCCACAGTAATGTGGAGAGCGCAGTCTCCAAAACACTGGAATGGAAATCAGAATTGTCAGGTCTAGGAGCTCAAACTGGAGGGGCGTGGGTTCGAGGAGGAAATGGAGCCCCTCTTTCAGCAGGAGGCACAGACTGACTTGTTTGAATTACTGAGTAGAATGACCTTCCTGCCACCTGCAGCAAGTACTAGAAAACACCGTCGCGGGGTGGGGACCCCGAGTGGCAGCGTTACCTGCACCATTTTATTTATTTGACTTTTATCCTCTCTCTACATCTACTCAACAGTACCTTTATATTATTTTTCATGTTGTACAACTCTCATTCAGGCCTTCCTCTTTCCCCAATTCCATCCTCATTTTACTGTTTAATTAGTACTGCCCTTAGCTCAGAAAAACAAAAAACTACAAGCTACGTTTTTTCCAATGAATACCTCACTGCCACTGTCTCTAACCTTACTGATGACCCGAGGGAAATACTGCAGTGTCTTCCACTGCAAACTGAACCGAAGACATCTGTCAAATCACATTTGTTACAGCAGTTGGCTGTCCCTATTAATGGTACTGGGGTACATAAATACAACATTAAGACAACTTCCCAGGAAGCCTCATAAAATAAAACAAACCAAAAAGGAAAAATAGGAAAAAACCCCCTAGAGGACACATCATTTCCAACAGATGTGCAAAACACAACAACAAAAAACCCCACAAATATTATGAGAAGAAGCCAGCATGACACCTCCACAATTTCATAACTCCTTAATAGTGGAAACCAAAGGTAATGAGCTCAGATGCTGGAAAAATATTCCAGAGTCCTACTTTTTTAAAAAAATATTTATTTATTACTCCAGGTTACATCTCCATCACAGTACCCTCTTTCCACCCCTCCAAGTCCCGCCCTCCCACCCTCTACCCCCTATCCCCTCCATGTCACTCCTCTGGAGTGGAGTGTCCCTACATAACAGTCCCCCACCCCAGTTCAGCAGTCATATGAGGGCCAAGAGCCTCTTCATAGCCTGGGGGCCTACAAGGCAGCACCACTAGGGCAAAGTGTCTCATTGACAGGAAACAAAGTCTATGTCCATGTTCCCTTTGGTGCATTGGTTATAGTATAGTTATCCTGTACTATATGGCTAAAATCCTATTATAAGTGAGTAGATGCCATGTGCATCCTTCTGGGTCTGGGTAAGCTCACTCAGGATGAGCTTCTCTAGTTTCATCCATTTGGCTGCAAATTGCATGATTTCGTTGTTTCTGATGGCTGAGTAGTATTCCATTGTGTAGATGTACCACAGTTTTTTAATCCATTCTTCGGTTGAGGAACATCTGGGTTGTTTCCAGTTTCGAGCTATTACAAATAAGGCTGCTATGAACATAGATGAGGAAACTTCCTTATGATTCCGTGAGGAGTCATTTGGATGTATACACAGAAGTGGTATGGCTGGGTCCTGAGGCAAAGCTATTCCAAGTTTTCTAAGATATCGCCAGACTGACCTCCATAGTGGTTGCACAAGCCTGTACTCCCATCAGCAATGGAGGAGAGTTCCCCTTTCTCCACACCCTCACTAGCATGTCCTGTCATTTGAGCTTTTGATCTTAGCCATTTTGGCAGGTATGAGATGGAATCTCAGAGTCGTCTTGAGTTGCATTTCTCTGATGATTAACGATGCTGAGCATTTCTTCAAGTGTCTCTCAGCCATTTGGTGGGGACCCCAGACATGGCGTGGCATAGAATCCAGGTGGAGGAGCAAGCCCCAGAAGTGGGCAAGAGCCAATCAAAAACCCAGCGAGTGGACAGGCTCAGAGTCCTACTTTTAAAAGAGATTGAATAGAGGATTCAAGCAGATGAGTGAAGAAAATAGACCAGCTCAGGACCTAGATAAATATGAAAAGCAGTTTAAACTGCAATTTGGAAAAAAATTTAAAAGCATATAGAAAAATTTCATTAAGGAAATTTGTATCTGAAAAAGAACTAGACTCAAGTGTTGGAAATGAAATTCAACCAATCTTAAAAACACAGTAGGAATCATGATCAACAGAAAAGACCAAGTAGAAAAGTGAATTTCAGGGACAGGTGACAAGGTTGAGACTATAATGCATTCTGACACATAAAAATAATGAGTATGACCAAAACTTCAATAATTCTGGGATGCACTCATCAGCTAAAACCCAAGAATTTATGTGGTAGAGGAAGGAGCTGGGATATAGTCTAAAGGCACAGACATGTTAATTCAATGAAATTATAGAAGAAAAAGTTTCAACCTAGATAAAGACACAAATATCCAACGCAAGAGGAATTTAGAATCTCAAATACAGATGACCAGAGAATAGCTTCACAATATAACTGAAGTAAGATGTCAAAAATATAAAACAAAGAAACATCAAAATTAAGATTTCTGATTTGGGGGATGTGTTGACAACTGACATACAAAGACAAGCACCAGATAAGCACCTTTTTTTTTTATCTTTAAAAAAAAAAAGGAGACATGCCATCTCAAGACAAGCACAAACGAAGGGAAATTAGTTACAGCCACATCAACACTGCAGGGGATAAAGGAACACCTTGCAAGGTGGAGATAGAATGACAGGCTCATCCATAAGAAAATAGGAAAGAAGTCATTTTATGAGAGGGCAGATACACAAAGTAAAGTGGGAAGGGATCTGTCGCCCGCAACAGCACAGGAAGAGACACCGGGGATTGCTGTCAACTCATCCCACCTGTTGTGGACTTGGCTTCTTCCCTCAGACATGGTGGGAATCATAAATCCAAGTGAGGGCAGCTAAACTAAGATAGCTACAAGAGGGAAAAGAGAAAAATAAAAGAACCAAACATCAACAATTCAACCAACCACAAAGGACAAAACCATAGGGGAAAAAAACCTATAAAAATAACTTTAAATACAAATAGATTCTATTTAACATTTAAAAGATCAAACTACCTGACTAGATTTAAAAAAAAATAGCAAATTTGATTATCACTTGCCTCCCCGAAACACAGCTCACTGGCAAAGACATGTATAAATCAAGAGTGAAAGGGAGGAAATCAATCTTACCATGGAAGCAGAAGCTGAAAATAAACTGCTATAACTATTTTCATAGCTTATAATGTAGACATAAATTCAAAAATAGCCAGAAGAGATAAGGAGATAACTAAAGGGAAAAACTCACCAAGAAGAACCACCAATTATACATATCTCCAACCCAAATCTTGAGGCCTCCAATTTCATAAAACAAAGTCATGAAAGGCTATTTAGGCATCTTTCGTTAGATGTTTCAAACTAGAAATCAATTAGGTACATGGGGTTAAAGTGTACCACAGATATTTGATTTTAACAAATATCTATAGAATAATTCATTCAATAGATAGTGAATATACATTCTTCTCCATAGTCCACGAAGCTTTCTTTAAATCGGATACTTTACAATCCACAAAAAACTTAAGAAATACAGAATTGGGGCTAGAGACATAATTCAGTGGTCAAGAACATACATTACTCTTTCATAGTATTGAAACTCAGTTCTCAGCAGCCATGCTGGGAAGCTCACAATCACCTGTAACTTCAATTCTAGGGCATCTGAAGTCACTGACGTCTGTGGAAAAACACATTAGGGTTCACATACCTGCTTGCATGTGTGCACACACATAATTTAAACATTTAAAAAAATAAAAATATAAAATAATTGAAATTATTCCTCTTATGTTATTAGATCATGTTGGGATAAAACTAGAAATCATCAACTAGAGAAACCAACAAAACTACAGAACAAGTTGAAAATTGAAGGGAATAATTTTATATGAAGAGAGGTATCAGGATACACTCAGTAGCTTTTATATTTACCAATAATGAACTTACCAAGAAAGAAATCAGGAAAAAATGTCTCATCCACAATTGCTTAAAGATGTCCAGGGAATAAACCTAACCAAATGAGGTAAAAGACTTCAAGAGTAAAAAAGACAGTAAGGAAAAAAAAAAAAACTGAAGAAGTGACTACAAGATGGAAAGCCTACCCGTGCTCAGGACTGACAGAGTTAAATATTGTGAAAATGGCTTCATTACTGAAAGTGCCCTGTCCATCCAAATTTTAATGATGCTCTTCAAAGATTGAGGAAAACCAATCCTTAGTTTTTTTTTAATAGTACCATAAAAGATCCTGAACCATCAAAGCAGTCATCAACAGAGCAATGTTGGAAGCATCATTATACTACAGAGCCATAGCGCCAAAGGTGGCTGATGCTGGCATAAAACCAGAAACGTACACCAGTAAAAAGAGCACAGGGTCTAGAAACAAGCACACAGCGACAGCCACTCAACATTTGTCAAAAGTGTCAAAGGACATTGACATCTCCAACAGACGGTACTGGGTAAAATGGATATCCAAATGCCGAGGAATGAAATTAGACCTACATCTCTCACCCTATGCAAAAATCAACTCAAAGTGGGCCAGAGACTTCAACAAAACTACTGAGAGCTTGACATTGCCAGAGGAAAACATATAGATAATACTTTTCCATGTGGGGAAGGCATTTGTGTAAAGAACTCCAACAGGACAAGAAATAATCCCAAGAATTGGCAGATGGGACTGCGTGAATGTAAAAGCTCTACATAGCAAAAGAAACAGACAGCTTACAGAATGTTAGAAAATCCTTGCTAATTATATATCAGTCGGGATTAGTTTTCAAAACATACAAAGAATTACAAGCATCAAATACTTAATGTCAAATCTTCCCATCAATAAGTGGTCTAAGATAAAGTCTGTATGAAAATTCAGCGATGAAATTCATCACCTTTTGGTAACATGGCAACAAAAGTGTGACACCTGGCCACACCCTGGTCCGCTTCCTTGCCAACTTGTTAGAACTCAGGATCCAAGGATGCCATGGCGCTACTCGGCCTGGAAAGTGGTGGCGCAGGTTTAAGGGAACGCATGGAGCCAGCTGAGCTCTTGACTAGCTGTGGGAGCCCGGAGCACTGTGCAGAAAGTTTGGATCATGCAAGGGTGCAGCTGTGGGTGCAGGCCAGGGCAGAAGTGGTTCAGCCACTCTGGCTTCTGCCCAGTCCTGCCATGCCATTCACTGACTGCAGAATGATGTGGTGCTCACTGGTTTCTCTTGCACGGCAGAACTGGAAGGACAGTGCTAGACTTTTCTTCAGGCCAGGCAGATCCAGCCAGGTACAGCCGGAGTTTAAACAATGCCATCATTCCCTTGTGTTCCTGCTCCGCTTCTGCAATATACCCTTGTCAGTCCCAAGCTGGCCTCTTCCTCATGACTTCAGCAAGCACTATCATCTGCCCTCCCTCCCTCATTCCTACTAATTTCTTGAAAGGCATTCTTGTCAATTGGTCACTGGCAGAATTGGGTCCCATGCTTTTCCCTATGAAGTGCTAGAGATCTGATTGGCCATTCTGGAAGAAGTGTGTGTGGTCCTTCTTTGTCGGCATTGTTAGAATTTCTTAGAATCTGGTGAAATAAGTATTTTTTTTTTTTTTTAGGATTCTTGTCTATTTGAATTCTTTTTAAAAAATAAATTTATTTATTTGTTACTTCAGGTTACATCTCTATCATATTGTCCTCTTTCCACCCCTCCCAGTCCCGCCCTCCCACCCTCTACCCCCTATCCCTTCCATCCCACTCCTCTGGAGTGGAGCGTCCTTACATAACAGTCCTTTGCCCCAGTTCAGCAGTCATATGAGGGCCAAGATCCTCCTCATACACTGGGGGCCTACAAGACAGCCCCACTAGGGCAAAGTGTCTCATTGACAGGGAGAGAAAACTAAAAAACAAACAAAAAGTCTATGTCCATGTTCCCTTTGGTGCGTTGGTTGGAGTATAGATATCCTGTACTATATAGCTAAAACCCGACTATATGTGAATAGATGCCATGTGCATCCTTCTGAGTCTGGGTTAGCTCACTCAGGATGAGCTTCTCTAGTTCCATCCATTTGGCTGCAAATTGCATGATTTCATTGTTTCTGATAGCTGACTATTATTCCATTGTGTAGATGTACCACAGTTTTTAATCCATTCTTCGGTTGAGGGACATATGGGTTGTTTCCAGTTTCTAGCTATTACAAATAAGGCTGCTATGAACATAGATGAGGAAACTTCCTTATGATTCTGTGAGGAGTCATTTGGATGTATACACAGAAGTGGTATGGCTGGGTCCTGAGGCAAAGCTATTCCAAGTTTTCTAAGATATCGCCAGACTGACCTCCATAGTGGTTGCACAAGCCTGCACTCCCATTAGCAATGGAGGAGAGTTCCCATTTCTCCACACCCTCGCCAGCATGTGCTGTCATTTGAGCTTTTGATCTTAGCCATTCTGACAGGTGTGAGATGGAATCTCAGAGTCGTCTTGAGTTGCATTTCTCTGATGATTAAGGATGCTGAGCATTTCTTCAAGTGTCTCTCAGCCATTAGGGATTCCTCCTTTGTGAATTCTCTATTTAGCTCTGTTCCCCATTTTTTGATTGGATTATTTGGTTTATTGGCATTTAATTTCTTGAGTTCTTTGTAGATTTTGGATATTAGCCCTCTGTCAGATGTGGGGTTGGTGAAGTTTTTTTCCCAGTCTGTAGGCTGCCGTTTTGTTCGAATGACAGTGTCTTTTGCCTTACAGAAGCTTTTAAGTTTCATGAGGTCCCATTTATTGATTGTTGTTCTTAGGTCCTGAGTGGTTGGTGTTCTGTTCAGGAAGTTGTCACCTGTGCCAATGAGTTCGAGAGTTTTCCCAACTTTTTCTTCTAGTAGATTTAGTGTGTCAGGTCTCATGTTAAGGTCTTTGATCCATTTGGACTTAAGTTTTGTACAGGGTGATAAGTATGGGTCTAATTTCATTCTTTTGCAAGTGGACATCCAGTTGGACCAGCACCATTTGTTGAAGATGCTGTCCTTTTTCCATTGTGCGGTTTTGGCTTCTTTGTCAAAAATTAGTTGGCCATAGGTGTGTGGGTCCATTTCTGGTTCTTCAATTCGATTCCATTGATCTACTGGTCTGTTTCTACACCAGTACCATGCTGTTTTTACTACTATTGCTCTGTAGTACAGCTTGAAATCTGGGATGGTAATACCTCCAGAAGTTTTTTTTTTTATTGTACAGGATTGATTTAGCTATTCTGGGTTTTTTGTTGTTTCATGTGAAGTTGAGAATAGCTTTTTACAGGTCTATAAAGAATTGTTTTGGTATAGCATACAAGGACCACACCTAGAAATAATAAAGGCAATATACAGCAGACCAGTGGCCAACATCAAAATAAATGGAGAGAAACTTGAAGCATTTCCTCTAAAGTCAAGGACAAGACAAGGATGTCCACTTTCACCATATCTCTTCAATATAGTACTTGAAGTTCTTGCTAGAGCAATAAGACAACTAAAGGACATCAAGGGGATAAACATTGGAAATGAAGAAGTCAAATTATCCCTATTTGCAGATGATATGATAGTATACATAAGCGACCCCAAAAATTCCACCAGAGAACTCTTACAGCTGATAAACACCTTCAGCAAGGTGGCTGGATACAAAATTAATTCAAAAAAATCAGAAACCCTTCTTTATACAACAACAAATGGGCTGAGAAAGAAATAAGGGAAACAACCCCCTTCACAATAGCCACAAACAACATAAAATACCTGGGGGTAACTCTAACCAAGCAAGTAAAGGGCCTGTACAACAAGAACTTCAAGCCCTTGAAGAAAGAAATGGAAGAGGACTTTAGAAGATGGAAAGATCTCCCATGCTCATGGATAGGTAGGATCAACATAATAAAAATGGCTATCCTACCAAAAGCAATATATAGATTCAATGAAATTCCTATCAAAATAAGTATTTCTTGAAGTAAGCAATTTCATTCAGAAACAAATGTAGGCCCAAAGGTTCAAGCTGATATGCTGGTGGATTTCTCTTTACTGCAGGAGGCCAACACCAATACATGCCCCACTGGACTGATGTTAGTTTCCTGTACTCAGTGAGTAGGACTGTTGACTGGTAGAATCTTCCATAAATGTCCGTTGCTGGTGTGGCAGCCACCTCACTGAATTTGCTGCCTCTGAGTTTCTAGAACCTCACACTGACTTTCCTAGAGGAAGTTCCCAGTGGAACTTGGAGGAGCCATTTCTGAAGTCCCAGGACACATGATAAACTCACTCTGGTCTCTTCCAGACTGTATCTGGCTGCTTCCTACGGGCACTTCCTCCAGTGACAGGCCCCCTTGGGGAGGAAGAACAAGACATTGGTGTGAGACTGAGCTTTGTCCTTTAATATCTTCTTTTGAGAGAAGGAAGATATTTTAGGGCCAGGTGTTTCCTTCCTTCCTTCCATCCTGGATTGAGGAAAGAAACCAAAGAAGAAAAGATGGAAGACGAGAGGGCTTGGGATGTGTTGCCTGGAATTGATTCTCCCTTTCCTAGTTAACAGTGTCATAGCTGAGGGACCTGGACACCTCAGATCTAGAGTCACGTCTGACCAGGTGGGTGGCTGTCCTCTGCACCTTCCTCAGTTTCCTCATCTCTAAAACAAGAATCAGGGATTTCAGCCTTGTCCAACCCAAACATCCCAGAGGGGCACTAGAATAAGACTGAACCCTAGGTATTTCTTAACTTTGGTGTCTTGAGCAGAGCATGAAAAGAGGGTTTTCTTTTCACATAATGATAACACACATATAATTCTTCTAAGTTCCAAGATTGTGTTTTTACAAAGATATCATTCACAAACAAAAGAAGTCTATTCCTGTGGTCCAAACACTGCTGGACCTCTTACAGGGTGACGGCTTTCTCCCTGGTCATGCAAGGCATTCAGTGCCAACATTTCTGGGTGACCTTGGACAAGTCATTGCTTCTAAGACCATTTTATGTTTTTCCTTAGTAGAGAGAACACCAGGATATCTATTAACTTTATTGGGCTGAGATATTTGAACATACACATGGCTTTGGAAACTATAAAGAATTATTATACCAGAGACAGAGATGGGTTGTTGGAAAACTCACTGAATGAACCAGAAAATCTGTTTGGCCCTTTCTGCTGTGCCTTAGACACAGCAGAAACACAGTGAGGGTTTGCAGAGCAATGGACTCAAGCGTTTGTAGGCATTGTATTGAAAAGGCACACTATGTGGGCTGAGCTATGTCCTAGCTTCAGGTGTCCAGTGGGGCAGTTGAAGGGAGTGTGGGGCTCTGGGACCTCAGCCTTGTTGGAGACTTAGTGATGCTTGAGGACATTTGCTGGATAGAGATGGGGACAGCTATGAATGTATAAATAAGCTAGGCTGGAAAGAGAGAATTGTTTACAGTGCAGGCGTAGTGGTGGTGGTGATGGAGTGTATGTGTGTGTGTGTGTGTGTGTGTGTGTGTGTGTGTGTGTGTGCGTGTGTGTGTCTGTGTGTGTGTTTCTACTTGTATCTTAGGAAATTTAACTGTTTTGTTCTTTTCTTTGGGGAATAAATTATTGTGGCTTTATAGCACTTACAGGAGTGTCTGGAAACTCCAATTGGATGGATCCCAAAACCAAAATTCTTTTCTGAACTTCCAACTCCCCCATATCCCCGCTGGGAAGGGAAAAGCGGTCAGCCTCTGACAGGCCCTGTTTCACCCTCCAGATGGAGCAATCTTGGTAGGATCTATCTCTTTTCCTTTAGTTTTTCTTCTCCACATGACTCCAAAAACATGGCTGAGCCATCCCTTCCAGACTCACCCATAGGAGGGTGGGTTGCTTCGTTGTCATCCAGGCCCTTGACCAAGGTTCTTATCCAATCAGAAATGATCTGGGGCTGGTGGAAGCTTCTTTGTCACCTAGACTCACTGTTCTGCCCATTTTTCTTTTCCTAGTATTTGTCCCCTGACTATTGAATTCTTCCACACCATCATCCATGTCTACAGATTAGGAAATGTTACTGATGCTATATTGTGTATGAATTGAATGACTTCCACCTTCCTTGTCTTAGAAAACATCCCCTGGTGCCAAGTGTCTGTCATCCTAGCTCTGGAGTTTCCCTGTGTGTTGTTTATTGTGGAAGAGATGAAACTTATGCCTTTGGAATCTGAGGCATTAACTGCTGTAATGCCTGAACAGCTGAACTGCTGTTCAGGCCTTTGGTGCCCTGAGGTAACGATCACCACTCTCATTAATAGATTTCCTCAGCCTCACTCATAAAACCACCATGGACCATCTCTGGGGACAGGGCAGGGAAGTGTGTCCAGGATCGGGAACAGTCAGGAACCCAGGGTAGGGACAGGGAGTTTGTACCCTCTTTCCCCAGAGCCTTCCCAGCAGACTTGAAAGCTGCATCCCTGCCCCTGCCGGGCAGGGCCACGTCTCTCTTGCATGAAGAGAGAGGGAAGGGCCAAGCAGAACTCTGGGTCCAGAGTTCTAAGAACTGGACTGACTCAGGGAGGACAAAGGTAGTCTCTTGGGAAATCAGGGCTGAGTCAGGTCTTGAGGTCAAGGGGTCTATTTCTTTGGAGTACTTGAGGATATCTTGGACTTAGGGGCTTCCAAAGGGTCACCCAGCAAGTTGATGGCTGAGCTGGGTGACAAGAGGGAAGACAGGCAGACAGACTATGTGTTTGCTCCATTTTCCTAGAGTCTTTGGGCACATGGCCTCTCTTTGACTTCTAATCTAGGCAGTACTATTTGTTGTTCCCTAGAGGAAACAGGGGTTGCAGTTCTGAGGCTACCTGAATGCTGGGTACTGTAGATTATGGGGTTCTACTGTCCCCCTCTCCCACTGCACTTGATTGTGGCATGGGACTGCACACCCATCTCTCTCTCTCTCTCTGCCCTTGGTCACTCAGATATTATTTTGAGGTGGGTTCCTGAATCTCTTCAGGAGAGTTAGTTTGTGAAAAGAATTGTTATGTGTTTGCATAGAGACCAGGTTCTTCTTCAGGCGTAACTTCATTAGCTAAGAGACACTCAGAAGAGGGCTTGGCTGTGACAGGGTTTCTCAGTCCTTGTCTGCTGAAGACAGACAAGTTCCCCTGTGACACATGGGTAGGTCTCCTTGTTCCTTCCCTGTGTGCTCAGCAAGGTGGAGCTCAAAGGTAGCTTTCAAACAAGTAAATAGTAAATAAATGGTAAATAGTAGATAAATCCCCTCATTGTTCCAGCACAGATGGGTGGGTGTTCTGCCCTCCTGGGTCTGTTTGGTTCTTACTCCCAGTTCCCTCAAGTGAGACTCAGGAAAGGCTACCTCATCTCTGGAGTGGCTTGACCCCGGGAAACTTGGCGAGAGGATGCATGGCGGTGGGTGCACAGGCATTGGATTCCACAGCCACTGTGCCTCCCCTCTCTGTTCTTTCTTCCTTTCCGGTGTATGGTATCTGACTAGGAGGAAGGCTTTAGGGGTCAGCTTTTGTTTTTGTTTTCTTATGTGTACAAAATATACACAAAAATCATTATTCTTAAATATATAATTCAGTGACATTAGCCATATTTGCATCTGCATAACCACCAGTGCGATTATCTCAAATTCCCAAAGAGAAACTCTGCCCATTGTCCATACTATCCTTTTATCAATAGTTTCCTTTATGTCTATGTGAATTTTCTCCACATAGTCTCACTGTGTGAGTAGATTCACACATTCTGTTCCTGTTAGGTAGGCATACTAATTCAGTATAAAGTCTTTAAGGCTCATCCATGTAGCTTATGTCTGAATGTCTTCATTTAAAGGGTTGAGTAATATTTCTCAATGGGTCTAGCCACTGCGGGGTCTCCCACTAAGTTAGGATGCCAGAGACTGAGTCTAAATAGAGAAATAGGCCACTGAATCTAGCATGGCTGTCTCTGAGTGGCTTAGCAATGCCCCCACTTTCCCCAATATAGTACACACATGCATAAACACACATAAATACACACATACACACATATGCATACAGACAGACACACATATACACAATACACATATACAAATATATACACATACACACATACACACAGACACACATACACACATATAAATGCACACACACACAAACACACACACACACACACACACACACACACACACACACACACACGTATATGTAACTTCCCAGCTGCTTTAAGTTGCAAAGTTTTGTAGTTGTAACAGTGACACACTGGATGGGAAGCCTAAAACATTAACGCTCTGGGTCTTTGTAGAGACAGTCTGTGGACTAGTGTTTTATATAATAGGCTATGGAGTTAAAAGCCATGGTTCAGATGCTCAGTTATCTAGGTGGCCTTGGGCAAGGGGTGACACTTCTTTGAGTTTTATCCTTCTACCTACAAACCCTGTTTCTATCACTGGGGATTGTGAGGTTAGAGTCCATAGTCAACAGGAAACGCACACAGTGCCTGTAGGCCCACATTTTGGACAGTAGGTGGCTTTAAAGTCAGTCTTGTTTTCCCTCCAGTGGGTTCTTGGTGTTGTTTGGTGATCTTGGCAAAGCTTTCATTGGTTTTGTCCTCAGTTTCCCTGTCTGTTATCATTCTTCGTGCACATTTCTGTGTAGCTGGGGCAGAGGACAATCTTGGTGTTGTTTCTCAGGTACAATTTGCTTGTGTTTTTGAGACAGGCTCTCTCATTGCCTTATTACTTATCAAATAGACTGGGTGGGGCGGATGGCTGGACAGTGAGCCTCACATACCTGCCTGTGTCAGGCTCCTTAGCAATAGCCTTCTAAGACTTGACCACACTGTGCCTCTTTTCTCTTTTCTTTTCTTTTCCATGGGTTTCAGGGTGGGAGCTCAGGTCCTCATACTTTCAAGATAAACATTCATTTTACCACCTGAAGTGTCTCTCCAGTCCAGTAAGGGATACTATTTATGAAAGTCATGGCACGGCCCTTAAGAGAAGGAAAAGGCTGATAGGAAGTCTACAGCAAATGGAAGTTGCTGGGTTTTGTTCTCAACTTCCTCTCTGCCATCGTGTGTGAGGGCATTGAACCTTCTCACAGGATCCCAGGACAAGTCACTATCTGACTCTGTCTGCACCGGCCCTGCAGTGCAGCGCCAGACAGCCAGCCCGCAGTACAGAGCCCAGATGACAGGGCCCAGAAGGGGTGGGCTTTAAAAAGTCTCTTTTCCCACAGCTTGGCAACCAGCCTAAACCCACTGCTAGCTGAAAGGGTGCCAACCTGCCCAGCACGTTTGGATTTGCAAATTGTCTCCTGTTTACTATCAGAGGATCTGCAAAGCTGAAGCTCCTTGTGGGTTTTTCATGGTGCTGTAATGAGCTCTGTCGGGAAGCTGGTCCTCACAAACCTCAGTGTGTTTAAGTAACAGGTTGCTTCATCTGTAGGTGAACGAGTCATAAAACGATTATTCAAGGATTTCTTTCTTTCTTTCTTTGTCCTCGACTGGATTTGAGCATTTTCTAGTTTGGAGGTGGGGATGGGAAACGGCTGAGGCTTTGAGAGTGGGAAGCGGGTCTGGGATTGGAAATCATTTCTTGTTAGGGGGCTCTGTCCACTGCTCAGCTGTGATGACAATCCACTCGAGTTATGTTGTATTAAAAAAAAAGCGTGGCGTGAGTCCAGCGGTTGAAATGCAGACGCCCACATGTATTTATATTCCCGGGGCCTGGGCCATGTGTGCAGCGACACAGCGTGCTAGAAAGTCGTGGAACTGAAAATAACATATGTCTGTCTTAAGTGCCAGAGGAAATTGTAGCACGAGTGAGAAGGAGCAGGGTGCAGATTTAGAGAGGGGAAAGAAATGCCTCCTGTGTCGCTGTGGTGTTTATCCTCAGGCCCTCGATTCTCCTCACACATAGCGGGAGCAGCCGCAAAACCGACAGGAAAACAAATGCAGAGCTGGCCCCGGGCCTGCTTCCAGAGCAGGTTGGCTTTGGGGAGCTCTGCCTTGGAAACGAGGTTCTGGCAGATTTACCCAGCCACAGGCCCTCGCTGTGGTTTGCTGAGTGCCTGGGAGTCTCGTCCACGAGAAAGAAGCTGTGGATGGTACGGAAACTGGGCAGAAAGGGGTTCTCCTTCACCTCAAAACTGCCTGGGCTTAAACACGACTCAAAGAGAGGGCTGAGGAGACGGCGGTGCAGTGAGTAACGTGCTTCCAGTGCAGGCATAAGGTCCTGAGTTCAATTCTCAGAACCCATGGAAGCACCAGGAGGAGAT
Source organism: Lophiomys imhausi (assembly GCA_907164525.1). NCBI lineage: Eukaryota > Metazoa > Chordata > Mammalia > Rodentia > Muridae > Lophiomys > Lophiomys imhausi. Next base: position 16,230,570 of record CAJQZJ010008773.1, read on the forward strand.
GCGGCAGTGCCGACGACTTCTGATCCTCGCAACCTCTGCCCTGGGGAGGCAGAGCAGGCAGATCCTTGGGGCTTGACGGCAGCCGGTCAAGCCTACTTGGCAAGCTCCCGGCTAGTGAGAGGCCCTGTCTCAAAAACAAAAACAAAAACAAAAAACCCAAAAAAACCAAAAAACAAAAAGCAAAAAATTAGGTGGATGTCACCTGAGAACTAATACATAAGGCTTTCCCTTGGCCTCCATGTGCACGTGTGTTCTTGCATGGACATTAATGTGTGTGTTGCACACTTTTGGTCATGGTATACACACACACACACACACACACACACACACACACACACTCCCAAGAAAAAAACCAAATGAAGTGCTTGAAGTCTTTTGAGAACCAGAGAGCCATCTAGATATTTTCTAGATTCAGGGTAACTACCTTCCTCTGGGTAGGATGCTATCCGTGAAGAAGACTGCTATCATTGAACTATGATTCTGAGTGTCTCTATAAACACAGGCCACGAAGTTGAAGAAGGAGTACTTAAAAAAATTTTCCTTAAAGCAAAGTGAGTGGCTTAGCTTCGTTGATTCCATTTATTTACTCCTCCATCTTGACTTCACCAGGCACAGTGCAGGGGGTGGAGCACATTGGGTTTTTCAGATAGAACTGAACAGAGACAATGGGGCTTCAATGCTTTCCTCTGATTCTGGGGTTCGTCGCTCTCAGAGCACCTTCAACAACCTGGAGTACTCTCTCAGATACCACCATGGTCTTGAGCATCCTGTCAGGCCCTCAGCACGGGCACTGAGCTGCAAGATGTTATCATGTGTGTTTCTTACATTTAATGCCATCTGACTTCCTTTTTTGTACCTATGGAGTGGATATATTCTCTCCACCTGCTGGGCCTCCCCTCCCTCCCTGTCCCAAACTCCAGAGGGTCACACGGACCTTTCACTTGAAACTTCCTTCCTGTAAAAACAGGATCCATCCTTCTGCTGAGACCAAGAAACACACCTTAACCTCAAAGACAGATATCATCTCAGGGTAAAAGGTATTCCAAGCAAATGAACCTAAGAAGTATTCTGGCATAGCTATCTTAATATCTGACAAAGTAGATTTCAAACCAAAACTGATTAGAAGAGATAGGAAAGGACACTATATACTTATCAAAGGAAAAATCCATCATGAGGTTGCAATTCTTAACATCTATGCACCAAATATAAGAGGACCGAAATGCATAAAAGAAACACCACTACAGAATAAATCACATACTGACCCTCACACACTAATAGTGGAAGACTTCAATACCCCACTTTTGCCAATAAACAGGATATCTAGACAAAAACTAAACAGGTAAATGTTGGAGCTAACTGATGTTATAAATCAAATGGACCTAACAAATATTTACAAAATATTTTACCCAAACACAAAAGAATACACCTTTTCCCAGCATCTCATAGAATCTTCTCCAAGATTAACTACATACTTTGACACAAAGCAAGTCTTAACAGATTCAATAAAACTGAAAAAGTATCCTGAATCCTCTCTGACTACTACTGATTGAACCTGAATACCATCAATAAAAGAAACGACAGAAATCTTACATAGTCATAGAAACTGAACAATGCATTACCAAATGAAATATGGGTCAAGGCATAAATTAAGAAAAAATTAAATACTTTGTGGAATTGACTGAAAATGAAAACACACCATACCCAAACTTATGGGAAACAATGAAAGTGGTTCTAAGAGGCAAATTCATAGCACCAAGAGCCCACATAAAAATTGAATAGATCTCATACTAGCAACTTAACAGCACACCTGAAAATTCTGGAACAAAAAGAAGAAATCACACCCAAGAGGTGTAGACCACAAAGACCTCAAAATAAAACAGATACACCAAACTTTATAGAAGAGAAAATGGGGATAGCCTGGAACCCATTGGCACAGAAAAAAAACTTTCTGAACAGAATAACATTAACCCAGGCACTCAGATCAGCAAGTAATAAATGGGACCTCATGAAAGTGAAAAGTTTCTGCATGACAAAGGACACCATCACTTGGGCAAAGCAGCAGCCTACATAATGGGAAAAGAGGGCTAATATCCAAAATATATAAAGAACTAAAAAACCCCCGAGATGTCACGAAAACAAATAACAACTAAAAACTGGAGTACAGATCTAGATAGAAGTCTCAAAAAAGGAAACTCAATTGATTGAGAAACACTTGAAGAAATATTCAGCATCCTCAGTAATCAGGGAAATACAAATCAAAACTACCTTGAGATTTCATCTTACCCCCACTAGAAAAGACAATAAAACAAGTCACAGATCAGGACAGGAAGGGTGTGGAGCAAGGGCAACGCTCGCTACTGGTGAGTGCGCAAGCTTCCACAACCAGTGTGGTGGTTTCTCAGGAAGATAAGGAACCAATCTGTTTAAAGATACCACTTTTACACACATATCCCCAGGACTCTTTGCCCTACCTCAGAGACACTAGCTCAACCATGTTCATTGCTGCTCTATTCATAATAGCCAGAAATTGGAAACAATCTAGATGTCTGCCAGCAGATGAATAGATAAAGAAAAAGTGGTACATTTACACATTGTAATATATTACTTAGCCATTAAAAAATGAAATCGCCCACCCAGGATTTTTTTTTTTCAATTCCAGCTATTTACCTGAGAATTTTGTGATTTTGTGATTTCATTTTAGGGCCTCTTCAAAAACCTCAAGAGATCTGCAGAATATGGCATTCAAAGATGTTTTCGTAACTTTAGATTTTTTTTTAATATCAAGACATATCAACTCCTGACAGCACCCCCTATTCTCCTCCAAGTAGAAGATGAGCATCGAAGAATCTCCAGTGGGAGATGACTGAATTAGTCGCAAGCCTATCTCTTGGTAGGAAAAGCCCCTTGCTCCAACTGTAGACAGAATGCTGTCCAAAAAGGACAAAACCTGGAAGCAGGTAAGTCGACAGCCTAGCTCTGCCAAGACAGGGTAGGTACGTCCTTCATAACCCCTGCTCTACAATCAGTGTCTGTCAGAGAAACGGGGCCAAATGACTGAAGATTGATGCTGTAATGTATGGAGAGAAAATGGGAACTGTCCAGGCAGCCACAGGTATGTCATTTCTTAGTTTGGGAAGCTGCAGGCCCTGTACTTCCTATAAAATCAGATATATTTATCCCTCTCAGGTCTCTGAGGTGGTTGAAGAACAGATAGCTAGAGTCTCATAATTTAATTTTGAGTTGTTTAGGAGTCAAGGGAGTGTTATAGATCTAAGAAGATACTTTTAAAATTGTGTTGCAAGTTAGTATGAATGCTGAGTCAGATATAGACCTTTAAACTCATGGAGATGTTTAGATAGTAGAATGTTAAAGTCAGGTACCAAATACATATGGACTGGTCATTGGGAATGTACGTTAAGCCATATAACCCTCATAACTGTGGCCTAATTACCTCTGTTGTACTGTATTGTATTTGTTATTATAAGAGAAAGAGCCATTTGTTGGACTGAAAGGGGAAACTGTAGGGGGAAATAAGATATACCTTAAACTTAAAAGAAAAAAAAAAGGGAAGAGGATGGGGGGTTGAGAGCGGGAGGGTGGGACTGGAAGGGGAATAGGGAGGGGACTGTGATTGAGATGTAACTTGAAGAAATAAAAAATAAAGGAAAAAAAATAAAAAAAAAAAACAAAAAAAGAAAAAAAAAAGTATTTCCAACAAGAGAAAAACAATAAAGCCAGGCAGGAGCAGGAGCTGAGCAGACTTAAAGAATAACCACGAAAGGGGAAAGCTGTGTGCTTCTGGTCAACCCAAGCAGAGAGGCACCAATTACCTGGCTCTTTCTTTGGAACATGCTTGGGAGAGCCCTTGAGTCTGCAGAGTGGCTCTGTGAGGTACAAGCCGTGGAATGATGTAAGATGATATGAATTATTGCTTTGTTAAGCAATATTTTCAGTTACCAATCTCGCTCTCAAGCTGAAACTGTGGTTGAAATGACAGCCAGGTTAAGAGGATTTGGACATAAGGAAGGTATCTTAGTAAAGGGATGGGGCATGTCGGACTTTTCTTAATAGGAAAGTGAGAGATGCTCAATGATTTACTGAGAGAAAACATGATCAAGTGAAAACTGCACAGGGTGACAGGTAACATGACATAATTTAGAGAATAGGAGGGTAGCTTGGCTAGGCCTTATCTCTGAGGGATTGAAATGAGAAGTCTGAAATGAAGACAGGTTAGTGGATAGCTGTGACTTGAGATGCTCAAGCAAATAAGAATAACGCCAGATGTTGATGTGGACAAAGGACTTGATGGATGGACCAGCCAAGAGCATATCACAGCACTTCAGGTGGGAGAGGGATGGAAAAAATCTAGTCTTGGTAACAGTGACTTTTTAGCTATCTCTCTGTGCATTACCACACACGTGGGCACCGCATTTCTTTGACAGAGACAACAAATAATTAGAGTACTCTATTGATGCCATTAGAGAAGTCAGAAATGATTAATTCATGGGCAACAGGACACGTGAATTTCTATTTCTAGGGCTGAGGGTGGGGCTGGATGATTCAATCCCAGGAATTCTGTGCTCTGCTGTTTGTCTCTCTTCTCTGTGGAGTCCAGGGAGCTGCTCTCCTCCTCAGCCTCCCCATTGGTGTCTGAAGCATAGTGACCTTTAACAGTACAGGTTGATGGAAAGACAGATGTGCCCCATGCTGACCCAGCAGCTCCCAGGCCCTGGGGACAATCCAAGGCAAGGCTCATTGCTTACCCTCAAGTTGCAAGAGGAACAGATTATTCAGCCCCGTGGCAAGGGTTAAAGAGGGTGATCTGGCTGAGCTGGGTTAGTGCCTCGCACCCAGTGAACTCTGGAGAAATGTGAGCTGTTGTTTCTATGTGACTTTCCACATGTTAAATGGCATTACACTTTTGATCTGCCCTGGATAGGGGAGGAGCTTTTGTCTTAGAGAAACTAAGGCTTAGGGAACCTATGATCAGTTAGAGGTTCCTTGCATAGTAAATGGCTGGACCGGAGTTGAACTTACCACTCATTTCCCAACTGCTCCTCCTCCCTGGCTCTGAGAACAACCTCATATCGGCTCAGATCCAAGTGATAGTTTGAGTCTTTCTCACCAACCAGTGGCTTCACCACCCTGGGGAACACATCTTAGGTATGTCAAAACCAGAGTTTGACACATTTGGACTTCAGGACCTTTGGACCTCTGCTTTGTCCTTATCTCTTTCCCCTAGATTAGTTACCATTTGTATCTCAAACAACTGAAATGTTTCCATGGCACACCTGCCACTCTTAAGTGTTCTTCCTCATCTGGCTCCTTGTTTTGACAAATCATATCAGGTTTTGTCTGATTTTAGAGTACCACTCATTCAAGGTCATGAGGAGATTGAAGGTGGCTTATTAGTCAAGGCTGTTGGTTGACAAGCCATTCATGCTGAGAAGGAAAAAAAGCCATTCCAAGACAACTCCTGCATCAACTCTGCTTCTTCCTTAACCAGTCCAACCTGAGACACCCTGGTGTTTGTTAGCTTCTCTCTTCTCTGATGTTTCTTGCCTGGCATGTGTGTGTGTGTGTGTGTGTGTGTGTGTGTGTGTGTGTGTGTGTGTGTGTGTGTGTG
>CAJQZJ010008773.1:16251386-16320459 GCA_907164525.1 Lophiomys imhausi
CACACACACACACACACACACACACACACACACACACACACACACACAAATAAATACAGTCACATAGCCTATGGTAGTGTCTTTTGAAGAACAGGTACATTTTACTTAAGCTGTCTGGTCTTGGGATACACAGTCGGCCACATTGTTCCACTTATGATCTTCTGACATCTGTGAGAGCTGTAGTGATGTCTCCTCTTACATTCCTGATGTTGATCAGCTCGTGCAGTTTCTCTTTTTTCTTGTTTGGTTAAAATCTTTGCAAAGAATCAGCTTTATTGGCTTTTAGCTTGTCTGTTTTTTTTTTAATTGCAACAATTTTAGCTGCCATATTTATTATTTCCTCCTTTCTGTTTGTTTTGAGTTTATCATGTTCTTTGTTTTCTACTCTCTTAAGCTGGGAGCTTAGTTTGCTCACTTGAGACATCTTCCAAATACAAAGAACACTGTTATAAAGTTACCCAAAACTCTGCTTTGGCTGTACCTCAGAACATTTCAATATGCATTTTAATTTTCTTAGCATTCCATTTTTAGTTTCCATTGCTTTGGAATTATTTTTATGTGTTTTAAAAATTACTGATGAGTTATTTTTAAAATATCTGCTACTGATTTTATGATTTGAGAGCCATCTCAGGTCTGCCATGAACTGAGAACTTGGTATGATTTGTATTATCTTAAATTTGTTAATGTTAATGGTTTAGAATTGTCTATCTTTGTGAATGTACATTTAATTTGAATATGTTCTTAAAATATATTTTTTGGCAGGTGGGATGTCTTGAAAGTGTTTGGTACCAAGCTTGATGACTCAAGTTCAATCTCTAAGACCCATATGATAGAATTAGACAACAAACTCCTGTGAATTGTTCCCTGACCTCTATGTTCATGCTGTGGGACACATATATCCTGACTTCCCATATACACCTAAGAAAAAATGAGTTCTACTCTATTGGGCTAATATTTTTCAAATTTTTCAGTTGTGTTAATTTGATATTATATATATACATGTATTTATGTCATAAGGATATATATGTGTGTATCCTTATTCTTTTATAGCTACTGTTTATTAGTTGCTGATAAAAGTACTTATGTAGCATGCAATTTACCTGTTTCTCTTTTTTTCAAGCTCTATTTTTCAAGTCCATACATGTTTAAGACTGTTACGTCAAGATTTCTTGAAGAATTAGTGAGGGATTCTGCTATGTGTGACAGTAGTCTTTATTTTAACCTAATTTTATGATGATAATATGGGGACCCTGAGTATTTTTTGTTAGTATTTTCTGGACTATTTTTCCATCTTTGGTTTTTTACTTTTTAAAAAAAATTATTTATTGCTTCAGGTTACATCTCCATCATACTGTCCTCTTTTGACCCTTCCCAGTCCCACCCTCCCACCTTCTACCCCCTATCCCTTCCATCCCACTTCTCTGGAGTGGAGTGTCCCTACATAACGGTCCCTCGCCCCAGTTCAGCAGTCATATGAGGGCCAAGAGCCTCCTCATACACTGGGGGCCTACAAGGCAGCACCACTAGGGCCAAGTGTCTCATTGACAGGAAAAAAAAAGTCTATGTTCCTGTTCCCCTTGGTGCGTTGGTTGTAGTAAAGATATCCTGTACTATATAGCTAAAATCCGACTATAAGTGAATAAATGCCATGAGTATCCTTCTGGGTCTGGGTTAGCTCACTCAGAATGAGCTTTTCTAGTTCTATCCATTTGGCTGCAAATTGCATAATTTCCTTGTTTCTGATAGCTGAGTAGTATTCCATTGTGTAGATGTACCATAGTTTTTTAATCCATTCTTCAGTTGAGGGACATATGGGTTGTTTCCAGTTTGTAGCTATTACAAATAAGGGTGCTATGGACATAGATGAGGAAACTTCCTTGTGATTCGATGAGGAATCATTTGGATGTATACACAGAAGTGGTATGGCTGGGTCCCGAGGCAGAGCTATTCCAAGTTTTCTAAGATATCACTAGAGACCTCCATAGTGGTTGCACAAGACTGCACTCCCACCAGCAATGGAGGAGGATTCCCCTTTCTCCACACCCTCACCAGCATGTGCTGTCATTTGAGCTTTTGATCTTAGCCATTCTGACAGGTGTGAGAGGGAATCTCAGAGTCATCTTGAGTTGCATTTCTCTGATGATTAAGGATGCTGAGCATTTCTTCAAATGTCTCTCAGCCTTTAGGAATTCCTCCTTTGTGAATTCTCTGTTTAGCTCTTTCCCCCAATTTTTCATTGGATTATTTTGTTTCTTGGCATTTAATTTCTTGAGTTCTTTGTAAATTTTGGATATTAGCCCTTTGTCAGATGTGGGGTTGCTGAAGATTTTTTCCCAATCTGTAGGCTGCCATTTTGTTCAAATGACAGTGTCTTTTGCCTTACAGAAGCTTTTCAGTTTCATGAGGTCCCATTTATTGATTGTTGTTCTTAGGTCCTGAGTGGTTGGTGTTCTGCACAGGAAGTTGTCACCTGTCACAATCAGTTCTAGGGTTTTTCCCACTTTCTCTTCTAGTAGATTTAGTGTGACCAGCCTTGTGTTAAGGTCTTTGATCCACTCGGACTTAAGTTTTGTACAAGGTGATCAGTATGGGTCTAATTTCATTCTTTTACAAGTGGACATCCAGTTGGACCAGCACCATTTGTTGAAGATGCTGTCCTTCTTCCATTGTGCCATTTTGGCTTCTTTGTCCAAGATTAGATGACCATAGTTGTGTGGTTTCATTTCTGGGTCTTCAATTCAATTCCATTGATCCACTGGTCTGTTTCTATACCACCACCATGCTGTTTTTATTACTATTGCTCTGTAGTACAGCTTGAAATCTGGAATTTCTTTTTTTTACAGGGTTTATTTAGCTATTCTAGGTTTTTTGTTATTCCATATGAAGTTGAGAATTACTTTTTCCAGGTCTATAAAGAATTGTGTTGGTATTTTGATAGGAATTGCATTGAATCTGTATATTGCTTTTGGTAGGATGACCATTTTTATTATGTTGATCCTATCTATCCATGAGCATGGGACATCTTTCCACCTTCTGATGGCCTCTTCAATTTCTTTCTTCAAGGGCTTGAAGTTCTTGTTGTATAGGTCCTTTACTTGCTTGGTTAGAGTTATCCCCAGGTATTTTATATTGTTTGTGGCTATTGTGAAGGGTGTTGTCTCCCTGATTTCTTTCTCAGCCCATTTATTTGTTGTATAAAAAGGGCTTCTGATTTTTTTGAATTAATTTTGTATCCAGCCACCTTGCACATGATTATCTTGCTAGATACAGAAAAAGCATTTGACAAAATCCAACACCCCTTCATGCTAAAAGTTCTAGAGAGAATGGTCATACAAAGACTGTATCTGAAAATAATAAAGCAATATACAGCAAGCCAGTAGCAAACATCAAAGTTAATGGAAAGAATCTTGAAGCATTTCCTCTAAACTCAGGGACAAGACAAGGATGCCCACTTTCGCCATATCTCTTCAATATAGTACTTGAAGTTCTTGTTAAAGCAATAAGACAACTATAGGAGATCAAGGGGATACAAATTGGAAATGAAGAAGCCAAATTATCCCTATTTGCAGACGATATGATAGTATACATAAGCAAACCCAAAAATTCCACCAGAGACTCTTACAGCTGATAAACACCTTCAGCAAGGTTTTTTACTTTTTAAAAAGTGAGTTTCTTGTAAACAGCATATAGTTGGGTCTTGCTTTTATAAACAAGTCTTCCTGCAATTATTGTCTTTTAACTTGTATATTTAGATGATTAATATGTAATGCAATTGCTTACAAAGTTGAAATAAATTTTATAACTTTTCCAACTGCTGTTCTTTTCTGATCTGCTCTCCCTCATTTTCTCTTTTACTGGGTTATCTTAGATTACTAGCTCAATTTTAAATGAATTCATTTTTCTCATTATTTTATTACTTGAACTGAAATTAGTATTTTCCAGAACAGTGTGTGTGTGTGTATATATATATATATATATATATATATGTATATATACACACACACACACAGACATACATACATACAAATATATTCTATTTATATATGTATATATTCTTCAGAGTCTTCCTCTAAGTAATATACCATTCATGCATGGTATAAGAATTTTGAGTAGAATTCCCACTTTCTCCAGCTTTTAATGTTTTGCCACTCATTTCAGCTTTGATGCTATGAACACATATTTGGTTGGTTCTGTTTTTAACCTTAGCTGTCCTTTAGGACAGTTAATATTAAGAAAAATTATCTAATCTTACATTTTAACAGTTTTCATTTATTTGTTTAGTTTTTCTGGTTTCTATTTTATGTCATATTCCTTCAGTTAAATTGGGAATGTATGCTAAGCCATATAACTCTCAGAATTGTGGCCTATTTATTTCTGTTGTTTTGTATTTTATTTATAGTTATAAGAGAAAGAACCATTTGTTGGACTGAAAGGGAGATTTGTTGGGGGTAAAAAAGAAATACCTTAATCTAAAAAAATAGGGAAGAGAATGGGGGGTTGAGAGGGAGGAGGGTGGAAGGGTGGGACTGGAGGGGGGAGTAGGGAGGGGATTGTGATTGAAATGTAACTTGAAGAAATAAAAAATAAATTATTAAAAAAAAGATAAAAAGAGTCTTTAAAAGGTCTACTGTAAGGTCTCCAACAGATTTCTCCAGAATTCTGTTTCTGTTCACCCAACAGCATCTTTAGTCCTCTTTTATTTAAGAAATGTTCCCATTGGGTATCAGTTCTGAACTCCAGACTTTCTCTGTCACATTTTTAAAAATGATTTGAAAACTGTTGCTTTATTATCTTCTAGCTTGATAGTTTATCATAATTATATTTTTAAAATCCCCCTTTACCTTTTTACCTACATGGTTGAGTTTTTGTTTTTGTATTTATATTACTTTCTTTTCTAACTCTTTCAGATCTATGCTTAGTGTCTGTCATTCATTTGGTAAATACTCTTATTTCTTTCACACATTTTTTTCCTGCCCATTCTTTCTCTTCTCTGCTGTAATTTATGTCATTTGTTTCCTTCTAGGCTCCTGTCTGGCTCTAAATCTTTAATAAATTCATTGTCCTATGACCCAAGGCCTGTAGTAATTCAAGAAATGTGGAGATCATATAACCTGCCTTGGTTCTTTCTTATTCACCAGGGAGGGCTGATGTTGCTTTCAGTTTTTTCCATCCCTGAGTGGAAACAAGGAATATATCACATTATTATTAGAAAATATGTCTCATTTTATTGATATGGTATACCTTTGTCAAAACTATTTCTTACTATTGGCCAGTTAGGTTGCTTAGTATTTGTTTTGTTGCTAATATTGGAACAATATCTTTGAACATACATCTTGATAGTCTTATCTGAGTAGGGTATAGGATCAAAAATGTGTTTGTAGGCATTTATTATTCATGGGATTTTATCATTCCCATTCTGACTTTAAGGACCCTTCTGATAATTAACCCACGCTCTATCATAGATGACAATGTTTGTGGGTTATGACTTGGGGACTTTAGGGAAACTTTTGTTATGGCCATGAGTAGCAACTGCTCATCATAGATGTGGACCTGGCATTGGCTTTGGATATATGGTATTCATCCAGGAAGGCTCTGGCTTTTAGGTGACCAGCTCTAACCTCATAAAGCACTGTCAGAAAGGAACACCTGGGCCAGGCTGGTGTCAACACTGGTGAACGCTCCCAGGCTGTTCTTCAGGACCTGGGCCAGGCTGGTGTCAACACTGGTGAACGCCTCCTCCCAGGCCGTTCTTCAGGACAGTCCTCTAAGAGCTGATAAAGCATTTTAACATTTCCTATCAATCTAAAGCACAGACAATGACACACAATCTCACAGCACAAATTGAGTATGACAGTGATGAATCTCAGATAGAGGCAACTTGTAACTATACTGCTGGCAAATAAATAGCAAGCAACATTTGGATTTCTTTCTTTTTCTTTTGGTACTGAAGGGAATTCTGTGGCTGGTACTTTTAATTCCAAATTAAAGTGTTTAGTACTTTACAAAAGCAGTTACTGTCTAAACTGCCAATGATACTTAGCATAAATTTACCCACCATTCCCCAGCCTCATACTGAATAATTTGTAACACTAAACCCTTTCAGTACTCCAAAAATGCCAGATAAACTTTCCTAATTTGCTCTTCATTTGGTCACACAGGATAGCACCACATCTGAAGGTCTTTAAACTGCCTTTGAGAATGCATTCCTGTGAGTGCCGCCCGAAGACCCTCTGCTCCTTGTCATCATCCATAATTATTTCTGATCCAAAGCATCCCTCCAAGCATGTATGAATCTGGCATTCTCCTCAGTGTGAAGCACATTCACCTCTATTAATTTAACTCCCCCCTCCTAGTTTTTAAAGGAGACCACAGATGCTTGGCTATTACAGAAAAGCTATTAGAAGCTGACACCTCCTCTCCCTGGAGACTGGCACCATCATCAGTCTCCAAATTCCATCCCACTTCACATTATCATCCCCTATGAGGAAGCTTTATAACGCTCTCTCAGTTTTACTTTATTATTAGCTGATGACGGGCCCTGCCTTTGGGCTGAGCCAGAGGGGCCCACATGCAGAGACTGATGTTTACATGCTCTTCTCTCCCTCTCCTCCTTTCTCAGACAGAATCTTTCTAGACAACCTTGCCTGGCTTTGTGCCCTCCATGCTCCTTCCTCAGCCTCCTGAAAGTTCAGTGCTTAGAATCCAAGCACGCACCATCATACTTGACAAAGCTGCCATTTAGATATTGACTTTGGAGACTGTGCCTCCAGCTTGTGGGCAGGTGAGGCCTCAGGTGAAAGAGGCAGAACTGGCTTGCAGGAGAGAAAGGGGGCTGACTCCCGTCTCTCCCTCTTTTTACCCCATCCACCCCTCTCATTGACCCCTTGCCCTTGGTTGATTTCTCTCTTAGTGTTTCTACTGCTATGATGAGAGCACCATGACCAAAAGCAAATTGGGGCAGAAAGGTTTTATTTCATCTTATAACTCTAAGGTCACACTTCATCATTGAAGGAAGACAGGGCAAGAACTGTCATGGAGGAGTGCTGCTTACTTATCTTTTCCTCATGACTTGCTCTGCCTGTTTGTTTGTTTGTTTGTTCTTTTAATACAACCTACCAAGGACCACCTGTCCAGGGATGGCTTCACTCATAGTGGGCTGAACTCTCCCACATCAACCACTAATCAAGAAAATGTTCTACAGACTTTCCTACAGGGGCATCTACAAAGGTATTTTCTCAGTTAAGATGCCCTCTTCCCAGATATGTCTAGTTTTTTTCAAGTTGACAACAAAACAAAACAAAAAGCAAAAACAATCAAACAAACAATCAAAATCTTAGCCAGCACAGTACCAGAGGGCCATTCCATCCATCATTGAAACATACAAAAATGGTTGAGGCTGATGCAGTAGCAAAAACAAGAAACAAAACTGGGGCACAAGGATAGTGATGACTGTTGGCACCATAAGGCCTCATGGCACACTGGGGACCTGGGAAGAGAATTAGATGCTAATAAATAATCTACCATAAGCTGTTTGGGGATACAGGGCTTTACAGTTTGTGGGAGTTGGGTTCCAGGTCACCTGCTTGGAAGAAACAAGCAGTGATAGGGAGCCCAGGCACAGGGATGGGGGGACCGGGCACAGGGATGGAGAGACAAGAACAGGGATTGGGAGACCAGGTACAGGGATGGGGAAGACCTGACATGGGGATGGGGGGACCAGACATAGGGATGGGGAGACCAGGCACAGGAATGGGGAGATCAGATATAGGGATGGGGAGATCAGACACAGGGATGGGGAGATCAGGCACAGGGATGGGGAGATCAGACACAGGGATTGGGAGACCAGGCACAGGGATGGGGAGATCAGGCACAGGGATGGGGAGACCAGGCACAGGGATGGGGAGATCAGGCACAGGGATGGGGAGACCAGGCACAGGGATGGGGAGACCAGACACAGGGATGGGGAGACCAGACACAGGGATGGGGAGATCAGGCACAGGGATGGGGAGACCAGGCACAGGGATGGTGAGACCAGGCACAGGGATGGGAGGACTTGCCTGAGGATTCTGAGGCCACTTGTTTCATCTCATGGATTCTCCTCATTTTCTCCATGTTTATATTGGGAAGACAGACATCAGGGAAGCAAAGCTGAAGATGCTAGAACTTTGGACCACCTGAGCTACAGCTTCTTTGGTGCTCTGCTTGGGACGTTCACCTTCAGCTTGGACATCAGGGACATCAAATGCCCTGTAAAAAGCTCCTATGGGCAATGACTCATAAAGACCTGTTTACCGACAATGCCAAGGAAGATGAAGATGAGGGAACTGAGGCTCCAGCCAGCCACACTGTTCTTTGGGTCCTTTATGATGGGAACAGGATTCTGTTTGGTTCTTGGTGCTGTTCATATCTGTGCTTACTATATTTCAACACCTTGTCTCAGAAGAGTTTTGAGTCAAGCAAAAAGTAAACAAAAGCATATAGTCCTGTACAGTTCAGGTTGTGATTGCTGGCCACTCTGTGGGACTGATTCCTCAATTTTCTCAAGAATTTGTGCATAAAAAAATCTAAGGAATCATTAGGGCATGGGACAAGCATTCCCTTATGGCAGAATAGTTCCAGTATAAGACTTTGAATTAATACTATTTTTTGTAACATTATAAAGACGATTTCTCTGGCAGTTCTATTTTTCCTGTACACCTCAAATAAAAACTTTGCTTTACTTCCACACGCTATTTTTCATGATTTGAAACTGTCACTTCACTTCATTCAAAGACTATGGATTATGCTTGATTATGTTAAAAGTAAAAGTAATATCTTCAACCATTTCATGCATTATATTGAGAGTCTGTGACTCACCTCTCATAGGTATGTACTGTTCAAATAAGTGTCTTTTCCTAAGTTCTAGCACAAAGGCTGAAAGTTCCAGACACTTTTATTAATTTTTGATGTTTTGTGTTATTGCATACTTTCTTTTTTCCTGGAAGAAAGCAATCTGCAGTATCTCTTGGGAACACGGATGAATATGTCTCTGACTCAGCAATGCTCCCCCAGGAAACTGAACATGTGGACTCTGCAACATCATCTGCAACAGAAAAGAAAAAAGAAAAATGTGTGGGAATGGTGTGTTGATGCAGAGTGACATATTAAAGGTCAAAGGCGGGTGTTGGAATTAGTTGTCATATGGTCCCATTTGAAAGGGCTGTATGCACATCTGATGTTACCAATCACACATGTTTCTGTGGAACATGTTCTCTGGGATGATTTGAGTCAGGGTCTTACTCTATAGTTCAGGTGACCTTGAATTCATAGCAAGTCTTCTGCTTCAGCTTCCTGACCTGGGTTATTACAATGAGTTGTAAATGGAGGATTGTTAACTTTTCCTTTTGAGAACTTTAGGTAGTTTTACTTGGTCTAGCAAGTATGTATGACTTTGTAGTTATAAACATGAAATCAATAAAATAAGAATCAAGTCATAAGCTGTGCTCAAGATTGAGGATTTGGATATCTACTTTATATTCAAAGAATATTAAAAACTAGTCATGCTTCTGTTATTGGAGAGGTCACCCCAAGACTAGTCACTTGAGTATACAGCAAGTTTTCCACTTTTGACTTGTTGCCTCATGGTGTTGGGGTCTTACATAGAACCCTAGGTGGCATTTGCATGTTAACATCTCTCAGTCTTAACACAACACAACTTCTGTGACAAAGACTATCCTTCAGTTATTATAGAATCATGATTTAAGCTGCAGATAAGGATGACAGAATAGATAGCAGTTAGGAAAGCCAAGGTTTGATTTAAAAAGCTGCTCACTGGAAATGTACTGTCTTTCACATTAAAAAAAAAAAACTCTGCTGATTGAGTGTCTGATAATTCACTTGATAATAGTTTCGAAAGCCTAGTAATAGATTGATTCTCTGATTTTGTTCAATTCATTCGAGCCTTTCCTGTCCATCAAAATAAAGTCCTTGTTTTAAGTTAAGGAACAACTAAAGTGAGTTCTACCCTTAAGAATCTTGAAGCTGCAGCAGGACCCTCAGCTCTGCTGAGATCTCTGTCCATGAGCTCTGAAGCCCTGGAGTGAATCATGAGATGAGGATGGGGCTGAATGGAGGCTGTTTGGTTACAACACTCACACCCATTTACTCTTGATAGTTTAGTGATTTGACTTAGTGTCTGACCACTCCTCTCTGTGGTTTTCCTTGCAGTGAATGTCATCACAGAAGTCTTCAAGGGGTAGATGGAACGGGGAATCATGGGTACTAATCCTGTTGCTACAATTTAAATTTTGCTTCTGTTGATTGACTTTTCTCATTCTGGATTGAAGTTAACTACTTCCTTGCAAGCCACATAAACTTTGATTGGATGCCAGCCATTGGGAATTTGACCTTATTGAATCCTTGGCAGTTTTTTTATTCCTTTCAGCATTTTTTTTTTTTTGTGCTTCTTCTGAGATGATTTCATTCTGGGAGGTGGTGGGGGACCATTCTCAAACTCTGTGAGGTGAGACCACAGCAGTCTTTGGTTTAGGACTCACAATGCCCTTTTGATATATTCTGAAGTCAATCTCTAGTTAAGGGTTCCACAAGGAATTCCTAGCCAGGTGTGGCTCTCCTACCCTTTCTGCTACTGACTGCTTCCTTTCATTTTTTCAAGTCATTTTTTATAACGTTTATTTATTACTTCAAGTTACATCTCCATCACAGCCCTCTCCCTCCACCCTTCTCAGTCCCACCCTCTACCCGCTCTCCCACCTATCCTACTCCTCTGGTGTGGGGTGCCTCCACATCTCAGCCCACCTCAGTTTATCAGTCATATGAGGGATAAGAACTTCCTCTTGCACTGGGGGCCTACATAGCAGCTCCACTAAAGCCTGGCAATATCTTAGAAAACTTGGAATAGCTCTACTTCAAGACCCAGCCGTAGTACTCCTGGGCATACATCCAGAAGATTCCTCACCAAACCACAAGGACATCTCCTCAACTATGTTCATAGCAGCTTTATTTGTAATAGTTAGAAACTGGAAACAACCCAGATTTCCCTCAACCAAAGAATAGATTAAAAAAAAAATGGTACATTTACACAATGGAATACTGCTCAGGTATCAGAAACAAAGAAAGCATGCAATTTGATGGCAGATTAATGGAAGTAAAGAAGCTCATCCCTATATGAGCTAACCAAAACCATGAAAGATACACATGGCATCTATTCACTTATAACTGGATTTTAGCCTATAGTACAGGATAACTACCCCACAACCAACAGACTGAAAGGACCAGGAACATAGATTTTGTTACCTGTTAGTGGACACTTGGCCCTAGTGGAGCTGCCACTTAGGCCTGCAGGTCATTTTTTGCACATGTTTATTCTGTCACTTCTCAGCTGAAGACTTAAGGGATGGATGGAGCTTCAGAGAGGCCTTCAGGAACCTCTCTGCACTGCCTGTTAGTTACTGTCTGAAAATCAGCTCTTCTACTTCCTTTGGTTCTTGTTGTTTAAAATGAGAGACAGACTCTCTCTTTCTTTAGCATAGTTGGGAATTATCTACCTACCTATCTATCTATCTATCTATCTATCTATCTATCTATCTACCTACCTACCTATCTATCTATCTATCTATCTATCTATCTATCTATCTATCTATCTATCATCTATTGGATTTTTGTTGTTGTTTTTTTTTTGGAGACAGGGTTTCACTATGTAGCTCTGGCTGTCTTTGAACTAGCTAAGTAGACCAGGATAGCTTCAAACTCAGAGATCCACCTACCTCTGCCTCCCACGTGCTGGGATTAAAGGCATGCACCACTACACCCAGGTGGAAATGGAAGTCTTCAAGAGACTCACTCTCAAAAAGCTAGCTGAGTCCCCAATACCAGCCCTACAACCTACAGTGACACTGTATTCCTTAGCAAGGCCCAAAAGTTGAGGAGTCCAAAGTAGATCTGGAGAGACTGAACAGGTCTAAAAGAAATGAAATGTCTAGGTGACAAGAAGTAAGGTAGCATCTGCCATGAGATCCTCACAGAAGTTTCTTGATATGAATTGTCACCTTCACATCATCGCAATATGATGAGAAGCCACATCTTTCCTGGTTTCTGGCTGTCTTTACACTCACCCCCGCCCCCATCCTGCTGCCTGCAGCTACCTGACTTCCTTCAGTTCTGAGACAGTGTCCACTCACTCCTCTAGAATGCTAATCCCACCTCAGGCCTCTCCTCTCCTTTAAAGCATTCACAGCCATGTGATGGCAGAAGGCTCCATCATCCTTGTAACTGGAAAGGCCATCTTAGATCCCGGTCATTCAACATGTGATCCAATATCTCATGGGAAATGGAGTTTTCAAAAGTTAGTTCATATCACATTTTGAAAACCAAGACTGATATAGATGGACTGTGCCGTGCTCTGTGGGTTGAACATTTCCTGCACAAACGTGGGGGCTGAGTTTAGACCTCTAGATCCCATGTAAAAGCCAGATGTGGTTGTGTATACTATAATCACAGAGATTTAGGGCTGGGCTGCCTAACTGGCAGTTCAGTGAGAACTTGCTTCAAAGGAATAAAACAGAGAGTGATAGAACAGAACACTGCATGTCTTCCTTATTCTTCATGTGCATGCACTTACACACACACTCATACACACATGTACACACATGCAGATACATATACATACACATACATGCACATGCACACACAGGCATACACACATACACACATGCACACACTCATTCACCTGCACGTGCACAAACCACATGTCCACACACACCAAACATAACCACACATATACGCTGTGACACAAAAAAAATAATTATGAAAATTATTTTTATCTTGTTCTTGCAAATTTTCGATTCCAATTTCAACCATACACTGTACTTCAGGATGATATAGGGGAATCTGGTTTTGATAATTTAAGGAATATAATTTTTACCACAAAATCCAGTGGTACACACCATGATCCTGTGACTCATTTACATGTTGTCTTCACTCCACAAGCAGAAAGCTGCTTTATTTAAAACAGAGTCCACTTCTTCATGAGGTTTTCGCAAGAGCTATTCTTAAGCACCTAAGAGTGCAGCCTTTCTGTCTGACCGTCGGCTCATCTTCCCTGGCAAAGCTCTGCTTATCTGTTGTTACCTGGTCATTCATGATCTTGTCTGTTCCTGAGTTGACTGGGATATTAAGCTGTTCTCTGGCTCTCTCACCAGTGTGGCAAAATCTCACCGCCTTGCTAAAATATTCAATTCTTAGCATTTGCATCCCACCACAGATAACCAAAGACTCAAAGTCAGTGAAAGTGATGGCAGCTCTTTGGGTTTTGGTAGATAGTGACGTTATGTCTGCGTGGGAACTGATCTTACAAGTAGCTGGCTCTCTGAATATTTAAAAAGTTTTATAATTTTTATTTCCCTGTGAAACCCAATAAATGTGGACGTTTGCTACTCAAGAATACAATGCATCCCTGTGTGTAAATGTTTGTGTGTGACTGTTTAATGTGGTCTTTGTTATTGGATGTCACTCCAGAAGACAGGGAGATCTGAACCTCTGGACCACAGCCGAGACTTGATAAGAATGTTTGCAGGGCAAGTAAGCGCATTGGAGGCCCAGGAGGAGGAGGGTCATTGGCAGAGGAGCCTCGGCACAAGAGATCACTCTGCTGTTGGTGCTCCTTAAGAACATTCTGCTGGTTCACTGGCAACCCTTCCCGCTACCTGCTGGTGTTTGGTGAAATGAATGTACCAGCCAGGTGTGGTGGGGGCTCACGTCTGTAATCCCAGCAAGCATTTTATTGACTGTGATTACTTGACAGATTCTAGAATCACCCAGGAGACAAAGCTCGGGGTCCATAGGGAAGGACTGACATTGACTGGGGTGGGAAGGCCCACCCGGACGAGATGGAGAGGACGGGCATTTACTGCGCTGTGCTTCCTGAAGGAAGAACCGTGGCTACCAACTGCCCTCAAGTTCCTGCCGTTCCTTTCCTCTATGATACCCTGTACCCTCTTGAAGTATAAGCTGAAGGAAGCCCTTTCTCCTTTAAGTTTTGGTCACAGCAATTAGAAAGGTAACTAAAACATGCAGTGGGCTGATATATGATATCGAAATTCCCCAACTGTAGGGGTTAGATAAATTAGATTTAGAAAATATATAGGAGTTTCTGATACTGTCTCTTAATTCAGGGCATGAAGAGCATTATCAGCATGAAGTCAGGAAAAACAGGAAAGACTTAATAGACTGAAAAACAAGGTTGAAGTCAGGAAAAACAGGAAAGACTCAATAGACTTGAAGAAACAAAGTATCTGGCCTGACATTGTTTTCAGCTGCTAAGTGGGCGGAGCCCAAATTAAGCTGAAACAGAGTTCCTCCTATTTAAGGACAGTGCATGGAGCCCAGAAAAAGAAGAGGCCCCTGATGCTAGAGAGCTCCAAGTGTCCTGCTGAAAAAACGGCTAGCCATTGATGGCCAGCTCTCTCCCTGAAGCAGAAAGAAGCCGGTGAGCAAAGAAAGCCTGAGCAAGACACCAAAAGGCCAAGGACTGGACCCTGTGGCTCAGCTTTTGCCTGGAGGGGTTTGATCTGTCCGATCAGTGGCCTAAAGGAAACGGTGCCTGGCTTTAAGGACTGAGGCAGAGCAGCTGAGTTCCTGATTCAAAAGAAGTAAGTTGGCCTGCAGACGGCTGGGGTCTCCCACAGAGAAGAAAGCATGAAGCCTTATTTAAGGTGCGACTGCAATAACCAACTTACCCTGACGAACCTGCATCTGAGAGATCCAGAAAAAGGACTGCTAAGTGCGTTAAAGAATCTACAACAAAGACTGTGTTCCTGACGACTGAGGACCTGCCCCAGAGACTGTATCATTCTAAAAGGTTAGAAAAATAATTATCAATAGGTTTAGTGGATAGGTTAAAGGGGTTGTAAGAATTTATAGGATTAATAGTTAAGAAATTGTTGGTGTTTGTTATAAGTGAATTTAGTAATAAATAAATAAGTGTTAAATAATAATTTAAAAGTTCGGTTACACCCAACTATGAATAAAATATTTAAGTAAATGTCTTACAACTGGGGGACACTGGGTAAATCCTGTGGCCTGCTGTCCTCATAGGCAGTAACCCGATGCCCACAGACCTCGGTTTATGCAGTGACTGTTTATGGGCAAGTGCTCCCCCCACAGTGTTAGCAGCGTCAGTTTCTGGGGCTTCCTTAGCACCAACCCTGAGACTGTGGCTCAGTCTTCACACCAGGTGCAGCAACCATCCAGCTTCAAGGGTAACCAGCCTTACTCAGGGCCCTCGTGCATTTTGCTGCCCATTACAATCTAGTTCAATCATAAAATGTAGTAACAAACTCCTAAAGAAAAAAAATCCTCAGTTTTTCTCCTAGGTGCTTTTAAGGAAAATAAAAGTTCATTTATGGACATGTGAAAATGGGAACCAGGGTTCATCAGCATTAGTGCTTTCTGTGTTGAGATCCTAGGGCGTCTTTTCCAGAAGGTCCAGCCCAGCTCTGCTCTGGCATTCTGTGGATCCCGGCATCCAGCACAAAGCTGGCTCTGCGCTTACACACTGATGGCCATTTCCTTTCTTCCTGTGGTAGGATTGGTCACAACTCCTCTGCAGTTGACTCCTTCCAGCTTCAGATTTTAGAACAGAATCAAGTCAGACAGTTAGAAAGATCCCAAGCTTGATGCAGTCTGTCCTGTTTGTGTCTGTATGTCAGGCAGCTCATCCCACAGCCTGGCCCTGGCAAGAGAGCCTCAGATCTCAGCTCAGCTTCGGTGGGCTCTGACTACCCTTCCGCACTTACGGGTGTTTGTTCATAAGCTGAGGGGCTGAGGAGATGGCTCAGTCAGTAAAGTGTAGGCTTCACAAAACCCCATGCCCAGCTGTGATCTTATTATGCATGTGTCACCCTGGTACCATGAGGAGAGGGAAGAGAGAGAGAGAGAGAGAGAGAGAGAGAGAGAGAGAGCTGGTTGGTCAATGGGTAACTGCTGGGCTTAGTGAGAGACCCTATCTCAAAAGATAAGGTAAAAAACAATTCAAGAAGTTCATGGATATCAACCTCTGGCCTCAGATGCAGGTGCAGACAACATACACTACACACATACTCAACACACATCTATTATCATCTACCATCTATGTATGTATGTATGCATGCATGTATGCATGTATGTATCTATCATCCATCTATCATCACCATCTATCTAACTTTCTATCTATCTATCATCTATTATCATTTATCTATCATCATCCATCTATTATCTATCATCATTTATATATCATCTATCTACCTGTCTAACTACTATCAATCTATCTATCATCTTTTTCTTTCTTTCTTTCTTTCTTTTTTTTTGGTTTTTCGAGACAGGGTTTCTCTGTGTAACAGCCTGGCTGTCCTGGACTCACTTTGTAGACCAGGCTGGCCTCGAACTCACAGAGATCCACCTGCCTCTGCCTCCCGAGTGCTGGGATTAAAGGCATGTGCCACCACCGCTGGCTATCTATCATCTTTTATCTACCTGTCTGTCTGTCCATCTACTACCTATCTATCATCTATCTATCTATGTATTTTTCTATCTATCATCATCATTTATCTATCATCTATCTGTCTATCTACTCTCTATTATCATATATCAATCAATCTATCATCAATCTATCTATCACCTATTATCTGGTATCTATCATCTATCTATCTCTCTATCTAGCTATCTATTTTCTATCTATCTATCATCTATCTATCTATCTATCTATCTATCTATCTATCTATCTATTTATCCATCTATCATCTATCTATCTATCATGTATGTATCTATCTGTCTGTCTATCTCTCTCTCTCTCTCTATCTATCTATCATCTATCCAAAATAGAATGACAGAATGAGATAGAGCTATTGTAGAAGGCCCTTTAATCAGGTTGTTTCCCTTCATTGTATAAAGTGATAAACTAGATACTAGAAAAGGTGTGACTTGGCAAAGATTGCTCAGTGAGTCCCGGGCAGGATCCCCATCTCTTGACTTACTTGGAGTAGGATAAATATTAGTTTTTGCTGCATGATGGACTACCCCTAACTTGGTTTTATGCTTTGATCTGGAATTCTCCTTCTACACCCATGATTTGTAAATTTCTTATTTTCATGGCATCCCAGAGCTCCTGTGTGTTCCATTTGTCAAATTAAATAAATATATTACTTTCTTTGAGTGAATTATCCAATTCTTCTACCTTGTCTTCAGGCTCTAATATTCTGTCTTTTTTGTGACCCATTTTCTTAGTGAGACTTTGCATTGATTTTTTTTATTAGACTTATTGAAAGTTTCATTTCCAGCTTCATTTCAGCTGGAGTTTTCATCAGCTTTTCTGCCTCTGTACTCAATTTGATGTTCAGATCTTATGTTGGTCTCATCACTTCAATTAATCATAGTTGATGTTTTTTAGGACTTCAGTCAGGATTTCATTTCTGTCCTCTGTAAGTTCATTTAGGGGTTTATTCACGTTCTCTTTGAAATCTTTGAACTCTTTGAACTTGTTTATAATTGTTCTTTTGAATTTTGTGTCTCGAATTTTGTCTAAGTTGTTCTTGCTGAGGATTGTTACTGTGGAGCTGATGATCGTGCAGGGAGACATACTGCCATGGGGCTTCATGTTGCTTTGTTCTTTTGGTGAGACCTGGGCGTCTGAAGTTGGGTTGTTGATTGTATCTTTTCATGTGAATTTTTAGCCCAAGTGAGAGACTCCTGACTCCCAGCAGCAGACCGAGTTGTTGGCAGAATCCCAAGGAGACAGAGCTAAGGGTAGTGAGTCCTTTACCAGGACAATGTAGATATCTACTTGGCAAGGCAGCTTGGAGGAGTCCTCAAGGGACAGAATTGAGAGGAGCAGTTCTCTTACCAGGGTCAGTCACATTGGCTGGGTGGCTCCAGGGGATCGTGGTTTGGAGAGGGTGCATCCCCAACCCAGAACACAACCAGCAAGGGTCTCTAATGGGGGTAGAGTGACACCTCATGAATTGGGCACCACTGAAAAATCCTGCAGCATAAGGTCCCAGTGAAGGTAGGAAGGATCTTGGGAGTCTAAGAGAGAATAAGGGAGAGAATTCTTCTTGGTGAACCCCCAAGAACTGCAAGAAGGGTGTTGAACAGTCTACAAAGAAGAAAGGAGAGGAACCACCCTGGTGGTACAGACAAATGGGGTCCTTAAAAAGGCTGGAGAGATATTAGAAGGCCCAGCAACATGGTTGGTGCTGGTCCCCACAGGTGGTGCCCACAGGTGGCATGTTGGCCTTTTTCCTCCTTTCAAGTTGTTCATGTCAGGTGTTCTGAACCAGCAGCAAGAAAGCTAAGTACATATTGGGAATGAATTGTTTGTCTTCCCTGGACTACATTTTTAAACGCTTGGGCTTATTGAAGTATGTTTTACCTACAATAAAATCTATCCCTTTCCAGATGTCTCCATCTATGAGGCTTTGCAGACAGATACAGCTGTGCATCACCATCAAGATGCAGACTTCAGACTGTGACCATTAATACGATCATCTGCTTGACGAGATCTAGAATCACCTAGGAGATACACCTCTGGAGATGAGTGGGGTGGAACTCCTAGATTCATGCAAATAAGAAAACCTGCCTTAAACATGGGTGGCACTATCCTCTTGGCTGGGATACTGAACCAAATGAAAAGGAGACATGGAACACTCATCTCTCTGATTCCAGACTGGATACAATGTGACCATTTCCCTGATACCCCTGCACCATGCTTTCCAATGCCATGAGGGGTTGTGCCCTCAAACCCTTTCTTCTGTAAGTTATTTTCCAGGTATTCAGTCACAACAATAAGAAAGGTACTTGATGTATCCACTACCCCAGAAAGCCCCGCCCCGTGCCTTTGTAGTCCATCCTTCCCCAACCTTCCACCCCTGGGAATGGCTGATCTGTCTCCTGTCCCTAAAGTGTTGCTTTCCAGTGTTCTCTAAATACAACTGTGTACTGTCTAACCTTTGCATGTCTGTGCTCTTCCCTTTTGGATGACATTTTTGTGATGTGTCTGTGTTGTTTTATGAGTTGGTAGTTTGTACAGGACGTGTGAGCTGTGTCCACTATGGGGTGGCTACAAATGAAGCTCCTGTGGATGTCTGCACAGTGGTTCCCTGGGAGGGTTCCTGTGCCGTGCCCTATGGTGAGGGCCAGTGCTTCATGATGAAGTCACACACTGTTTCAAATAGCTCTATTGGAGCTGGTGCCTGGCTTAGACTCCCACCTCTGGAGTACTGTTCAGTGTGATGGTTGAGTCTGTCAACTTGGTTGGACTTAAAAACTCCCGAGCCTCCATCAGTGAGGTAGTCCTTTGAGTATGTCCGTGAAGGTATTTCTAGAGAGGATTTACTGAAGCAGGGAAAGTCATCCCCGGTGTAGAATGCACAGTCCCCACAGGAGTGGGGGTGGGTCCTGGACTGATTGAAAAGAGAACAGAAGGCAAGGCAGCTGAGCACAGTGATTTCTTCCTCTGTTTCCAGGTCGTGAGGATGTAAGCACACAGACTCGGATGCCCGAAGCCATGCCTTGCTCTCCATAACAAACATACCCTGAAACCATGAGCCAAACAAACTCTCCCTTCCTTACATTGCTTCATATAAGGTATTTGATTACAGTGATGAGAAGTGTAACCAACACAGTCAATCCTATGTCCTCTCACAGGCTCCTCAAATCCAGCTGGGTTCCCAAGTCACCACATTACTCCAGGACTCTGGCTTCATTCAGACAGCGCTTAGATTCCTGTTTCCATTTTCTATCAGCAGGCTCCCCCTTGTCCTCAGTTAAGGAAGGAAAGCTGTGGGTACCCTTTCAGTTGGCTTCCCTCCAGATCTGAGGGATGAGTAAGATCTGCCAAGATTTTCTTAATCCTTGGAATGGCACCTGTAGGGCAATTGGTCAAGCTCAGCCATTTTGCCCAGCTAATGGTTTTCACTTCCTCCTTTGGCTGGTACTGTGAAGCTCAGACTTGCCATTGAACATCTTCCTTTTGACTATATTTTCTTTCATTTTGTGGTTGAGTGAGTCTCTTTAGCAGTTTGGGCAAAGGTATTCCACTATGTAGCTGATGCTGGTCATGAACTCCTGACCCTCCTACTTCAACCCACCCCAGATTTATCTTTAATTGTTATTGTTTTATATACATGTTTACAAGTTTTCTCAAATACCTTTTGATAGTAGGATATAAATAACCCCAATACAGAAAGCTATTGGGTTTGCACAAGGGTAACTTGGAAATTGTGCAATTCAGTGGTGGTTGGGAGGTGACCAACGTGTGTATGGGGAGTTGACAAGGACCTTTGGATAGGCTGAGGGGTAGCTTGGTTCAGTTTCCCTTGTCACTCTTCAGGGAGCTTAGTGTCATTCAATGAAACCTAAGCAGTGTTGAGGAATGTCACACATTCAGAGTCCTTCAGAGGCTAGGGAGGTCCTACTAGCTAGCAGAATAGGTAAGTAAAGGGCAGGAGGGCACAATGAGGACCACAGGAAACAGAAAGCCACCTGTCCTGTCTGTTGATATGCTTCCCCTTCACACTAGCCAACAGAAAGGTGGGTGCGCAAATCTTGTTAGGACTCTGAAGAGAAGGCAGGATGCAATCAGCCAGGTACTAGACCTCATCGTCCTCCCATGAGGACATCTTTAAAATGTCAGGATTGGTATGGCCACCTAAAGTGGAGACTGCTGGAGGCTCTTATGCTGTGGCTTCACGGCTCTGGAAAACTTGGAGATCTTTGGATTAGACCATAGGCAAGGTTTTCCTCTGTGTGTTGACTCCCTTTCATGACTTGTACACTTATGGGATTCATCCCTCACTCCTTGTTCTGGATGAATTAGTTTTATCCTCTACTGCAATGTGGACCTGCTCTACACAGCGAGCCTGCTTCACAGATGAGTGGCTGGCTTCCAGAAGCCATGTTCTCACCTACTGGGGTCTCTGGGCTCTGTGCACTCATGTGAGTGTGAATGTACACATACAGTGTTTGTAGCTTCTTGGGGAAAAGTGAAGTCACTTTCTGGGACTATTTCTAATCTGTGCTATTCTAGAACGGGAGCTGCAAATAACTTCCTGGGGTCAAGTGTAGCCAGCAGTGTGTGTTTGTGTATCACAAGACTAAGAATGGTTTATATATTTTTAAAAGACTGCTTTTTTTAACCACTCAACAGAAACTATATTTTGTGGACAAAGCCTAAAATAGTAGCTCCGTGGCTCCTGAACATGTGCTGAGGACTCATTTAGTCTGAGCCAGAGAGTACCGCAGGATGAAGCAGCCGCAAGGACAGGGGCTCATGGGTTACTTGAGTGGCTTGTTTGTCTCCCACAGGCCAGGTTTCCTGGGAGCTTCATTCTTCCCCTGACTCAAGTTCTGACTCAATCGTGCCAGGATTCTGCTGGCCCTCCAGCAACTAGGTGGCAGTTCATATTCTACATGAATAATTCTATATGAGCAACAGAGCCTCATATTGTTTTGTAATGCCATCTGAACCTGGGTCTGTTCGCTGACTCTTTCTGTGGGTTAAGTCAAATGCCTCAGCCTCAAAGTCCCACTGGTGTGGCCCATGTTTCTGCAGTTCTGGTAAAGCATGGAAGTCAGCTAGCCTGAACAACCAGAACTCTATCCACGAGGCATTCTTCGGCTGTGGTGCTCCCGGTCTTCAGGGAATAGTACCATATTGCTCCTGGAAGCCATTCACACTGTCGTCAGAGATGCTAGCTAATTTTACCCCTTCAGGGACCTTTATACCTTCTACAGGATGACAGGCCTGGCCAGCTGATCCTGGACTTTGGCAGAGAGTGAGAACTCAGTGACGCCAAATTCTAGCATAGCTTTGGTCTCAGGTCTCACTGTGTGTTGGCAAGTCAAATCCCTTCAGTAAGACTCAGTTTCCCTGTGGTAAAGATGAGCTATATTCAGTTTTTCACAGTGGAACAATTG
This sequence comes from Lophiomys imhausi, assembly GCA_907164525.1. Classification (NCBI taxonomy): domain Eukaryota; kingdom Metazoa; phylum Chordata; class Mammalia; order Rodentia; family Muridae; genus Lophiomys; species Lophiomys imhausi. Next base: position 16,273,335 of record CAJQZJ010008773.1, read on the forward strand.
AAACTGTGATTAAAATAAAATATGGGATCAGTTTTATTTTAGTCTGTGTGTGTGCATGGGTGTGGCATGTGCATGTACATGTGTGTATCTGTGTGAACATGTCTGTCTGTGTGTTTGTGTGTGTGTGTATATATTTTGAGACAAGGTCTCATATATCCTGGTCTGAGCTTAAACTCACTTTTGGCTTTTTATTTTGGTGCTGAGGATCAAACCCAGGGCTTTGCAAATGCTAGGTAAGTACTCTACCCTGGAAATATACTCTGCACTCCTGAAATTTTACTATTTCATGAATGTGTTATCAGAACTGCACATTTGGATTCTCATGGACAAGTGTGAGAAAGCACAGGAGTGCCCCGTGGAGGACCATGACATCATGGTTTTCTGTATATTTTTTTGTGGCAGTCAGAAGGGAGAGCTAAGGGGAGGGTTGAGTCATTGGTAGCACCCTAAATGTCACTGTGCTAAAGGCAAGTGGATCTGCACCTGAGTAGCTTCCGAGAGGGAACTGCAGTCTGCTCTGTAGAAACTGTTGGGTGCCAGTTTCTCCATGTTGCGTCCTCTGCAGAGCAGCTTTCTTAGGGGAGAGAGGAAAGCTTGAGACACTTGCACCTAGTTATATCCCTGCATATATTTACTTAAATACCACTGTAATTAAAATAACCCACAGCGATACTAAGGCCTCGTGGACACTAGACACTGCATTTCCTTTCCAACATGGTGAGTACACTACCTGAGAGCCAGTTCTCTAAAACAGGTTGCAAATCATTGATGAAGGGCCAGGTGTGAATCTATAGGGTTTGCCATTTAGAGAATCTCCATTGGAATGACTCAGCTCTGAATAGCAGCTGTGAAGAATACACAGCTACGCCTGCACCCTATAAAATTGTATTTACAAAACCAGATTCACTAAAGGTTTCTGATCCTTATCTAAAAGATCCTGGGCATCTTTCTCCCCAGACTTGGGACTGTTTTATTTCTATCACTGGGTATTCAGCCCAGGTTGTGCCATGCATGCAAGGCAAGCACTCCTCCAGGGAGGGGCACCCCTGACGACTCTTTATTGTCTAGTGGACAGGTCCTCACTAAAGTGCCCAGGGAAGTCTTGAATTTGTGATCATGTTGCCTCAGGCCTCCCTGAGTGCCCAGCTGGCCTTGGGAGTTTTCTCAGTGAGCTGTAAACCTTGTCTTCTGGCTTCTCTGAGCTTTCAGCTTCCAGAGGCACTGGTTGGAGGATCGATGAGTGGCTGTGTAGCAGCCATAGTGAGGAGGGGACTTGGTACTCGGCGGCCCTGGATTCATCTGGGCTTTCCTGGGGTCTTCCCCATGACTGCCTCTGCAGTCTGCAGAAGGGTCATCCCTGCCCCCAGTCCACACCTTGCCCACATTTGGAGGCTGTTAGAGGAATCAGCCTGCAGCCTGGCCTGGCCGAGCTGGCCCTTTTATCTTTCTTTATAAATCACCCTCTCCCTCCTCTTGATCCTGGCTGTCCAGCTTCTCTGAACCGCCTCCAATTTGTCTCCAGTGAGTGGTGCAGAGTCCTGCCTGCGAGGCCAGGTGTGGCTATTCTGCGGCTTGTGGGGAAGGAGGGCCCCTCTTCCATCTGCAGTCCACGCCTTTGCTAGGCTCTGTTGGCTATGGCCCAAGTAGTTCCCCTACTGAACAGTCACTCAACATTTATTTCCCGAGCTTCAGGCTCAAGTGCTGGGTGGGAAGACCAGGAACATGTGCTGAGCCCTTATATGTTTTGCAAGCTCCCCAGAAGAAACCAATGGGGTCTGTGATGGACAGCCATGGGGTAGATATAGCAGTGAGAGCGGGTCCTAGGAGAGGTGACTCCCCTGCTGGGCCTGAAAGATGAGCAGAGCCAGCTGTGAGTATGCTGGACAGGGAGAATCTGTACAGAGAACTAGCGTGTGCAAAGGTCCCATGTCTTGAAGAGCCCACTAAGCTTGACTTTCAAGGGCTAGGAGATCTGTTCTTAGGGAAGTGGGGCATGTGGCATGCACTGAGGACAAAAGTGTCACAGGTGTGGTAAGTTTCACAATTGTCTTAATACCATTTGCCTAAGTCGAGGGGCCATGCGCTCAATGCTTCATTAAATCTATTAGTGTGCAGGGAAGACCCTTTGCAGATAAAGAAACAGGGGCTCAGAGAGGTTCAGTAATTTGTCCAATGTTACACAACTTTAAAAGGAAGGAGCTGAGTTTAATCTAGAGAAGTTAGGTATGAGGTGATTAGTGAGGGCACTTTAAAACATGTTTATTTCATTAAATACCCCCGGGTATTTTATATTATTAAATGTTAAAAAATGTTTATTTCATCTAAAATTATGCGTGTGTGTGCCACCACCATGAATATGAGGAGCCCAGGAGCCCAGAGCGGCCAGAGGCAAAAAGTTAGAGGCTGGTGTGAGCACTCTGAGGTGGACAAGCTGTCTGTCTCATGCTCCCGCACCACAGCCAGGGAGCAGAGAAGATGAGCCCAGGTGCTCAGCTGGCTTTCTCCTTTTTATCTAGCTGGGGACCTCAGCCCACAGAAGGGTGTCGTCTACACTTAGGGAGGGTCATCCCTGCTCTGTCAGACGGTTCTGGAAACATCCTCACAACACACCCAGAGATGTGTTTCCATGTTGACTCTGTATCCGGCCAAGCTGATTGTCATGATAACCCGTCACATCAAGCAAAGGACTGGCGGCCGGGTGAAGGTTAGGTCAGATGTTTGTTTCTGTCGGGGCAGGAGCTTGCCTGTCCCAGATTAGATGTGGATGTAAAGAGCAGGCTGAGGGGGATGTTTGCTGCACACAGGCCGTGAGGAGTCCATGGGCACCCAGGGTCCACGTCCTGGGCAGATGCTGTGGAAGATGGAGTCGGGAACATGGGAGGGGAGTATGGTGTGCTGTCTCTGGTGTGATTGTCTCACACATCAGTAGGGTGGGTGCAGTGACGGTCTCTCCCCACTAAACTTTCCCATCTACATCAGAGAGGAGCCTCATGAAACACATTTTGTGTATGGGGAAACTAAGAGTGAAGGAGATACAGCTACCTGTTCCAAATCTCAAGATCAATGCATGGTAATTTAGGAAGTAAAGTCTGTCTTTCATGTATGTATCCATGTATGTATGCGTGTATATATCATTGTAGAAAAAATAGCTAATTAAATGATTTCTTCAGTATTTATATTATCTTTAATTGATTCGGCAGTGTTAATCGTTAACCCGCCACTATAAAGGAATACATACAGACACCATATGGATTTTAACAAGCCTAGGCCTGGGTTGTGTAATCCTAGCCCATCTTAGCTAGCTCATGATTCTATGACTCAAATATAACCTCATATATACATATGTCCCTCTGAACTATTATTCTCCACGCTAAGCTGATGTTCCAGGCCACATGGAAGGATCTTCTTTAATCTACCCCATGGAGTGTCCTCCTTGTCTGCTCCTGGCTTCTCTCCAGCAACCTTCTTCTTTCCAAGATGCTCTCTGTCTCTAAAAAAGCCTGTGCACCTTAGTCCCATCTATCTCCATCTTTGCCCAATCTCCAAACCTCAGCATTTATTTAACCAATCCGAAACAAAGTAACATACAGCAAGCAGGACCAATCAACATTTAAAATGCTTAACACCACCCCATCATATCATCTATCATTTATGTATCTATTTATCATGTATGTATGTATACATGTATGTGTGTATATATCTTCTATATCATATATCTAAGTATATATGTATGTATTTATCATGTTTCTGTCATCTATCTCTATCATCACCTACGTATGTATGTATGTATGTATGTATGTGTGTATGTATGTATGTACCTATCTATCTATCTATTGTCTATTTATCATTTATCAAAGTCTCATGTGTCCCAGACTGGCCTCAAATTCAATATTTATCAGACCTTGGACCCCTGATCTTCCCGACTCTGCCTCTATATTAAAGGTATGGCCCCTCACAGGTTCACTGACATCGTTTCAGAACTCAGTGGCTGAAAGTTTTGTTAGATCTTCAGGCTGGACGAAACCCCTCTGCCTCTTCTTCTCCTTGGCTGGAAAGTGAGCAGCCGATGCTGGTCTGTCTGCAGAAGTTGTCCTCCAGCTGTGGGAGGTAGTCCAGAGTGGAGAACATAAGTGCTGCATTGGCCTTGCTGGGAAGAAGGGATTCTCCTTGCCCGGGATTCTGGCCCAGCAGAATTGTCCAGGAACCTAGAGGCCTGGAGGGCCAGGAGCTGAGCTGAAAATGTGGGCTGCCTGGCCTCCATCACCACACACACATGTATTAGGTGGGAACAACTCCCTGGGGTCCCTCCCTGTCGTCTCCTGGCCACTGCAGATCAGAGGCGCAAGAGCAACGTGCATGCTTTTCAGATCCCTCCCAGAAGACTTGTTGGATTTGACCCTCAGTTGGGCGTGATGTCAAGGAGGTGGCATCGAGGTCAGAGTGGAGAGAAAGGGTACCCCAGGCAGAGAAGTGTGAAGGCTTGTCTGCCCTCTCCTTCTGGTCCAGGAGAGATGTGGAGAGGCAGAGACCAGCACTTGGGGTCCCACCCCATTCCTGCTCTCCCTGACATTTGAGCAGGGCTCTGTCGGTACTCTGGACCGAGCTGGTATCTTGGGCCATATCTGCCATCACTGTGCCTCTGAGTTCCTATCCCGTGCATCATGGGTGAAGCTCCCTGACTCTTGACTCACCACCCTCATGACAAACTCAGATGACTGGCTGAAGAGGTTGCCAGGGGCTCCAGGAAGCCTGGTGGGTGGTGAGGTCTGGCAACCACCTAGACTGGGGCAACCTCTGAGGAGCTCAAGGCTGGGAAAAAAGCTCATCGTCTCAGCCTGGAGAAGGGAAAGGTGAAAGCCCAGGAGATTCTTCCAGGTTTTCAAGATAAGGAAAGAAGGAGGTGGGTAGACATTGCCCCAGGCCACCCAGGTCATTTAGGGACCAGGCAGGTGATGCCCTCCACCCTGTGTCCCAGGCATCTACTGTTCTTCATATCCAAGCTGTGTTCTGCCTTTGAGAATCCCCCCACCCAGTACAACCCATGCTCCCTTGCCCTGTGTCTTTATGTCAACATTTATATTTCCTTATCTCAGCGGCCACATCTTCTCGTCACCAGACCACTTTCAGGTTACAGACCATCTCATATACTGCCTGACAGGCAATGGGTCCTTGGCATTGCTGGTTGGTTGACTGACTGAATGGAAGGCTTTGATTAGGAGCTGCACAATTTGTTGATTGACTGACTTGCCAAACTCCGGAGGACTTTTCCCCAAGATTTTCTTCCTAGTTTACACATCAGACCCACCCTTGCATTCCTTTGAGCTGGAGCCCTCTTCATGATTCCTTCACCTCACCTGGTTACAACTTACAAGTTTTCATTTGGCCTTTTGGGTATGTCTCTGTGGAATCTCACCCTGGTCCCTGGGATGACTGGGCCACAGTAATCTTGCTCAGCAGAGACTTTCGAGGCTTTGGCCTCATGTAAAAATGTAGGAAGCTCTGTCTGAAGGAGGGAAATGGTGGGTCTGCTGCTCAGTGCATGGGGTCAGAAGGCCAGAGCCAGGTTGGGATTTCTGAGCTTTCCCCTGGCCCTCACACTCATTAGTTCTGCGGATCTCATAGAAGCAGTTTCTCTTCTCTCTCCTGCCAATTGGGAGTGATTTTGTGCAAAGCTGCTGATTAGGTCCTGAACCCCATGGATAGCCAGCTGGTTTCTAGGACCCACTTGCCTGTCCCAGAAACAACTTCCTGGCCAGGCCAGCTGTCTCCCACAAGCTCCACCTACATGTTCAAGGGAGACAGGAGTTGGGCCCTCCAGATTCCAAATCTAAGAACCTGTCTCTTCTTGTTGCTTCACCAGGAATTTCAACCCTGAGGAATTTCATTGTCTTGCAGGACATTCAAGAGGGCTACATGTCCACAAACAGGCTGCACACCTCTTCAAAGAGAGGCATGCCACTGTATCCCCTCAGCAGGCCACACCCAGAGGAGAAAGCCTAGGTACATCCCAGCAATCTAGACCAAGGCCACCCTGGCAGTTGACTGTCTACTCACACCTTCTCTCCCCACTGAAAGAATGTCAGGGTTGTGAGAGCCCTCATTTACATTTCATTAGGAGGTGTTGGGCTGGGTGATAAAGAGCTGATCCATTCTGTCCCTGGATCCAGAGTTTGGGGCAGCACTCTGCAATTATTCTCAGGAACCCCTCAATGCCTCTCCCTCCCTCCCTCCAAGGTATAGCCTGAACTACCAGAACTGTGTGCCTACAGTTCTGCCCATTTCCAGCATGAGTCTAAAAAGCAGATGGTAGGACTTTCATTTTTACATAAGACATTCAGAAAGGTCAAGTGATGTTCCAGGGCTGCTCAGCTAGGAAGTGGTAGAGCTGGGCTGTAGGCCTAAGCCGGCTTGCCTCAGAGGGAGCACCTGCTCTCCCCTGATGACGACCCTCTTGGAGAAGAAGTGCAGGTATGAAAGCTACCTGTAACTGAGGAGCTCAGTGTAGACCTGAGAAATGAGAGAGGGGTTGAGCACAAGAAGAAAGAGGTGGAGGGGATGGAGTATAGTTGGGAGAAGTTCCTAGAAGTCTCTACAGCTTTCATCCACTTCCTAGTGTCCCAGAGACCTTGTTCTCTGCTGCGCCATGCTCTTGAGGAATGGCACAGGACCCCTTAGCTGATCCTCTGTTCATTATGATGTAACTCACCATGTGACGTTCTCAGGGTACCACACCTTCATTCTTCATTCTCATTCAGGAACCTAGTGTCTTGGCATAGGAACTCAGAGACCCCCAAAAGAAGTCTTCCCTGGGGAGAATGTCCTGAGAGCTCTCCATCCTAGCCTTCACAGGATGAAGAATTTGGGATCTTGGGATCAAGACACAGCTTGTGGCTTATGGCAGAGACAGGGGGGAGGGGGTTCAGAGGAGAGGGCCAATTTTGTTTGTTTTCTAGAAATGCTGGGGACCAGCCTAGGTCTAGAGAGAAGATAGTGTAGCTCATCTCTCTGTGGGTCTTGGAAAGCTTTGGAAGATTTAGGCTCATGTAGAGTGCTTTCCAGCGTTTTTCGTTACATTTTTAAGGCTCAGATTGATGGAGGCAAGATAAGAGCCAGACCCTGGGGCAGGGGTGGGGGTGGGAAGAGATAAAGGTTTAGTAATGAGTTCGAAGTTTACAAAACACAGAAATGGCTTCAATACGTGATGTGACCCTTTATAAGCTTGGAACCAACTCTTCAAAACTCATTCTGGACTGACTTCAGAGTCGGGTGGATGCAGGGACACCACAGATTGACTTTGAGAAGTGGGTTGGTATTGCAGGAATTTTTTAATTTCCTGTAGCTCAGAACAGTTTTCTCCCAGGGCACTTTCCTGTTACTCTACTGTGAGTGGACCGCATGGCTGCTTCAGGAATGGCCTAGAGAAAAGGAAAGCAGCAGCCAGGAAGAGCATTAATGGGATTCCCCTGAAAATGACACCACCGAAAGTTTAGAAAAATATTTCCAGGGAAATGAGGGACCCGATACTCAAAAGACAGAAACCAGTGACCAGACAGCCCCGTGCTTTAAAAAGTGGAATAAAAATGGCGTCACTAACACTTCCCAACTGAAAGGAGTTTGGGAAAAGCAGATTATTATTAATTATTTTAATAGCTTCTTAATTAGCCCTTCAAACAAGTTTTTTAAAATCCCCAAAGGTGTCTAATTTACATGACATGTTTTTACTTTTCTGTGCATTTCATTAACAGCCCCTTTAAAAAAAAAAAAGCTAACAGTGAGACAGAAGAGCCATGATTTTAAAAGGTGGATTTGAAAAAGAACTCAAACTACTGTTCTTCAGAAGTTTGCCTCAGCGGTGTCTCATCTCTGTCACCCCAGCCAGCTCTGGGACATTACTGAAGGCCTTTCTCAGAGTCACCACATGACCCTGCAGAGGATGGCTGGTTGCAAGGCGCAGGGGCTGAGGGGCAGCTGCTCCTTCTGCCAACAGTTAATCTGCTAAGAGAATGGACTTCAGCCACATCAGTGGACACACGACCGGTCAGGAGGAGCTGACCTGGGTACACTGAGAGACCAGTATGCGGATGTCTCTCACAAAGTGTGAAGCCAGGCAGAAAAGCGGCCCATTTGATTGAGAACAGAGGACTGAGCTGAAATCAGCAGCCCCCACCCCCCCTTCTCCAGCTTCTGGCTGGGAAGCTGGAGGTGACACTTAGCAGCCCAGGGCTTGGTTTGGTGCCAAAGGAAGGCTCAGAACCCTGAATGTGTGGCACAGGGGGAGGAGCTGGCCGCTGGTTTCTTTCCCTCCCCTCCCCATCTGTGTGATCGAGGACAATCGTGGCCTCATCTAGCGTGTACCAGGTCCAGGTCCAGGTCTTGGCTATATCATCACCCCAAATGTTCTCTACACTCTCAGCTCAACTATCTCCATTATTTTCCTCATTTGGCAGAGAGCAACTGTTTAACAGCTAAGTTTTAATGAGCAGTTACTATGCAGCGGAACTAGTATATAAATTCAGTTAATAACACCCACCCATCTTACAAGAGCTCCCCCCTCACAGTGGAATTTCCAAAGAGGCTCAGAGAAGATAGGTGACTTACCGTGGTCACATAGTTTATGAGCTGCTTGCTCCACGGGCCCTGAATCCATGTTGAACCTTACCTATCTCTTAAGGTCCAATCAATCAAATTATCTGTTTTCTTCCAGGAAGCCTTCTCTAATTTTCCATAAATCTACATTTCTTAACTTTTCCTAAGCCAAATTTTCATTATTTGTGCTGTCTTTTGAAATGTCATCCCCCTATCCCTGCCACATCATTCCTGATTGTCTTCTCAACAGGCTTCAGCTCAGGGTCTGAATGTCACAGGTGCTCAAATCTGCATCAAAACCAGCATATAGTACAGAGCAACTTCATTTGTGAACTTGGAATCCAGATACAGTTGCACTCCAGGCTATTGGACATTGTTAGGGGCAGAGGGTCCAGGACTGGTTATTTGATTACAAGGAGGTTTGGGTTTGTCTTTCTGCTTTTTTTTTTCTTGCCTACTAATGGAAAATTCTCTCCAAAGTCACACTAATTAGCACTTGGAGGCTGTTGTAGAAAATCTTCCCAAAATAGCCCAAAGTACATCTGCAGGAGGGAAGAAGGGCCGAGCAGGGATGAGGTATGTGGATTTGACAGGATTTTGAGTTAGGCAGACTGGCAGCCTCCACCTTTCCTAAAACATGGGTGGGAAGTTGGCCGCTGTAGTGTGGAGAAGACTGTGTGTTTAAACCGAAGGCAACAAGAAACAGGCTCATAAAAATATCACTGCTACCCTTTCAGTGGAGGGTTCCAGTGACAGAGTGTTGCTCCAAGCAGGAAATTCGTGATTGACACCCTTATCACCAGACTCAACAGTTAAGGAAACCTCTTTCTGGTAAGAATGGTGGCTCAGTAAACATGGAGCAGGGGTGGGCCGTATTAAAAGAGAGTGTGTGTGTCTCACTCTCATTGTTCATTTAATGTCACTATGAAGACTTAGTGTTCAGGAATCCCCTGGCACGCTTCTAACAACCTCACAACCTCAGATATGTGGCTTCTGTCATATTCCTCATGGCACATTATTCTAGGACAGGTGCAGGCTGCTAGTCTGCCTGGTTCAAGCTCAGAGACATGGCTGCCCATGTATCACTGGAGAAGAGTGATGTGCAGAGAATTCCCATCAAGAGGCTTCAGTTGAGTGGGTGAGGTGCTTTGAGTGCTCTCAAAGCATGGGTGAGAACCTGTTTTGGGTTCCCAGCATGCGGGAAGAGCTGCCTGTATACAGGGTGGATGCTCTGCAAGCACGTGGGCCAGCTAAGGTGCTATAACCGGAGCCTGCCTCAAACGACGTGGAAAGTAAAGATGGGAACCTGAGAGATTGTCCTCTAACACACATGCACACCCTCACTCACACACTCATGCACCCAAATTAAACAAAAACATCACTGAATGGCAGACAGTGGAGCTTTCAGTAATAGGGCACCCTTCCTGCCTTGCTCACTTCCGTAGGTTTGTGGTATGAATAACAAATAAGCTCTCATTGTTTTGCAATGTGATGATTTGGGATGGTTTGTTACAGCATTCTGATTTGGCTAATGCTGACTGATGCATTTGCTCATTTTTAAATTCACCCATTTCCCCCATCACCTCTTGGATGTCTGTGGCTGATCCTTCTCATTTCAATTTAAAATATTACTATCCACAATGGGGATATATCCAGAACTTTCTGTAGAATGAATCTCTTTCTGATGCTCTGCCATGCTATTTAATATCTTCTGTGTATTTGCTTCCTCTCTGTCTCTCACCTCTGAGTATAATTTTCATGAGGGCAGAGGCCTTGTTGTGACCACTACTGTATACCTAGTACCTAGTACCAGCATGAAAAAAAAATGGTATAGGGAGGAAATGAGCTTAGAGATACATCAGACAGGTGAAGTGTCTATCCTCCTGGTAGACACTCTCCAGACCCTCAGTCTAGTCCTCAGGCCAACAGGTACAGGTTAGGGAGGCCCTGAAAAGGATCAGGGACCCTGAGACCAGGGCTGGCAGGTAAGTGCCTCTGAGGGGAGAAGAGGCTTGGGGAGCTGAGTTTAGCTTTAGGTCTTACACTTGTGTCGACTTGGAGCAACCGCCTCACCTCCTGAGGCTCCACGTTCTCATCGGTGAATGTATCTCCCCTGCTCCTACCACAAGGGTTCCCTGTGAATTTGTGATGTCCAAGTGACGTATTTCTCATATAACGTTTAGTGTAAGACCCTCAGGATGCAGGCACCGGGTGTGGCTAGGCAAGGGCTCTGCCACTGAGTGATAGCCCCAGCCTGGGTATAAGACCACATACAGAGCCGATACCCTCTTCTGAAGGAATCCCAAGGAGTAGAGATCTCAGCCACAAGTGGAAAACTCCAGAACCAACTTTTGGAGAAGCAGTGGCGTTGTGAACTTTCTCCCCTGTCTCCTGCTCATCAGATTCCTGACAACTTCCCTTCCCCCTTTTGGGGAAGGACTTAGCACCAAGTAGAAGAAAGGGAGTCCCATGGAGAAGTTACTTCCATCCCTACTTTCCTCAAATGAGACTCCATGATCCAGAGATCTTAGGAACCAACCTCAGCTCACACATCCCTCCTGACTGCAGCCCATTAGCTTTGGTGTTCTTTGAAACGCCTGAGACCTTTCTCCCAGGCACATATTCATCATAGCTAAGGCAGAAATGCCAATGTTCTCTAATGCCCTGACCAGGGAAAATTATCTCTCCAAGGGCCACTGGGCAACATCTAGGATATTTTTGGTTGGGGCGACAACTCAGGGATAGGAATGATATTTGTATCTAGAGGATAGGGGCCAATAATGCTGTAAGCACTTAGCAGTGGCCTGTAGCCCCACTACAAGGACTTTTCTGGCCCCAGATGTCAACAGTGAAAAATTTTGAGGAAAAATGGACTAAAGGAATTTCTAAGATCAGAATTTGTTTGGAGGTCTGGTGGCAGCCGTGGTACTGTCTTCCACACGAGGCCACAGAAAGACAATGGGAATATCAGCTATTCTGTGACGCCAAGGGCTTTCACAAGCATTCTGCTTGCCTGGCTTATGCTTATGTGTGCACTTCTGTGTGAATGCAAGTACATATAAGCCATGCAGATGGAAGTCAACAGACAGTCTAGAGGTTGGTCCTTGTGCTTTTTGAGACAGGGTACTTTGCTGTTATAATGCTATTTCTTTAGCTGGCCTGAGGACTTCTGTGACCCTCCTATCTCTGCCTCCCAGCTCTCTTTAGGAGGTCTGAGAATACTGAAACTCAAGTTATGATGTCCCATTTGTATGTAGGTCTTTTGAAGCCAGGAACTAACCCCGAGAAGGCATGTACGGTCATCACATCTTGCAGATGTGCTTGTGGCCTCTAGCATGGTGTGACTTTCCCAGAGTTATACATGCAGGAGGCCAGCAGTGGCAGGGTTAGATGGCAGAACAGAATACCAATGTTCTCTAATGCCCTGACCAGGGACAATTTTCTCTCCAGGGGCCACTGGGCAACATCTAGGATATTTTTGGTTGTGGCCACAACTCAGGGATAGGAATGATATTTGCCTGTCATTTCTCTTTCTACTGTAGCTTCTTCCCTTGGGAGAACTGGCCCTGAAGTTGCCCAGTGTCTGGGGAAGGAGGGATCCAGAACTGTTTAAGAGAGATGACATCCTAGCTCACCCAAATAAATTACTCAGTAAATTCCACTTGGCTGACTCTCACTGATCAAAGCAAAGCATCACCAGGAAAGCCAGTCCTGGGTCTTGGGAACCACCTCAGGGTGGGTGTGAATTTTTAGCCCAAGGCATTTGGCTGGGCAGCCACGCAACAGCAATCTGGGGCTACAAGGGACTCGGGTGATGCCAGTGGACAGGAGTAAGCTAGAGAGAGGTACCATCTGCTTCTTTCTGGAGTGAAGAGACAGTAACGAGATTCTAGTGAAGGAACTGGAAGCCTTCTGGGTTCCTGTTCTGAGTCACCTGTGGGCCGTGGGCAGCTGGCTTCATGGCAGAGAGAGATCAGATCTCAAATTCTGACACCAACTCCACACCAAGAAAGGCGAGGCTGTGTGGGGCTCCTTACCCATGGCACCCACAAGGGTCTCACCTCACCCCAGCCTGATGCTTGGCAGAGGGTTTTCACTGAAGCCAAGTTTGGGCTTCATGACTAGCATCTATCCGTTCGTGGAGAATGGGACAATTGACCATTGGTTCTTCTATCTGCTGTGAATCTGAGGGGAGGGGACAAGGCACATGTGCCCAAAGATCAAAGATCTTCTCGTGTAAAATGTTGAAAGGGGCAGACTTATGACCAATACATTACACCAAGTGTGACACACCCCATAAAGGCCTGGTAGACATCAGATCTGTCATAGGCCAGAGCATCAGGGGAACTTTCCTGGAAACACAGCATGGGATGATTTTTGCAAACAGGGAGCTTTTCTTGTCTTAGAATTTCATTCCAAACCCATCACCGAGAACACAGACTGGAACTTGGGTGTGGACTTCCCCTGGGAAAGAGGGTAAGGCTTGGCTCAGAGTGAGGCCTTCTTAGCAGCAAGGGTAAGCAGGGTTTGCTCGTTTCATGCACAAGGACTTGCAGAGAAACTGAGCCCTGCTACACTTCAGGCACTGCAGTTGCCCAGGGTCAGTGGAGCCTGCACAGAACTCCAGGGCAGCTGGGAGATAGATCTGTGGATCTATTTCTGCATGGAGATATCAGCCTGCTGTCTATTCTGGTTCTTTCCTTATTTGTCTATAGCAGGAGCATGATCATCAAGAATGGGGCAGGTGAGTGTTAGTGTAGGATCTAACCCTCCTACCTCCCACTCTCTCTGAGCCTGCACTCCTTCCTTCCTGCTGCATGGCTTGATCACCTAGTCCCTAGTTCAGCTCAAAAGATCTCAGCATAGGGATGCTTTCCAAGGCTGTGGCCCTGGCTCTGCCCCTCTGTCCCCGTGCTCTACTGATTAATGTTCCCCTTACTCTTCCGGAAGGTTCTCATAGCAGAAACCTATCAGTTTTCCATCTCTAGGGATGTCTGGCATATAGCTGGCATTAAGTAACTGTTTATTGGGTGAATTTGTTACTTTTCTTTATAGTAGCCACTCAGTGTTGCCTCTAAATTCCCTGAGTGTGCCATAGTTGGTTTGCACAGCCTGAATCACTCTTCAGATGAGGAAATCAAGGCTTGATGTTGCAGAAGGGCTGAAGATGGGACCTCCTCTAGTTCAAGGGTCTTTCCTTTAACTATCTGGAGTCTGCTAAGGGCCTTGGGGAACTATCAATGGGGATTCAGTTGCTGGGGGGGGGGAGCATGGACCCTGAATCAATATGGTGAAAATACCACATCCATCTGGCCAATTTCAATATACAACCTTCATGTAGGACACAGATTAAGCTACAGTGAGAAGGTAGGAGGGTTATATCCTACTTGTGTTTATGTATAATCTACCAGATACCCAGAGAGAGGCCTACCTTACTGAATGTCACCCAAAAAGTGGGGAACACAGCCTGGAGCAGTAACCAGGCCCCTCAAACACACATAACACTGCTTGTCCTGCACAGATAGAGCTATTTCCTGAATTACCTCAGCACCTGAAGGGCAAAGAAGGAGGGAGCCATGTCTGCACACCTAATCTGAGGCAGCCAGACACGTTATATTCATGTCTCCAGGAGTCGCCCCATGGAGTCTCAGCCTGACATATGGCTCCTAAGAGGCTGAAACATTTTGGGGACAAGAGGCTATCTCCAGACCTGGGTCCTGCTCAGAGGCCATCTCTGCGATGCTGGGGTTTTGGGGGACAAATGTAGAAAAGGCAGCCCTTTGCAGAGAGTGAAAGCAAGTAGGGCCTCTTCAGTGTGGCCTCAGTGGTCTGCCCTTCATACCCATTCCTGGGAAGACTGGGGCACTGAACCCAATCCAGCTTCGTGATGGATGTGGTGAGGAGACCAAATGCCCCTCATTAATCACTGGTTCCATCTGGCTCCCCACTTGATGATTTTCATCTGACTTGAAAAAGACCCAATTAGATCAAAACATTTTGACAATTTATCTTATGGCATGAGGGCCAGATAAAGCCTATGATTTCATCATCCAGGAAGGAGGAAGGAGAGTTTTGTGAGACAAGGGGTCCTACGAAAGGCTTCCCATGAAATCGGAGTGGAGTCTGCCACCCAGAGGCTGCTGAACATATCAATGCCTGGCCCAGTGACCAGGAGGGTGAGGGTATCTTTTGGTTTGAAAGAGAGAGGCCCAGGGCAGGGAGTCTGGGTGGGGTAAAAAAGATGAGCAGTAAGAAAAGAGCAAGTTCTCTGGCAGCTTGGCACAAGAGTGTGAGCACATGGCAGACGTAGAAGTGGAGATGTAATCAGGCCCAGTCCTGCTCTTAGAGAGATACCTCAGCTTGGGAACAGAAACTCTCATTTTCAAGTGCCCCTGCCTACCCATCCTTTGGTGGGCTAAACTTACTCCCAGAAATCACTACCCTCTCCTTGCCAGGTGGGAGCAACACCCACTCCTGTGGTGGTGCATCTATGGTAAGAAGCCATGAGACCTCAGCTTTGGTTCTTGACTTTTTTTTTTCTTTTGTGAAACGGTGTCTCAGGTAGCCCAGGCTAGCCTAGAGTTTATAGGTTGCAGTTATGGTGGTTAAAGAAAAATGACTCACATAGGTTCACAGGGAGTGCCGCTATTAGGAGGTGTGGCCTTGTTGGAGGAAGTGTGTCGCTGAGGGGCGGGTTTTAAGGTTTCAGAAGCTCAAGCCAGGCCTAATGGCTCACTGTCTCTTCCTGCTGTTCCTTGATCCAGATGTAGAACTCTCAGCCACCTCTCCAGCACTATGTCTGCCTGCATGCAACCATGCTTCCCGCCATAATTGCAATAGACTAAACCTCAGAACTGTAAGCCAGCCCTAATTAAATGCTTTCCTTTATAGCAGTTGCTATGGTCATGGTGTCTCTTCACAGCAATGAAGCCCCAAGAGAGCAGCTAAGGATGACTTTGAACCTTGGGTACTTTTGCCTTCACCTCCCAAGTCCTGGGATTGCAAAGCAGGCATCACCACCATCAAACACCCCAAGGAAGACTTCCCCCAATGTACTCATTGATTTCCTCATCGCTGTGACAAAATATCTGAGAAGTGTAATTCAATGAAAGAAGGATTTCTTTTTGGTCACGGTTTGGGATAACAGCCTTTATTGAGGAAAGGCATGGCCATAGGCACATGAGGCACCTGGCTGCATTGAGTGTGCAGTCAGTGTTTAAGCTCTTTCTCTGTTGCTGTGATAAAGCACCATGAGCAAGGCAATTTATAAAATAAACCATTTAATTTAGTGTACAGTTTCAGAGGGTTAGAGTCCATGATGGCAGAATGAAGGAACAGCTGAGAGCTCACATCTTGACCCATAACCATGAAGCAGATAAAGCTGATTTGGGATGGCATGGACTTCTGAAGCCTCAAAGCTCATTCCCAGTGACACACTTCCACCAACAAGGCCACACCTCCTAATCCTTCCCAGGTAGGTCCACCAACTGGTGACCACGTATTCTAACACATGAGCCTACGGGGGCCATTCTCCTTCTGACCACCACAGAGGACGTTGGTGCTAAACTCAGCTTCTTCTTTTTATCCCCCATCTCTTTTTTATCTCATCTCAGACAGTAAGATGGTACCACCCACACTCAGGATGAGTCTTCCCTACTGGGTTAACACTTTCAGGAAACATTCTCGCAAATACACCTAGAGGTGTGGCTACTATAAGAACTAAATCCAGTCAAGTTGAAAACAAGGATGACCAGTCCTGTCCAAGGAGTCTCTCCCTCTTGCAGGATCATCACTGGTCAACCTGACTCATGCCACATATACCTACAGAGAGACGATGGTCTATCAGCACACACAGGATGTGGACATCTTCTCCCCTTGCTTGTTTGGAAATTATAGGCATGTGTGAACACCCCTCAAAAGGTATCGCCACATGCTCCATCCCACTTCCTCACTCTCAAGTGCTCCTCATACATGAACCCTCCACTTTGCTCAGAGACACTCATGACATACCCACATATACTCACTATATTCCATGAGCCTTGACTGTGGTGAGTGTAAGTGCACACACACACATACACACACACACACACACAGACACATACACACAGACACAAACATACACACATACACATATACACACACACAAACACACACACAGACACAAACATACACACACATACACATACACACACACTCGCATGGAATAGTGGGTCACCCTACACAGACATTTACACACCACGCTTGTGCACTATGCATGCATGTATCTATCTGTGTGTCTTCTCATAGCTAAGGTTGGAGACAGAGCTTGGCAGATGTCATCGGGGGAGAACCAGGCTTTCATGGCATTGCACTGAAGTCTGCCCGCAGCAGCCCTGGATCCCAGCAGTCTGCCAGAGGAGCTCGGGTGACACCCACTTCCATTCTCTGGCTGTCTTGCTAGAGCCTTGCATGATGTTTCTCCCCTCTCCTTTCCATGTTGCTTTTTCATACACTTCTTTCTCTCCTGCTTCTTTCTAGCTGGCTCTGCCACCTACTCTTCCTGGAACCCAGTTCCTCATTGGGGTTTTATGTCCTTCCCTAGCTAAAACCTGGGTGTCTTTTTGAAGTTATCCCTCAGGAGCTGCAGCTGGTCTCGATTTCACTTCAGACAGTTTGAACATAGTTTGAATACATCTCCCACATGTAGGAACATGCCCCAACTCCTAGTTGGAAGAAAACGAAGGAGAACATTTCTGCCTGACTCATCCACAGTCAGGTTCCATCCCAGGAGTGGTAGCTGGTCCTAAGTGATGCTCTATTGTGCTCAGTACAGTCTTGGAGTGACTCCACTATTATGGTTTGAGTGGCACCCTCTTTCCTTCAACCCCGAAAGAAGATCTCTGGGAAGGAAGCTACAGGGTCCAGTACAAAGAGTTTCTGTTGCTTGTAGAAAACTTAAGAGGTAGGACTCATACTTAGAACACATGCTTCTGTTCCAGGACCCCAGTTTCAGGCCCAAGAAGAGTACCTTGCCATCCCCAGAGGAGCTGAATGGACCCTCCTTACATGCATCGGCCCTGAGGACCACCTTAGGCACTGAATTTTCATTTTTGTAGGTGCTGGCTCTGCATTGCAGGTATGAGAGATGACTGACTATCCACTTGGGAACCCTGGCAGTCATGGGTCCTTACATGAGCCAGGTCAAAGACCACATCCAAACCCAGCTCATTGTAGCTCCATTTCCATAGTGTTGCCTTAACCTCTTTTATTTATAAGTTTTGTTTTTCTGTACACTCGTTGGCTGAAAAATGCAGATTCTGGCACCTTGTTGTGAGTTATGAGAGATGATCCAATTAAAATCACCTTAGCAATATCTCCCCATGCCCTCTGCCTTTCAGGACCCCGGTAGGGACACTGCGGTGGTGGGAGGGCGTGAGTTCTGGGAAGGTGGGAGTTGCAAGTCTTTGAACATGGGCTACTCCAGCTATCAACTCAGTTTCTCCATAGGATTTTAATGGCACCTCTGAGGGAATTTTCCAGAGAAGATTGCTGAGTAACAGATAAACAGCAGTAACACAGATCAGCATGCCTGCTGCCACCCTCTTTGTCTATTATGAGGCTGTATGGTAATAATAGCAGCATGGTCGGCCTCTTTAAGTACTTCCTGTGTTCCTGTCTTGGCATCCATCTGCTTTACATGTCGCTAAGAGTGTTCACTGCTTCCATGAGACTTCCATTGAACAGGCAAGGACTCCGACCTTAGAGAGGTTGAGGAACTCTTGAGGGTACACAGCTAGTTCAGAATTCTAATAGAGGCTTCTGGGATGCCAAAGTCTCAGCCATTAACTTCTTCACCATATGTTTTGAAAAATCCCAAACTGCAAATGGCCTAAATTCCATCAACAGCGGAGAAAGTATGAAGGATGTATTCCAAACTGTGGAAATAAGAGAATTATTAAAATGGTTTATGCTTGTGTGGCTCGATATGTACTGATGTCTAAGACGATGACCGAGAGAAAAGGCAAGATGCAGAAGAAAACAACCATTTCATTTATTCTCAAACCACAAAGCAGTACCGAGAGCCCTATGCATTCACATACTCTGAGGTATAAAAAACGAACATACTAAAGCATACTGAAGAACATACTGAACACAGCTCACCTTAGGGAGGGGAGAAAGCCTGGGTAGGGGCCAAAGGTTCCTTGGTCTATCTGTATTTTTCGGCCTTTGTAAATGAACTCGGATGGCTGAATTCCCCTCATTATTAAAGAGGAAACATTTAGTGTGGCTGTATTGGGAACCCACAGTCTCATTGCTCTGGGATACAACCTGAGTCTGCTACCCAGGTTGTGAAGACCCCAGGCAGGTCGTTCATTCTCTGTTTTCACATTTGTAGAGTAACCACCATCTCTACCATTACAATATTACACATGCCAGAGATCCTACAAGGGTCCCAACCATAGCACTACCGCTGCAGTCCCATGCTTGTGAATTTTTTGTTGAGAGAGGATGTTTCGAAGTATTGCTGAGTTCTACTCACCAGCTGTCAGCCACAGTGTGCCCCACCCCAGTCATGGCAATATTAATAAAAATATCCCATAAGGACACTCTCCCCCAGGTGAGAACCACCTGGATTACAGTAACTTAATTCCTTTAGATCACCTAGGACACCCACGACACCAAAACAGCTCAGGTAAAGTGTTCTCATCGATCCAGAATAGGGAAAACAAGAGTCATGAATCTCCATCTAGCCAAGCGCAGAGGTGTCCTGGCTCTTGTAGAGGCAGAATTTGGGATGGAAGTCAGAGGAACTGGAATCTGCTTCTGTCCCTGTCTCCTTAGTGCTGTGGCCTTTGGGTACTGGTAGACTCTTAGAAGACCCTGACTTTTCTTGTCTGTGGAATGTGGGGGTCCCAGAGGCTTCATGTTGGGAGCACTCTAATGCTCAAAGCCACAATGTGGTGGGGTTCAGACCCTGTCACCATTCTTAGGCAGCTGCCCCAGGGCTAGGCTTCAGTTCAGCCTGGCTATGGATCTTCCTCAGATGCACTCCTCCCTCCCTCTTTTCCTCCTTCCCTCCACAACTGGGGAGCAGATGCAGCCTGGTGACTGCTGTCCAGACACAGGTGGTACCACCTGTCACAGTGCCTTGATTCTTGATCGTCCTACAATCACTTTTGGCCCCCAAACAATTTGCTGGGTGAAGGGAGAGGAGGGCCCAGAGGGAGAGGAGGAAGAGAGGGAGGGGAGGTGGTGTGGTGTGGGGTTGAGAGTGGCTTTGAAGTTTGCAACCGTCTTATAGAAACCATCTTCAGTCATTCCCCATTTGGGTGATGTCAGGAGAACACATTACCATCTGAGATCAAATGCAACAGCGAGAATCACTTGTTGTTCACTAGGCTGTAGTCATATATCATGGATTCCAGGCACATGCAATTCGTAACTTTCCCCGAAACAGATTGATATCTTCCTCTTCCACTTTGTGGGAGGAGACATCTGACTTTGCTTCAAGAGCAGTTTGGGAGGCGGGGATTACAACATGGTCTAGCATCTTTGCCAGTCCCACAACTTGTGCCCAGGTCTGCTTCATGCCTCTTTGTGTCCCAGGGCTACGTAGTTGAAAAGAAACCCAGAGCGAGCTTGTCAGGATCTCTAGAGTTTGGCCCAAGCAAAGCACAGAGCAGCAGACCTTGTGGATCATTATCTCTGTTATACACTCTTGTCTTTTTGTTTGAGGCCTTCTGTGTCTTCCCAGTGTAGGTGGATTTAAGGTCCAGAACCACCGGTGAGTCGGGAAGATGGTTGGGGGCATGGCGCAGTTGGTAAAGTGCTTGCCCTCCATGCACAAAGGCCAGAGTTTGAGCCCTAGAACAAACCGACAGATGAATGGGCATGGTGGGGCCAGACATCCTAGCTTTCTTAGTGAGTTACAGACCTGTAAGAGAGCTTGTCTCAGAAAATACAGTGGGGCTGAAGAAATGGCTCTGGGAGTGAAGGTGAGTTCAGGAAAGGCTTCCATCCTGAGTTTAATCCACAGGAACCACCACATGGTGGACAGAGAGAAATGACTCCCACAAATTTGTCCTTGGACATGTGTGGCTATGTGGACACACACACACATACACACACAGGGACACACACAGACACACAGATACACAAAGACACACATACACACACAGACACAAACACAGAGACACAGAAACAGACACACAGACAGGGACACACACACACACACACACACACACACACACACACACACACACGGACACACAGAGACATACAGACACAGACACACACTCACACATGGAAGATTGAGTTTTCTTCTTTTTCTTTTTATGAGACCTTCAAGTGGCCAGAGCAGTTAAGCCAGGGGCAGCTTCTCCTCCCCCCACTCCCACCCTCACGGGAAAAGGAAATGAAGATCAGGGAAGGAAAGCTCCAGGTGCCATTAGTCTTGATCTTGAGCAATTAATTCTCTCACTTTCTGTGGAGGTTATTTCCCTTCTCTGTGAACAGAACATGTGGGGACCCATCACTGGGGACCCATCACAGCTTCTTCCCAGAGCTGAGAGTTGGGAACACATGAGAGAAAGCTCTGCAGAAAATGCTCCATAAAGCTCTATACAAATATAGATGATAGGCAACTTGGTCTTCATACAGATCCCTTAGCAAGGGGTGGGGCGGCCTCAGTCATGAACTTTGTTACCTGTTATTGGGACACTTTACCCTAGTGGAGCTGCCATGTCAGACCCCAGAGCCCTCATGTGACTGATGAACTTAGGGGGGTTGACATGTGGGGACTACCTCACCCAAGAAGAAGGAAGGAGGGAGAAGGGCATGAGGATGGTGGGACTGGCAGGGGAGGAAGGAGGGGACTGCATCAAGATGTAGCTTGAATTAATAAATAAATGTTTAAAAAAAGTGCTACATCCAGAGAAAAGCTGCTGTTGCTTGTGGGGGATCCTGGAACTGTGGGGGCCTCTCATCCAACAGAGTCACTTCCTGTGTCAGGTGGCCTTCTGTCCTGTAACAGCTATCTGAGAGAAGCAGCTTAAAAAACATCTCGAATATTTCGATCCATGGCTGGCTTTTTTTTTTTTTTAACTTGTGGGCCAGTGGTGAGACAGAACATCCAGGTGGAAGGGTGTGGTGGGCAGAACTTCTTCTCTCATGGCTGCTGTTAATTAGTGAGGGAGGGAGGGAGAGAGTGAGGGAGGGAGGGAGAGATAGATATTGAGGTTGTACCTCGCGGAGTACCACAGTGACCTAACACCGCGGCGACCCACTGCTTTCCATCACACCCCACCTCCTGAGTCTCCACTACCTTCCTGTAACACTGTCACCATTCGGTGACACCATCAGTGGGCCGTATGCAGTCAGAGCGCCCTGATCCAACCCTTCTTAAGAGCCCTACTAGCTGCAACCAAGCCTCAACACTGTTTCAGAGGGTGCTTTCTATCCCACACCTTTCTCACAGGCCTCGGATGAACTCACACTGCCCAAGCTTGTGGCAGGCACAGGTCAAGTTTGAGGGTCCCATCTGATGTGTGGGTGCCTGGAGGTGTCACTGTGTATCCAGGGAAATGAGGCAGGCAGGGGACTCAGGGGCAGACCGCGGTCCCCTGGAACCAGTCCCAGGAAGAGGACAAGCTGACATCGACCTCTCCCCAAGTCTCTACACTGGGGCGCCTAGAAATTAGCCCTCCGTGCCTCTTAACCACATCCCTTCTGCCATTCAATCCGGTGAGTTTACTTCTCAACATAAAAAGCAGAATTCTTTTGTCATCTTGGGGGCTCCGCTGACATGTGACTGACATCTCAAAATGTATGTATGTGTGTGTATATGCATGCATGCGTGTGTGTATGTATGTATGCATGTATGTATTCATGTATGTATGTATGTATGCATGTATGTATGTATGTATGTATGTATGTATGTATGTATGTATGTATGTATATATGTATGTGTCTTGTTACCTCTGGCCTAAACTAACATTAGAATAGGTTGCTGGCCAATAAGCTACCGGAATTTCCCTGTCTCCATCTACCCATTTCTGGGCTTACCAGTGGGTCCCGCCATACTCAGTTTTTTTTTTTTTTAATGTAGGTTCTGAAGATGGGACTCTGTTCCTCTTGCTTGTGAAGCAAACACTTTACCAGCGAAGTGCCACTTTGCTGTAAAGCACTAACAACAACGAGCCCTTTATAAAGGTTGTCCATTTGCAGCCCTAAATAACACGTTGCTTATTTTCAAGCTTGCAAAAGCAGTATTGAGGGTGGGAGAGGCCAGGCAATGGTTCATAGTGTTTGCTGCTCTTCCAGAGGATCTGAGCTCTGCTCCTAGCATCCAGTTGGGCAGCTCACAGCTACCTCAGCCATCTGTAATTCTAGCTCTGGGAGATCTAATGTCCTCTCTGGGTTCCTGGAAGCATATGCACATGCATGCATTTAACACATACAGACATAATCCTATACAACAAGTACTAACCATGCACTTAAATACACACAGACATAACACTATACACATAAACACTAACAAATCCCTATCTGACTCTGGGAGGTTTCTGTGCCCTACTTCCCTCTCACTAAAAACAATGTATCTTTCTCTTTTCATGTTTTATGAGACAGTGTGATCTCACCGTCAGCTCAGGCTAACCGCAATGCACTATGTAGACCAGGTTGGATATGAACTCATGAAACCCCTCCTACTTCAGACTCCCAAGTGACGGGATTCCAAGTGTGAGCCCCCACACTCTGAGGATACCTCTATGGCTCAACCCTGTTGCTATGTTTCTTTCTTCCACCTTCTCTGTGGAGACTCCCTCATTGCATAAGCACACCACACAACTCACTCCCCATTCCCCTTTGGATGGGTACTGGGGCTGGTATCCTGTTTTATTAAAACTAGAAAAGGTGCTTCTGTGAACATTCTGAAATGTCTGCCACGTGCAGAGATTCTCGGAAAAGGAATTGCCTTGTCTTAGGGAGTAGTAATACTAGCTTTAAGAGGGAAGCACTAGGTTGGGCTCCAGTGTGTTCCTAGCAATCCTTTCTGCGTTTTCATTTAGGATATGGATGCCTGCCTCACCGGACATCACAAGAGCGGCTGTCTGGGATGCACAGCCTGGGGCCAGCTGATGCCTTCCGATCAGGATTTGGGAGAATCAAGTGTCTTCAGTCCACTGCTGGCCTTAGGACCCTGCCAGGGCTCACACCCAGGGCTCTGGCTTCAGGGCTTTACCCACCGCCCGCCCTTTCTGTGCACACAGCAGCTTGGTGCTATCTCATGGCCTCTCTCACTAGGCCCCAGTCAGAGCAAAGCCATGTTGTTTACTTCCAATAGCCAATACTCTCCGATTTAAATGGGGGCCTGTGGGCACTCAGGATTTGGTGGGGGCAGGCTGGAAATTCTGTTTCCAGGCACATCTGGTCCATTCTTTGGGAAATACTGTGTAGACCACACAGGCCCTTTTTTTTCATCTTTATTTTATTTTTTGTTTATTTATTACTTCAGGTTACATCTCCATCGCAATGTCCTCTATCCACCCCTCCCAGTCCCACCCTCCCACCCTCTACCCCCTGTCCCTTTCATCCCACTCCTCTGGAGTAGATACCCCCTACATAAGAGTCACCCGCCCCAGTTCAGCAGTCATATGAGGGCCAAGAGCCTCTTCATACACTGGGGGCCTACAAGGCAGCACCACTAGGACTAAGTGTCTCACCGACAGGAAACAAAGTCTATGTTCCGGTTCCCTTTGCCACACAGGCCCTTTAATCAGAATGTCCCAAACATACCTTCCAAATACTTCTGGACGCAAAGTAGAGAGCTCCAGTCCTACTAGAGTGATACTGAATGTCTAGTGAAACGCCAGTTCCCTCCTTGGAAGAGAAATGGGAGGAGGAGGATGGAGGGTAAAAGAAGGACCAAAGTGGAAGTGAGTCAGAAATACTTTTGGTTATGGTGAGCAATAGGGGATGTTCTGCATTGGCCAGGAAATAGCCAGCAGATGCTGACTCTAGAGCCAGGACAAGGAAGTAGAGAAAGATATCTGTTAGTAATGTCCTTTTCTTTCTTTCTTTTATTGTAATATTTATTTATTACATCAAATTACATCTCCATCACAGTGCCCTCTTTCCACCCCTCCCAGTTCTACCCTCCCACCCTCTCCTCCCTCTCCCACCCATCCCACTCCTCCGATGTGGACTGTCCCTACAAATCAGCCCCTCTCAGTTCAACAGTCATATGAGGGCTAAGAGCTTCCTCTTGCACTGGGGGCCTACATGGTAGCACCCCTACGGCAAATTGTCCCATTGATGTAAGGAAAACTCCTGTGAACTCTTTAAATGACTGAAATTATTTTCTAGGCAGTGAGGGTAAAACAGAGTGTTCACTTTCTTGTTCAAATTTCAAGCCAGGCCTGGAGTACAGTTCTGTGATCCCAGCTACCGTGGGGCCCTAAGACAGGGGAACCACAAGGTCAAGGCTAGCCTGCCATCTGGAGTGAGTTTAGGTCTAGCCTGGGCAACTGTGAGATCCTGTATCAAAATAAAAAGAAAAACGCAGGGTGTGGATGTAGCTTAGTGGTAAATCTCTTTTCAAGCCTTAGCTCTGCAAAACAAACAAACAAACAAACAAACAAACAAAACAAAATGGAAAACAAAAATACCAAAGTGAAAATTTCTGGACACAATCTGACGTCAGGATGGTGGTGACTCAGAGCTTCCTGCACTGGATCCCAGATCCACACGCCCAGACTCAGCCTACCCTGAGTGGTGTGATTTCTTCTGGCTTTAGGCTCTAACCTGATACTTGGGTTCCCTCGAGTGTCTCCCTGCAGGTCCTTACTAGCCGCCTCGGGAAGCCAGAATTTGAGGTGCAGCCCTCATTCTAAACATGTCAGCAAGGAGGGCTAGGACCTCAGGTAAAGCCCCTCACCTCTGCACAGGTGGTTGACTATTTAAAAAACAAAATTTCAGAGGGACCTTCGAACCGGCCAGACAAAAGCTGCCCAAGATAGTTAGATCGGAGCTCCAGTTCCCCACTTAGTGGCCCTCTTTCTCCGTCATAGAAACCTCAATGGTCACTTTAGGAACCCCCATGTGTCCCACGAAATGCAATTTAAAAACCACTAAACTAAATAAACCTCCAAAGTCTTCTCTGCTTGTTTGTTTGTTTTTGATGATCTGCAAAGCTATTATCACATAGCTGGATTTGGAGATGTGGGGTGTTATGGGCTGAAGTGTGTTTCTCAAATTAATATTTTAAGACCTTAATTCCCTGTACCTTTAGAATGTGACCTAGTTAGAGATAATATCTTAATGAAGTAATTAAGTTAATAAAGTCACTGGGGTGGGTCCTAATCCGAGGACTGGTGTCTTTTTAAGAAGAAATTAAGACACACACAGGAAAATTATGACTATGGGAAGAAGATGGCTGCCTACAAGGTATGAGGATATAGGGAGATGTCTGACTGCATTTTAAGAAGGGAGATGGCAGGAGAAACCAGTCCTGGTTACGCCCTTCTTTTGGACTGCTTGCCTCCTGGACTATGAGCAAATACATTCTCATCATATAAGTTATGCTGTCTGTGGTACTCAATTTTGGCAGCCATAGCAAGCTAACATGGCCTCCTTACAAAGGCCTCCATTACTGGAACTTTCATTTCTTTCTCTCCGACACTATGAGGTAAATCTGCATGTGTGTTTTCAGAGAATCAGAGTCCTGTTCTTCACACAGGAGGTGACTGGCTTCCAAACAAGTGTCCCTGTCCTTGAGGACAATAGAGGCATGTTCTAAAGCTTGGCCATAGGTGATAGGGTTGAGATCAGCAGACATTCATGTTAGCTCTCAAATCCAGGATAAGTCTATTCAGTACCTGTGGCTCCTCCCAGCACTCATCACCCTGTCTCCTGCCTTAAACTTCCCCCTCCCTGGAGCTGGGCTTCTGCTTCCCCTCCAACAGCCTGATTCTATAAAACCCAATCATTTTGGCTACACCACTTGCTCTCTTAGCTTCTTGGCTGGGGCTACCTCTCTTGACCAGCAGCTCCTCTCTTGGGCTTCCTTTCCCTCTCTCCTCTCACAGCCTGGTTTAGTCCGCTGGCCATGTTCAGCCTGGACGGTTACCTCGGCCTACTTTCTCCCTTACATCTACAATAAAGAAAATATTCTCCTCACATTAGGAGTAGTCATGTCCTCTCCCTTTTATTTTATTTCATTCATCTAGTGCTGAACTATGGGAGTGGCATAAGTGAGCTCCCTTCAAAGGACTTGACTTCTCTGAACCAAGCTGCTGATTTTATTCACCTAAGATATGTATGACTAATTTGTTTCTGCCACCCACCATATTTGATTCCAGGATCTAGAGCCCGCCTCTTCATCCACTTCTTCTCTCCACCTTCTCTAACCATCTGTGTCTCCTTGCCTCTCTCAGGCTCTTGGAGCCTGCTTTACAGTCCAGGGTCCCCTACCACTTGGGGGCATTTCTTTGTATCTAGACTTCTCAACCTTCCCATGCCCTCTGGAGCAACCCTACTTGGGCATCCCTACTGTGCCCTTCAGGATGTCCAGTATATGGGCATTTCCCAACTATGCCCCCTGGAGCATCCACCATATGAGCATATCCTTGCTATGCGCTTTGGTGTGCCCACTATGTGAGTACAAGACAACCTGTTCTCCTCATCTTCCCTTAGAAACTGCCTGCTATGCCCCACAGTTTCTCTATGCCCTCATGACTTCTATGATATTGGAAACCTCCCTTGGGCAGAATTCCTGATTGTTCCTCCTTGTCCCACATGGCTATATTGTTCACTGTCTTTCAGCTCCCTCTTGGACCTTATTGGAAACCTCCCTATGATGGAATTTATTTTTTTTTGATCCTTCCTCCTTTTCTCTTCAGACTCAATTCCTTTCTTGGACCCAAATTTTATTAAAGGATTGCTATTTTACTTCAAACTGCTTGGCCTCAGTATAGCTCAATGGTCAAATGGCATACTCAGAGTACTAACATTCAAAATATATAAAGAACTCAAGAAATTAAATACCAGCAAACCAAATAATCCAATTAAAAATGGGGTACAGAGATAAACTGAGATAAACTAAGAATTCTCAACAAAGGAATCTCTAAAAGCCAAGGAGGACTTAAAGAAATGTTCAACATCCTTAGTCATCAGGGAAATGCAAATCAAAACAATTCTGAGACTCCATCTTATATCAGTCAGAATGGCTAAAATCAAAAACTCAAATGACAGCACATGCTGCCCAGGATGTGGAGAAAGGGGAACCCTCCTCCACTGCTGGTGGGAGTGCAAACTTGTATAATCATTTTGGAAATCAATGGGATGCTTTCTAAGAAAATTGGGACTAGCTCTGCCTCCAGACCCAGCTATACCACTTCTGGGCATATACCCCAAATATGCATCACCAAACCACAAGAACATTTACTCAACTATGTTCATAGCAGCTTTAATCATAATAGCCAGGAACTGGAAACAACCAAGATGTCCCTCCACTGGAGAATGGATAAAGAAACTGGAAAGTTTACACAATGAAATATTACCCAGCTATTAAAAACACAAGAACATCATGAAATTTGCAGGCAAATGTCTGGAACTAGAAAATACCATCCTGAGTGAGGTAACCCAGACCCAGAAAGACACACATGGTGTGTACTCACTTATAAGTGGATATTAACCTTATAGTACAGGATAACCTTGCTATAATCCACAGACCCAAAGAAGCTAAGTAACAAGGAGAGCTCAAGGGAGGATGCTTGAATCTCACTCAGAAGGAAAATAAGGTAGACATTGGAAGTGGATGGGGAGAGGGAACTGAGTGGGAGAGGGTAGTGGGGAGGGGAACTAGAGTGGGGATCAGGTGTGGGAAGAGTGGGAGTGGGGGTGAGGAGGGCTGGGAGAGAAAAGGGAAATCGGTGTGTGTGTGGGGGAATATTACTGGGACAGCCTGGAGACCAGGGAGGGGGGAGGCTCTTGGGAGCATATGGGGGTGACTCTAGCTGAAACTCTTAGCAGTGGGGGATGTGGAGATTGAAGTGGCCACCTTCTGCAGCCAGGCAGGACTTCCAGTGGAGGAAGGGGGACACCAACTCACCCACAAAACCTTCGACCCAAGATTTACCCTGCCTAAAAGGTGTGCAGGGATAAAGATGGAGCAGAGATTGAGGGAATGGCCAACCAATGACTGACCCAACTTGAGACCGACGTCATAGGAGAGACAACTCCTGACACTATTAACGATACTCTGCTATGCTTGCAGACAGGAGCCTAGAATAACTGTCATCTGAGAGGCTTCATCCAGCAGCTGATGGAAACAGGTGCAGAGACCCACAGCCAAACATTAGGCGGAGGTCAGGGAGTCTGTGGAAGAATTGGGGGGGGAAGGATTGAAGGGGGTGGAGGAGTCAAGGACACCACAAAAAGACCTACAGAGCCAACTAATGTGGGCCCATGGGGGCTCATAGAGACTGAACCACCAACCAAAAAGCTTGCATGGGCTGGATCTAGGCCCCCTACATATACGTAGCTGATGGGCAGCTTGTTCTTCAGGTGGGTCCCCCAACAAGTGGAGTGGGAGCTGTCTCTGACTTGGACTCTGTTACCTGTCCTTGGGATCCCTTTCCCCAAGCAGGGCTGCCTTGTCTGCCCTCGGTGGAAGAGGATGTGCTTAGTCCTGATATGGCTTGACCTGATGTGCCTGAGCTTGTTGATACTGGGAGTGACAGGAGTGAGGGGGTGGAGGTGGTAGGAGTGGTGGGGTGGGGGGTTCCTCTTCTCTGAAGAAAAGGGGGAGGTGAATGGGGGAAGAGGTGAGCGGGTGGGGCTAGGAGCAGAGGAGGGAGGAGGGAGGCTGTGATCAGGATGTATGATGAATAAACAAATAATTAATGAAAAAAAATCACTGAGAGCAAATCAAAGAAATGTTTCAAAAAGACAAATGAAATCTGTATGCCTGGATCATCTTAGATTTGTCTGCTTGCCAACAAGGGACGTTTCACATGAGTATTAAAAGAACTATTTTTTTTTTAATGGCCCACTCCAAATTTTCAGAGATTGTAGTGACTTTTACTTCCACACAAGCAAATGATCCCAAAGTCTCTTATCTCTAAGATTTTTCAACCTTCCCCTATTGAAGGTCTTTTAGCTCTATGGTTTCTTCTGGTCTTAAGAAATCTTTTAAGACTATTTTTTGAGTCTTTATCTCAGGATTTGTAAACTTACTGTGTGATTAATTAACCCATAAAATTGATACCAAAAAGTTAGCTTAAAACCTGTAGCAAAATATTGAATTTGTTATGTGATTCAACTCTTAGAAAAATACATCTGCTTACTATATGTGTAACTTTAATTCAACTCTTATTTAGGAAAATAGATGCTTTTAAATAGTAATGACTCAAAGGTGTGACTCTACTGCCTTTTCTATAATGTGGACTTCAGTGCAGTTTAAAAACAGCGGCAATATTAATATATATAAAACCTTTATCTTTTTGTAAACTTAAAAATATTCATGTAAGCTTCAGGGATTTGACTTGGATCCACCTCTCACAGGTCAAATGGACTCCAGACAAGCACTCCTAAGTTTCCCCACCTGCCTATTTCTGAGGGTAGCATCTCTCTGAGTCTCTCTCACCTGGTCTTGGGACTCCTCTCCTCCAACTACCAGGACCATGGTTTGGTCCTGGGTTTTCGCAAAATATATGAGTGAAAAAATGAGGTAAAAGGTGGAGGACATGACTACTAAGGTGTGGAGATTTTTATTGTAGATATAAGGGAGAAAGCAGGCAGAGGGAAGAGTCCAGGCTGAACATGGCTGGCAGAATAGACCAGGTCATGAGAGGAAAGAGGGGAAGCCCAAGAGAGGAGCTGCTAAGAGAGCAAGTGGTGTAGCCAAAATGGCTGGGTTTTGTAGGATCGGGAGGGTGGAGGAGAAGCAGAAGTCCAGCTCCAGGAAGGGAGAGGTTTAGGGTAGGAGTCAGGGTGAGGAGTGCTGGGAGGAGCCACAGTGTAAGTGAGATCTGTCCTGGGCTTGAAATCTAACAATTCACTGGAATGGTGGTGGTTGAAGGGACCTGAAGAAGGCTTCTCTTTTTTCCTAGCCTGGGCAAGTCTGGCTATGAGACAACTGAAGCTGCTGAAGCCATTACCCAGGTCCCATATCTTCCTGCTCAAGTTGCAATCATCATAACATAATTGGGAAAGCTGTGTGAAACTAGCAATTTTCGCTTCACAGATATTTGGGAAGAATCACAGTTTTTCACCTTTGGAAGCTGCCATTTGGCTTCATGAAAAATCCAAGGTGAAAAGAAACGTAGGTGAACATGTTCAGTTATTCAGGAGATTGATTTTGGCAGAGGTGGCAGTAGTGTTCAGTCTTGTCTTATGGTAAGTCACCATGGTTAGGGACTGCAAAGGATGAGGAGGGTGAGGGAAGGTGAACAGGGGTGTGAAAGTCACGGCAGTGCTCATAGACGCCCCTCTGAGGGAATCTCCTCAGATAGGGTCAGAGGGGATGACGCCAACTCTGAGACCTATCATTGTCCTCTTTGTTGCTTCTCCATGGGTTGCTTGAAAGGGAGCTAAGTATGGTAACTGCCTAGTTTATAAAGATTACCTCCAATCACTACTGGGACCTCAATAATGGGTCATGAACATCTGGTCAACAATGTCTAAGGTAAACTCTATGGAGTTATTGAAAAATGGATGCATTTGGCAATTTACTCGGCCACTTGCCAAGTGTCTCTTTGACATCGTGGATGTGGTCATCATTGATACTACAGATGTGGGGTGTTGTGAGGGATGGCCATATTCAAGGGCAAGGCTTACAGAGGAGGAGGAAGAGGAGGAGGAGGAGGAGGAGGAGGAGGAGGAGGAGGAGGAAGAAGAAGAAGAAGAAGAAGAAGAAGAAGAAGAAGAAGAAGAAGAAGAAGAAGAAGAAGGAGAAGAAGAAGAAGAAGCCATATCTTTACACTTGAGTCATTGGCTGTGTGATAGTAGAGAGCTCCCACTGCATAATCATCTAGAAAACTTGTAGAACAAGCAAAGGAAGTGGTACAGGGCCAAGCACCAGGCCTGGCTCACAACAACGACAACAATAACAACAACAACACAACTTAATGGAAGATTAATCCTTCTAGGTTTGGCCTTATGACTAAAGAGAATTAAAAGCATAATTCTTCTGAGAAGCCATGAGAAAGAAATAGTCATGAATGTGATTAGAAGCAACATCAACAATAAAAATCTCAGCACTAAGGTCTTTTCTGTGGGTGTATTTATAATTGCCCCTGGCTGGGCACCAACCTGCTTGATATCAGAGGAATTGATTTTGAGTAGATGATGGTGTAGCTGAGGGATCAATAGATTAAAACCTTGGGTGAAATTCACCAGCTTTTGTCAATAAAACAAAAGGGACAGGACCTATGTGATTGGTGTGTTCCTCTAGTGTTATGCAGTAGGGCTGAGTCACTGCAATAAGGGTTCATATGTCTCAAAGATGAAAATGTGCACTAGCAGGCCCTTCAATAAAATGTTTTCTGGTCGCTGCTAGACTCTCATGAAAAAATGCTAGACAAGCATAAAAATGGCATGCAAACGCTAGGAATGGGAGCACAGGCTGTAATCCCAGCACTATGAGAGCTGAGGTATGAGGATCTATAATTTGAGCCTGGCCTAGGCTACATAGCAATATCCTATCCAAAACCACAAACAAAAACAACAAAATCAGACAAACTACATAGAAAATGATGTTATGAAAAATAGGCTATTATTACTAATTTGAGCAACATTATTCCATCTCACTATTGCATGTTATTTTATAATAAGGTTAAATGTCCTTAACATTTATTGGTATATATGCATTGTATATAGTGCTGGATTTCATTAGGACTTCAAGGGTATGTTCACTCCATTCCTTCCCAAAATAATCTCACTTCTACTTTTATGTCATATATAACTGAGTATTGAAATCACCTACTGTATTTGGATTTTTGTTAATCACTATCTTTACTTTCATTATTATGCTTTTTATGAAATTGCATGCCCCACAGTTGGTGCATATATATTTAGTTGTGATATTTTCCTGTTAATTGATCTCCTAGTTATCTCTTCTGGTTAGTTTCAGTTGGAAGTCTATTTTGTCATATATTGGGATGGCATTGTCTGTTTGCTTCTTGATCCCATTTGCTGGGAATACTTTATTCAATCTGTGCTGGCTGCTCTTATGTCAACTTGACACACAAACTAAAGTTATCTGAAAGGAGGGAGCCTCATAAGATCTGGCTATAAGATACTTTCTTAATTAGTGTTTGATGGGGGAGGACCCAGCCCATTAAGGTTGGCATCCTTGGGGTAATGGTTCTGAGTTCTTTAAGAAAGCAGGCTGAGGAAGTCACGATGAGCAAGCCAGTAAGCAGAAACCCTCCATGGCCTCTGCATCAGCTCCTGCCTCCCGGTTTCTGCCCTGTTTGAGTTCCTGACTTCCTTCCGTGATGAACAGCAATATGGAAGTATAAATCAAAAAACCCTTCTCTCATCAACTTGTTTTTGGTCATGGTGCTTCATTGGAGCAATCGAACCCTAGACAATATCCTTTCACTTTGAGATAGTGCCTGACTCTAAAGTTGAGTTTCCTGTAGACAACAAATAATTGGGTTTTATTTCTTAATCCATTCATCTGACCTATGTCTTTTGATTGGAGAGTTGAAATCATTAATATGTAGAGTTATTATTGAAAGATATATGTAGACGGCAGTCATTTTGTTTGTTTTTGCTCATTTGTGTTTAGTTGTATTGTTTTCCTCGTTAAATTATGGCTTCATTTGTTTTATTTCTAGAATCTCTTAGCTATGCTTATTCCTCTCTTTAGTTTGAGTACTGCCTCTAGCATTATGTGTAGCATTTTCTTGTCTGTTTGGTGTTTTGTTTTGTAGTTGTTGTGATGAATTTTTAAAGGCTATTTGGATCATGGAGTCACCTGGGCTACCTCCTGCATCGAGGGCAGGGAGGGAGAGAGGGACAAAGAAAGGGCTCGAGGAACAAATTAGCCGAGCTTTTCTGTGACGTTCAGCTTGGAACTTTAGTTGTGTCTCACTGCCAGGATGGTGTCACAAGGCTGGTGGGAAACAGAGATTTCTAGCAAATCACATTGTATAGGCTCTGATCCTGTAAGGAAGTAGGTAGGACAGATGTCCATCACAAGGGTGGCTGCTAATTTGTCTTTGTTCTTTGAGATTTTAAAGAACTTAGTGTGGGAGATGGCAGGATCCAGGAGGTAGAGAAGGGATGACACAGAAATATGAGAGAAGGGAAGTGCTTGACCTTACTTTCTTCCAGTTACCCATGACCACCTCAGACCTCTGGGGTGTAGGAGAGGACTCAGCACTCTCCCCAGCTAGGGTGGCCAGGCTGCTCTGGTGGGTCTGCAGTACATGCATGAGTAGAACTCAGTAGCCAGAAGTCTATTCTGATAACTACAGCCTGGCTCACAAAATAAGTAGAGTTGGGTCCTCAACCTGTGACTTGTAACTCAGGCTCCATGGCCTTTCCCATCAAAGCCATACAGGACAGAGAGCCAGTCTCTGAGCCTCCCAAAAGGTCAATGCCTGGGTTTGAGGTACACATGGTTCTTCACTCAGGGTCACAACAAGTTCCCAGGCTCTTTGTTTTGGCCCTCTGGTTCTCTCAACTCTACAGGACTACCTTCAACACTCTCATCACAAGGGAGCTGGGAAGTGCAGGTAAAGCTGATATAATTGGAGACAATAATATGAAATTAAAAGTGCAAACCACATGTAGTCCCTTGGAATGGAGAGACTCCATGAGACCCTTCAGTGGAAACTTCTGGGTATGAGTCAGCACCAGTCAGGGTGGTACCCCGAATCTTATGCTCTCTGGCTCCAGTCACTTTCTGCACCCACGGAGACAATCAGCCTGTCAGGGTGGTACCCTCCCAAGTCTTATGCTCTCAGGCTCCAGTCACCTGCCCTAGGTGACTTTCTGTACCCACCGAGACATGAGTACAGCCACCTGCTTAAAGAAAACTCACTGAAGAAAGACCGTAGGTAGAGACACTGTTGGGTAGATACTAAATAAATGGGCCTTCATTCCTCCCACTTCCTTTTTCATAGAGGGGGCAACAGTGGTTCAATTGTTGTCACCACCTGACAGACCTGGAGCTGGAGTCTCTGTGTGTATTCAGGTGCACACTCATTTGTGTGTGCAAATGTGGAGGCCAAGGCAACCCCAGGTGCCATTGTCATTCTTCAAACACACCATTTGCCTTGTTTTTGGTTTAGGGTCTTTCATCATCTTGGAGTTTCCCAAGCAGGTGAAGCTGGCTGGCTGGGGAGCCTTATGTGTCCTCCTTCCTCCATCGCCCCAGAGCTGGGATAGTACGTATGATCATGACTGAACTTTTCATCTAGATTTTAAAGACTGAGCTCAAGGTCCTTTGTTTTCAAGGAAAGCACTAACCAACTGAGCCACTTCCCAAGCCCCTGGGCCTGAATCTATTCTGGGTTCTTTGCTTGTCTTCTAGGCTCTACCCTCAGGAGGGAGGGAGGTTTCCATCCTGTGAGACATTGAAGGGCCACACACGGACAGCCTATTCTTTTCCTATGAGACTGCTTCCAGAGACTTGGCCTTTGGTGCTAGCAAAGCCAGACTTCCCCACTGTGAATGAAAACTTCTCATCTCTTCAAATTGGTGAAGCTTCTCACTCAAGCAGAAAATGCAACATGATATCAAAGGCACACTGGGATCAGAGGTATTAGGAGGCCTTTATTGACCTGTCAGATCTCATCTCCAGGGGTGGAACTTCCTTTACCTGATCTCTGGAGTAATGTTCTTGCCATTTCATTCCCTGGCCCTGACTCCTGTCCTGGATACAATGACAGTTCCCACTGTGACAAGGACCTGGAGGCCTGGCACCTCTCTGAGGCTGCTGGATATGAAGGGGATCTGACAGCTGAGCCTCACTGGACGCAATGCCATAACACAAGATAACCTCCGCCTCCAACCTTTGATACAAGGAGGGCATCTGCCCTCTATGGAGTGGGCTTTTTGTTAGAACTTACTTGTTCCTAGGCACAGAACTCAGCGTGTCCCTTAGAGATGCATGTGGAGACAAGAATGAGTCTTGGGCTGTATTTCATGAGTAGTTCGTCCCATGGGGATCGGTGTCCCCTCCTGCCCTGAGGACACATTTCTGTGTGAAGCAGCTTCTATAAGATATTGTCATCATATCTAAATGTCAAATGTTAATCTGTGCTGTGCATCTTTCTAACTTGGCCCACTCTTGTAGGGTGTAGTGATGTCTCTGCACTACTCTGATTGTGACTGCAGACACTACTTTATGATTATGTTCTACCGAAGCGCTTTGCCAGGTTTTTTTCCCCCCAAGTACCTGGGTAGCCATATGGTAGCCGTGAGAAGTCTCCTTGTGGGAAACTCATGTTTGTATGCCTGTGTGCATCTGGCCACAGATAACATAGATAACAACTATGCCACAGACTCTGTCATTTGAAGTCCTCATTCCAGCCTGTTGTTTTGTTGTTCTGGGGCCAATAGTCACTCAGGACTCCCAAGGGCTGTTAATTGTGCTCACAAGGCATTTTTTGAATCTTACGTTTCTTCAAAGCAACGAGGAAGTTATGTGAGCTGTGCACACAAGTCCTAGGCACAGTGCTGGGCATGGAGGGAGGAGTGCTCAACCTCTTCCCTGAGACTATGGGATGGCAGCAAGGTGTCTAGACTGTAGAGTGGAGGAGTCATGGCCTCTCAAGCGCTAATTCCACCCTTATGTGACCTTGAGAAAAGAGATCTCTTTTCATATGAGGCTTGGGTTCCCGGTTCCCTGGTACTAGTCCCATCTCAGCCTCGCCATGTGCCCGATGACTTGCATTCTGCTCTGCCCATTCTGCTGGCCAGTGCTCACCAAAGTCTGAGCCTCAAGGGGTTCCAAAAAGCAATTTGTTGAAACTTTGACACAAATCTATTCAATACGAAATAGAGTGTAAATATTAAGCTGGGTACGATGCTGCTCACTTGTAAATGATCCTAGTACCTGGGAGGTTGAGGCAGGAGGAGTGTTGTGAGTCAGAGGCCGTATGGGGTAAATAGTGAATAACTAGACAGGACCAGCGTGAGATCCTGTCTCAAAAACAAAACAAACCAACAAAAGCCCATCCTACAAAGTAACTGATTCCAGACACTAGGGTGACAGTTACAATATGTGGCTAAGCTTTTGAAGGGAAATGCATTTTTTTTCTGGGACCAGAGTTTTGAAAACTTCTGTCAGTTCAACATCATCAACTCTACCAAGAGTGACAACCCTTTCTTGTCTATTTCACTTACTTGATAACTCCTTCCAGCCCCTCACTGGCATCCTGACAGAGCACCCTAGATTACCTCTGACTAGATGGGCAAACTGTTCCAAGTCACATATGTGGTCAGTGCCTCAGTTTCCCCCATTTGTAAAGCAAAGATGATGCCACCTAGATGCTTGAATTGATGTAGATGTTTAAACTGAATGAAGAGTTTCCAGACTAGTCCTGGTGCCTTCCTGGGGAGTTCTGAGTGATTTTACTCACAACTCATAACTCACGCCCTGGGTTGTGGTTGTTGCTTTACCTACTAATGATGTGCTGTCCTGTCTGAAGGTAGCCTTCCTCTGTGGCTAATAAGGTCTGTTCCTGGTGACTGCATCAGAAGTTTCAAGCCCAAGCCCCATGCTTCAGTTTCTATTTTGGAGTGCCTTCCAACCATTAAAGTTTCTGCCTGGTGTCTGTCTCTCCAGCAGGACTTGCTGATATTTGCTCATCATCTTTAGGAACCCCATGAACCTTGATGATGGCCATTACTCAGGACTCTTGAGTTGTGAGCCTTGAGGGGGAGAGACCCTGGGCACCTCTGAGGTTGAGGATTAGGAAAGAACACAGGTATTTGAGGAGCAGTTTATGTGTCCCTGTCATTTTGTTACTAGTTGCTGCACAGCTGGCTCAGAGCTAGTGAACAGATGCAATTAGCAAGAGAAATTGTGTTGCAGGAGTGGGAGGATGCAAGGCTGCACCTTCCACAGGACACAAACTCCACACAGAAGGGCAGAAATGAAGTAACCATCCATGGATGTGGTTCCTAACTGTGGCACTCTGTCCTGTGGGGATCTCTTCCCTGAAGCCCTGCTTCCCCATTAAGTCTTCTAGAAGAGACTCTCCAGCCCTGCTCAGTAAATTATTCTCTGCTCAGATGCTTGGCCTGGCCCAGGGACTCAGTCAGCTCCTTCTAGAGCCAGTCAATCGGCCTTACAATCCCTGAAGCTTATTTCCAGAGGTGGGTAATTGTATCATATTTGGGCATGCACACATGTGCACACACACACACACACACACACACACACAAACACTGTGCACACACACCGCACACAATACACATTGCATACATACTCACACATGCTACACATACACATTATACACACACGCAGGCACACACACCTGAAAAGGAGTTTAGGAGAGGACCACAGTACATTTACCTGGACAATTCAAGATGGGTTTAGCTGAATTAGATCTATGAGGAAGAGGGAAGAGATAACCCTCCCAGTTATCAAGTAGGAAATCAATGACTATAAATGGACACATAGCAACACAACACACTCACATTCACACACGCGTACACACCCACACATCAGACATCTCCGCATTTATGGATCTGTACACACAAACCCAAACAAACATGGAATGTCATCTATGTACAAATATGTGTGATGAGGAAGCACACAGAATCATGTATGTATATCTGGTAATGAGAAGTATTCTCAGAGAAACAGTAGAGCCAATGCTAAGGAATAAAGATGTTCTCTTAGATATGCCCTGCTCTTTGAATGCCAGCTGTTTTGGGAGAAGCCTTTAGAGCACCAGCAAAGGTGGCTCTGGGTTGCCCTTTCCTCTCTTTGACCAGTTCTGGCTGTCCTCTGAAGTCAATGCATGCAAGGAGGACTCAGGTGCAGCTAGAAGCTATAAAATGAACTTTCACTCCATCTCAGGACACCTCAAATTTGAGCAACCGTATCCCAGGAAGGAATGGGGGACAGTGAAGATTTACAGCCTTCTGGTCTAGACAAAGCCACAGAGCTCTTGCTTCAATTACATAACCATTGAGCCTTAGTTGAGTAAGTGAGTCAGCGAATCTTATCATCGCTGAGACTTTGGAATCCAGTAGCCATGGGCTCAGATCCTTGCTTTGTGCTGTGTCAGCTTCTCTAATTCCTTTAATGTTCATGATCCCTGCTTTTCCTATCTGTAAAATGGGCGCCACAATACCACATTCTTTAAATGTAACCTTGTCCTAACCAAGAGACTCTAATATTACAGTAGTCTCAACAAGGAAAGTCTCTTTCTCTCTCACACATCAGAAACAGGAGAATAGCCAGATTGTTGGGGAAGTTCTACCCAGGAAGCCTTCCCGACTCCCAGAGTCCCTCCCATCTGTGGCCTCCCCTTGGAAGTTGCCTTCATATGCATGGTCACAACCAAGTCATCACCATGTTTGCAGAACAGCAAAAGGAGAGAGTCCTCATAGTAAAGGCTTGCTATTGGAGTTGAGAGATGATCCCACTGATGTATACATGGCTTGCAATGATACTTCCTCCTTCTAAGTGCAGTCATGTGGCTAGACTAGCTGCAAAGGAGCCTTGGAAGATTCACGTCTCTATGGAAGAAGGGGTTTTGCTCTCAGATGGACAACCAGCTGTCTTATCATGGGCTGCCTCATGTGGTGTTAGTGACAGGGATTGTGTGCGAAGCTCAAGATCTGACGCACAGACAGAGCTTGAGAAATGAGAGCTATTATTTAACAATTTCAAAGGAATGCTATAATAATATGAATTATTATTATGCTCTTTTGGTGTGGCCAGGGATATGGGAGAAAAAAGGTCCCAGGCACAAGTTTTGGAGACGATGTGGATGGAATGTGAACTTTGAAGGCTGAACTGGTGTGGCCCCTTCTCTGGCGCATCTCAAGGTAACGTCTTGGAGGAGGTGAAAGTTTTTCTAGAAGGGTCCCTCAGGCAAGGGCTTGCATGTACGAATTCTGCAAAAGTAGGAGGCTGTAATGATGGTTGTGAGGCAACAGCTTGTCATATTTTGTGGCAGTGGTAAAGTGGGAACAGAGCAGGCCAGCAGGACAAGAAGCTGCTGTGTGCTACCTGCATCGAGTCCCACCACCTCCCCTTTCTGAGTTTTATCTTGTTCACATACTTAATAGAGACGAAGACACTTCCCCTTTGGGGTGGTTACAAGCTGAAGCAAGATAATGGGTGTGTTGCAAGTTCTGAACCTCTGCATGTGTGAGGAATTAGGGTAATTAACTAAAAGTGGGGGCATCCATCACTGGAAGCCAGGTGTGTCCCTCCACCCCCACAGGGGTTCATGTGGTGGTTGGGTGGGGCCTTCGTACCTGTCCAAGAGAAATGGTTGCCGTTCTCCCGGGAGTGGCCACAGAGCTGTCTGTCCTCATCAGTGTGTCCTTTCTGGAAATCGCTTCCTTTGTGTCACAAAATTGGCACAGTTCAAACCTCTGCTTCGAGAGTTATTTTCTTTGCATTTGCTAAATCCTCTTTTACCCAGAGAAGACAGAAAGCTCTGGATTTACTCCAACCTAGGGATCACCATGACTCTCAGGCTGTCCTTGTCTCCTTGCAAAAATCATAGTTTTATGTCTACACCCCTCAGTTTCTCCCTGTAACCTTCAGGAAAGGTAACTGGTTTCACAGGATTAAGGCAGCCCAAGTGAGGAGTCAGTGGAGAACTCAGTCTAGTTGACATGTGGGACAGTGGGGGCAACACTGAGTCGAATCCCTGGCCTCCTGCCTAGCTTTGGTTATTTCTAAGGGTGAACTGTAAAAGACTGTTCTGAAAATATGCACAGCCCAGATTCTCACATTGAACTTGAGGACACATTCAGTGTGCCATAATCTGTCCTGGACTGCGTTTTTGCCATTCTCTGGCAGCTAGAGAGAGTAATGCAAGGTGCAATCAGGACAGCAAGTGCTCATGGGCCTCTGAGGCTCATTGCTGGCCTGATCCTGCATTTAGACTTCATTGTTACTCTAGGAGTGGATGGGCATTTTTCACAGATCTGGGAGCTGAGGCTCCGGGAACAATATGGGTTTGCCTGAGACAGAACAAATAGTGGGAGAGGAGCCCTGTCTAAGTCCCATGTCCTTCAGGCTTCCCAGCGAGGACACTGGATCAAGAGCCTGGGGAGGGAAACTTTCCATCTTCTCGATGAAACTGATGCCACAGCCCTTGCTTGGAGAATCCCTTCCAGACACTCTATTTTGGGATAGGTGGACCTCTGGAGTGTGTCCTGTTGAGGGGCATCTCCAGACAACTGAAAGTCTGCTTTGGACAGTTGTGGTTCAGCTTGTCTATATCCAGTATTAACATGCTAGGCTTTTTGGAGGCCAGAGTCCATAATAGAATCTACTGGCTCTTAATCCCTCTCTGTATAGGGATCCCTTAAACATTAAGACATTCAGAATATTTTGGAGGCTCAGGAGATGGCTCAGTGGATAAAGTTCTTGCTGTATAAGTAATGGGGACTGAAGTTTGGATATCCAGAACCCACGTAAAGCTGGTAGCATAGGTCTGTAATTCTAGCACTCTTGTGGTGAGTTGGAAGACAGAGATGAGAGGGTACCTTTAAGCAGTGGAGAACAACTAGAGATTCTGTAGAGGTGGAGGTGAGGATCAACACGAGAGAGATCATTCCATGACATACATGCCTGTACTCACAAACACCACACACAGGAACATGCACATACACATATACACCACACACACATGAAAAAGAGAAGAAAGTATTTTAAATAGCCGTTCAGCATCTTAATAGAAATAGCATACAGTGTGCCTAGTATTGCCAATTCATAATAAATGGAAACACCCCTGTATGCTATTCATCAAAGCATCTCTGTAAGTTGACAATAGCTGGACATATATAACAGGCAGTTCACAGAGGAAACACAAAGAGCCAATGAGTGTGCGGAAAGTTAGTCACTTTCCCCAATAATCAGAGAAATGCAAATTAGAGCAACAATAAGACATTATTTACATTCATCAGATAAGCAGAAATTCCAAGTCTGATACTATCTAATGATGGCTAGGATATAGGAAATATCTTTATCTCTTTTCTGTTCGTAGGAGTATAAATCAAGGCAGCCAGTTTGCAGGGGAACATGGGAGTTACTATTTAAACACAACAGGCACACATACCAGGGCTTAGTAGTTTTCATCACTGCTAGTTCTTATAGTGTACAAGATAAAAGACACACTGAGTCTAAATACCAAAAATACTGGCGGTAGATCAATCACCTGAACATGGAAGGTCTTTTTAAAAAAATATCTAATGAAATATTTACACAATGTGATATTGTACAGCAATTTAGATGAATTATCAAGATAACATGTACTACAGAGGAGACACTCTCTGTGGGCTGTCATGAAAATTCCTATTTT
This sequence comes from Lophiomys imhausi, assembly GCA_907164525.1. Classification (NCBI taxonomy): domain Eukaryota; kingdom Metazoa; phylum Chordata; class Mammalia; order Rodentia; family Muridae; genus Lophiomys; species Lophiomys imhausi. The sequence goes on from CAJQZJ010008773.1 coordinate 16,315,421, forward strand.
AACAAACTTCCAGCTGATGCCGATGGCAAAGCGTTATAGTCTGAGAGGTCTCTGCTAGTGCGAACCACACATACAATGATTTATTTACGCGTTGGGTGTGTGCACATGACACATCACTTGTCTGAAGGTCAGAGCGCTCCTTGGAGCAGTTGGTTTTTTCCTCCCACCACGCAGGTTTTAGGGATGGAGCTCGGGTCGTCAGACCTGGCAGCCAGCGTTTACCCACTGTGAAGCTCAATGGCCCAGCACTCAGGCTGTGATGGTTATTCTTGGCTGTCGACTTGACAGCATCTGGAATCAACTAAAACCCAAATGGGTGGGTTTGCCTATGAGAGATTTATTCTTTCTTAAGTGAATCATTTGAAGTGAGAAGACCCACTTTTAATCCAGATCTCTGAGGTGGGAATATCCTCCTTCAATTCAGGCCACACGTTCTGTTACTAGCCCATGCAAAGGGCGTGAGAGGAGGAGCTTGATCTCTATGCCTGGTTGCTCTCATTGGCAAGTCCTTTCTTTCACTAGCATTAGAGCCTACTTTGGGATTCCAGCGTATTGACTGAAGACCATCTGAGACATTGAGCTTCATCAACTGAACAATTACTGGATTCTAAGACATTCCATTGGTAGATAGCAATGGTTGGATTTGCTTGATAATATTCTGTGAACCATTCTAGTAAATCTGTGTGTGTGTGTGTGTGTGTGTGTGTGTGCGTCTGCGTCTGTGTCTGTGTGTCTGTGTGTGTATGTTCATTCTATAGATTCCATTCCTCTGGAGAACCCTGATGAATATACAGGCTCTTAAATCTTGTTACACATTTGTCTATGTCTGTAAACATAAGGAAACATACCCAGGAAGAGTTCAGGAGGAACTCTTTGAGCCTCTTTGAGGGAGGTCATGGAATGAAAATCATCTCAGTAAAGGATAAAGAACAACTCTGAGGCCTCAGAGAATGGATTGAAATCTTACTTTTTAGCTTCCTAGCAGTGGGTCTTTGTGCACATTCTTAACTTTCCCAGCTTCAAGATTCTCCTTTGGAAAATGTTGTCAAGAATATGGTTATCCAGGAAGAATGCACTTATGGCATTTTGTTCTTGAGATAGTATCTATCATTTTTACCTAGAACTTGTCAGTTTGGTTAGGAGGCTAATCATGAAATCCCAGAGATCTGAGTATGTCCACCTTCCCAGTACCATGATTGCAAGTTCAGGATACCTCCACTTAAAAAACAAAACAAAACAAAAAAACATGGATTATATGGGTAGAAATCATGTCTTCCCACTTGCATAGTAAGCACTTCATTATCTGAACTATCTCTCCAGTCTCAGTCAGTTTTTTTTCCATTTCACACATCATTCCTTTAAAATTAAAGTTTAGAAAATAACATTTCATAGTATTACCCTAACAGCAGTATTTGTGGAGGCTGTGCACTGCAGGCATAAGGACACACTCTGATCACACATTAGTTTTTGCATTTCACAGACATATTTATAATTTAGCTATGAAGGTCCATAAACAGCCCTATTCTTTTTTTAATTAAAAATTAAAATTTCATATCTGTGTACTATATTTACATCTTTTTCTCCCTGTAACCCTTCTTGTATGCCATCCCTCAAATTTATGGCCTCTTTTCCCTTTATTATCATTTTAACAACAATTTTAAAAATGTCCTTTCCTCTCCTTCCCAATTTTTCTCCAACCACAGTTACTTTGGAGTTTCCCACCCTCAAACCTGCCTGAATGTCTCAGCTGATAACAAGGACTTCCTTAGCTAAGCTGCCCGTCAAGTTCTTTAAAGTCGGTATCAATTTAACGTCTAATTTTCACTTGCCTGATTCTTGATTTTGTCACACAAACAAAAGCCCTGAGACAAGCCCCCAAAGAAAACCTTCTCTCCTCCTTCTACTACTATTTCTCAGCAACTCACTGGAGTGCAGCAGAGAGAGCCCAGCCCTGGGAGTGTGGGCATGTGGAAGGGGCAGGCCGCTGCCACACCAGATTCATCAAGACAGCAGTGTAATTAAGCCTGACTGTCAACAGGCCTGTTTTTAAAGCAAGTCACTGCTACTATAAAAGGTTCCTTTTCCCTGGGTACGTAATCCTATTTTTACATTGAGCAATTGGCCATGAAACCTTCTTGCGTTAAGCAGATATCAAGTTAACTCATGTTCTCCTCAGCAAGAAAATGGTGATGGCAAAGAAGTGCTGAGAGGCCTCCTTTCTGGGTCTGTTTTTTTTTTTTTTTTTTTTTTAAATTTTTTTAAGTGTGCATGCTTTTAACATTTTTTTTTTTTTTTTTTTTTTTTTTTTTTTTTTTTTCAAATTTCTTCAAGTGTGCATGCTTTCAACATTGTTTGTTTGTTTGTTTTGTTTTTTTCTGAATCTTACACCAGACAACGTTATCTCGGCCTGCCACTGTGACTCTACTCACAAACCTTTTTTTTTTTTTCCTAGATAAATCAGCTGAGGTTTAGAGAACTCTCAGCTCCTGTGTAGATGGGGTTCTCTGCTGGTTTGGTACTTCCACTAATGTTGCTGTTTTGCAGGACAAGGGAATAGCAAACTGAGTTTCTTAAAGCCTCAGCCTTAGTTTCTTACCTGTAGACATGGCTGTAAACACCCTACCGGAGGAGGCTTCTGTGGGAGCTGAAATTACTGGCACGAGGTGTTTACCTCGCCGCTGGGTCCTGTGTAGGTAGGTGCATTGCAAGCCTCACTACATACAAGTTAAGGCAGCAGGAAAACCACAGCTAGGGTAGGGTATTTAGGGCGGATGTGTGGACTACATCACGGGTTGGCTACCACACACTTTCCTTATTCATCACTTTGTATTTTATATGGTCTATTGATACAAGCACAGCAAAGCTAGATATCTCAGAGTCTCTTGTAGCTGGAAATCTGCACCTGATCTGAATTCTGCCGATGGACATACCAGGGAAGAACAAGTAGCAGGAGACTTTGGTTGTTAACACAACAAGATCAAATGTGTGACAGAGCTATAGCAGAAGGTTGTTATTTGTGGTGGGAGGTCCCTCTGGTGAAGTTTGTAGAGTCCGTTATTCAGTAGCAGAGATTCTAACGTGTGGGCTGCGGAGACCTTGGGTTTAACAGTGCAGTGCATTCGTTTTTCCTTCTAGCAGAAGGTCCCCTTGGCCATGCTGGATTGTTTAGTACCCAAATTCATTTCCCCTACTCCTCCTACAAAATTTATGAACTATATTAATCTTTCTTAGTAAATCCCTTTCTACTTAAACTGACTAGGTTCTGTTGTTTGAAAATAACATTCAGAGAACAACATAGCCTCGCCCAGAAATATGGAACTGGAAACACCCTTTTTGAGTATTCAAAGTATCTTTTAGTGGATGGTCAATGCTTTGAACCAAGGAGTTTTAAATATCTAATGCATTTCAGGTTGTACCACCAAGCAAGGAGCAGAGACATAGCAGGAAACAGAGATACTTTCTAAATTTTCATTTTATGAATTCTCTTAATTATTTGTGCTGACTTTAAGTGATAGTGCCAATGTGCCTAGAGATATTGCCTATAACAGGGACATTTAAACTTCAAAATCAGATTATGATCCTGAAAAGCAGGAAAACTTCCATGCCTCCAAATGTTAGACTATGTCTATGGGTAACAGTTAGTGTTGTTCTAAATAGTGGGTAATGGAAATCCAAAATATATGTTTTGACAGAATTAACAGGGGTTCTTCATGGCAAAGAGATGGTGTAAGGAACCCTCCTTTCTCTCTCTGTCTCTCTTTGTCTCTCTCTCTCTGTCTCTCTCACACACACACACAGAGAGAGAGAGAGAGAGAGAAACACACAGAGATTATGTAGCCTGATACATCTAGATCTCAGGTCTGTCACTTGCTGAGTGACCCTGGACAAATCAAAAGTAGTCTCCATGTGTCTGTATTGGTTAGTTTTTGTTGCTTTGATATAAATCTTGATAAGAAACAACTTAGTGGAGAATGAGCTTATTTTGGTTCACAGTTCCAGAGGGAGTAATGTCTACTATGTAGGTAGGAAAGACATAGCAGCAGGAATGTAGAGGCAGGAGGTTGGCCTGGCTATGAGGAAGCAATGAGAAAAAAGAGGAAATTAAAAGTGGAACAGGGTATAAAACGTTAAAGCATACTCCCAGTGATATACTTTCTCCAGTCCCACCTCTTAAAATTTCCACACCCATTTCAAACAACACCATCCATCATTTGGGGACCCACTGTTCAAATATATGAGGCTATGTGGGGACAGTTCTCATAAAAATTATGACAGTGGCCTGCTGGTTATGTGGCAGGAGTCAAATGCGATTAACCTATATCGATACACCACCACAAAGTAAATATTCAACCTTAGATAATGGATCCTTCTGATTTTCTTCTTACCTATTGTAGTCCACATAGAGGTCTAAACCAACCAGTTCTTGTGATTCTGAAGCACTAGGTGTGGATTAGATTTTGAGATATCCAGCAGTGTTTGGCCTCTGCAAGGGAAGTTCTCTAGATCCCCAATGGTAAGGTTTAAAAAAAAAATTAAAAGCTCCTTTTGCAGTGCAGGTATATATTCATGGAATTTATGAGCTATAAGGCATGGAGGCGCATGGCTTAACCTCTGGTGGAGGAGGAGGCTCAATATTTACAGTGCTTGCAGAGCAGGAAGAGCCTCATCAGAACCCACTAAAATCTAGGCAGATGTGGTAGCCATGCTCCAAAGGCAAAGACAGGAATCCCACACCGTGCTGGGTGTAAGATGAGCCATTTTGGTGAGCTCTGGGTTTGACTGAGAAACTCTGCCTCAAGAAGTATAAGGTAGAAGAGTGATGTGAAAGAGTCCCAACATTAACCTTCAGCCTCCACGGGCACATGTCCACATACACATGCACCTACACACTTGTGAATATGCATACATACTTGCACATCACACACGCATACACCAAGATGAAAACTAAGAATCAGCCTTCATACCTGTCAGCACAGTATGTATCTGGGTGGATGTACTGTATTTATATATCAGAATTGTATGTGCATATCTTTGTACTG
>CAJQZJ010008773.1:16320469-16340816 GCA_907164525.1 Lophiomys imhausi
TATCTTTGTACTGTATTCATATATCAGAATTGTATGTGCATATCTTTTCACACATGCATGTACATAACATTTATCTATCTGCATGATACATGTACATATCCAAGATAGGAACTCTATCTGTGTGATTAGCCTCCAGGAATTTCGGTGACCTTGTGATAAGCAGGTGACCTTTAGCATCCTGGAGTCTGGAGAGGGTTCCCCTTACCATGTTTGTCTCAGTCCTTAAATCTTCAGGTCAGCTGCTAATTGGCTAAAGCAGGAGGGCACAGAGCAAATGGATTACACATGCTGAGTGACCCCTGACATAAATCTACCACTTTGGGGGTGGATTTGTGACAGACACTCATCCTGGCAGTGGGTTGTGCTCTGTTTCTTCTTTAGACAAACAAGGCAACATCTCCACCAGTGTCCCTGGAAAGTCTAATGGGGCAGGGGTGACGTTCATCTAGTGAACTCTGAAGGTGCACAGAGATGGAGAACATTAAGGGTTGGTGACTTCCATGATGTCACGGGCAAGCTTTGCAAACTGTCTTCCTTTTAGTTAGGTTTTGATACCCACACAAGTGAGCTTTAAAAAGCTGAGTAAGAAGCTTGCCTGTATTCTTAGACTCAAGTTTTCCAAGAGTTAGCTTAGCTATAAATTAACTGGTCTCCAAAATACATAGATGAACTGCCTTGTTTGGAGACGTCTCCAGTAGGGCACCAGCTGCTCTTCTGAAGCTGGTGGCTGCAACACTGCCGGCACATTTAGAAATACTTATCAGTGACATATTGAGAAAAATTTACCTACAAAAGCTATGTCTTCCTCCATGCAAATCAGGCCCCAATTCCCCACAGATAAGGATCTTTTTGATGGAACGCCTGCAGAATCCTCAGCTCTTAATTCTTTCATTAGTATTCCAGGCAGCTGGTAGCTGAATAACAGAGAAAACTGTCTGAATCGCTGTGTCTGAAGCCTAATATTGATTTGTTTAATAGTGTCAGGAAGTCAAAATTCACAAATCTCCTGTCGATTGTTTATGAGGCAGTTAGCAGAGAATTGGTTGCCCTTGCTTAATTAATAACTCATTACTGAAATTTGATTATATGCTCGAATGCTTCAAATGGGTTCTAACGGGGCGGCAGTGGAGTGGGGCAGTGATGAGGTAAGGCACTCCGAGGACAAGCTTCCCTCTGGAGGCTTCTGCCATAAATGTCCGCACATGTGAACCATGTAGGCTTCCTCCAGTGTTTCTCCCCAGAAACACTCCTGACTGCCAGTAACTGTGTTATGAAGGTGGTCTAGAGGCCCACAGACTAGAGACTTACTGTATTTGAAGTCTGGGGTGACAAGCGTAATTGATTGGTTACTCCATCAGGCAGATGTCACAGGGTTCTGGATGGACTCAGTATAGGGGAAGGAGCTGGAGGGAGAGGAAGAGCAGATAGGAGCCCAGAACACCGTCTGTCTCATAAGCACTGAAATCTCAAAATAGAAAAAAAAAAAAAAAAAAAAAAACAGTGTGGCTAGTCATTACCCTGGATAGACAGGACGTAGAATCGGAACTGAGGTCTGCTCAATGGGGACTTGGGGCTGGTGCTCCCTGTGGCCTAGTGCCAGGGGCAGATGGAGAAATGAGGGCCCATGTTAAGGTGATGCCAGAGGACAAGCGTGTCTGTGCTCTGTTTCCAGATTAAAGTGGAGACTTAGAGCTAATGTGGAAGGGCTGGGCTCAGGTGTATGTGGAAGAGCAGCTCTTCCCCTCTGAGTTACAATGAGGGCACTGTCTTGTATGACTCCTGTAGAGCTCCTGGGTCACCCCGCTGTCCTCATCCTTCTCCCCAGGTTGAAGCTGGTCCAGCCTTATGGGCCCATGTATCTCTGAGCCCCCTGTATTTTCATCTAGCAACCAAGTGAGGAAACAGAAGAAGAGGGTTGAGCCCCTTCCATGTAACATGACTACCGTGTGGGGGCTGGGTGATTGGGGACAGGTACAAGACAAAGGGGAAACAACTGTGTCTCACACTCAAGCACTGCTGTACTGAGTCCTTAGTGACCGGAAGACACTCTTTCCTTCTTTTCTGTGGGTTCAGCTTACTGGCTGGGCTGTCCAGGTCATGAGCAGTCACGGGATGTGCCACAGGTACATACCCCTTGCTGACTTCTGTATCAGGTAGAATGCAGGCAAAGTGGGACCTGCTGGGCTGGCCAGTCCACCTGACGCCTTCCTGGTGTTTGCCATGAGGCAGATTGGTCAGGGGCCTCACTATGTTATCTCAGATCATCTTTGTTCTGGAAGAAAGGAAGGGTTACATTCTAGATTCCAGGCAGCTGACTCATAGAAAACTTCCGAGAGCAGCACAAAGTGTGGGATGTCTAGTAACAGGCTCCTCTGAAGGGGACAAAAGGCACAGCTGCCAGGCACTGTGCTTACCTCCTCAGGAGTCATCTGCTTAGGGAGTTGAAGAACCACTTAGTGCTGGACAACCTCTATAAAGGACCATAGGGATTGCAGGGCTAGTGGTCACTGCCCAGAGGGGCCAGAGAGCTTCTGTAAGGAGGTAGGACCAGCATGAGGCCTTGAAGTGTGGGTTGAATTTCATTGGGTTGGGGCCCAGAGCATTCCAGGCAGGCCCAGGAGCAGGCTGGTCAGAGGTAGGTTTCGGGACCGGCGACCAGCCATGGTAATATGACCAGCCTGTCTCCTGCCTGTGGTCTTAATTGAACCAGCCAAGCTTTAAAAATGAACAGTTGATCATTTGATTAAGAAGGGCCTTTGACTCTTTCAAGACCCACGGAGACTGATTCTTATCAGTGTGGATTGGAACAGTTTGCATGGAGGAATGAATGCTGGCTAGACACGAGAAGGACTGTTTGTGCTGGCCCTGGGGCCAGACTGACTTGTACTTTTTCAACGTTGGGTCCCTTGGTACGGTGGGTGTTTGGGGCTTAGGCCAAGCCTGCTACCCAGTGAAGGGTTGCTGAGTCCCAGCGCTCTGCTTGCTTCTTCTGGTGACAAGAGAGCCGTCAAGCCTGGAGGTACCACCCGGGCCTCTGCAGCAAAGCCGTCTGCAGCAGCTGTCACACAGCTCCCTTCTGCAGCAGCCGTCACACAGCTCCCTCCTGCAGCAGCCGTCACACAGCTCCAGTCTGCAGCAACCCTCACACAGGTCCCATCTGCAGCATCAGGAGAGTTTGCTGCTGTTGGGCTTTACTTGTCAAATTGTTGTAAAAGACTTTCAGTTATACAGAGGGAAAAACGTAGAGTTAACTCTTAAAAAAAAAAATTCTAATTTATTCTGCTTGATTGTGCAGCTGGAATGGGAAGGTAGCTGCTGTTTGTGGTTAAATAACCCTGACAATTTCTTAAAGAAATGATCTTCAAAGCTTTAACGGGTCAGCGGCTCAAAGTACAAAGGCAAGATTGATTTTCATCCTCCTACTCTTTGTTCCCAGAGTTTAAAACAGACACGTTTGGGTAAATTAGTTTGTCTATGTTATTAATGGAAGAAGTTATTAAACTCCCATAAATATGTTCTGGTATCTTACTTAAAATGCCGAGTTTGTTTTAAGAGGAGGAAAAACAGTCAAAAGAAAAACATGGAAAACGGCAGAGGGGTTGATTTGTGCTTTCTGTTTTGTTTGTTTTGGTTTTTTCTTTTCTAGAGATGAACTTGGATTGGTGATCTGGAAAAAGGATGGTTCCAAGTAGTAGGGATCATGGCCAAGGTCATAGGGCTGGTGTTGGTGGGATGCAGGGGTACTGTCAATGTCCTTTCCTTAACAGAGTAGATGACATGGGATATCCAAGGGCCCCAGATAATATTTAACGGAAACTGAAAATTTTTCCTTGCTTTTCCAAGGCTAGGAAGACAGCTCAGAGAGTAAAGTGTTCCCCAGAACCTACATTAAAACAAACCAAACCAACCAACCTACCAAACACAACATAGCACTGTGGGATCGCTGGGTCTCTCGTTGGCTGGCCAGCCTAGCAGAATTGTTAAGTTCCAGGCCAATGAGAGACCCTGCCTCAAAAACAAGGTGAACAGAATTCTGAGGAGCAGCATTCAGGGCTGACCTTTGGCCTCCACATGCATCCTCATGCGTATATACACACATGCACACACATGGACTCTAAAAGCTGGCCCAGTTGACAGAGCAGCTTCCACGCCTCGTATCTTGGGCTAGAGTGCAAAGGTTTGGCCACAGGACCCACCATGAGCCATTGCCCAAGTATATGGGGCTCACAGCGACACCTCTTGTCTGTGTGGGTTCATGAGTTACAAGCCATCAAGTTCAGTGCGTTTCTTTTTTCTTTCTTTTCTTTTTTTTTTTTTTTTCTGGGTTCACAGTGTGAACCTGGGAGTTCTGCTCACAAGGACTTGTGAGTTTTACTCTGCAGGAAGGTAAAGGCAAACTTGAAGTTACTTTTCTGGTCCTTGAGTAGGAAAGTAAAACACAGAAAACATTTGGAAATAAAGAAATACATTTGGAAAGAAGGGCCAAAGTACAGCCAGTTGTCAGTTAATGGTGTTTTCTATTTGACTTTTCTCAGAGCCCAGAACCCTTGCTTGTGTGAATGTATGTACATGTGAAAACACACACACACACATACACACACACATTTACATTTACTGAGTGGTCAGTATACCTGGTCTAGTACATACTGATTTATTCCCTCCAGAACTACTTCACCAAGCACATGCACACACACACATTCACAGGAAACACACACAGAGAGGTCTGTCTGGCACTGTTATCCAGAGAGCAAGACCTGTGATCCTCGAGTCCAGATAGACCTACTGACTCCACCACTGGGGCTCTGCCCTACTCATTCTTCATCCACACATGTGAAGACTAGTTTACATGGGCACAGCTATATCATGTATACCTACAACATGGTGGGGTCATGGATAAGCATGTTCCGTGGTAGTCACCATGATTAGCATGAAGAAGACCCAGTTCTTCTACTTCCTATAGAGTCATGATATTCCAAATGGTGCTTTCAGCAGGGGAAAAATGCTAAACACATTGGGGAGACAACTACATTTCATACTTAGACCTTCCTGTCTTCTTCCAGCAGCCCTCGGAGGTGCCATGAAGCCTTAGTGGATGTTGGGGCCAAACTCTGGTCCTCTGCAAGAGCAGAATGTACTCTTAACCAACAAGCCATCTCTCTGGCCTTTGAACACCATTTGCAAAACCTGAACACAGTAGTTTACAGCATTTCAATTGTTGCTTACAAAGCCCTGTAACCTCCCATTTCTTCCTGTCCTCTTGCCATCAGATAGTCTGATGGTACATGGAGAATTGACTCAGGAATATCCAGTTCCTGGGTTCAGATTTACCAACCCCTGAGCGCTGCCTGGCTCATCAGCCCTGGAAGCTGAGCTCTTTGTCCTGCCAACATTCATTCTTTGAAGCTGCTTCAGGATGAAGACTGTGTCCGATGGAAATGGGCTCTTTTTGTTTCAAAGAAGCCACTTCAAGGTACTCAGGAGGGCCAGGATTCGGTATAAGGAATTACTTTAGCAAAGCTTTTGTCTGTCTCTACATTTTATTAATTTTTTAATGTTCTGATCATTTTGATGCATTAAGAATTTTAGTGATTAAACATCAGATGTGTCTCACGGAATGTTGACATTCAGTAACCATGTCACTGAAACGAACTTCGTTGCTAACATGTCAGCTTGGCTTCCACACACTTACTCTTCATGTGTGTTTTCAAGAACACCTGTGTATATCGTTTAATCTCTCTGAGCCTCATCTCTCCAGTGGGGCAGGGAACAAAGACTTCATAGTACATGTGTGAAGACTAAGTGAATTAATGAATGCCCGAGGAATTGGAAGGGCGTTGGCAATAATTTCAGTTATTCTCTTTGAAATTCTCGAATGGGCATCACTCATTCATTCACTTCTTCATACCTTCCACCAGCGAGCTCTTTGAAAGCCCAGACCCCTGACCTCTTTTACTCTCTCCCTGTGTCCTTTGAGTCCTGTTGCATACACTAGAGGAATGAGGCTTTTGCATTCTGGGACTACTGAGTATAAGATGCTTGGTGGTCTCAGTCTCAGGGACTCACTTGTACACTGGTAAGCCCAAGTGGTCACGATGGGCTGTCTTGAGGATGGGAAGATCTTGGTGCTGCACAGCTTAGTCAGAGTCCAACTCCTTACGTGTCCTATCCATTTCAGAAGGCGTGCAGGGCCAGCCTCACTGATATCAAGGTCTCAGACCTCCTACCATAAGCCCCATTCCACACCCGGGCATTCTTGGGATCAAGAGATCCACCAGGAACACTGGAGACGAGTCTGGTGAGCCTCCTTTGGCCTTTCTGGCTGCTGACGGGTAGGGAAGGAATTGACACTTTTCCTCTGGGTCCTTGAGTCTGCTGGCTGATAAAGTAACTGGGCTCATACGGGCTGCCATCTTTCTGAGTAAGCTTCTTTCTCTATCTGTGGTTAGCTGAAGGGGCAGGAGACTTTGTTCCTGTCATCTGGGCAAGAGATAAATGGACTATTGAGCATCATCTCTCAGATTAGTTGCATCAGATTTGGTGGTGGTGGAAGGAGGCGGGAGACAAGAGCCAGAGGCAGAGCACAGGCTCAGAGCTGATACTGGTTTGCTTCAACCACATTCACTGGCTGTATCAGCTACTCTTTTCCTTTGTTTCACCAGGTGCCTGTTAAGGGAGGAAAGACTTATTAGAGTGTGTGGTTCAGAGGACACAGTCTGTTACGGCAAGGAAGGCATGGTGCTGCAGAGGGTCGTTCTATAGCAGTGAGGATTTTTGTCACACACTTCTCTCATGGCAGGGGCAGACTGGAAGCAGAGTGTTCAAGTTGAAAAGTGGGGCTGGGCTACAGTCTTCAAACGCCTGTCCCTGTGACCCAGTGACCCACTTCTGCAAGACAGGCATCCGGCTCCAGAGATTCTGCAACCTCCCAAAGTAGTCTCACCAGCTGGGAACCAGGTGTTCAAAAACAGGAGCCCATGGGGGACATTTCAGGCTCTGACCTTAACACTACCTGAATACACAAGGCCAGCCTAGATTCAAAATCATATTTTACAAAAAGATACACTCCCTTCTGAGAGGAAGAACCACAGAGTCCCACTGTGGAGGGACTCTGGGTGAGGGCAGAGGTGAGAACTCAGAACTGTCTAGAAGTTGTAGGAGGTAAGGAGGGCTGAGCAGTCAACAGGTCTTAGAAGAGAGAAGTGGATGAGGAAACTGGAGCCAGGAACGAGGGTTTTGAAAGTCTACTTACCTTCTTGACTCCCTGTAGGGAGCAAGTTTGGCCTGATTATGAGAATGGCTTACCTCTGACCAGCCATGTTGCTCTGAATACACCTTAGCCTTTATTTTCCCATCTGAAACATGGAATTGCAGTTCATATGTGGTAGGGCTTGGATTTGAGCCTGTCCACAAAGCTCACATGTTGAAGATTAGTGATTGATTTGGTCATGAGAAACATGATCTATCTAAAGCATTAATCCAATGATAGATTCATTATTGGAAGGCAAATGAAACTTATAGGGGTGGGGCTAGTAGGAGTTGTAAATGACCAGGGGCATGTCCTTGGGGGCTATGCCATTTTTTCTTGTGTGTGTGTGTGTGTGTGTGTGTAGTGTATACATGTAATGTGTGTGCAGGCATGTATGGAGCCCAGAAGACTGGTGTCATCTGGATCACTTCTCAACCTTCTTTTTTTGAGGCAGAGTCTCTCACTGAATGCAGAGTTGGGTGTTTCAGCTAGGCTGGCTGACCAGCCACTGAGGCCTTGGGATCAACCTGTCTGACTCACAGTGTTGGGTTACAAGCACATACTGCCACGCTAAGCTCTGTTTTAGTGCAGGTATTGGGAATCGAGCCAGGTGAAGGGCTGCAGCCTTCCAGAGGCAGACCTCCTGACTCCAGAATTGCTACTTTGTGCTTTCCTTCTTGTTTCCAAGCATCTGAGAAAAGAAGAAAACCCAGAATCCCAGGATACTCCAATCCTCAGGCTATTACATCAAGAACTCAGCCATATCCCCAGTGGTGGTTATTTCTTATTTTGGGAATCCCTCCACTTCTCTCTCTCCTTCATAATTATCATTAAGTGAGCAACTTTGTAGCATGCTCCTGGCCCCATACTCCTGGCCCCATGTTGTTCTGTGTGCTCATCACGTATGTTCAGCAGTGCATTGAGTCCCCTGACACCAAGAGCCAAACGTCATCTTTTCTCTTTGTTTACTTTAGCTATTTGCCACAGTGATGGCACTAAAACATTGTTTCAGAGGATCATTGTGAGGCCGTGAGTCTAGCATGTCTCTGATGAAATATGACTGATATCAACCAAGTAGAAACTAACAGCAAAATATGACAAAAATAGTAAGTAACAAGGACAATAAGAATTTCCCACTGGCAATTAGGCCTGGAGTTTTCTCTCCTGGAAGTACCCCAGAATTATTTTGGCGAAACAAGTTATTAGAATTGGCCACTGGTCACTTGGGCCCCATCCCTCCCTTCACATTGTCTCCTAGGGTTCCGTTAGGGTGTAGGTAACACCACTTCTAACTCTGGCCCTCTACATAAGGGAGAAGAGGTCTTCTCCAGGAAGCAAGGAGGTCCTTCTTCAGGCCGAGGAAAAACACTCTAGTTGCTTCCCACGCTCTAGTGTCTCTGGGTGGGAACAATCGGAGGATGACCAGAAAATACATCTGATTCCTTCCCCAGCAATCTTGGTGGCCACTAGATGCACATGGTCACTGAGCTTGTGGGAAGTGGCTAGTATAGAAAGGACTTACTATTCAGAAATGAATCATTTGTGTGGGCTCACATGGCCAGTAGGTCCTATACTGAAGATAAGTTCTAGACATACAGACTTCTACCACCATACATCAGCGGAAACATTTGAGAACCTTGTCTTGGGCAATGTGGGAGCCAGGTGAAGGGCTGCAGCCTTCCAGAGGCAGACCTTCTGACTCCAGAATTGCTACTTTGTGCTTTCCTTTTTGTTTCCAAGCATCTGAGACAAGAAAAACCCGAAATCCCAGGATACTCCAAAAGCCAGGCAAACTTGGCTTCTTTGTCTCCTTGCCTATTCCAAGTTACTTACAGCTTCCAGAAAGTCCCATTTCCTCATTCTGTCAGGTGCCAAAGAGAAACAGAGCCTTGGTGGTCTCCCCAAGAACAAAGGCAAGAACCCATGTCCTCCCTGGTGGATGATGGGTTTGCAAATACATGGTCCAGTTGTGAACTTGGGGGAACATGTTGATAGCTCAAGCATCTAAGTGTGTGCACATGCACATGTGTACACACACACATGCATGCACACATGCACACACAAGCACACATGTATACACACATGTACACATTCATGCACACATGTATATATACACACACACATGTATACACACGCACACACATGCTGGCTCAGATAGATACATGCACATACTTCCTTTAGGAAAGAAGTTGTTCTTGGAAAGCTGAGACATGATGCCTTGGTATGGAAAAGCTCATGGGTTTGCCTTGATTTTAATTGGTTTTTAAAAGATGACAAAGCAAAGCTACCTCAGGGTCTGCCTTTGAAAGTCATAGGAATTTATTTCAGGACCTTCCTTAAGTACCCCGACCTCCACCTCTATCATCGCCTTTCAACTCCAGCAGCACTAAATGGTCCAAGCCAATCCCAGTCTTCCTACAGATGCTGATGAAAAATGTCACCCTTTGTCCTGCCGCCAATCCTTCAGTTTTTGGAGATTTCTTAAAGTTGGATGACATTGCAGGGCCCTGGAGCCCTTTAAAGCACAGTTTCCTTCTGGAGCCTTCTGAGCTGAGTGCAGCCGACCGGCAGTTCCTTCATAGGCTTTCTGCAGTGGCGAGGGTGAGATTAGCTTTTCTGCTATCACTGTAATTTACAAGGCTCACATCACCATGTAACAACTTGGTGATTACATGGAAAATATCGTATAAATACACAGTAATTACAAGTTCATGCAGATTACTTGGGATATACATTTGAAGTTACCGAGTAGTTCAAAGATTAATTATCCTGTAACTGGCAGTATTTAAATCATTTTTCCCCTTCATATATAGATACATCGAGGTCGACTTCAAGGCAGCCTAGGACAGGAATGCCATGAGTATGATCTGAAAAGAAAAAATGAAATTTGACAGGCATGGATTATTTAAAGCATGCTTGTGGGAGCCGAACAGCCACTACACTTTGATGCAAATCGTAGGGGAAAAAGAGCAGGGGGATGGCGTGGAGGGAAAGAAAGGTGCTGACCAAAGTGAGGGCTTCCTGCCGGGAACTTGAAATTTAAACAAATAATCATTTAAATGGCAGCTCAGCATTACGTTCCGAGCTTCGTGCATTAATGTCAACATCTGGTACCAACATTTTGACAATTCTATTAAAATGCCCCAGCATTCCCTATCTAACACCTGTTAGCTCTAATTTTCTTTCCTGAGTAGCACACCAGTAGACAGGGTAGATTCCAAACCATTTATCACTTTTAAAGTGCTTCCATATGCATGTTGGACCCAGGCTGGCCCTAGGCAAACGTTTTCCGAATGCATTAAAATTCAGACCTATTTTTTTTTTAAGTGTAGACACCAATGTTTCATTGAATGTCTGGTAATTATTAGCTTAAATTATGGCTCACACATGACAAAGTGGACCATGAATTAAAAGGCGTGCACACACACACATGCACACGCACACACACATATGCACAGTCTTCAATAGATGCACCAGAGCTGTACAGTGCAGGTTATTGAGATGTCAGTCAGTAACCATTACCCAAACATGCTTCACAGAGGGCCCTGGTGAGAGGCCCCTGGTTCCCAAGAGACCATCTAAAAATGTCAACAATGTTACAGTATAAATGAATGACACCAACAAGACTATGTGTGCTTGAGATGCAATGCTGTTAGTTACTATGTTACAAGTTTCAGACCTCTAAGCAAAATAGAAAATACAATTTTCTTTGACAAAGGGCTACAGATTAGATTGGACTGATTCCCAGACAACACAATCTCTCTGATTTGGAGAGAGCCTTCAGCAGGCTGGGAGGGTAGGATGAGGCAGGTACATCCAGGAGCTTACAGACCATGTTCCCAGAGCTTGGCTTTGCTTTCCCTGGAAATGATGGTCAGATATGGCATGGGATCCTTTCCATCATGGTGACTGGCTGCTCCTTGTGCCTTTTTCATGAATAGAGGAGGTACAATAGACTGTCAGGGATGTTTTTAAAGGGAAGGAGGTGCTTGCAAGAATGGTGGTGCGGTTAGGGTTATTGCTCAGGTAGAAGATCACTCATTGCTTCTCTGAGGAGACTCAATGTTAGACATAACATGCTGTACAGTTTCTTTCAGATTCTCCCCAATCCATGTGGAAATGGATCCAACAAATCCATATGGAAAAATGTTTTAAGTAATGACCACAACAAAACACACATAGAAAAAGGAAAGATTTTAAGCAAAACCAAAACCAAACAAACAAACAAACGAAACACTTCCAGGTACTTGAGATGAGGATGTGAACAGTTTCTCTGAAATGCAAGAAAACTCTGAGATGACAAAGGAACAAGGTACAAAAATCATGTCACCAAACTCTCCATGTGAAAAACTCTGTAGACAGTTAAAATGTCCGCCCTGCACACACGCACACCTATACGTTCACACTTCCTCTGTTTACTAAATAACATTTCAGCACAGTTTTCATCTTATAAGGAAAGTGTTTGAAACTTGGAATAAGTGCACTTAATTAAAGGAAGGCTGTGAAAATGTGTACTAATCTGATATGACTAATAGCAAGTGCATGAAATTGCTAATTAGAATTTCATTAAAGGTGCTGCTTTATCAGACTGTGAAAATCACAACCTTTAAAATTCTTTCAGGAGAGCTTAATTCCTTTTCAAACAGAAATATTCTTTAAAAGACATTTGATTTGTTCTGAAGTAATACGTGGTTTCAGCTGTAACTAAAAATGTCTCCGATATTCCAGGAGGTGATATCAGAGTAGGAATCTAGATCAGGGACCTTGCTGTCTCTGCCTGAGGAGGCTGTTTGCCCCTTCTCCACAGATGATTGTTCAAAAAGCCAGGCTTGAAAAACCCAAGTAGGGTCAGTTTGCTCCACACGGAATGTGCATTCTGCAGAAAACTACGTTTAGCCCCTCCTGGAAGAGTGAATGGGAAGTCACTCTTCCAGCGACATTTTAAAGCCACTAAAAGAAATAAAATTTTAAAAATTTCACATGCATTTTGGGAGGTTGGAATTTATACTTTATTTTATCTCTTTGCCTTAAAAACATTTCTCTTATTTTTGAGATTATAAAATAATCACAAGCATTTTTGAAAGTAAGAGACATTTACAATAAAGTATTTTCTTCTTTCAAAGAAAAGGGCATACTGTCTCTTTATTAGTAGCGTTTACTCTTTTCCTAGTTTGCAAAGAAAAATCAACCTCTTTACATATAAATTTACATATAAAAATTGCACTTTTAAAGTTGGAAGATTCCAATATCAGAACACATGCATTGTTTTCCTCCTTCTCTGGCTTGCTATCCTCACTACACAATATTGTATTTCCCATTTTAATTGCTCTCTGCAATGGGTCCAAACTTCAGGTCAGTTCTTACCAGATTAATAAGAAATTCGCCCCTTAAATTTTCCTTCATTTTTAAAATTAAATTTTCTGCCATTTATTTGAAGTTGTTAAATATAAAGATTACTCTTTGCTGCATCTAGCTGTGTGGCCAATAGTGTTTTTGCTGCTTTCTGTGTGTCCCCTACTTGCTCTTATGAGCAGTAATTGGGTTCTTTTGAATACTCACACTTGATTGAACAGTGACATTTTTGTTACAAACAAAACAAAACAAAAAACTCATGAGCAGCCACATAAACTTTGTTTTGTTTTGAATCCCTCAAAACGTCGTGTTACTTTATTTTCATGGTGTTAAAATAGCAGCTCCAACACCCCATGTGACAGTGATGGTATGACTTCAGAATCAAATCTTCTAAATGCATTTCAGATCTTAATTTAGAAGATCATCAGCCATCTTCAGATGGCCATCATTTCTGAAAGGGGAGAAAATGAAGTTAGAAATAACTAATTTGGGAAACTGATTTCCTTGGACGCCTGAACAAATCTCAAGTAGGCTAATGACCGTTTGGTCTGACTGAATTCAGCTAAAGGAGTTTTTCATGGCATTCCAATAATTTATCACCAGTGCTAGGCAGCAGGTGATAGAAAGACACTGTTTTTTTTTTCTTCCAACATTTGGGGGGTACATTTGTACACTAAGAGTAATGATTTGAAAAAATAGGTCTAGATTGAAATCAGAGAAAATTATGTGCCTTATTGTCGTCTGGAGTCCAGGGCGGGTGTCCATCTTGCTCTCTGTGGCCACTGCAGTCAAACAAAGCTGCTAATTTGAATGTTTTAGGTTTCAATCTGGAAAATATTGTTCTAATGTGGAAACAATGGGATCGTTGTCCTTGCAAGCACTCTGTCATCGGATGCTTTACTGCTTGCTCGTATGCAAAGCAAATGACAAGTAATGGCAATTTAATTTTTGTCAAGTCAGTCAGAGAGAGAATGTGACATAAAACACGGCAGACTGGGACCCCACTTTCTCTGTCAATAGTTGAATTAACAGTGGCAGGAATAAAAACATATAAGTATCCAATAGCCTTCCTTGGGTCTCCCACCCCCTCAGAGGGGAACCTGTCCATCTGCTGCCACCACCAGGCAGAGAACTCTCCAGCTGCTTATGTTGAACTTCAGGATGGAAGATTCCAGTGTCCCAGAGCTGGGGCTCTGAGGCCAGGAGTTGCTCATCTTTGGGGTCCCTGAGGGGGTCGATATGGGTTACCTGGTGGGACATGTTCACCAAGGGTCGTCAGCCCTTTGGTTTTAACACTTGTGTAGGTGGGAGGTAGTCAGTAAATCATGGAGTGTGGACAGACGGATGGACGGACAGAGTCACTTCCACTGCAACACACACCAGACTAGGTGAACAGCATCATGTTGAGCACCAAGGCCTGCTACTCAAGGTTGTACATGAAATCATCAACCTGGAGATCAGGTATCTTAGAATAATAACATTTGCAGTTCCTTAGCAGATGTAGCTTCTCCAGAATGATTCCAGTTTTTTTGGTTTTTTGTTTTTTTCCCCACCTTGCCTGGTGTGATGAGAATGGGCTCTGTGAAGGGCCCTTCTACTCGCCGAGCCTGAGGATGGTCCTGACGTGTGGCCAAGGGAACTCTTCGGTCACCTCCTGTGTTCCTCCATGCTTGAGAGCTGTGCTGGCTCTGGCTCAGTACAACCCTTAGCCTCCAGAGCCCTGTAGGGCCTAGGAACTCCGTGGTCCCCACCCTAGGTCAGTAATCCCCACTTTTCTACCATGAACTTTCCAGTGTAACTTTCCTAGTAACACACCCGGAGGCTTCAATCCTTAACTTCTATGGCCAAAGCCTCTTTTGATCTTTGATTGGCTTTGCTTGATTTGACCTTAGTTACTGACTCATGACTGTTCTCCCTCCTTTCTGAAGCCAGCTGCCCCAGACTGGCCCCTGGTTGGCCACTCCAAGGAGGAGCCTGCACCAGCTGCCAGCTTATGGAATCAGAGCCCAATGGGTGTGGGGATGCACCCAGAGCCTCTGTCATGGCTAGAACCAGGGCCTGAGTATTTCTGGAAAGTCTGGCCTGACTCTGCATGCCATGGTATTTATTTACTCTGTGGAATTACTGCAGACAATGACCACCCTCAGTGGCGCCTCTAGTCCTGAGGTCCTATTTTGAGGGAAGAATTTGTAGATCTCCAGCTATCTATCTAGACACCCAGAAGTCCAAATATGCAGACCATTTATGCATCCCATACCAGTTGCTTAGCAATACCCTACTCAGTGGTAGGTTTAGAGGCTCTGGGTAGTTTGTGCATCCCCACACCCATTGGGCTCTGATTCCATAAGCTGGCAGCTGGTGCAAGCTCCTCCTTCTGGCCACATTAATATGATCATAGCTGACACAGGTCCACTTCCCCTGTCCCAGGAAAAGTCCTTCCCTTGTTCAATGTGCTTTGTGTAATACATAACTATCAAAGTGGGCCTTTAAAAAAATTCACATTATGTAGGAGGAAACTGAGGCACAGAATATACTCAGAGTTTGGTAAAGATGCCTAGGTAGGTTGTGGTGGGTTCTGGCCTTGGAAGCCAAGACTGAGAGCTGAGATTCCTCCTTAGTGTTGGGGTTCAATGAGGGGTGATGCTCTGTCTCCGCAAGTCTCCAGGAACTCTCTGGAAGCTCAGGGCTTCAGCAGTGAGGAGTGGGTGGCAGAATGTCACACATGGGTCAGTCATCACCTAGAACTGCTCACTGTGCACCAAGCTCTGTCCCAGCTGCTCTGCCTGCCTTCCCTGCTGCTGGGACCTGTGGGGTAGCCTTGGGTGATGTGATGAAGAATCATCTCCAGAAGATGTGATGGGCTAGCCACTCATCCCTGCTCGCAGGACCTCTGGATGGCAGAGCTAGGATGGGAGGCCAAGATGCCAGCTCCAGACCCCACTCTGACTTACCACCACCCAGTGGAAGGCCTCTACCTGTGCTGGCCCAAGGACAGCTGGATTGTCCAGGTCCTGCCCTGCTGCCCACACTTGCAAGATCAGATAATGGTAACTGAATCCCTCTGGGTTGCAATGTCTGAAAGTACAATGTGGAGGACAAGGTCAGTGGAAACTTTCAGAGCTATTGCCACTGGGTGTCGGTGTGTGTGTGTATGTGTGTCTGTGTGTACGTATGTGTGTGTGTCTGTATGTGTGTGTATGTGTGTGTGTGTCTGTATGTGTGTGTGTCTCTGTGTGTGTCTGTGTGAGTATGTATGTGTGTGTCTGTGTGTGTGTATGTGTGTGTCTGTGTGTGTATGTATGTGTGTGTGTGTCTCTGTGTGTATATATGTGTGTGTGTCCCTGTGTCTGTGTGTGTATATGTATGTGTGTGTGTATGTCTGTATGTGTGTGTCTCTGTATGTGTATGTGTGTGTCTGTATGTGTCTGTGTGTGTGTCTGTATGTGTGTGTGTCTGTGTGTGTGTGTGTCTGTGTGTATATTTGTGTGTCTGTGTGTGTATTTGTGTGTATAAACCAGAGGTCCACATCAGCTGTCTTCCTCTGTCAGTCTTTACCTTAATGCATGAAACAGGTTCTCTCATTGAGCCTGGAGTTCACTGATTGGCTAGATTGGCTGGCCTGTGAGTGCTCGATCACCAGCATGTACTCTGCAATCAGCGTTTACGTGGGTTCTGGGAATCAAAGTCAGTTCTTCATGCTCTTGTAGGAAGCACTTCAATGACAAAGTTATCTCCGCAGCTACAACATTTTTAGAGATTTTTCTTCATTTTGTGGTTTGGGGATCAAACCGAGGGGTCCATTCAAGCTTGGTGAGCACTGTACTCCTGAGCTCCATTTTGAGACAGGGTCTCATTAAGTTTTACAAGCCAGTCTTGAACTAGCTCTGCAGCCCAGGCAGGTTTCAACAGACAAAAAACAAACAAACAAAAACCTCCATGTTTATAAATCAAACCTACAAACCACATAGACACCTATATATATGTACTTATGTACACATACACACACAAACACATACTTTTGTTTGTTTTTAACTCATGAAACACTAAATGTTCACAGACAAAGTGTCCTGTTGAAGATGTTGAGCTACTCCCAGCACGATCTGCCTTCTAGCCCTTTGGCTACAAGTATCTATCCTAGGACCATTCCCCCTCCAACACTCCATATATCAAATCATCACACCTTCCCAAGCACCCCGTTACTGCCTCGCCATTATGGAGAAGGACAGAGGCACAGGGAAGGTATTGTAGCAGCTGTCCCAGGGAAGTAGGACCTTTCCCTCGGCTGCATCAGTCCTATGAGGGAAACAGTCAGCATGGCTCTCTGTCACTCTGGGCACTTCTGTGATTTCATGAAACACCCCTTCCCAGCCAGTGTAGCCCTGTGAGGTTCTGAGTAAGTGTTTGGGTGAGGAGATGCCAGCATGGGGCCCATCACTCACGTACATGGGGGCCTGACTTGTGCCAGGTGCTCTAGGCAGCCAGCCTTCCCAGGCTCCTGACTGAGCCCGATGCGGGGTGCATGCTGATGCTTCAGAGGAATGACTGCTTTTCCTTCCACAGTGGAGATGGTTGCCAGCCTTTTCCAGACAGGCTCACCCATCCCCAGAATTTTCATGGTTAAAGAAGAGAGCCTGGTGCTGCCCCAAGTCCCTGATCCAGCCGACCTTCCTGTGCCTCTTTGCCTCTTTGAGAGAGCAGTAGTACCAGGTGTGCACTCTTCCCTGGATAGCTTTGGAAGCCTCCTGAGATCCAGGAAGGACAACTTGTTAGGATCAACACCTAATGTGCATACAAAGGCTTGCTTGGGACTACAGCAAAGAGCCTCAGCCCCAAACCCCAAACTGAGAAGAGGGTGGACCTCAACCTCCATCCCATGTCAATCCATGGTAAGGAATGGGTGCCTTGGGCTGCCACACACTGTTGACTTAGAGCAGAGAGGAGGCACACAGGCAGGATGGAGCATGTGAACTCAGAATGGCCTTGGTTGTTCCCATTTGCACACCAGCTCTGCTCCTTCTAGCTGAACAGCTTCAGGCAACTTCCCTCTACCTCTCTAGGTCTATTATATGAGGTGAATTCACAGTATAAAATATAGCAGGCACCACACCATATTTATTTGTCCTTTACCACCCTTGGATTACCAGGGTTTTAGTAGGTGATATGTGTAATGCACAAAAGAAATGCACACGAAAGGCTTCAGGGCTGCAGGGTGTGTCTAGGTGGTTCTTATGGGGTCCATAGAAAATGAGGTTGCAAAGAGAGACAAGGCTGGCTAGGGGAGTTTGTCTTCACGCATTCTTTCAGTGACGGGTAGTGTGTATGCTGGTGGTCTCATAATATTACATCACCTAGTGATACCATGACCATCTTATTTGCATAACTATAGTTAGTCTATGATGTTCTCACAACCACAAAATCTCCTAGTGATACACTTCCCAGAATGAATCCCTGTCATTAAGTGAAGCATGGCTAATTGGTATGCAATGGAGAGCCACTGAAGGCTTTTAAGTAGGGGAATGTCATGGTCTGAGATGTTCCAAACAGACCCCTCTAGAGAGCAGCACAGCAAGCAGACAGGATGAGAAGAGCATTCAGAATGCTCATGGGGTGGGGCCCCTGTGGACTTGGCAGTCTGCACACACCCCTGGTGAGGTCAGTACAGTGGGCACATCCACTTCATGTCCAGTTGGGCAGCTGGCCTCCATAGCCAGCTTTCTTCTGTGCAGTCCAGCCTTGGCTTCTGTCCCTCTCTCAACATCAGTGCACCCCTTCATGCGGTATCAGCATGATTATTGTGGCAAGGCAGAAACTTAGGGACCAGCCTCCTTTGGGGCCTGAGACCCTGGGAACCTGGTGTCCTCGGGATGGCTGAAGTCTTTGAGCTTCAGAAACCAGGTTCCAGAAGGTGTGCTCAGAGGGCCGAGTGAAGTAGGCTCCTTTCGGGGTCACATGCAGGGTTCTGAAATGCAGGCCACACAGGTGAGAGCTGCCTGTCTGTCTCAGGCAAGCTTTCCCTTAACCTTGGCTTGTAATCCTGCAAGCCCACCTAATCAATTGAAGACCATAAAATATTAGACTTAACGCTGCAAAGTGCTGCTTTTTAATTCACATAACAAGCTCCTAAATAATTCAAACAGCAAACAGACCCCGAGGGTCAATGGTGGGAGGCGGCTTGGATCAGCAGGATAGTGTCAACACATGCCACATTTCCCGGATCGACTCCATTTCAAGAACCCTATTAAGTTAATTGCCGCTTTCTGACAGCACAGAGCATGCTGGGAGAAAGCAATCTTTATTAGCCTCATGGCATCTGGAGGCCTCCACCACTTTGCCCCTACTTGTAGATACTGGGAATGGTATGGAGACAAGCAAATCAAATTAGGAGACCAGAAATGCTTTGGACAACTGGTGGCCAACAAGGTTCATGGTCAAAACCAGAAACTTTTAAGAGTCAGTCTGCTTTATGATGAATTCCCCCTCGCCCCACACTGCCCCACCCTGCTGCCACTGCAAGCCAGACTGTTTACATGTCACAAAAAGTTTAGTAAGTATAGGGACACCCCACTCCCGGAGGAGTAGGATAGGAGGGAGAGAGGGTAGAGGGTGGGACCAGGAGGGGTGGAAAGAGGGCACTGTGATGGAGATGTAACTTGAAGTAATAATAATTGAAAAAAAAACATTAAAAAAAAGAAGTCAGTGAGGAGTTACACCACTTGGTGTGTCATGGGGTACATAGGCATGCACTAATGGGGAGGAGGCAGCCTCATAGCTACTCATGAGATAGACCTGCCTGGGAGTGTAGACAGAGCCTGTGGATCTAGAGATGGGAGACAGGACCAGGGAAGGACAAAAGGATGACAAGACCCTGGGCGTTCCGTGATGCACAAGAGGCCTCCATGGAAAGTTCTGGGTGGAGACCAGATGACCCCTTTGTGATCCTGTCACATGATGGGTCCCCGTGGGCTGAGGCATCCTGTGGCTTGGTGACCAACTGCAGGTGTGTCACCTTGATGCTGTTTTTCTTTCAGGCTCAGGATGATGCTTTAATGGATACAGTCAAGATTCTATGTAGATTATAACTCTAGCTCATGCATTGCTGTAACCTTTTAGTGTATGTTGGTGTGTGTGTGTGTGATATGCGTGTGTGTGGTGTGTGTGTGTTTGGTATGCGTGTGTGTGTGTGTGGTGTGCTGTGTGTGTGTGATATGCATGTGTGTGGTGTGTGTGTGTGGTGTGATGTGTGTGTTTGGTATGCGTGTGTGTGTGATGTGTGTGTGGTGTGTGTGTGGTATATGTGTGGTTTGCCTGTGTGTGTGATATGCATGTGTGTGTGGTGTGGTGTGTGTGGTATGTGTGTGGGGGGGGTGTGCATGTGTGTGTGTGTGTGTGGTGTGTGCATATGGAGGCCACAAGTCAATGTCAGATGGCTTCCTTGACTGTTCTACACTTCATTCTTTGAGACAAGGGCTCTCAGTGAACCTGGAGGTCCTGGATGGGCTACACAGTTGGCCAGCAAGCTCCAGGCATCAGCCTGTCTCTGCCTCCCCAGCTGTGGTACTCCAGGTTCATGCTGCTCTGCCTGGCTTTTTATCATTGTGCTAGGGATTCACACTCAGGTTCTCATGTTGCACAACAGTGCTTTACCTACTTAGCCATCTTCCCAGCCACTATGTGAACTTAAACCAAAGTGCTAAATTCCCTGTCCTTCTTCCCATGGTCCAGGTGGAGATGGAGCCCTGACCAAGAGGG